>CM072772.1:73327500-73927500 GCA_036936925.1 Cenchrus fungigraminus | reverse complement strand
AGGAAGTCCACTTCTGGGACTTGTCAGTTCTTGGGTTCTTCTTTGGTGTCTTGGTCTTCCCGCAAATAGTCGAGTGTTGCTCAATCCACTACCGAGGCAGAGTATGTGGCCGCAGCTAGTTGTTGCTCTCAGCTCCTTTGGATCACATACACCATGAGTGACTTTGGTGAGGAGTATACCCATGTCCCACTTCAATGTGATAGCACCAGTGCCATAAGCATTGCAAAGAACCCAGTGCTCCATTCCAAAACCAAGCACATAGAAGTGAGGTATCATTTCTTGGGAGACAACGTAGAGAAAGGGAAGATAGCTTTGATCCATGTACCCACACATGACCAACGAGCCGATATTTTCACCAAACCCCTAGATCAAGCAACTTTCACTCGTTTGCGGGGGGAGCTTGGTGTTTGTTTGATTTCTTGAGTTGGCGTGTGGGAGCTCCTTTGTAGCATATGTATAGCTTTCCTTTGTGCATTTCTTGCATTTGGCATGGCATATGTAACATGATGTATAGGCATCTTTGTATCTTAGGTTGCATGCATTTTGTATCATATGCATTGTTTAGGAAAAGCTTCTCCTATATACATTGTTCACCATGGAATGATATATATGTCTTTGTGAGCTAATTTGGTAAGCTATGGTTAGTTTGGCTTGGCTCTTCATAATCTTGGTTTGTATCCATGGTTGATGGCTATGTTTTTGAAAAATTTTCATATGTATGCTCTCTTGTGAGTAAATGCCTTTACATGATCTTGACATGTTTTTGTGGCTTGGCTATGCTTAATTTGTGGTTGGATAGCTTATTTTGATCATATGGGGCCAAAGGCTCATTTGCCATCATGAATGTTTAGCCCCCATGCTTCATCTTGTGGAGGGGCATAAGTTCCTTTTTTGTCGCAAAGACATTTCATGTACCAATTATAAATCTGAAAATGAAATGTAAATTGCTTGGAAAATGTGCTCCCATGTCATATGTGCTAATTTTAATTTGCTTTGGGTGCTAAACCGTTGCATGATGCCTACCAATGAGAAGTCTCATATCTAGAAGTAGGCACATGGTTCGGTGGCTTTGACATGACATGAGGTGCTTGTGGGTGTTTATGATGGTCTTATGCTTAGAATGGTTGTCCTAGCATGAAGTTTGTGTGGCTTTGCCATTTTGACATGTTTTGCTCATGTTTAGGACTTTGCTCATGAGAGGGTGATTTTTCGCAAAATTGCTCCATTCTATCTTAGCTTCGCCCAATGGTTGTGAAACTTGGTGATCTTGTAGTTGATGTCATTACGAAGCTATAGAGTATCTAACTTGCTCATTTGGACATGTGTAGCATCCTTTGTTGAATTTTGTCTATTTGAGAAGCTCTAGGTTGCATTTTTTGCATTTTTGGCTTGATTCATGCATTGTCAACAAGGGGGAGAAGTTTGAGCATGTTTTGGCCTACTGAATGCATCTAGAAGGTTTTCAGGTGGTTTCGAGCCATTTCTGGGCTCTGTTGTGCACCGGTCTGACCGGTTGAGGTCACCGGTCTGACCGGTCAGAGTGCTGGTCCTGTTCACATGTTGAGCACCGGTCTGACCGGTGGTGTCGACCGGTCTGACCGGTCAGAGTTGACTTGTTGCAGCTGCTCTGTTTCGTGATGTGGTTCGCATGCATTTGTCCAGGGGGAGTTGCATTGGTTCAGGGGGAGCTTGCATGTGTGCAGGGGGGGCTCTTTGTGGTTTTCGAGCTTTGGTTTGATGGTTTGTGCTCTTTGCTTGAGCATGTTTTGTTTCGGATGTGTCGAGCCGTTGCCCTTGCCTAAGGGGTCCGAGACTTGTCATCTTCAAGTGATCTTACTCTTTGCCTTTTCTTTGGCTTTCGATCGCTTGTTGGAGTTTCTTTTAGTCGTTTCTTTTCTTTTCCTTTTCTCTTGGTTACCAAAACGTGTGTGTTGTTAATGCACTCATCAAGGGGGAGATTGAGAGCCAGGTGTGGTTCGAGGACCGGTGGATGGTCGCTTCCTGGTGTGATGAGTGATTGACAACGTGGTGTGGACTGATTCTTGGCTAAGTATTGCAGGTGCAGGTTGCGGCTTGACTGGTGTTGGTGCAGGTGAAGAACAAGCGCGAAAGGTCGTTGCCGGTGAGGCCTCCAGGTGTGGAGAAGACAAGTAGGCTTGGTTCGAGGGACCCGGTGGCCAGCGGGGTCAAGTGCGGGCCGCATGGTGGCAAGAACGGCAAGATGAAGTCATGGAAGGTTTCTTGGTTGAGCCTCAAAACCAAGGTCGAGCCGGGACTACGTGGGGGCCGAGTCATGAGTGGTGATTGGCGGAGGCTACACCAAGTTCGCGGGGTTTTCGGTGGTTCACCAGAAAACCACTGGGTTCCTTGGTTGATCCACAAAGCCAAGACCGAAGAACCGAAGACGGAGGTGCAGCAGCTCCAGACCGGTCCGACCGGTGGGTCTGACCGGTCTGACCGGTGGGTACCGGTCTAACCGGTGAGGAGCACCGGTCTGACCGGTGTGCGACGATGCAGTCCGGAATCTTCGAAGCGGAGGACACGCGTCGGGATCGCAAGGCTTGCGTCGAGGCTAAGCAAGTTTGCGGTCGCTGGGCATCCGTCCGATGGTGCGAAGACAAAGACTTCCAAATTTGCCCTTGAGGGGCATGTATCCCTAGTTAGCTAGTAAGGGTATTTTAGTCTTTCGGTTGCCTCCATATAACCCAAGGGGTGAGAGGATGGCAGCCATCTCTTGGAACCCTAGCTCATTTGCTTTCCTATTTTCTCTTCCTATTTTCTTTAGGATTTTCTTAGGACTAGCTTGAGAGCTTCATGGTGAGATCTTGTGAGAGGGAAGGATGATCGGGCGGCAAGCTAGACCTTGTATGAACCTCTTTGGTATGTATAGATGATTCGGCATGGTTCCTCAAGGCTTGGATGTGTCTTTCCCGTTTCTCCTTTTTGGTGATTTTTGGAGCCCTTTCTTGGCGATTTTCTTGGAGCGATTTCGAAGCCTTTCTCTTTGGGATTTGGTGGGGGATGTATGCATGAACCCTTCGTGGTTCTTTTCCCTTTGATTCCCCTCCCAAATCCGTGAGCAAAGGGGCTTCATTTTGGGGTTTTCGTGGCTCTAGGGTTCGTGGTGTTCTTGGCGGAAATCCTTCGATTCCTCTTGATTCAACGAGTTTTGGTGGACCAAATCTTGGCTATGGAATGCCCATGAGGTATTCCTACTATCCCCAAAGTCTTGTGCGAATCCGTGGAGCGAATCGGGGGATCGGGAGTTGGATTTGGGGAGTTGACCCGCGGGCGCTGTTCATCCCGAGCTGCCCAGGCGCGACCGGTCTGACCGGTGCTCTTGACCGGTCTGACCGGTGCTAGCCCTTGGTGGGAGTTGTCTCGGGGAACAGCCTTGTCTGTTGTGGTTTTGTCCCGTGGTCCTGCTGATCTGTTCTTGGCGTGTTTGGAGTTGTTTCGCTAGGTTCTGTGAAGGGTTCTTCTTCCTTCCAGGTTGTGTTTCGGAGGTGGTTTTTGTTCCAGGGCCTAGAGGAGTCACTGAGGCTTCCTGGAACGTTTGCTGTGCGGCTGCTGTAGCCACCGGCCTGACCGGCGCTGTCCACCAGTCTGACCGGTGTCACCGGTCTGACCGGCGCAGGCCATCGGTCTGACCGGTGTAGCACAGGCAGCAAGCCGTGCAAGTTTCCGCTGTGTGTTTTGGTGAGTTTTGGCTCGGAGAGTTGTGTGTTGGCTCCTAGGACCAGTAGCACTCCAGTGGCTGCGTGGTCTTGACCAACTTGGGTAGTTGAGTCGGAGAAGTGTTTTGGAAGCCGTGTTCGTCTTGTTAGAGTTCCCATCTCCTTCGAGAAGAATTTTTATTGGCTCCCATTCACTCCCCTCCTCTCTGGTTCGCCTAATCAGTCCTTCAACCTCCCGATGCAAACTCCATCACATCAATCTCTGAAGACAAAGACACACAAGAAGAAGAGCTTGGTGCCATACTCCAAGCACCGGTTATGATTAGTTGAAAGCAAGCTCAAAGCGTGCAAACCAAAGCCGCGAGCAAAAGCGCCCTTTTCTCCGTCGCCCTATGAATCACAAAGCCGGTTAAGGTGGAGTGATCTGTAACCAAGCTCTGATACCAATTGAAGGACCGGATTGGCGACCAGAGAGAGGGGAGGGGAGTGCATGGGAGCCGATAAAAATTCTTTCTCAAAAGAACTCGGCCTATATCCCAATCGCAACTCCGAGGGTCACACATGAACAAGCAGAGGCACACACAAACCTCTCTCGAGACCTTAGGAACAAAGCTTGAAAGGCTAGGACGCAAAGCGGAAGCAAGCACGAAAGAGCTCGAGCAACAAAGAGGAAGGCTGAGACTTACCGGGTCAACCGGCCACAAACGTCCGGGTCACCCTGAGCCTTCCAGAGCCGCACCGGGTCACCCGGCCACAAGTGTCCGGGTCAACCTACCCCCTTCAGGTCACCCGGCCACAAGTGTCCGGATCACCCGGGACAGCCCAGAAAACTGCCCGCGAATTCACCCCAAACTTTCGATCATCGGATCTCCCAAACCACTTGGAGTCTTGAGACGAAATTTTTGGGAGATGATGAACACCCCAAGGGGAGGATATGCCCCAAAAATTTCGGCCTCTAACTCCCTACAACTCCTGAAATCGCGAATCCTTGCCAAAAACACTATGAACTAGTGTTCATCCGAAAATCAACGAATCGAAGGCCAAATCCGGTGTTTGAGGGGTCAAGATCATCCACAAGAGGCACAAGGCACTCACCCATGATCCCCTCAAAGAAATCCGGAGAGAAACACTCTCAAATCGACGAATCGAGCGACGAACGAAAATCCTCCAAAAATACCTCTGAAAATCATAGAAAAATAAAAACGCCGGGAGCAAAGGATTTGGCACAAGATTAAGAGAAAGATTTCACTATGAATATCTTAGCCAAATCCGGTTACAGGCCACTCTCAAGAATCACAAATCTTGGATGGCAAAAAGCTCAAACAAAGAGCCACTCACACCTCTCTCCCTCTCTCCTCAAGAGCCCCCCCCAAAATGAAAGAGCACTCCCACCTCTAGCCAAAAGAGTTGGCTGAAATTCAGCCACTCCTCCTATATATAGGTCCTCCGGAAAATGACCGAAGTACCCGTACACTAGGAGTTAGAACACAAGCCCTCACAGGGGCATTTTGGTCAACACATGAAGTTCTCCATCGGACGGCAGCACTTCCATCGGGCCTTCGCGTCCTCCCAACGCAAGCACCTCGATCATGCCGCTTGTCACCCGCTTCAAAGCTTCTTGACGCACCCGGATCCCTTCTCCGCCCGTCGAGCCTTCGGTCTTGATTTTGTGTCTCAACCAAGTAACCCCAACGGTTCTATGGTGAACGACCGCAAACCCCACGGACTCGGTGCAGCCTCCACGCCAATCCCACTCATGACTTGGCTGCCACGTCGTCCCGGCTCGGTGTTGGTTTTGTGGCCAAACCAACAAACCGTCGTGCTCAGCTTTGTGGAGCAACCGAGGAACCCGACGATTTTTTGGTGAACCGCCGAAAACCCCGCATGCAAGGCACAACCTCACCTCTCTAAGCATCAGGCCCGCCAAGCCTTTCACCTCCGGCTCCCAGACGGTCTAGTCAGTCTTGCCCCATTCAATGACTTGGACGCTACCTTGCACTGGCTCGACCTTGGTTTTGAGGCTCAACCAAGAAATCGTGCACGACTTCGTCTTGCTTTTCTTGCCACCATGCGGCCCACACTTGATCCCGTTCAGCCACCGGGTCCATCGAGCCGAGCCTACTTGTCTCTCCACTCCTCGGAGGCCACACAAGCTAAGACCTTTCGCGCCCGCTCTTCACCTACACCAACGCAAATCAAGCCGCAACCTACACCTGCAATACTCAGCCAAGAGTCAGTCCACACCATGTTGTCAATAACTCATCACACCAAGGAGCGACCATCCACTGGTCCTCGGACGCTCTGGTCCTCAGCTCCCTTCTGGCACCCACCACGGCTAGTCTTGTCACGGCCGCCACCACGGCCGCGCTGCTGGCTCCCCGACGACCCGCCAGAGCCTGCCCCTTATCGGTGCTGATCTGCAGCCACTTGGAGAGTTGCGCCACCAGCTCGTCCTCGGTGAGATTGATTTGTGCGACGCCAACCCCCCCCCCCCCCCGCCGGTGAGCACGTACCGCTCCTCTGCCGCCTTGAGATGCCCGACCAGCTCTTCAATCGAAACCTCCCCCAATTCCAGGAGGGTCTCGATCACCATCGCGATCTGGTGCTAGTGCTTTGGCAGTGCCTGAAGGAACCTGTGCACCACCGCCGGTTCGTCGATCTCGTCCCCGAGAGTCCACAGCTGTTGCACCAGCCCATCGATGCGCATCGCGAACTCATCAACCGACTCCTCGTCCTTGAAGGAAAGGGAATCGAACTCCTTGCCCAGTGTTGGTATTTGTTAAGCCCACAGAAACATTATGATGGATAATCCGCAAGCGCACGGATACCGGCGAGCATTCCACCCGGGAGAGGGTTTTAATATCGAATCCACAGGGAGAAAGGTAGAGAGAAAGGTCTGGAGTAAAAAGACTAATCCCTGAGAAGCTATCAAGGACTTGACAGAAAGAAGAGATAAGGAGCACCTAAGGATGTCTGGTTCTTATTCTCACAAGCTATGTCGATATTGTTCTTATGGGGTGATTGTCTGAAGGCACACTTAGTAAAGGGAACCTCCCGAGAATCTATGGGGGGGAGTCCTACGGTTCCTATAGACGGGAGGTGGACTACGAAGGACTCAATGGTGCTGTCACCACCACGATCTACCACACGATCCGGAATATAGAAGGCATTCATAAGCTAGCTAGTCTAAGCACCACGCTTACACTAAACATACAACTTTAATTCAAGAGCTACAGGAATTAAAGTACTCAAAGAGTTATGAACCGTAAGAACAATAAAGACAATGTTGCTCACTTGAATAAGAAGTCGATCTTTCCCGCAAGGTCTCAGGATCGGGCTCCAATGGAGTCTGATCCCAGAGGTAGAAGATGAAGAGGAGACACCGACATGCCCGGGCCTTCCTTCAGCTTCGCCTCTACCGCTCTCTAATCCTCTCGAACAAGATTGGCTAGATCTAATTAGACCATGGCTCCAATCTCTCAACTTGATACAACTCTCTCCAACTCTAATTCTAATCTAGAGCTTCTATCTCAGGTAGGCATTGGTGATCAGAATGAATTGGATGCCTACCCTGGGGTCAGGAGGGCTGCTTATATAGTCCTGAGGGGGTGCCTCGCCACCATACAATCCAACCGACCTTGATCTACGGCCAAGATGTGGTTTTCTAGGTCGGTTGGGGAACCTTCTGGAACATACCCGAAGCGGAGCGACAACGGCGGCAGGGGGAGGCCGATCGGTCTCCTCATGAGGCCGGTCGGTCCCTGGTGGGCCCCACTTGGGCTCATCTTTGACGGGTGCGTGTGTGTCGTCGTGCCGTTTCCAAAAAGTATTAATTCACGTCAAACGGAGTCCGTATGAGAGAGTTATGCCCATTTTACCGAACCCCGCTCTGCGACTGATATCTTCTGATTCTGAACTCCGAATATGGCAAATAATATATCCGTTTCGATCATCTCGACGAGGCCTTCGCAATGTTGCACTTCAATTCTTCATTTAAGATACTTCTAGGTTGCTCTTTTGTAGGAGTTGGATCGGAGTACGATTGGGAAACGTCTTGGAGTCGTATGACTTGATAATTCTCGCTGTTTTCCTGTTTAGTCCCTGCAAATCATAACTTCACCAAAACTCATGGAATTCATTAGTAGCAAACCCCTAAGTCTATATTGATATTCATTTTATGCCCTTTTCTTTATTTAGTTGACAAGTAAAAGTATACGTTAAGATGTGTCAACACCCAGTGTGGTCGCCTTCGCCACGCGCACCCCATCCACGCCGAGGTTCGTCATCTTGATGTGTTCCCAGGCGACGCACACGCTGGACTTGTTGGCCATCGTCTCCACCATCTCCGTGGGCACCGCCTTGCAGATGGCTTCAAGGGCCATCTGGTCGTCGTCGTGAAGGTTGACAGCGTTCCAGAGATGGCGCGCCTTGAGCATGATGCGCATCATCGCCGCCCACGCGCCGTAGTTGGTTCTGGTGAGCATCGGCCACTTGGCATTGCCAATGTCCTTGATGCGTTTCTCCAACGTCCGCTCGATGACAAGCGTGCTGTCGCGCCACTTCGGGCGCCCCCTGCGCCGTGGCGGCGATGGCGACTCTCGCTGGCTCCCGTGCGGCGTCCTCGACCTCCCGCCGAAGACGGGCAGCGACGACATCATGTTCCCCTGGTCATAACGGCTCTGATGCCACGTGTCGCCGTCAACTCCTGGGGCCCGTCACCGGAGAAGATGACCAGCACCCTGTGAACACAAGAACGCACGCACACACACGAGTTCCCTAAAGAACACTGAAGAATTTTCAGAGAACACGATGAAACACACACAGTCTTTGGTGCTAGACAAGCCGACGTTTTCAGGACTCCATTGCTCAATATATAGAAACAAAAATACAGGCAAGTTTGTGGCCACACTTGACCAGGACACAGCAACACTTGCGCCTCCGTATTAGCTGCGCCATCCCACGACCTGAAGATGCAACGATCACCTCCACTTCCTGTCCCTAAGACTCGGACTCTAGTAATAGAAAGCAAAAACTCCAATGACTCTATACAGACGCGCTACAACAGACATGTTGAGCACCTTATTTCTAGAGAAAACGAGACACAGACATGTGACCGAGCCTGAATTATCCAACAAGATGGTGTTAGCCAGCGGTTCGGGAAGTGACGAAGGCGGCCAGGATGCGGATGATGAGCAACACAGCGGAGCTCCAGCTTGATGCCGTGGTTCTCGTGGTGGTGCCGGCTTTGCATGATGCGACGGTGTTCTGCGCCAGCGGCTTTTGGTGGTGGCGATGTTCTGGCGACGAGGAGCTGCAGTGGGCGTGCGGCTTCAGCTTGGCCCCGGGGAGCTCCTGGCCGGCGAAGGCACCGAAGGCCAGCAGTGATGCACGGCAGATGGCTCGGGTCTTCATGTGGCCGGTGGGACTCTAGCATCGGAGGGCTTCAGGACCAGGAGGCGGACCTCCATCTTGGCGAGGTGAAGCTCGTGATGCTGGTGGCCTCGTCCGATGGCATCGCGGTGCGACGAAACGAGTGGAGGACGAGCGGGTGTCACTCGGCTCCTGCGAGCTCGGATGGCAGCAGCGCTTGCGCAGGCGAGGCGGAGCGTAGCGCAGGGGCGCAAGGCTTGAACGTCCCTTTTATAGAGAAAGGAAGGAAAAGGAAGGGGCAGCGGCACGCTGTGAAAGGGAAACGGTGGCGGCCATTGAGATTGAGGCCATGATGGCATGCAGTTACTAGTGGACTGAAGGGGTGACGGTTTTGGGTGAGGAGTGTAGGAGGTGAGCAAGACGCTGCCAATGAGGATTAAAGAGGAGGCCGGCCATTAATGATGGCTTGAAGAGTGAGGGTGATAGTGGTGTCCGAGTGGAGTGACCGTTACCAAGAGGGAGTGAAACAGAGGGGACGCGATTGAGTGTTCCATCGAGCATTGAAGGAAAGCAGTGCAGCGCTGCAGGGGAAAAGCTAGCAGCACGACCAGGGAGGTGGACGCGAGCGCGTGATGCGGGCGCGAGCGGCAGGACGGCACGGCCAGGCACGAGAGAGCAGAGCCGGTCGAGGCGTGCAGCGTGTGAAAGGTGGGCACGAGAGCCAGGCGAGCTGAGCACTACGCAGGAATGCGGCTCGGGAGTGAAGCCAGCATACATAGGGATGTGGACAGGTGCACAGGAGGGTGAAGAGCGGCAGCGTCGCAACATGGGCGCGAGCGGCACGAGTGACGTCGACCAGAGATGGGAGAGATGAGGTGGCTGGTCATTATGGGTGGAGGGAGAGGAAACGGAAGGGGAATTGAAAGAGGGAGTGGCGTTTGAGTCTTCATTGCGCCTTGATGGAGGAGATTGAAGCAGGGAGGGGCGGCAGACTCGGGAAAAGGCCGGGCGGCACGAGCAGGGGCACGCACACAGGAAACAGAGGGGCATGCGGCTGTGTAGGCAGCGAGCCAGCGCAAGCGGCACGGTCAGGAGGATGCAGGTGAGAGCGCCAAGCGACACGGTCGTGGTGCACGGGTGCGTGTGGGCGTGGGTGTTGGATGGCGAGTAGGTGCGGCCAGGGAGGGGGACAGGCATGTGGGAGGGCAAAGAGTAGCAGCACTTGGACCGGTTCGGGCTTGATCAAGCGCGTTACGGTGCCTAGTCAGAGGCAGGAGACGAGCATAGCAAGTGGGCCCCAGCTGGCGACGAGACAGAGAGGAAGGAGAGGAATTTGGGTCGGTGTTGTTGAGAATGAGCCGGCAGCCTAAGGGAGTGAGTGGGAGTGGGCTGGTGGAGCAGGCCGAGAATAGAGAAGTGGGCCGAGCTAGTGAGCTGCAGAAAAAAAGAACCAAGGTCGGATCACTAAGATAAAGACAGAGAGATAGGAAGAGGTTTGGGGTTTTGGATTTGAACTTTGTATGATTTTAAAACCACACATCAATCAAAAACTTATGCAAACGACATGAATGCAACACGCAGATAATTATTTTATTTAATTAGAAACAAACAAACAATAGTTTCCCGTACTAAATTTCCTGGAAAGAAAATAAATGTTGGGCAAATTTTTAGAATTTTGAGAAATCGTTGTTTTATTATTCTTCCTATTAACATCCTGAAATCCAAGAATTCCAGGGTGTTACACCTTGGCTCCGCCGCGGACTCGGGGGCTACACCCGACGGGTGCGCTCGCGCGCCCCCACGAAAATGAAGGTCAGAAGAAAAATGCCAATATCACTAATCCTAAGGGAGAAGTGCACTCTTTCCCCCTTAGGCTCGGGGGCTACTGATGAGGGGATAAACTAGGGGTAATCATCTTAGCCCCTAAATCCCCAAATCATGAAGACTAAAGACGGGCCACATCTGCGGCGGCCCAACACTAACTACCAGCAAGGCAGGCCCAGCTCTCCCTCCTCAAGGGTAGCGGCCTGACATCATCAATAGGGGCACCTCTGGCCCAAGCAGTCGACCCGCGCGACCTTAGGAGTGCCCCAACCTCATGGCTACCTCGACGAACGGCTCCGCCCCGCACGACCTAAGGTTCCTTCGGTTGCAGTCCACCAGTGGGGCCCCCAGACGAAGGCCGCAACGTGGCACGAGCAGCCCCGCGCCGCCCGGGACGTGCAGGAGCAGCAGGGCGGGCGGATCAATGCTGTCAGGCGGCCAGGCCATGATGAGATTTTCCCCGGCGTGGGAAGCAGACTGCCCCGGCGTCCCATCAACTGGATAATAAACAATAGCAAAGGACAGGCGAATCTTTCGCCTGTAAGCCATCGAACAGCGAGATCCGACCCAGCGGCAATCAGAGGAAAGGTCGGGGCTTGCACGAGAAGCCTCGACCTACCAAGACCTACGAGGCCCTGAGTCGGGAGAAGCCACCTTTTAACGGGAGCCACCAGCTATGTCGCCCTATGAGGACTACCGTGACTAGCACAGCGTACGGTGCCAACCGAAGATGAAGACCCACGACGCGGCACTGTTCCATCACTGTTCCGGCACTGTTACAGCACTGTAGCAGGAAGCTGTTTTACCATCTTAACCTTTGTATGCCAACCCCCCTTGGATAATAAAAGGGGAGGCCGGTGCTATAAACGAGGGGGGGTCGACGATCACAACACGATCATAGAGCCTAATATCACACTCACACCGAGCATTCGCAGCTCACCACCACACTCAGAGACCTGGGACACTCTCCCTCTCTCGACCTAAGCTTGTACCCCCTACTACAAGCCCCCGTGGGTATATAGAACACTCTTCCGAACTAGACGTAGGGCACCTCCATGCCTGAACCAGTATAATCCCTGTGTCTCTAAGCCCAACCATCCGGCTCAGACGCACGAACATACCAAAATTTACTTGCCAGCGGTATCAAACCCCGACATCCGCCGTGTTGGAAAGCTCAGCGCAGCATTTGGAGAAGCGGTGAATGTAGTCGCGGAGACTCTCGCCTTTCTTCTGTCGGCAATGGCGTAACTCGCAGGCGTTGCTGGGGCGGGCGTAGGTGCCCTGGAAGTGCCCTTATGAAGGCGTCTCTGAGCTGTGCCTAGCCATAGATTCTCCCTCGAGGGAGGTGCTCGAGCCAGGTTCGCAACGAGTCAGTGAGGTATCGCGGGATGCTCTTGATGATGAATAAGTCGTCGCTCACCCCACTGTTGTGGAAAGCGAGATGATAATCTTCGAGCCAGACGCTTGGGTTGGTTTCTCCGTCGTACTTGGCAACCGTGGTTGGGGCACGGTAGCGAGTCGGAGGAACGGCGGTGAGCACGTTCGCACTGAAGGCCTGCGGACCTCGGGGGTCAGGTGTCGAGCTCCGGCTTCGGTCTTCCTCACTATCGTAGCAGCCTCCATGCCTGCGATTGTACTTCCTTCGCGGCCGGCGCTCACTGCCGGAACCACCGCTGGCCGCGGTCCTCCCGCGAGTAGAGGGTGTGCCTCGTGCGCCGCGGTTGGAGTCAAGCTTCTGGTTGGCTGGCGAATGACCACTCTACGCGTGGTCCTGTTTCCCCGATGGGTGTGAGAACCTAAGCTGAGCGGACCACTCGGGGCCTCGAACCCGCGTGTCCCGTCGTTGGGATGCTGAGCTCTCCGCCTGCTGGATAGTAGCTGCATCGAGGAGCGTCTGGAGGTGTTGACGAAGCTTCTTCTCTTCTGGAGTCGCCGACTCAAGGCCGGTTCTGAGGAGTACGACCGCCGCGGTGAGGTTCTGAGAGGCCCGTTTGGCAACGGGCGTTACGTGAATATCACCATCGATGCAACAGCGTACTTCCTACGCGCGCTCACTCGCCCGTGTGGTGGAGCCTCGCTCGCTCCTCCTCGAGAGCTTTCTAGGTTTTGTCAAGCTCATCGAGGCGGGCACGCTGCCGCTCGCGGACGTCCCCGCCTTGCGGGGGCCGCTCGCCAGCGGAAGCATCAGGCGAGGTTGGTTCACCTCCCGTGGAGCTTTTCCTAGTGGGGTCCGAGTGGATTGCACCGTCGTGCTGCAAGAGAACGAAGCATTCGCGCGTCGGGTCATGGGGCGTCGCCGCCTCCTTTCGGAGGGGCTCCCTGCTACCGACCTCTTCGCAACTTCCCACGGACGATTCCGAGGGGACCGGACGGTGGTCCGCCGCTGCGGCGAGGGCACCCGTCCCACCGCAGGGTAGCCATGTCTGCCCCTCAGGATACATGGAGTCGTAGCAGAGCTTAAACTCATCCCAGGATAGCATCTCCTCACCATGCATGCCAAAACCAAGCCTGGAGGCGGTGTATGCCGCAAACCGGAAGAGTTCTTGGGATGGGTTCGAACCCAGGCCTGCCACCATGTCGTGGCTGATCAGGTCTAGGACCCGATTTGTGATGGATTTCGCAGACCGCGGCTCCTCAGGCTGCTCGCCTTGAGCAGACACGGGGGTGTCGGGCTGGGAGTGCGCGAAGACGGCTCCAACCGGGAAATCTACTGGTCTGTCAAAGACAAAGTCCAACAGGCCAAAGCGCAACATGGTGTCGGGCACTGATTGTGAGTCGGAATGGGCCATCCAGACCCTGGTGGCATCGTGACACGCGAAGTGCCTGATAGGACCCTGCTAGGGTTTGTTCCCGACCTTCGATGAGAGTTGGGGGTAAACTCGATTTGGGGGTGGATTCGACGTTGGCTGTCCGACTACAACACCAACAGGGGCTGCGCCTTAGCAACAGGTACACTGTCTCCGATTGAGGTGTTCTTGCCGTGCCAAGAACACCAATGCTCCTGCTAGAAATCGAGAACAAGCAAGAACAAGATAACAAGCAAATAATTCACAGATTGAAAACAATATGAATCTGGAACACGAGTTGGGGTCTTGAATCAAGCAAATCGGGTGGTCAGATTGACACACGTGTTCACCAGGAAGTAGCAGTAGCTAACTTGCATCTAAACAAAACCCAACCTTCCCTTGGCGGCTGGAGCATGTATTTATACATGGAAGGCAGCAAGGTGGCATGGGAGGTTGCAAACCCTAAAATAAAATGGGCCCCTAATGGGCTTAACTTGATACAAGTTTGTCAGCCTCCAACTAGGAGGTCCGAACGTCTTTCTGTAAATTCTGGGTGACTCCTTCATAACCGGAGTATCTTCCTGGACTCATTTAAAAGTAGACTTCGAGATCTTTCCAACAAGTACCCATATGCCCCAAACAACCTCCGGAGCTAAGTGATATGGCTGAAACAATCTAGTGCTATCCGTCTGTCCGCTCGACTCAAAACGGAGTGATTCACGACGTTTGCGTGGGAGTGCCCCTCATCTTCAAACGGGGAGCTTGGCAACGTTCTGGGTTGTTGTGGTTCATTCTCCCCTCTTCTTCATGTCCTATGTTCCTATGAATAATACATTCATCGCCATAGTTAAGTAGCATCCAATTCTGAGATGGGTTTGTATGAACAGCGAGGAATGACTTCACCTGATAGTTGAGTTGTCGTGCATGTTGACGGCTGCTAAGTACCTAATTTAAGGCTGTCAATCCCTGCATTTCATCATGAGAACCATGCATCCACATTAGAATAGGGGCTTAAACTGACAATTTCCACAAGTGGTTGTATGAAGATGAATGAAGGTGTTTAGCATAAGAAATGAAGAGAAAGCACACCTCCATGATCCTAGCACTTCAGGCTCAGCCAATGAGGGGCTGCCATGCAAGCATCCCCTGGATCAATGACATCATCAATCCAAGAGAGAGAGACTCGGCGAATCAGAAACCACCACGTGTGCATCACATGGATCCTATGGCCCACCAGAGCGACTAAACCGCCTCAAACACACGTGTACACTGGGAACCGACCTCAGGACCCACCATGTAGCCACTCAAAGAAAGCACAGGCCGAGGGGGCCCACTTGGGGGTCGGCCGACCCTAGGATCGGCCGAACTGACCTTAGGTCGGTTGATCCTGGCCTTCCACGTGCTGGCTCCTGGTCACGTTCCGGGGGTGCACGGGGTGTCCTCTCACCGGTGCCTTGGCCTATAAATAGAAGAGGGGGGTAAGAAGAGGACAACACACTTGAAGGCAACTTCTCACCTTAGCCTCTTTCTCTTCTTGTCATTCCCTCTTGGTGGAGGTGAAACCTCATCCCACCATGAGTGTGAGTGTGAGGAGGATCTAGCTTAGGTGGTGCGAGGTAGAGAGGGAGTGTGTGGATGAGTAGAGGTGAGGTGTGATGATCTGTTCTTCATCCACCATCCCCTTGTATCTCCTAGGTGACGCCGTTCTATATTTAGACTAAAGTGAGTATTTCATTATATTCTAATTAGACTAAAGTCGTATTCATACATGGGTGATATGTTCTAGTGTTCTTCGTCTGTTCTTGATCATAGGCTTTATGTTCTAGTAGCATAACCCCATTTGATCTTGCGGAGGAGTTACATAGTAAACTTATCTGTTTGCATGACTGCCTGTCAATTAGAATATAGTGAGACTCATGCATATCAGAATTAGATCAAAGTGTCATTCATATCTCTGAGTATCGTCTCGATTCCATGATGGGCAAGGTCTATCCGTACTCGCGGGTTCATCACTCCGTATTTATATGGAGTGCTATAGTGTTGCTATGGGACGTCAGACGTAGTCGTGCTATAGTAGTAGTCGGTAGTGTAGACGTGGTGTCTAGACTACGGGTTATCCTTAGATTGCCCTGTATCCCACGGTTTGTCTTGGGGTAGGCCGCGGTAGTGAGAGCCGTTGGACCCTTACGAAATCCCCCACGTTCAGATACAGGTGTAGGCAACCATTTGCTGTGAACCAACTGTTATAGCCAGGAGGGTCCGGTGTCCGAAGCGAGATCCTTTGCAGCTTGTACCCCCCCTAGAACCGAGTACCTACAAGAGATTCCATACCTCTCACCTAACTTAGCAGAGATCATGTGTCCTTGGATAAGTCGCTCGTAGAGTACCCCATCCGTTCCTAGGATTCGATACCCTTTGGAATACTCCCAAGGGAGAAGTGCTACAATGGTGTATCCATGCGCTTGCGGACTCGTTCGCACCCATCAGTATACCCAGGTGATTCTTACACGCTCATGCTATCCCGGCGCCATAGTGGTGAGGTTAAGAAATACCAACAACCTGACTATCCTCGTATCTTTTGTTTTTCCTTTTTGTTTCTACCTCTACCCCCGTTATCCCAGGAAGGTTACCCTTGTACACACTTTCCGCCCATTATGAGTGAACCAATGGAATCATCCTTAAGGAGGCGACCAGCCTCTTTGACACCTTGTATGGTTCACCCATCCCTCATGAAGCTAGTTGAGGATAATTCCATCTCGGGAAAAAGTCATGAAAATCCCTACTTCCATATAAGAGACTTTGAACAACTGTGTTCCACCCAAGGTAAGACCGGGGCGACACAAGACATTCTTAGGAGGAACTTGTTCCCGTTCTCCCTTTCTGGAGGAGCGAGAATTTGGTACCGTTGTTTTGGTCATGTTCACCTCAACTAGGGAGCATTGAGAGCAGCTTTCTGTACTCGATTCTTTCCTTTGAGGCGTATCATTTCCCTAAGAATGATGATTCTCAGTTTCAAACAAAGAGACAAGGAATCCCTAGGCATGGCATGGCATGGCATCATTTCGCCTCGATGGCCGAGACTTGCCCAGCCCTTAATCTACCAGACCCAGTGCTCCTGCAGCATTTCCGGCTTGGTTTGTTAGAGGGTAGTGGCATGACACTTGATGCCGTTTCGGGAGGCTCTTTTGTGCTCTTAGAGCCGGAACGAGGAAAGGAAATTCTAGGAGAAATCCGAGATTTCAGCTCCCCGCCCATCTTGAGTGACGAGGTAGCCGAACGTGGTAATGAAGAGTTGCCAAGATCCATCTTTGAGAGAACCCGAGCTTACATACCAACCTTCTCTACGCTCTGGTCGAAGATATCATTCTTGACTAGCAGGAATCTATGGGAAAGAGCACCTAGCGTGAGTTCTGCCTTTAGGTTCCCCTATCGTTTCTTCTCTTAAAACCCGACCTTCGAGACTTAGTCTCGAAGGAAGGAGGAAAGGAGTGGTTAGGGAAGGGTAGTTGTTCCTGGCGAGAATGATTATCTCGACTTCGACTACAACTTTCCAGGAGAGGTTACGATGAATGTTTCGTGCTTCATGTCAAGGCTCGATCTGAGGTGCCGCCACACCAAAGGTTAGGCCAAGACACTGGCCCCAGGCTCATAAAATCTCTATACTTTCGGCCTTGGAAAACACGATTTTATATCGATCCAATTGAGCAACCCATCTCGTCATCCTGAGCTCAGCTAGGACTGATGCCGATCAAGTTAAGTAGGCATAAATCCCAATCTTACACCATGACTTGATCGATGCCCCGCGGGAGTGTGGTTGCATCTCTATCTTTTGCACTTCCGTTGGAAGCTTGGGTTGGCTTACCTGTCATCCTCACACTAGTGAGGGTGAGAACCTTTGGCAACCTAAGGAGAGAATGAACTAGCAAGTTCGTTACTCTCGACTTACGGCTCGAATGTTCATTCGACCCATGGAGTCTCACTCACTTGATCTGGGGTTCGAGCATTCTTGAGCCATGCTTCCAGAGGTGAAAGCTTCACTCTTAGAGCACTCTTGGCTATAGGTCGGATCTTGTGCTCATCTTCATCACCTCTGTCATCTCTCGTCTGTAGTGCTATAACCTTGCTAGCTGCACAATCTTCCTAAGGTTACCCATCATAGTTCCCTTAGATTGGTTGCGGAAACTATCACCGCGACATCTTGAGCACAGCTTGCAGTGTATATATGCACTAACCATGCAGGAAGAAAACAGGTTACATCATAAGAAACCTGCTAGGAGATGAATGCTATGCTGCAGTGCCTGATCAAGGCAGAGGGTTTGGAAGCCCTCTTCACAGAGTAGAGGGCTACGCCCACCTTTCATTTTCCATAGGCGCTTAGTTAGGTTTAGTTTATTTCCTTCCATTTATTTCCCTTTCAAATTTATTTCCATCATGTGTGTAAGCGCCTATTTCATTATGAGCTTGAATGAATAATCCGGCTCCACCGGTCATGTAACCCGGTCGAGTCACATGTGTGTTAGTTGTTTTTGTTTTTGTTTGTCTTGAAGAACTGCACCCAGGTACAAGATAGTGTGGGGGAGAGTCGCACTCTCCAAACGCGAACACGATGAACCTTTGTACCCACGCTACACTCGCACAGCACGTACGACCACTCATGCTTAGAGAACCTGAACGGAGATGCACTCTTGCACATCACAAAAACCCCGTCCGGTCTGCACCAACAACCAGTACTGGTTTGCATCTCTACCTCATTTAACCATGATTCCTGAGTTCGTTATGCTCTTTTATAAAATCCTTTGTAAACCAACTCAAGAAATCTATGGTGTTGCTTAATCCGTACCTTTGGTTGACATGCATAAGTTTTATTCCTTGATTATACTCTTGAGGCTTGTGAACAATATCTTCATAAGGACAACATGTTCATCTAAGTGGTTGACAAATGAGATATGGCTTGATGACATGATCTTAGCTCTGAAGGTTTCTAGTCCTTGGGTTCATTTTGCAAAAAAAATGCTCTTGCAAGCTCCTCTTTGATATGCCATAGTCCTACCAAAGCCTTATGATGTCTTAGTTGAAAAATCTTATACTCATATACTGCTTGTTATTGCATTGAGCTTTGTCAAATTTTGTGACCCTTATGAGAATTCTTTTCATGCTTTTAAGATCAAGATTCATATGCACACCACCATTTCCTCCTTGCTGTTCTTCTACTCTGGAAGATGGCATTGTACCATTCGTCCATCCACCGACATAAATGCTCAATCATATGCATTGATTTCTCTCTCCTCAAATATTCTGCAAAAAGAGGCATGGCTATCTAAAAAAAGAGAGAGGGACACAAGAAGGTCCCCACATTCAAAAAAAAAGAGAAAGAGAAAAGAAAAGAGGGAAGATAGCCATGTTCTCATAAGCTTTTTCATATGAGAGAGAGAATCATGCATTGGAGTTTTCATCTCACTCATTGAATATGGTAATAACTAGCACCCATTCCGGGCCTAGTGTCCACCTTACCATATCCACTACATTCCTACATGTGCATATCTTGATCTAATCGTATGACTTGATTTTCTCTTTAGATCCAATTTTTGACTTTGCAATATAAGTGATACAAGTATGCCTTACCATTCATATCCTATCCTGAGCTCCACATAAGCTTATTAGAAGTAGGATGAATTTAAGGCAGTCATGCCTAGGTGAGGACATATACACATTGAGCGATCCGAGAGAATCAAAGAAGGAGGCAGAGCATGATTTTCTTTAAAAATCATTAAAACCCCCAAGTGCTTGCCATCAGAGGCTTAAGGGATTCGGTTCATGGTCGTTCTTCTTATCAACTACCCAAGATGCCATGGTAGCCACTCCACAAAGTTCACAAGAGCAAGGTATGACCTAGAATAATTCTTATATTTGTTTCATACCTTTGGTTTAACCCGCTTGATCTCTTCCCTATTGCTCGGGACGAGCAAAGGTCAAGTGTGCGGGAGTTGGACGGCTGTTAAGTACCTAATTTAAGGCCGTCAATCCCTGCATTTCATCATGAGAATCATGCATCCACAGTAGAATAAGGGCTTAAACTGACAATTTCCACAAGTGGTTGTATGAAGATGAATGCAGGTGTTTAGCATAAGAAATGAAGAGAAAACACACCTCCATGATCCTAGCACTTCAGGCTCAGTCAATGAGGGGCTGCCATGCAAGCATCCCCTGGATCAATGACATCATCAATCCAAGAGAGAGAGCCTCGGCGAATCAGAAACCACCACGTGTGCATCACATGGATCCTATGGCCCACCAAAGCGACTAAACTGCCTCAAACACACGTGTACACCGGGAACCGACCTCAGAACCCACCACGCAGCCACTCAGAGAAAGCACAGGCTGAGGGGGCCCACCTGGGGGTCGGCCGACCCTAGGATCGGCCGAACAACCTTAGGTCGGTTGATCCTGGCCTTCCACGTGCTGGCTCCTGGTTGGCTCCTAGTCACGTTCAGGGGGTGCATGGGGTGTCCTCTCACCGGTGCCTTGGCCTATAAATAGAAGAGGAGGGGGGTAAGAAGAGGACAACACACATGAAGGCAACTTCTCACCTTAGCCTCTTTCTCTTCTTCTCATCCCCTCTTGGTGGAGGTGAAACCTCATCCCACCATGAGTGTGAGTGTGAGGAGGATCTAGCTTAGGTGGTGCTAGGTAGAGAGGGAGTGTGTGGATGAGTAAAGGTGAGGTGTGATGATCCGTTCTTCATCCACCATCCCCTTGTATCTCGTGGGTGACACCGTTCTTCATTTAGACTAAAGTGAGTATTTCATTATATTCCAATTAGACTAAAGTCGCATTCATACATGGGTGATATGTTCTAGTGTTTTTCGTCTGTTCTTGATCATAGGCTTTATGTTCTAGTAGCATAACCCTGTTTGATCTTGCGGAGGAGTTACATAGTAAACTTATCCGTTTGTATGACTGTCTGTCAGTTAGAATATAGTGAGACTCGTGCATATCTGAATTAGATCAAAGTGTCATTCATATCTCTGAGTATCATCTCGATTCCTTGATGGGAAAGGTCTAGCCGTACTCGAGGGTTCGTCGCTCTGTATTTATACGGAGTGCTATAGTGTTGCTACGGGACGTCAGATGTAGTCGTGCTATAGTAGTAGTCGGTAGTGTAGACGTGGTGTCTAGACTACGGGTTATCCTTCGATTGCCCTGTATCCCACGATTTGTCTTGGGGTAGGCTGCAGTAGTGACAGCCGTTGGACCCTTACGGAATCCCCCACATTCGGATACAGGTGTAGGCAACCATTTGCCGTGAACCAACTATTATAGCCAGGAGGGTCCGGTGCCCGAAGCGAGATCCTTTGCAGCTTGTACCCCCCTAGAACCGAGTACCTACAAGAGATTCCATACCTCTCACCTACCTTAGCAGAGATCCTGTGTCCTTGGATAAGTCACTCGTAGAGTACCCCATCCATTCCTAGGATTCGATACCCTTTGGAGTACTCCCAAGGGAGAAGTGCTACAACAGTGTATCCGTGCGCTTGTGGACTCGTTCGCACCCGTCAGTATACCCAGGTGATTCTTACACGCTCACGCTATCCCGGCGCCATAGTGATGAGGTTAAGAAATACCAACAGTGCACGGGCTCGAGTCATTGGTCCTTGCTGAGCACTAGGCATGGTTGTATCAATGGTAGGGATTTCCTTATCATCCTCCCCTTCTTACATTTGAGTCGTCCTCGACTCAAGCTCGTCCTCCTCTCCCAAATAAGGCTTTAAATCTGCAATGTTAAATGTAGGGCTAACACCAAAATCTGCAGGCAGTTCAAGTTTGTATGCATTATCATTAACCCTTTCTAACACTTTAAAAGGGCCATCAGCTCTAGGCAGCAATTTGGACTTTCTTAAATCAGGGAACCTATCCTTTCTCAAGTGTAACCAAACTAGATCACCGGGTTCAAAGGTGACATGTTTCTTTCCTTTGTCAGTAGCAAGTTTGTACTTAGCATTCATGCATTCTATGTTTTCTTTAGTAGTTTCATGCAATTTTAGGATCAGTTCTGCATGTTGTGTAGCATCAAGGTTCACTCGTTCTGAGGTTGGAAGTGGCAGCAAATCAATAGGAGCATGTGGCACAAAACCATAAACAATTTCAAAAGGGCACTTCTTAGTGGTAGAGTGTTGCGAGCGATTATAAGCAAATTCAATATGAGGTAAACATTCTTCCCACATTTTAATGTTCTTTTTCAAAACAGCCCTAAGCATGGTTGACAAGGTTCTACTCACAACTTCAGTTTGCCCATCAGTTTGGGGTGACAAGTAGTTGAAAACAAAATCTTTGTCCCCAACTTCGCCCACAATATTCTCCAAAAATGACTAAGAAATTTTGCATCACGATCAAAAACTATGGTATTTGGGACACCATGCAAACGAACAATCTCACGAAAGAACAAATCAGCAACATGTGTGGCATCATCACTCTTGTGGCAGGGTATGATATGAGCCATTTTAGAAAATCTATCCACAACAACAAACACACTATCCCTCCCCTTCTTTGTTCTAGGCAATCCCAAAACAAAGTCCATTGAAATATCTTCCCAAGGTGCATTTGGAACAGGAAGAGGCATGTATAAACCATGAGGATTAAGGCGTGACTTAGCTTTTTGGCATGTTGTGCAGCGAGCAACGAACTTCTCCACATCTCTCCTCATCCTAGGCCAAAAGAAATGACCAGCAAGGATGTCCTCTGTCTTCTTCACTCCAAAATGTCCCATCAACACTCCTCCATGTGCTTCCTGCAACAATAACAAACGCACAGAGCTAGCTGGAATGCATAGCTTATTAGCTCTAAAAATAAACCCATCAGCTAGGACAAATTTGTTCCAAGTTTTTCCCTTTTTGCAATTCAGCAACACATCTTTAAAATCATTATCATGGGCATATTGCGCTTTAATTGTTTCCAAACCAAAGATTTTAAAATCAAGTTGGGACAGCATGGTATAACGCCTAGACAACGCATCAGCAACGACATTTTCTTTACCCTTTTTGTGTTTAATGACATAAGGGAAAGACTCAATAAATTCAACCCATTTAGCATGCCTACGATTCAGTTTTGCTTGAGTTCGAATGTGTTTCAAAGACTCATGATCAGAATGTATAACAAACTCTTTTGGCCATAAATAATGCTGCCAAGTTTCTAAAGTCCAAACTAAAGCAAGCAATTCTTTATCATAAGTAGAATAATTCAGACTAGGTCCACTTAGTTTCTCGTTGAAATAGGCTACAGGTTTGCCATCTTGTAGCAGCACACCACCCAAACCAATTCCGCTAGCATCACATTCAAGTTCAAATGTTTTATTGAAATTAGGAAGTTGTAGCAAAGGGGCATGAGTGAGCTTATCTTTGAGTGTGTTGAAAGCATCATGTTGAGATGCAGCGCAAGTGAAGGTCACTCCCTTCTTGGTGAGCTCATGCAATGGGGCTGCAATGGTGCTGAAGTCTTTCACAAATCGTCAGTAGAAACCAGCAAGTCCTAGAAAACTTCGCACTTGTGTAACAGTGGAGGGCACGGGCCAGCTATGTATGGCCTCCACCTTGGCATGATCAACTTCGATTCCCTACAGTGTCACAACATATCCAAGAAAAGAGACTCGATCTGTGCAAAAAGTGCACTTCTCAAGATTCCCAAACAAATATGCATCCCGTAAAGCACTAAAAACATCACGTAAATGATTAAGATGTTCCTCTAATGATCTACTATATATCAAGATGCCATCAAAGTATACCACAACAAATCTGCCAATGAAGGCACGCAGAACTTCATTCATTAATCGCATGAAAGTGCTGGGAGAATTAGCGAGACCAAACGGCATGACTAACCATTCATACAAGTCAGATTTAGTTTTAAAAGTTGTTTTCCATTCATCTCCTAGCTTCATACGAATCTGGTGGTAACCACTACACAAATCAATTTTAGAGAACACAATCGAGCCACTCAATTCATCAAGCATATCATCCAACCTAGGAATAGGGTGACAGTATCTGATTGTGATGTTGTTTATCGCTCTACAATCCACACACATGCGCCATGATCCATCTTTCTTAGGAACTAAAAGCACAGGGATAGAACAAGGGCTGAGAGACTCATGCACATAACCTTTGTCGAGTAATTCATGTACTTGGCGCTGAATCTCCTTCGTCTCTTCCGGGTTGGTCCTGTATGGAGCTCGGTTTGGCAAGGAGGCTCCTGGGACGAGGTCAATTTGGTGCTCAATACCTCGAATAGGTGGCAGCCCTGGTGGCACCTCCTTTGGGAAAACATCGGCATACTCCTGCAAAAGTTTAGTGATGGCAGGAGGCAAAGAAATAGGTGTATCTTCAACTGAAAATAATGTTTCTTTGCAGACCAAAGCATATCAAACAACAGTATTAACATCAATCTCATCCAAATCAGATTTGGTGGCAAGGTAGCAAGAACCTTTCAGCTTGATCTCATTTTTATTATTCTAGACAGATTTGCTAGGTTTGTTATGTTTCTCAATTTCTTTAGCAACAAGCTGATTTTCACTAGCAACGTGGTCCTGCTTTTTATGTTTGCAAGCCCTAGCAAGTTCATCTTTAAGAATAGCGTTAGGAGTCATTGGGTGCAACACAATCTTCTTGTCATTATGCATAAAAGAGTATTGATTTGTTTTACCAAAGTGTAATGAATCTTTATGAAATTGCCATGGTCTACCAAACAATAAAGAGCATGCTTGCATAGGCACAACATCACAATCAATGGAATCATGGTAAGAACCAATGGCAAATTGAACTCTTACCAACCGTGTTATCTTCACCTTACCACTACTATTCAACCACTGAATGTGGTATGGCTGCGGGTGTGGTGTTGTGTTCAATGAAAGCTTCTCCACTTTAGCACTTGCCAAGTTGTTGCAGCTCCCTCCATCTATGATCACTCGGCAAGCACGTTCCTTGACCACACACTTGGTTTGAAACAAAGTGTGGCGCTGATTTGGTTCAGCCTTCTCCATTTATGCACTTAGCACTCGCTGCACCATAAGGCTTTCATAGTGGTCAACCGCTTCAGCCCCAATGTGCTCCTCCTCTTGTTGGAAATCATCTCCTCCACCTGCATTGTCAGCAGCAAGCAAAGAATGCATTTCTTCATCACAATCACTAGCAGATGAGTACTCACCATTGTTTTTGACCACCAAAACACACTTGCTTGGGCAGTCACGTATGACATGTCCAAATCCCTTGCAGCGGTGGCACTGAATGTCTCTTGTTCTGCCCGTGGATGCCACCGATGAAGTGGTTGCAGCAGGTTTTTGCGTGGTTTTTGCTGCTGGATTTGTGGGGCTGTCACGAGGCTTGTCACTGGAAGATGGGGCTGTTGTTCGAGATGATGATGAATACGGTGCAGCAGCATGTCCAGCGGAGGAAAAACTCAAGCGGGGTTGTGTGGACAAATTCCTCCCTACAGAAATGTTATTCTTGGTGCTAGCACATCGCCCCTGCACTTCCCTTTCAGCTTTACAAGCAAGATAGAACAAACGGGTTATGTTAGTGTATTCTTTATAAGCAAGGATGTCCTGAATTTCTCGGTTTAACCCTCCCAAAAATCTAGCCATTGCGGGTTCCACATCCTCCTCTAAATTGCAGCGTAGCATACCCATTTGTAGCTCTTGATAGTATTCCTCTACACTTTTATTACCCTGTTTTAATTGTTGCAGCTAGTTTAATAGATCACGTGCATAGTAAGATGGAACAAATCTAGCCCTTATGACCCGCTTCAAAGTATCCCAAGTTTGAGGTATGTTATTAGGATTTTTCTTGCCATGTTCTATCCACCAAACAGAAGCAAAATCAGTGAACTCACTAGTTGCAGCCCTAACACAAGCATTTTCAGGAAAATCATGACAAGTAAACTTTTGCTCAACAGCCATCTCCCAAGTAAGATAAGCATCAGGATCATATTTACCATCAAAAGAGGGTATCTTAAATTTTATCTTACTGGAAGCATTTTCATTGTTATGTACCTCACGTGGGCGATGTCCACCCATACCTCGACGCTTATGGTGTGGACGTCGCTGATCTCGATCCTCAACTTCGGTGTCAGCTCCATAATCAGCACCTGAATTTTCCACGCCATCCCCCTCCTCTTGGTTACGTCCTCTATGTTGATTATTCATCCTCGTGTGGAACCCATCAAAACGCCTCAGAAGAGCAGCGGGACTCTAGTCCATGCGACCAACTGTTGCCTCCAACCCTGCAAGCCTGGTGTTGTTGGAAATCTGTGTGGCCTCCATTTGCCTAAGCTTCTCATTTACCACCTACAAATAATTATCAATTCCATCGGTGTACTCCCTCACTTGCTTTTGGAAATGCTGTGTGATGCCCTTGGTACGAGGTGTAAGCCGTCCTCCCTCATCCTCGTCTTCATTTCCTGAACCTGCCATGGTAAAGATGCAAGAGCAAATAGGGAACAAGTGAAGTAAAAAAATTCCCTACACTACTAGATGTAATTGTTGTGTAGTGTTCTCTAACTCTCACCCTGTTATACAAGCTCTTACATGTTCTCACCACTTAAAGCACTTGGTGTTGGCAGCAGCGAGATCAACAGAAACGGTGGTACAAGCACAGCCCTGTGGAGTAGTAGATGATTTGTGGAGCTATAGGTGGCTGCAAGACAACAAGGAGAGCTAGAATGACGTTAGTTAAAGCAAGTTGAATAAGCACTCAAAGATGGTAAGTGCTGGTCCTAGGTTAACCCGTACTAGATATGCAAGCCTGAGCACAACGATAGTGGCACAAGAGACCAACTAGGACACAACGAAACGATGAAAACAGGCCCTCTTTCTTTCTTTCTTTCTTTCTTTCTTTTTTTTTTCTTTTCTTCCTGCAGGGGCCTAAAAATTATGTTTGGTATCCAGACAAACCAAACAACACGATTGCTTTACACAACCCTTCTATACTCAGATTTGCTTGATCACATAGCAGATTGACGGAAATCTCTTGGTCGATTGCAAAGTGCTCAGAATGAATTTTTGGGTGAGGTCAGATCCGTTGGAAAGAACACAAAGTAGCTTTCCTGATTGTATTAGAACACTTGAATCCGACCAAGAACAAGAGAGATAAGGTACTTCTCTTCCCGAAACAGAAACGGATTTGTGACGGGAAAAATGGCAGCGAAATGGATTTGGTGATTGTTGAACTTGTGGTGACAAAAACGTGGCAGAACTCGAAACTCTAAAGGGTTAAACACTACAACCAGCAATTCTACACATCAAAGCAACCGCAAATTCAACAAGCAAAGAACTAGGTGGAACAACAAGGCTCAAAGTTTGTTTTGAGAATTTCAGATCTATCCTGTTTTTGGTTTTTGTGGACTGTAGGTAATATAAAGTATGGGTAGAAACTCTCACTGAAAACCTTGCTCCGATTACAACATGATAGGACCCTGCTAGGGTTTGTTCCCGACCTTCGATGAGAGTTGGGGGTAAACTCGATTTGGGGGTGGATTCGACGTTGGCTGTCCGACTACAACACCAACAGGGGCTGCACCTTAGCAACAGGTACACCGTCTCCGATTGAGGTGTTCTTGTCGTGCCAAGAACACCAATGCTCCTGCTAGAAATCGAGAACAAGCAAGAACAAGATAACAAGCAAATAATTCACGGATTGAAAACAATATGAATCTGGAACACGAGTTGGGGTCTTGAATCAAGCAAATCGGGTGGTCAGATTGACACACACATTCACCAGGAAGTAGCAGTAGCTAACTTGCATCTAAACAAAACCCAACCTTCCCTTGGTGGCTGGAGCATGTATTTATACATGGAAGGCAGCAAGGGGGCGTGGGAGGGTGCAAACCCTAAAATAAAATGGGCCCCTAATGGGCTTAACTTGATACAAGTTTGTCAGCCTCCAACTAGGAGGTCCGAACGTCTTTCTGTAAATTCTGGGTGACTCCTTCATAACCGGAGTATCTTCCTGGACTCATTTAAAAGTAGACTTCGAGATCTTTCCAACAAGTACCCATATGCCCCAAACAACCTCCGGAGCTAAGTGATATGGCTGAAACAATCTAGTGCTATCCGTCTGTCCGCTCGACTCAAAACGGAGTGATTCACGACGTTTGCGTGGGAGTGCCCCTCATCTTCAAACGGGGAGCTTGGCAACGTTCTAGGTTCTTGTGGTTCGTTCTCCCTTCTTCTTCATGTCCTATGTTCCTAAGAATAATGCATTCATCACCATAGTTAAGTAGGATCCAGTTCTGAGATGGGTTTGTATGAACAGTGAGGAACGACTTCACTTGATAGTTGAGTTGTCGTGCACGGGCTTGAGTCATTGGTCCTTGATGAGCACTAGGCATGGTTGTATCAATGGTAGGGATGTCCTCATCAGTGCCCCTACCTGGCACGCCAACTGTCAAGGTTTGATACTGCCGACAAGTTAATTTTGGTATGTTCGTGTGTCGGATCCGGACGGTTTGGGAGTAGAGACACAAGGATTATACTGGTTCAGGCATCACAGGGGGCCCTACGTCTAGTCGGGGGAGTGTTCTATATGCCCAAGGGGCTTGTAGTAGGGGGTATAAGCTTAGGTCGAGAGAGGGAGCAGGTCCCAGGTCTCTTGGGGTGGTGTTCGTGGAGTGATCGCGTGATCACTCTGGTTGTCTATTATTTTTCCGTTGTGATTGCTCGTGTGTGTTCGATTCTTCCTGTGATCGGTACATGCTTCCCCTTTTATAGTTCAAGGGGTGCCAGTGTACAAGGGTTAGGATGCTAAAATCGTGTTCTGCTATAGTGCTGCAACAGTGCTGGAATAGTCGCCAAAACAGTGCCGTGGTGTGGACCTCCATCTTCGGTTGGTGTCGTACGACGGTAGTCCTCGTAGGGCGGTGTAGGCGGCGGCCCCTGCTCCAAGGCAGCTGCTCCTCGACTTATGGTCTCGCATGGTTGGTAGGTCAGAGGCTTCCAGTGCAAGCCTCGACCTTACCTCTGATCGTTTCTCGGTCGGGACGCGCCGTCCGATGACTTATATGCGAAGGATTCGCCTGTCCCTCGCCACTGTATGGCATTTAAGTGATGGGACGTCCTTGTAGCAGACCTCCCATGCCAGGAAAATCCCATCATGGTCTGACAACATGGATTCTCCTGCTCTACAGCACTGGCATGTCCCCGGGCGGCGCAGAGCTGCTCCCCCCACGTCGCGGCCCCCATCAGGGGGCCCTCGGCATTGGGTTGCGGGCGGCAGGGCCTTAGGTCATGCGAGACGGAGCTCTCTCCCGAGGTAGCTGCAAGGCCTGGGCACTTTCATATTTTGCGCGGGGCGAACGCTTAAGTCGGAGCCCGGCCTTTGGGGCGATACAAGACTAATGCCTGCTATAGATGGGTGTGCATGACTAGTGTTGATGTTGGGCCATCGCGGCCATGGGCCGTCTTGATCTTATGGATTGGGGATTAGGGGCTAAGCTGATTACCCCCGGTTTATCCCCTCTTCAGATTGCTAATGGTGTGGATCCGTGACATGGCACTTTGGCAGGGCCGCCTGCACTACAGGTGCGCCCGCACCTCCAAGTGTGGCTCAGCGGTCGTGCTTTTCTCCAAATCATGTACCTGTAGATAGAATTGCAACAAAACTCGTGGAACTTTATTAGTACCTAAAACGTGCATGAAACTTGTCATGTACTCCTCTGGAGCCCATGATTTTGACAGTCAAAATTTTGTTGTGGACCGTCAACAGGGGACAAGGCTTTGTTCTGGTCGGACTGTTGGCTGAATGGCTATGATATCCACACCCTTGCTCCAAACCTTTGGGCAGCGGTTTCCCCTCGTGTTGGGAACAAGTGGACGGCTTGTGGTGGCCTTCACAATTTCCACTTGGTTCACGATATCTCTCATGCCTTCACAATACAGGTGCTCATTCAGCACGTATCTATGCATTTGGGACATGCTCTATGGCTGGCAGCTGAACAGCACTGATTGGTTCCTTTAGTGTTGGACATTATATGGTGATTTCACTTTAGCCTCGGCCTATCAAGTTTTGTTTGTCGGTCGGTCGTTGTTGCTGGGTGCCAACTGCCAAGCAACTCTTAAAGGTGCAAGCACCTGGTAAATTCCTGGTAAATGCCGCTTCTTTGGTTGGGTTGTCCTTCATAGTCGTTGTTGGACATCCAACCGACTCAGACGACATGGTTTGCGTGATTCAGATGTCTGTCCTCTTTGTGCGCAAGAGGTTGGGACTATTGATCACATCGTGTTGGGTTGCGCTCACAGCAGGGAAACTTGGTTCTGCGTGCTATGGTATCACTACAAGAAATCCTGTGATCTATGACGAAATCGTCATGACGAAATCAAAAATCGTCAGGGGTCTGCGAATAGCCCATTCAGGCTCAAACTAGGCCCGATTTCTGTGACGAAAATTTGGTGTTCGTCATAGATTAAAAATGAACCCGGTTTTTGTGACGAAAATTTGGTGTTCGTCATAGATTGAAAAATGAAAACATCATGGAGTTGAAGCTGATAAAATAAATGTGTCACTTACTTGAACTATCTAAGATGTGTTACTTTTTTATTTTTCTCATAAAAACATGAGTGGGAAAAATTGTAATTAAATATGTATGCGTAGTCAAGACAAAATAGAATGATGAATGAAAAAAATAGAAATAAAAAAGAATTAGAGATCATCACGATCAACAAATAAAAATACTTCATTAGAAAAATCATAGGAAAAAATAGAATGATGTATGAAAAAATAGAGAAATAACAAAAAAAAGAAAAAAATTGGTGGAGTCATGGGTTTGAACCATGTACCTCCTGAATTAACTAAAGACAACCTTACCACCACACTACACATCAGTTTCAGTCTATTCTATGCGTTTATTTTATTTGTTCCCATTTTTTGCCTCTGACCAACAAAGCCCCATCAGCAGCCACCTCAGACGCGTCTGCCCCGTCACCCGCGCCTACATGTGCGCCTCGTCACCGCGCCCCCGTCAGCCACGTCACCCTCCAAATTTTCGGCAAAAAAATGTGCCTGCAGGGGGACTCGAACCGGAGACCTCCGGCATCAAACCAACACCTTCTACCGCTTCACCATTTGGTAGGTTGTGGTTAGTTTGTGGAACGTTTGCTATGTATACGTTTTAATTGGAACACACGACAGAAAAAAAAGGCGCTGGCTCTAGGAATCGAACCCGCGACCATAGACCACAGACTGGCACTCAGTACCACTACGATACTTTGGTTTTCATGACATGGTTTGGAATAGAAGGATATTAACTTGCAATTGTGCCACGTGGCTGGATTGAAGAACAAATAAACATGTCATATTTCTCTTTTTAATCCGGAATTTAAATTTGTATTTGGTATTTCTCCTTCACGAAAACTTCAAATTTGATGATTTTTTTTCTGATTTTTTCTAAAGTCACACCCTTTCATTTAATGGTGGTTGTTTATATGTTAATTGATAAGTCTTGATATTTTTCGTATAACATGTTTTCTTCCAACTTAATATAGAATAAAAAACATGCTTTTCCTGATAATTGCTAATATAATTTAATACTTTCTAATGTTATGGTCAACATGAGATGGTGTCCAAAATTGAGGTTCGTATGAGTTTGATCATGTTATTAGTTGTTCAAATCTCAAAGTTTGATTTCAATTGTAAGAAACTGTGTGAGAGTTGTGTTCATTTATGAACAATGTACACTCCTTTTTTTGAGAAATCTATTCAAATGTTTATGTCAAGTTTAAACATCCATAAAATGAATCTATGCCAAATTACATAATTTTTGGAGAAGTTTTAGGTATTATTATCATTAATTTATAACAAGGTGACTACTAGAAGTTTGAGTTTTCCCTGTAAGTTGGTTGAATTTTTCGTCAATCTCCTAGATGTGGGCTATAATGGACCATAGGTGCCTAAATATAGTTTTTTTTATTTTTTTGAATCTTATTAGGGGTACATACAGGTCAATTTGGGATTATTTTTGATAAACATGCAGAAATTCATTTAAATGATAGAAAATAGTAAATCTGTTTGAAAATTTTTGAAACTCCTACATGACAACTTATATGTTGTATTTTACGTGTGAAAAATATATTTGGAGCATATAAGATAACGATTTTGAAACTTACTTCAAAAGGGTGTATTCACTAGTGATTTCAAAAATAGAAAAATAAATTTTTTTTGCACAACAAATGGCAATGTGAGTCCCCATATGTTAATAGAAGAGTAAATGTGAGGTTTATCCAAATTTGAGGTGTCCATGTGGTAAGAAAGTACTTGAGTGTGTACAAACTTTGAAGTTTAAGTTGAGATGTATGAAGCAATGTGGGGGATCCATTCATTTTGTGAACAATGTACACTTCCTTTTAGCAAAATCTAATAAAATTTTTATGTCAAATTTAAACATTCATTCAATGATTTCATGGCAATTTTCAGAAGTTTTGAAGAAGTTTTAGATTTTATTATCATTATTTTGTAATAAAGGATCAAGTAGATGTTTAAATTATGACCAGAAACATTGGAATCTTTCATCTATATTCAGAATATGAGTTATAATAGATCATAAGTACTTAAAATTTAGTTTTGACAAATTTTTTAAATTTTACTTGACATACATATAGTTCAAATTGTAATTATTTCCATATTACAAAGAAATAAAAAAAAGAAAAGAAAAGTGTAAAGCAGTGTACAAATTAATCAAGGCTCGTTCGGCCCGAAACAGCCCAACTATTTTCGACCATTCATCTGTGAACCGATGGCCCTGATCATGTTTCCATTGTATATAACATGCTGCAATCCGCTCCAACCCTAACCTTAGCTCCCTCCTCCCGCAGCCCCCTCCCCTGTCGCCTCTCTCCTCCCGCCGCCCCCTCTCCTCCTCATCCCCTCCGCTGCCGCCCTCTCTTCTCCTCATCCCCTCCGCCATCGCCCTCTCCGCCGGCCAGAAGGCGCGTGCCTCCCGCGCCGGACCCTCCCCCCATCAGAGCAGCCTCCCGCCCAATGCCTCCCTCTTCCTCCCGCCTCCCGCCTCCCGCCCAACACCTCCCTCTTCCTCCCTCCCCTTCGGTCTTGGCTCACCGCCGCCGCCTCCTCAGATCCGCCACCAACCAGCTGCCCTCCGCCGCTCCCTCCTCTCCCATGCCGGCGGCGCCTGCGCAATGGCGTACCAGCTCTCATGTTGTCCCGCCTCGGTGCCTTGCTGTCGAAGTATTTGCGTTCGTGCGCTCCTGACCCAGCTCAAGGGGGGCATGTCGGCGTCGGATCTTCCGACGAGTTGTGGGCGCGCGTCCTGGAGCTGGGCGCCACATCGTCCGCACTGGGGTTCCGCGACCTCTGCTGCCTCGCCATCGCCTCCCCCCGTCTCGGGCGCCTCTCCCTCCACCCCGCCCTCTGGTCGGCGCTCCTCTCCCACGACTTCCCCTTCCAATCCCAACAATCCTCCTCCTCCACCTCCCAGCAGCAGCAGCAGCTTCACCCCAAATCCCTCTACAAAACCAAGTAATTTCCCACGCCCGTCCTTGTCCGCCGACCGCTGCTGTTCATCTCGTGCGGGAGGATGTGCTTGACTGATGCTATCTGATGCGGGTTCGAGAGGCACAAGGTTCGGATCGTGGAGGGCCTGCGTGGGGTGGCCTGCGTGCCCGGGCTGGATCTACGGCTGCGGTAGCAGAGGAGAGGGGTGGATCTACAGAGAAGAGCAGGCCCAGCGGTAGCTGATTCCGTAGCCCCCTTGCTCGTCGCCGGCGACCTCACCTGCCGCCGCTACCGAGACGCCGGTGAGTGTGGTCGACACCCCAACTCCATCGTCCCTGTAGTTCTTCGCATTCTTGAAGTACCTCTAATGATTTACTCTGGCGAATGTTATTACTCGACTGGGTGGGGATGTAGTAAGAGCCATGGAGAGCTCCTGGCTCCCCGGTGTTAGTATGTATTGACCCGATGGATGCCAAAACAATGAAGATATATGCAGTTAACATTCTGATTGCTTTGGGTGAGTACCTACTAATCTCTTGAAATAGCTAGTCGCTGTCATTTGTTCATTCTGGGTGTTATCTTGAGAAGACAGAATACATACAGGAGTAGAATACGAGTAATTATTTACGCCTGTCTGATTCCCTTTAGTTGGGAGGGATTGATCAAGGTACATATACCTTCATTGTGGTTAACCAACGGTCAGAACTGCTTGTACATAGCTTCCCTGATAAACAAAATATTGTAGTTCCCCGATTCAGAACTAAAGAATTCTATAGATATACAGGATGGCATGTACAGAGAACAAATATGTAGAAAAATTGGCTGTCAGCTGCGAATAGCATACATCAACCTGGCAGTATATATTTATTGAAAACTACAGCGCATACACTTTGTGTTGCTGACAATGTTCATCTGTTGCAGCTAATATCAGTTCCGAGAGCACCCGATATGGCAGCAAATGTTGGGGAATCTACAAGCGGCGGCAGCAGTGGCGCTGATGCTGGAGGTAGCTTCGAGTTTGCTACCGATTTGGGCGGGTTGATCCTTCCTACCGTGGATTGCTTTGCACTGTGCTAAAATTGAAGTATCAGCTGGGGGTAAATGTTATGATGGTTTTGAACCTTATATGAGATCGTATGGCTAGATCATGACTGCATTTTTATTCTGTATTGATCTCTGGTTAGCAGAAAACCAATTGAGGCCATGTTTCTGGAAGAACCACTTAATCTAAATATATGTTGGCAATATCTCCTTTTGGGTATCTAATAAATCGACTAGAATTAACATGCCTTTTTTTGCTTTGCAATTTGAATCCTTAACTACCTCTGATGTTTTTTCGTAGTTCCATAGTTCAACATGACATGCTGACTAAAATACTCATTGCAGGACAAGATGCAAATGCTGGACAACCATCTCCTCCTAGCTGTTCGCTCTTAAGTGCCGGAAGAGTAAGTGTTTTCGTTCTGTTATTTGAATCTTTGGCCTAAGGACAGAATCATTGTAAAGGCTGTGGCCCAATAAAATGCAAGCCCTGAATGTTATTGAATTTTCTTTAGTCATTTTCTTGCCTCATGGCTTGGTGCTGCTGAGTACTGTTATGGTCTTTTCAGTTTATTTGTTTACCCTGTACCTTCCCTGTTTCCTTCATCTATTTATTGTAACAGTCGTTGCTTTGACATAGGTTACTTTATTTGATAAGGCAACTTATTTAGCCCTGTTGTGCTCACATACCCCCTCTCCACTCTGATGCTGATGCTCTAAAAGGTTCACATCACACACACATCTCTATTTATGCAGTGACTTGTTTCATGTCAACACTGTACTCTGAGCTGTTTGTCAAGGTTTTTTTAGAAATCAAATAGTGTTTTGCTTGGTTGTTTCTTAGTGGTACGACATTTGCTTTCTGTTAATGGAGGCAGGAGTTTGTTTGTAACTTGAATTTCCAGTTGGCTTATTCCCAATGTGATTTGCTCATTAATTTGGAGTAGCATGTGCACTCATTATTTTTACCTATGATTTGCTCACTGGTGCTTCAAAAGCTATATTACTCATGTAATTTGCTCACTGGATTAGGGATCATTTGATACTACCCACTGACAAGTGTTGGGTAATGTTCCTCTTTCAGGTTATGGATTAGATGCATAAGGAGCAAGCCATTAGAAGTGATTAGTAAGCAATGGACCTGATATGCTGGACTGCTAGTGATTCTACAAGGACATTTGATCTGTTGTTTTGTGATTTCTAGGCTTGTTGGGTTGAATTTTATATATATTGTGTATTTATTGTTGAATGACTGGGTTTAAAAATTGGGCCTGTTGAGCTTTGTTGACAGAAATTATATTTTGTTTGCCATTGAGGTGGTGTGAATGTATTGGAAATTTATTAATTTATAAGAATTATTATTGAAATGTGTGGCTTTATTGTTGTATTCTGGTTTGTGGAAATACGGGTGGTACTGAATTTGCCACGTGAATGCCATGTCAGCACCACGGCAGTGCCACGTGGCAGCCACGGCAGCGCTGCGTCATCTACCTCGTGCCCGCCACGTCAGCGCCTCATCATCTGTCATGTCAGCAGCCACCTCATCTCTATAAGTAACGTGGCGAGTTAATCTGTGACGATCACCTTCGTCACAGATTTTGGGCTTCGGGCTGGGTTCAATGGGCTTTACACCAATCTATGACGACTTGAGAACGTCATGGATCACGCTAATCTATGACGAAAACGTTAGTTCGTCACGGCGTTTAATCTGTGACGCTCAACACATGACGTTTTGAAATTTCGTCATAGATGTTTTATGACGAAATTTTGATGATTCGTGACGAAAATCCACCGTCATGGACCGCAGGATGTTTTGTAGTGTATTTCAACCTACAATCTTTGGTTCCCCCAACAGCACGAGGTCTTTGACAGCTGGTGGCTTCAGGCTAGGAAGCAGGTGCACAAACAGCAAAGGAAGGGGTTCGACTCCTTGGCTTGGTTGGTCGCTTGGTCGCTCTGGCGAGAGAGGAATGGAAGGGTCCAAGATCGCTCTGATCTGCAACTGGTGGCCCTTTCGGCGGATATTCTAGATGAGGCTAGGAGCTGGACATTGGTTTTCAATACCATTAGTCGGTTGTTTAACCCTAGATTGCTTGGGCGGGCCCTGTGTAATTTGTTTCGTTCTGTTTCCGTTTGTATTTCATGTAAACTGTGACTTATTATTCTTCCTCTTCTTAAGGAAATACATGCTATGCACACTCTAAAAAACATACATTTGAATTATTTTTTACTCCTTCACACTTTTTAAAGGTCTTCCTTTGTATGCCGCAACACCTGACTCAACGTCTTCATCTTCAACCTCGCCGATTGAAGTATCTGCGAAGGCATCTCCTTGAATACAATCTTGGAATGTTGTTACTATCATCATCTTCCATCGTAAATTCACTTTCTGCGTGATTTTTTCAAACAAAATAGTTAGACATAAAACCCGAATTACATACCTTGCGTGAACAGTCTTTTTGAATGAGTAATTCTCACTTTTTGCAAAAATTGAGGGGTGGGCTGATATACATATAACTTCTCTTTTATATTATTGTCCTTACTTCATGTAGAAGGGTTAGCTCAAAAGTCTTACCGTTAAAGAACAAAAGTCTATAAGTTGATTCTACCATTGGTCAACTGTTAGGGGTGGGCTCAAAACCCAATCCTCAAACTCCGACCCAAAGCTTGAAAAATTGAGTGTTTTTTTCCACTTTGCGATTGTGCAAATTAGATCAAAATAAAAATGTGGCATCATGGTAATGCAATAGCTGCTGTTGTATTTTTCTAAATTTATTATAGGATTTAACCGGTGTTATTCGTTCATTGGTAGGCAATGTGCCCGTTGATAGCAAGACGTCAGTCACTGGAGACCCAAGTTTTGAGAATTTGCAGGTTTAGACTTTTGAAAGTGCTCATAGAGATGGGTTGCGTGTGTGTATGTATGGTTGAATGTGCATGCGTGTGTATAAGCGTGTATGTGTACTGTGTATTTCACAAATAAAAAGATAATGAGCCAAGCCGCACAGGGATAATTCGTGAAGCTTCATTTTTCTGGACTAATTGCACCATTATACTTTCTTGTGGGACTACTAGCTAAATGAATTGAATTGATGGTCACATCAAGTTTATATCGTACCATATATTCGTAAAGGAAAAGTCCAAATTACTCGCTTCATATATAGCGAAAGTTCAGATAACCCTCAAAACTATGTTTTGATTCAATTTACCTTCTAAATTATGCTACTTCATTCAACTTATTCCATAATGCAATTTGTTTTTTTCTCCCTACACAAGTTCATTTTAATTTGAGACTTTACAGAATGCTAGTGACATCATAATCTATATTTAAAAAATATTTGACAAAATTTTCAGCATCAGTTTTTATATAATTTTATATTTTAAGGATAAATGTTATTATTAAATTTCTTACCCCATCAAAATAGTGATGAAAAATTCATAATATATTTTTTAAACATATCTTATGTTGTCTGCTAATTCCAAACTTGAACTCAAAAAACTCCACTTGTGCATGGCAAAACAAAAACAAAAGACAAATTATGTTAAGGGGTAAATTGAACCAAATGTCATAGTTTAGGAGGGGCAAAATGAACTAAGAAATACATTATGGGTTATGCAGATTTTGATTTTGTTGTGGGATATCTGCATATATAAACAAATAGCACAATTGGAACATACTTTGTGGAGTTTTAAATGGAGGGTCCAAGCCTACATGCCAATGTATACATTTTTTCCGTGCAAGGTAGCAAATACAGTTACAAAACTTCTCATGAGGTACAAAATGACCCCACAGGTTCCCAAAACGCAAATAAAAAATAGATATAATTTTCAAATACAATTTAAAGAGAAGAACATAAACTGTTGTCCCTAGTCTGCGGTTTCATCAAAGTTACTCAGAAAGCCACCCAAGAAACCAGCGCCGTTGCAGCTCCCACAAAGAATTTCACGCTTTCCTCTGAAAGATAAATATTTTGTACAACCAGCTGGGTCAAACAAGCTGTTGAATCTCAAATGAATTGGCGGGTTTGTTTTAAGACACTTCTGACAAAGTAGATGTACATCTAGTGATTGTTCTTAGCGAGACAACTACTTTTTGTTATACCTGCAAAGCCAGCACAAAGCTCCAGCTTTAAATCGGCCATCAAAATGGTCAACAGAATTCAAGCCACTTCCCTCACATTGGGTGCACGCAATTGCACCTGTAAATTTGCAACCAAACAGATGCAAATAAAAATAAAATACAAAGCTGGAAAAAAACTATTAGAAGTGGGTGCATTGTGTCCGCATTAAAAGGTTGCCTTAATCCGCTACAGACCATGGCAATTTAAAAATGAACAAACAGTGCTCCAAAAAAATGAATGTTTACAAAACTGTGTCAAGAACAAGAGCTTTGGAGTCGTAATTGTTTATTTTTGAGCTTGCAAAGTGAAGTTGCTTCAGAGGATTTTCATACAGCTAAGATATTATGCAAGATGAATTTGTTCATTTTGGTAATATTGTGGCAGAGGAATTATTTATTTTCAACTGTTGAAGCTCTCATATACTTGGCAATACCATATAGTTCTGCCATGTCCGGGAACGGTAAGCAGTATCACATACATGTATTAGGAATGAAAAAGGGCATGTTAACCGGCTCATAGCCCAGTGGAGAGCGCTGGCAGTGGCCAGGCCTCCCGCCCACATTCGATCCCTGGATGGGATGATCACCGGTGTCGCGCATTGGGGATTTTCCCCAATTTATTTTGTGCAGGTCCTGGACAATCAGGTGGCGCTACAGATGGGATTTCGATGTGTCTGTCGTTTATGAGGCTCGTGGGAGCTTCGGTGATCTACAGAAGGAACGTTTGAGGTGTATATGTTGTAGCTTCTAGGGGTGTGCATGTGTGGTGTCAGTACCGATTCTGCAACTTGTATACTTAGGGGGTCCAGGCTCAAAAAAAAAAAGAACGAAAAAGGGTACACAGTTACAGACTGCTAAGGTGTAATGTAGCGACTATGATTAGTACTTGATTGAGTTTAGAGCATATTTATGCTAACAAATATTCACATATTCAAGATGGTGAAACAACAAAAAAAAATTACACTAGTGAGCTGTATACGTGTTCAATGTTTTGTTTCAACCCAGTAAAAACAAATAATCACTATTTCATTAACACCAGACAGAATCTTACTCCCCTGGGAACCCAATGCTTGAAAGAGTCCAAATCAATGAGGAAAGCATCAGCAGAGTTTGTAGCTAGTTTCTATCCTGATTTAATTCCTTTACACTGAATTTTCCAAGTAAGGAGCTCCAAATTATTGAAGTAATAATGAGATATATGGCCTTTAGAGCATACTATATCCCTATGCAACTTGACAGCATTTAATTGTGGTTGGGGTAAAAAAGAGAATATTTCCTTAGTAAAATCCAGAGAAGACTTGCTCACCATTTCCTTCACAGCCTTTGCAAAGGATGCTGTTTACCTTCTGAGGCTTTTTAGCAGACTGGTCATTTTCTGTGGCCTGTTTAATGAAATGTTTAAAACTTGAGGAAAAACAAGTAAAGAAGGATAAAGTGTTATCTATTTTTTAAAAGAAACTAAATACCCCAAACAGATCTCTACTTGTTTTTCTCGAATATGTCATTGCATTAAAAAGAAGAATAACTAGTTTGTTTACAACACACCGCACATAGAGCCACAGAAGTTATCGACTTCTCATTACACACTACCTATCAATTTGGTTGAACATAAAGGGGTTTGTACGTTTCCTGGATTGATAATATATCCTGTACAACTAAACTTAAGAAACTTATACATCTAGAAGGGATTATCTCTTATTACATATTAATCCAAATTACTAATTGTTTAAAATATTAACCACAATGGGCTTTCAGGAACCAGTACCTCTCTAGACAGAAGAGGTGATGTTTTGGACACCAATAACCTTCAAATCGCAGGTTAAACAATTATTACATTTCATTTAAATTATAATCTTACTGCTAGCATCTAAACCCTGAAAGACTTTTTTTCCAGAAAAACAAATTATATTGTGCACACCTCATGAAGGCACGTTTTCTTTTACTAGATATGATTGTAGTTTTACTGTTCCGGGTTTTTTTTAGACAGAAGGCCACTGGCCCGGCTTTACTTAAAAAGCAATGAGAGTTCAAAAGTGGCACACAGGCCAGCAGAACAGGGAAGTTTTAAACTATGCCAAGCATGCCATTACACTCTCGAAACACCCTCTAAACCTCCATATTTCCGGGTTTTTAGCATCTTAGCACCATATTCGTATTTTGTGTAAGCTTCCACTACATAAATGCAGCAATTAGTCGTGCTATTATACTTGACAACATAAGGGCGCCAGCATATTAGTTTTTTTTTTCCGAACAAATGCATATTAGTTTGATAACTATATAGAGGCCGTTTGTGAGCCCAAGTCCAACCAATATCAGCTTATCAAGTGAAGAACCACCTAATTCAGTGTCGGTGTCTCGTACTCGAGCACAACATATTTGGAAACAAAACTAACGAACACAGAAAGGTGCTCTCAATTCTCGATGTACCCATGTAGTCTTATGACGGAATAAGCAAACAACTCAGGAGCACAACTCAGGGGAAGAATTTCTCGTTCCAGTTCTCTCTTCCATCAAAGTTCCTCGAAATAGTAGCATCCCTAGCCCAGAACGCCAAGAGCAGAAGTAGAAATGAACAATGAACATCTTGCCGCATATCGGTAGGCGGGAAATACAAGGTTACTGACCTTGGCCTTGACGGATGGGGACTTGCAACGGCGGGAGACGGGCCGGAGCGAGATAAGCGCAAGAGGCGATGGTTTGAGAAGGGCTGGAGAGGAGGGCGCAGTGGCCGCGAGGCTCGCCGTAGCTGCCATAGGGAGCAGCGGCGTACAGGGAGGACGCGGGAGAGGGGGGGAGGGAGAAGAGACGGACGGCCAGCGAGAGCGGGCAGCAGGCCAATCCACACTGATAAGGAGAAGAGAGACAACGTTTAGCTTTGTTCGCAAAAAGGCCACTAGGCGGAAATGGTGATCTGCCACGCTGTTGCTTGCAACAGTCTGCTAAAATATCTCTTGCTACCTTTTTGTTTCAGTCGCTATTCCTGGATTTTTTTTTTCAAATTATATGCTATTTTGATTTTTATTAGATATTTTTTTGCCATGCATCTAACTATGACCTAAAAAAATCAAAACTATTTACAATCTAAAAATAAGATTTAGTTTTAAAAAGTGTATGCTACTCTCTAATAATCCAAGAATATGAATGGATATTTCTTATCATCTACAAATTGTGCAAACAGTAATGCTAAGAGCAGGATGTCCCGAAGTTTAAAAAATCGGACGCTCCGACATATGTTGCAATAGCGTTGTGCCCGTTTTCCTTCGTGCCATTGCAGTTCATGCAACCTGTATTTCATGGATGGAGTAGTAGTTGTGTGCAGGTAGGTGTTTTTTTAATGTGGATAAGATAAATATGGTACATCGTTATTTTCGCATCGGTGTCACGGTTTGGAACATGTTGTTGTGTGTGTTATATATTTTGGGTATTGAGTTGTCATAGAGGTTTTGTTGGAGTAATATATTGTTTTGAATATGGAAATGGAGTTACCATATTTTTCGCTATTTTTATTTCTACAGAGGAGGCGATAAATTATGTATTAAGTTGGGAGGACCGTAATTAGGCAAACGTTTAATGCAGTTGTGGAATGCACAGAAATTTGATATGGAATTTGGTCATCCGTAGACGTAACGTTTTTTGTGTTTTGAAACGTTGGGGCAAAATGAGATGTGTGGTGTATGTTTTTTTAAATGGTGTGGCGAAGAGTTCGAAACTGGGAAAATTGGAGGTACGTATGCTTTGTTGGAGGCGTTTGTGTTGTTTGTGGGAAAGTGTAGTATTTTTTTAAAAAATTCCGACGTGAAGGGGATTTCACGAAAATTAAGAGGTCACTTTGACAAACTTTGTGGACTGAGAGTTTGGTTTTTGGTAAGTAGAAGGTTTTTTTTTCAAGGAGTATGTTTTTTTAGAAACAAAGACTCGCATGTGAGTTGTAAAAAAATGTTTAGACTCAGAAAGCAAATAAGGCACAGGACAAGATTGAAAATAACTCTCCATTCTATTGATCTCATGAGACTGTCTCCAGCAACATTCTGCATATGTATCACCTATGAAGAAAGAAAAGAGAAGGTTTGTGTCTCTGCAAAGAAGACAGGCTCCAACGGTGGTGGCGCATCCCCACCTGCATCGTCCAAGGTTGTTGGCTCTCGCCTCCAATGCGAGCTCGAGAAGGCGAGGTGGCGAAGGAGGAGGCGAGGCACCGTGGAGCTCCTCCGCCCGGCCCTGCTCCGCCTTCGTGGAGCTCCTCTGCCCGGACTCCTACTCCGCCTCCGCCGAGCTCCTCCACATCGTGAGCCGGAAGGGAGGGAGAAGGGGATCTGTGTCGCCGCCACCCTAATCGAGCCCCATCGCCGTCCTCGGGGAGGGAGGCCACGCATAGATCGAGGTTCGCCACGGGAAGAGGAGGCTGCTGCCTCCGGATCCGGCGAATTTGCGTCGCGTGGCGCGGAGATGGAGGAGGGGCGGGGCGGAGGCGGCGCGGAGGTGGAGGAGGGGCCGGGCGGAGGCGATGCAGAGGTAGCGCGGAGGTGGAGGAGGTGGCGCGGAGGCAGAGGAGGTGCCGGGCGGAGGCGGAGGCGGAGGCGACGCGGAGGTGGAGGAAGCAGCACGGAGGCGCAGGCAGTGGCAGTGGAGCTGGGGATGGAGGAGTCCAAGCCGTGGAGCTCGGGATTGAGGAGGCCGGGGGAGGCGGGGGCGGGCGCGAGGGGACGGAGGGAGGCAGGAGGTTGGACCTCGTGCGGATGCAGCGAGGAGAGATCCCCCCATGAATGCGCAACGGAGGGAGCGTCACCTCATTTTGCAGAAACGGATGCACACACTGCTGGAGGGCCTACAGTGGCGTTTTTTACCTCATTTTGCAGATGAAGAAGGAGAGGCACATGTTGCTGGAGACGGTCTGAAGTCTGTACATATATACATGGGTGAGGGGGCACCATGAAGGGATATGTCCGTTAGGATATGTAACCGCCCCTGTCCGCACTTTTTGGAATTAGATCGCACTGAAATGTTTTCTAACACTTCCCTTGATCAATTCCAGCTTCATTTGATCATTCTTTAGTTATGTTGTTAATTCCTCCATGAAAAAACCTATCAGAAAAATCTGAGGAATAATTATAGTGAAATATGTACCAAGTAAACTCCTCAAAACCCAGTAGGACAAATAAGGAGTAGAACCTTGGTACTTTATTGTTCCATCAAGACTTCCAGTCCAAAGAACAATAGTATATTTCTATCCATCATCTCTAAAACCCTATGGGGAAATAATGATGAAACATATAGTTTAAGTTAAAAATTTTCCAAATAATCTTGTTAGAAAATTTGAGAAATATATACATATATCATGTAAACTCCTCAAAAACCGAATAGGAAAAATAAGGTAAACTCATAATCTGCAAAAGAACAACAGTTATGTCAAAAAGTATCATCCTCAAAAACCTTGTGGGAAAAATAGATGATACGACATAACACCTTGTGTTGATGTTACCTCATTAAAAACTTTGAATGAGAAAACTAACAAGGTAAAAAGTCATACAAAGAAAAGAGTAGAACATGATGCAGAAACAAGTTATGGATTCAAAGAGAAAACTCTCCCCCAGATACTTGCAAAACACTAAGTCCTCTCATACCAATCTCTTAAACACGTTTGAAAATGTGGAGCAAGGTAGAGACTATGTAAATAATTTGTATGATTATCACAATACATAGATTTTTGGAATGTTTATTTCCCAATGTTAGGAATAACCATTTTCGAGGTTGTACCTCACATAACTTGCATCCAGTTACACAACACAAAGTATATGGTCAGTGATTCATAGAACCACAACCACCACATAGTCGCACCATGTGATTTGTCATTTTGCAAAGAAACATGTAAGTGACCACAAATGTCTGTTGATAGACATCCATGAAAATGGTGGGTCCATCTTACAAGTGCATGAAGTATGTCAGTGATCTTGCACTCTGGGGATCTTACATAAATAGCCAAGATCAGTATATCCAATCTCATAACCAGATCATGAGTTCCACTAAAGAACATAACATTATCCCATGTGCTATTGGCTAGCATATCATTTCAAAAACAATATTTGGCCAGATGATCTTGCAAGATACATTATTAGCACATCTCGTGGTATATGAGAGAATCAAGCAACCATAGAAGGTATGGACATGATTCTTTTCTATTGAACCTTTTCAATGAAATTTGGATATAGACAACTTCGTATCCAAGATTCTTGAGATAAGATAATTTTCAATTGAACCAATATTTTCCATCTCGAAATACGTCGATAAGTATTATATGTTTAGAATGTGCAACAATATAGACACATAAACAAACAATTCTTTGTATATCCCTTCAACAGGAGGGATTCACTAGCACGTCGATTGTACCACATTCGACCAGATGCCTTAAGTCATCATTGACTAAGCAATATACTATATACGTTGCAAGTTTGTGTTCCGGTATTAGGTATTTGGATTCCTTCATAACTCCAAAAATATACCATAATCCAGTGAATACATAAGTATATGTTGTCATAGCATCTATCAACTGCATAGATACATGATTTGTACTTCCCATAAGTATAGTATCGGAAATTTATGACTCATAGTTTAGAATAGCATTGAGAATAATGCTTGGGTTTTGCGTAAACCCTTATTGCTACTAGCCTTGCTTCTGACGACCTCAAAGTTGTATCCACAGTAAAGATACTTTGAAGTTTTGGAAACATTCCAATACTTCTTTCAGGTGAGTAAGACTATCTCCACTTCATTGCATCACTCAACAAAATCCAGTTTGAGCACGAAAGTACTCTGCCATGGCCATGGACTATTGGATCCCTTGAATGCATATACAATTTGCTGAGAAGTAAGTGTCGACACATGCAACCTTTAAATAATGTAATTCTCCTAAACACAATGTGTGCATCTTATGCACCCTTATGATTCATCATGAAATCCAAAAATGAGAATCAGGGGCTTCCGATATCCCAGCCTTAGTATTGTGCACCACTGGGCTAGGTGGTGGATACTTCCATTCACAGGATAATACAATACTTTTGGTGTCTACCAACACTCCAGGAGGAGGTTGGTTTGCATTTACTATCTTACAAGGTCAAGCCTTCAGTTGGTTGCAAGCAGCTTAATCCCAATATGTGACCATACTTCTCCCCCTCTTATTTACAACTTCCATTGTAATAGGGAGTTGAGTGATACCACCACTCTTTCTAGTACTACATAGGATTAGCAAGATTTTATGACACCTAAATAGTAAATGTAAATGGCAGTTGATACGCAATATAGCAAATCATTGAACACAAATGGTTCAACTTTAGTATGGAATCCTGAGCCTGAAATGCTTTCTGCATTCCATAAATTTCTTGGTATTATTTGTGGTACTTGATATCTCCACCTAATGCCTGGAAAAGCTCATGATTAAATTACAACTAGTGTACGGGCATAACAAGTTCCTCACAAAGAGGATACAAATGATCGACGGAGAGTGAAGTCTCGCATTGATCCCCAATTTCCTCTGTGCCCATTGATTTACACTGTGGTGGTGAGATTTGGATGTTGTGTAGAAAAACACATACCCAAAACACAAATGGGAAATACTTCATGGATTTCCACGTACTCAAAGCTTGGGGGAACTTACACATGCAGTTAATCACAAGTCAGGAGTGTGTAAAACTACCTGACCCCAACAAACATGGGTGGCATTTCATTAGTGATGGTCATGTGATGATTTAAATGTATGAATCATAGATTTATTAGTAGTGTGTAGGTTAATGCGCTCAAAACTAGAGCCATTTTTAATTCATAGTATTGTGTTGTTAGCAAGACACACACTTGAAGCCATCATATAGATGCATCATATATTAACCATGCAATGCCCAAAATGTCATACAATCTTTGTATGAGACTACAATTGTTATCTTGAATATCCAAGAAACTTAAGACATTCAAATCTGATTGTAAGATAAGAGGGACTTAAAATCCAGTTCCATGTGATACTAGCGTATCCAAGCTATGGAAAATCATGACCAATAGAATTGCCTTTAATTTTTCACTTCACTCCAATGATAGAATGGCCAAGTCGATTATACCATTGTATGCATCAATGGCAGGAAAAATTGTATATATGCAAATGCAACATGTTGTACGGAAAATGTATGTACAATACTATCCAAGAGAGACTATTTCTTAGAAACACATACGCCATATCTTTACTATCATCTTGTGTTTCCACATGATAGAAACCTTTATGGATATCTCTATAATTTGGTAAAATACGAGTCAAAGCAGGATGTAATAAAACATCTTAGATGACTTTTTACCATAGAGAGCATAATTGTGGACTATCATTCACTACAAGAAAATCGTTGACTAGTGATGCATCCACATTTTAGCGTCATTGATTTATGACGTTCCTGGCTGATCTCGTCATAATATTTCACTTCCGAGCAAATTTAGTGACAAAAAAATTTTCGTCATTACGGTTGGTACTGTAGCCGGGCGTTCCCTGTTCCATGCTGTTTTGTGACGCCATAAGCTCTGAAAAAAACGTCATAAACAAACATCGGTCCCACATGTAAGCATTATTTTAAAAACAGAGTGTTCCAAGTCGTCATAAAATTCAGTAGGGTCCCACATGTAAGCATTCTTTCGAAATATTTTAAAAACAAAGTGTTCCAAGTCGTCATAAAATTCAGTAGGGTCCCACATGTAAGCATTCTTTCGAAATTAGAGTGTTCCAAGTCATCATAAAATTTTCCAAGGTCCCACATGTAAGCATTTTCGCCAGGCCAGCGGAGGCCAGGTCACGAAATGTTGCAAAAACAACTTGCCATTGCAAGGGTTCGAACTAGAGACCTATAGGAACAAAACTGTGTTGCTTACCACTGAACCACTTCTTGGTTGTGTTATGCTAACAAGAAACACTTTCCTTATGGTTGTCTCAAGTGAATCTTTAATATAAATCAATAATTCGCAGGCGAAACGCTTCACTACCTTCGCAAAGACTCTCGACTTTTGCTACGCGCAGATCTGCAACGGCTCGTGGTACGAATGGCGGATTCTAGTGGCGATGAGAGGGTGCCTTATGCGCCACCTCCCGGCTACGAGTTCATGAAACAGGATGACAAGGTCAGTCCTCTGGTTTGAGCCACTATATTTCCCCTATCGACCTAGGGATGGGGATTTCTAGATTTGGGGATCTAGAGGATTGATGACCATATACAATAGATTCATATTTTATCATACACTCAGATTTGCATTGCAATTGGTGTTAGAAGTTGATCGGCTATAGATAATCGGTGTTAGATTCAATTAGTTTTCGATTTGCATCATTTTATGAATTGATAGGTTCTTGTATTTTACTAGCATCTGGTGGTGGCTCGGTCCACTGATTTCGTTACATCAGAGCCTCCTGATGCCGATCTTATCATTGTGGATCCTTATAACAAGTGCCAGCATGGGTATGCTCTCCTTGTCAGGGAATGCTTCACCGCCCTTGGGTGCCGGTATGGAACCTGTGGTCAGGTAAACAATAACTTGTTTAAATTTCAATAGACTTATAGTACTTGTACTCTTGATATTAGTGTTGAAAATGGACAATTTTATGAACATATATGTATTTGGTGTCTGCAGCCTCAAGGAAAACAATGTCAGACGTTTGTTTGGATTGATCCTGAATGGGATGGTAGGACTAAAGCTTTTCTGAATAAGCTAACATGCAGGATAGCAAAAGCTGAAGAGGAAGCAAGGTCATGGAAAGAAGAATGCAGAAAGGCTAACATGAAGCTTGGAGATACTGAAAAAATGATGCTTGAAGATACTACCACTGAGCTTCAGAAGAGGAAGAAGGGTAAGACAACACAGACAGAACTTGTCCAAGTGTTCATGGAAATGGAATCGAACAATAGGTAGTTACGATTATTGGAACAATTTTTAATGATGAATAACCAGACATGCCATCTTATGAAAGTTGTTGCTAATGTTTTCTTCAGGTCACGTGAACGACCCTCAGAATTTATCGATTTAAGTGAAGATTGAAGCCGAGCTGCAGAAGGTGAATGGACAGCTACAGGAAGCCAGACATAATATTAGGGAGCTATATGCGGGGAGAATTGTCGATCTATTGATGTCTTAAGAAACATGTTTCTACCTCATCATGTTATGATGTTTGCTACTTGGTGGTGTAAACTTTGTGGTGATGAGTTGCTTTGAGATGCTATCTTATTATGCCAATTTGCTTTGAGCACCCTCACCATTCTGAGCTAATTTTGTTGATGTTTTGCTGGTCCGGTCTGTTGATGTTTTGCTGGAAGGACCTTCCTGAGTAACGATCGTGAAACTGCTTATTTCCTACTGTCGTTCCAAGTCATCATAAAATGGAGGTCCCACATGTAAGCATTTTCGCTAGGTCACGAAATGTTGCAAAAACAATTTACCATTGCATGGTTTCGAACTAAAGACCTATAGGAATAAGATCATGTTTTTTACCACTGCACCACTTCTTGGTTCTGTCATTTTAATAGGAAACACTTTCCTTATGGTTGTGTAAGGTGAATCTTTAATATAAATCAGTAATTCGCAGGCGAAACGCTTCACTGCCTTCGCAAAGACTCTCGACTTTTGCTACGCGCAGATCTGCAACAGCTCGTGGCAGGAATGGCGGATCCTAGAAGCGACGGGAAGATGGTTCCTCCGCCACCTTCCAGCTACAAGAAGTTGAAACGGCTCGACAAGGTCAGTTCTCTGGTTTGAGCCGCTATATTTTCCCCTATCGTCCACTACAAGAAAATCGTTGACTAGTGACACAACCACATTTTATCGTCATTGATTTATGATGTTCCTGGCTGATCTCGTCATAATATTTCACTTCTGAGCAAATTTAATGACAAAAAACTTTCGTCATAACGGTTGCTACTGTAGCCGAGCGTTCACTGTTCCATGCTTATTTTTTGACGCCATAAGCTCCACAATAGCGTCATAAACCAACTTTGGTCCCACATGTAAGCATTATTTTAAAAATAGAGTGTTCCAAGTTGTCATAAAATTTAGTTGGGTCCCACATGTAAGCATTTTTTCGAAAATAGAGTGTTCCAAGTCGTCATAAAATTTTCCAGGGTCCCACATGTAAGCATTTTCGCCATGTCAGTGGCATCATAAACCAACGTTGGTCCCACATATAAGCATTATTTTAAAATAGAGTGTTCCAAGTCGTCATAAAATTCAGTTGGGTCCCACATGTAAGCATTTTTCAAAAATAGGGTGTTCCAAGTCGTCATAAATAGTTCCAGAGTCCCACGTGTAAGCATAGGTCACGAAATGTTGCAAAAATAATTTGCCATGGCATGGGTTCGAACCAGGGACCTGAAGGAACAAGGCTGTGCTGTTTACCACTGCACCACTTGTTGGTTGTGATACGTTTATGGGAAACTCTACTAATAGTTCATGCGAATTCTTTACTGTGACCAGGTCCCACATGCAAGTTTCAGTTGAGTCTATAATTACGTATCGAATGGCTGGCGAGTCACTTCACTCAAACTTCGCAAAAACTTTTGACTTCCGCTACGCAGATCTGCAATAGTTCGTGGTAGGAATGGCGGATCCTAGCGGTGAGGGGAAGATGGTTGCGCCACCACATCCTAGCAACAAGAGGATGAGACAGCAAGACGAGGTTGGTCCTCTGGTTTGAGCTGCTATATTCTCTCCTATCTTACTAGGGTTGGGGATATCTAGATTTGGGGATCTGGAGGATTGATGGGCATATATGGTATATTTAGATTTCATTATCGTACCTTTAGATTTGCACTTCGATAGGTGTTAGAAGTTGATAGGCTATAGACAATTCATGTTAGATTCAGTTAGTTTTCAATTTGCATCGTCTTACAGTAGGTTTTGTATTTTAGTAGCTTCTAGATGTGCTTCAAGCCACTCGTTTTATGGATTTTTGTCGAGGTGCACAATTGATAGGATTGATAGGTCCATCGTTTTATGAATTGGTAGATTGAAGATACTATTTCGGAGCTGCAGACCGTTGAAGAGACATCTAGATTCTGCCACGATTGTTAGCATTTGCATAATTCACAGGTGTTAGATTCAGTTAGTTTCCAATTTGCATCGTTTGATGGATCGATAGGTTCATTTAGGACAACCATGCCCTTGCTGAGTTTATGTAGGTAGCAAACAACCAGGTTTTGTGGCGTGTGGTGGTTGTTTTACTATACTCATACAATTGGGTTCAAGGGATTCAGGATTTTTTATAGACTGAGATGAGTTTATTTTTCGGATCGAGATGAGTTTTCTCCAAGGATGAGTATATTTCTACAAGAACATCTTAATGTTATTTTAGAAGATCTGGATGCCTCGTCTTGGAGGAGAACTCTCTTAGGAGCTCCAAAGAGATCGAAAACATGATAGAACAACTAGCTGACAGAGAGAAACAGCTTCAGTACACACCTAAGAACAAGAAAAATGAGGGCAGAGCTCATTCTTCTTACCATAGACATTGGAATAAAAGCGTCAATAAATGGGTAGGACATTGAGTTTGTTTGGTCCGTCTTTTCTTTTAAATGTTCAAGAAGTTCGTTGTCAGTTGGACTGAAACGGGTACCCTTGCCTATTAGTACCCATCTCAGTCCAACTGACAACGAACTTCTTGAACATTTAAAAGAAAAGACTGACCAAACAAACTCAATATCCTACCCATTCATTAACGCATTTATTCCAATGTCTATGGTAAGAAGAATGATCTCTGCCCTTCTTTTTCGTGTTCTTAGGTGTGTACTGAAGTTCTTTCTCTCTTTGAGCTTTTGATCTCTTTCGAGATCCTATAGAGTCCTCGCCCTGAGACGAGACATCCAAATCTTTTGAAAGAACTTTAAGAAATGCAAGAGAGTCCCGCAAGACCAAAAATTCACGGTAGGAGATGCAGAAGGTGAAGGAATAGCTGCAGGAGGCCAAACATGAGATGGAGTTATGATTATGAATGAGTAGTGATGATTATTGTGAAACTTGTATCATGATTGTGTTTTGGTGTTGGCTACCGGATCATCATATGATGTTTGCTACTTGTTGGTGGACTAGTGGTGTGAACTTTGTGGTGATGAGTTGCTATGAGATGTCATCTTATTATGCCGATTTGGTTTAATCTATTCCAAATTGATTCGAGCATACTCACCATTCGGAATTCATACGCATTGCAATGTAGGTCACTGAGAATTGCAGTTAAGGACTGGCACCGGGCGTTAACTGACGAACTTGTGTGCACACCCCCTCTGAACGGACGTGTCGATCATTGTGAATCGCAATGTCTGGCCTTATTTACTCTCGGTCGCTGACATGTACCAAGTCGAAAGGTTTAAGCTGCACTGTGCGTCAAAGATGTGGGACATGGCAAGCAAGGAAACTGTGACTTCATTTCTACGATGGGCAATTCAGGCTAACTGCACACAATTGCAGGATAAGTGCATATCTCTCTTAGAGTGAATCTTTCCTCACGGAATACTCACATATGATTGGGCGGTTGTATGCACTAATCATCCCGAATTTATGCACAATCTCCGTAGAAGATTACCTGAAGGGTTGTACCAGGGCCCCCTGTAGTTTTAATATTTTGTTTAAGTGTTTTTAGTCATGTAATAAACAGTTGAAACGGTACATTAATTTGTTATAGTGAGTACATTTGTAATGCAAAAATGGATCATTTGTAAGGTCACTGACGTTTGGGTCCGACACCCAAGCGGTCTTTCGTTTGGGTCACTGGCGTTTGGGTCCATGATCCAAACTCATTTGTTTCAAGCATACTCACCATTCGGAATTCATACGCATTGCAATGGAGGTAGAGGAAGAACAATGGAGGTATGGTGATAATAGATAGATAAGGGGGAAGTTATGATTGAGGAAACTCCGGCCTATTGATGTTTCGCAAGGAGGACCTTCCTAGTGGTAAAAATAGAGGAAAAGCTAAGATGATGTTTGTTTGGATTGATCCTGAATTGGATGGTCCGTCCTTTTGATGGTTTGTAGGAAGGACCTTCCTGAGAAACAATTGTGTAACTGCTTGTTTCCAAGTACCGACTATTCCACGTGGCAGGCCGCCGCGCGCCCGGAAACTGGACATGTTTGCCCCAACAATAGCACAGAGTGGTTCTGGTAAGTTGGCGGGAGAAAAGCGCGCGCGACAGCCCAAAAAAAGTTTTCCCGTAGACAAGTGTATATATCTCATTTCTCTCGACGACGCAGCGTACACTACTGCAACTCTGCATGAGACTCGCCGGCACCACGCTCCTTTTCCTTGTGGCAAATACTAGAGCAAGCGTCGATGCTAAAATCTGATGTTGCCCATGGCGGGAATGGCGAATCATAGCGGCCCTAGCGGCGAACGGAGAAGCAGGACTCGCTCCAGTCAGGTCAGTCCTCTGTTTAGCCAAGCTACTTTGATCTGTCATACTGAAGGACCGATTAGGCGAACCAGAGAGGGGGGGAGTGAATGGGAGCCGATAAAAATTCTTCTCGAAGGAGATGGGAACTCCAACAAGACGAACACAGCTTCCGAAACACTTCTCCGACTCAACTACCCAAGTTGGTCAAGACCACGCAGCCACTGGAGTGCTACTGGTCCTAGGAACCAACACACAACCTAACGCCCCAAACGCATAGTGGAAACTTACACGGCTTGCTGCCTGTGCTACACCGGTCAGACCGATGGCCTGCGCCGGTCAGACTGGTGACACCGGTCAGACCGGTGGACAGCTCCGGTCAGGCCGGTGGCTACAGCAGCCGCACAGCAAACGTTCCAGGAAGCCTCAGTGACTCCTCTAGGCCCTGGAACAAAAACCACATCCGAAACACAACCTGCAAGGAAGAAGAACCCCTCACAAAACCTAGCAAAACAACTCTAAATACGCCAAGAACTGACCAGCAGGACCACGGGACAAAACCACACGGACAAGGCTGTCCCCGAGACAAATCCCACCAAGGGCTAGCACCGGTCAGACCGGTCAAGAGCACCGGTCAGACCGGTCGCGCCTGGGCAGCTCGGGATGAACAGCGCCTGCGAGTCAACTCCTCCAAATCCAACTCCCGATCTCCCGATTCGCTCCACGGATTCGTACAAGACTTTGGGGATAGTAGGAACACCTCATGGGCACTCCATAGCCAAGATTTGGTCCACCAAAACTCGTTAAATCAAGAGGAATCGAAGGATTTCCGCCAAGAATACTACGAACCCTAGAACCACGAAAACCCCAAAATCGAGCCCCTTTACTCACGGATTTGGGAGGGGAATCAAAGGGAAAAGAACCACGAGGGGTTCATGCATACATCCCCCACCAAATCCCAAAGAGAAAGGTCTCAAAACCGCCACAAGAAATTCGCCAAGAAAAGCCTCCGAAAATCACCAAAAAGGAGAAACGGGAAAGACACAACCAAGCCTTGAGGAACCACGCTGAATCATCTATACATACCAAAGAGGTTCATACAAGGTCTAGCTTGCCGCCCGAACATCCTTCCCTCTCACAAGATCTCACCATGAAGCTCTCAAGCTAGTCCTATGAAAATCCTAAGGAAAATAGGAAGAGAAAATAGGAAAACCAAATGAGCTAGGGTTCCAAGAGATGGCTGCCATCCTCTCACCACTTGGGTTATATGGAGGCAACCGAAAGACGAAAATACCCTTACTAGCTAACTAGGGATACATGCCCCTCAAGGGCGAATTCAGAAATCTTTGTCTTCGCTCCATCGGACGGATGCCCAGCGACCGCAAACTTGCTTAGCCTCGACGCAAGCCTTGCGATCCCGACGCGTGTCCTCCGCTTCGAAGATTCCGGACTGCGTCGTCGCACACTGGTCAGACCGGTGCTCCTCACCGGTCAGACCGGTACCCACCGGTCAAACCGGTCAGACCCACCGGTCAGACCGGTCCGATGCTGCTGCACCTCCGTCTTCGGTTCTTCAGTCTTGGCTTTGTGGATCAACCAAGGAACCCAGTGATTTTCTGGTGAACCACTAGAAACCCCGCGAACTCGGTGTAGCCTCCACCAATCACCACTCATGACTCGGCTCCCACGTAGTCCCGGCTCGACCTTGGTTTTGAGGCTCAACCAAGAAACTGTCAATGACTTCATCTTGCCGTTCTTGCCACCATGCGGCCCGCACTTGACCCCGTTGGCCACCGGGTCCCTCGAATCAAGCCTACTTGTCTTCTCCACACCTGGAGGCCTCACCGGCAACGACCTTTCGCGCTTGTTCTTCACCTGCACCAACACCAGTCAAGCCGCAACCTGCACCTGTAATACTTAGCCAAGAATCAGTCCACACCATGTTGTCAATCACTCATCACACCAGGAAGTGACCATCCACCGGTCCTCGAACCACACATGGCTCTCACATACTAGTTAAGGGGAATTCTGGATTTGGGGATCTGGGTTAACAGACTATATTCATGTATTTTAAAGGTGTTTGGAGTGACTCTGAAAGCTCCAGATCGCCGACGCATGGTCATCGTGAAGTTATCGTTATAGATCCTAATGAAAACGAGTGCAAGGATGGGTTGCCTGTCCATCTGAGGTATGACTGGACAGGCGCCAACCCTGTACGTCGATATGTATGCTGCTGCGAGGTAAACGATAACCTGTATCACTTCTAATAAATGTTGTTTCTGCGTTTGATGTTAGTGTGGTCAATCGCTAATTATATGAACGAAATCGCTGACTGCAGACTGATGGCATGAAGTGCACGTCGTTTAGGTGGATAGATCCTGAATGGGATATTAGGACTCTAAAAGTTCTAGATAAACTGATGGAAATGAAGGGAAAAGTAGAAGAGGAAGCAAGGTCGTGGAAAGAAGCATGTACAGCTGCTAAGGAGGAGGCCAATGTCAAAGCAGTTGAGCTGCAGACGATAACACAATACTACAGGGAGGTAACCCATAACCTGTTTGAGACGAGAAAGAAAATGAGAAACGATGCTCTGTTGTCTCCTACAGAAAAGGGTGAAGCCAACAGGTACCTAAAAGCTGAAAGCGAGGCAAGGATGTGGAAGGAAGAATGTGCAAAGGCTAACAGGGAGATTCAAGAGAGTGCCGCTGAGCTGCAAACGGTCAAGCAGCTCCTGGATTCTACAACACTTGTGGTGAAGAAGGTGAGAGAATTGCTGAGACAGGCCTCATATAAGAGGCCACTCAGCAAGGACAACAATGAGGCATAATGTGATTCGTGGTGTTATTGCTAGGTAGACGGTTTAGAGGTGCTAATCATGCTTGTATTTTGGTATTTGCTACTTATTGGTGGTGTGAACTTTGTGGTGATGAGTAGCTGTGAGATGCCATCTTATGATGTTTGATACTTGTCCGCTCTGTTGATGTTTTGCGGGAAGGACCTTCCTGATTATCGAATGCGTAACTGCTTGTTCCCTATAGTGATTGTGGTAGAAACTCATACATATACGCGGAATAATTGACGAAGGATGATAATATAGATATTGTACATTGAATTGCGTTACAGGTGGTACACAATCGAAGTTCCTCATTACGGATAGCTAGGCAACAGCCATATTCCTCGTGACCAAATCCAGTCCCCCACGAACCTGCTTAATGCGGATCGTCGGAGTAGTGTTGATGCCTGGAACAATACCTATTTCCTACTGGTAGATCCAGTACTCATTCTTTTCATCATGATGATAAGTTTGTAGGAAGTAAATGTGATTTGTCCTCAGGTCAGCCAAACCAGAAATGGCATGCTCTTCTGTAACAATGCACTTGCCAGGACCAAACAAGATGATCTTATTCCGGAACTCAGGAGCTCTCTCCCAGGAAATAGGCTGCCAAATGTCCCCGATGAATGAATGCAAAGTTAATTCTACCACCTCAGCTTCTTTCTCCTCCAGAACAACAAACAACAATCGGTCTTCACCTTCGAGTAGAGAAGAGTTGCCCATGCCAATAACCCATGACAACCGAAGTCCAACAGGATGGGGAGGTGCTGGAAGATCTTGCCCCAAGTAGATCCGCATGTGTTCAGAAGAACTGCACCAGAAATCTTCCGAAGGTAGTGTAGTCCAGTCGGATTGGCTACCCAAATGCCCCAAAAGATTTCTCTGGCCAGAAGAAAGTAATCACGACAAATGACTCTGCACCAGCTGTTGTTTCAAGGCACAAGATACAAGCTTGGAGAGTAGCCATTTGGCTCCATTTTGGAAGTCGAGGAAGGCGAATGTGCTTCCGAGGAGACAAAGGATTCAGCATGAGCGCGTTGCACCAATATCTGCAATCTAAGGCGACTAGGCTTCCAGATCCGCCGCAACTAATCAATCTAGGCCTTTTCCCAGCCAATGCAGGAAAGGAGACCTCAAAAAGCCGCATATCAGCGACAGATGCGAATGTCACTGCTCCAGATTCACCGATAAATTCATATTTCAGAATCCAAGGGTCAAACGGGCATGCCTCACCTGAACGAGCGCAGTTCCAACCCTTGCAGACAGCTTTGAACATGATGAAATCTCTTGCATCACTGATCTTATTGGCGACGCTCACAACAATGTCAGGAATATGATTTGCCCAGGGACGAGGCATCATTGACAGGATAGCCAAAGAACAAGGTTGTGGGAGAACAATGGAGGAGTTACAGCTCCAACAAAGACAAATGAGTGGAAAAGGTAGTCCAGAAGGTCCGGTATACTGATGTATTGCTAAAAGGACCTTCTGGACTACTATTATTTTTTCCGGTCTGTTAACATTCTGCTGAACGGTCTTTCCCCCTTCCTCAGAACGTACTCCCTCCGTCCACAAAAGAATGCAAATCTCACTTCCCGGTAAGTTTATATGAAGATATAAGTGTTAACACAATTTACTGTAAATTTGGTCAAATTTGAATTAGTTTGACCAGAACGGATGCCACAACTACTCTAATCTTTTCGGGAGTAGTTTTTTCAATAATGGCTGAATGGGTTCCTCTGGCCATAAATATCCCCCTTCCTCCCAGCGCCCTCTTCCCCTCCCCACTCTTGCAACCAACAAATAACCCCATTCTCGCACAGCACCCTCTTCCTCTCCTAACTCTTGCAACCAACAAAAAACCCCATCCTCGCATAGTGCTCTCTTCCTCTTCCCATGGAGCCATTGTCTCCTAGAGGTGCAGCGCAAGCCACATCCTCCTCCTCTTCTGATGAAAGGGAGGATCTCCAGTGGTCTGATGAAGAGGAGGCAGAGCAGAGGCCCATTCGGGTGGTGGTTGACACATCCTCTGATGATTCGGAGTTTGTGGAACAAAATGAAATCCAAGATCATGTGCCTCTAAAACATCGCACCCCCCCAAGTCAGCAAGAGGTGCCAGGGGTCAGGGGCGCGGAAGCACCGCCACTCACCGGTGAACTGTCGTCTCCAAGCGCCGTCATCCTCTCTCATCCTCATCGGTCGGCGGTAGTTGATCTCTGCCATCCTCGCCAAGCAGAGGCCATCATCGACCGGCCGTCGTCATCCGCCATGGAGCGGCGCCAAGGCCGTGCTCGACCGGCCGCCATGGAGCGGCGACATCATCCTCTGGCGGCGGCATTGGAGGGACGGCCTCATCCGCGGGTGGCGCCCTGGGAGGTCTGCCACCATCTTCCACGGGCGGCGGCAATAGAGCGACATCCTCGTCCATGAGCAGCTACAACAAGGCACCGGGTGCACCATCGACAAAGAAGCGGCGCCTTGATTAGTGGATTAGTGGTAACTGATACTAGTAGAAGTAGGAGTAGAAGAAGCAGAACGAAGATTCGCCTTCTGTTCATCTGGTCTGATTGAATACTACTACTACTATTTTTCCTTGTAAGATGTTGGTTTTCTCATTGCGTAGCAGTGACAGTTTAATCCGGTCTGACTGAAAACTACAAACCGGACTTTCATCCTGTGTTCATCCGGTATTTAAGAAATCAATGGAACGAACTTTCCGTATACAACGAATTTATACCGAGGGAGTACACACACATTACCATTTTTATTAGAAACAACACAATCCAAATACAAACGACACAAATGCATGCATACGCATTGATTACACATGAGGATGGATCGATCCACCATAGTTGGAACTACAGCGACATACTCTGAACGACGTACTACTAGCGTCTACCATCACGGCTCATAGTACTACCATCACCACATACTACTAGCATCTACCATAACGGCTCATACTACTACCATCACGACATACTACTACCATCACGGGCTCATGGAAATCCAGCCGCTGCACGGAGTGCAGCAAAACGTGGCTCCTGGATCAGATACTCCTCCAAAGCGCGATGCCTCGCCCTTGTATCCCAAACCCAGGTAGGCGAAACGGCGATGTTATGCACGTGTAATAGTAGGTCACGAATGGTCCATTGCCTGTGACCCCTGTGGCAAAAAGGGCACACCCACATTCCTTCGTGATAAACACAGGCGGGCCCGCCCTGCTAAAGCCAAAGCAACACAGACCATTTCAGGTCATGCGATTCATCTTGTTCAATGAGCACTGGCCGCGGGGGTGGCATTTCAACAGGCAACAACAGAGGTGGCGGTCTAGGCCGTGGGCGAAAAGGTGGTGCCATGAGGTTCAGCTGATCCTGAGCTGTCGTTGCCAGCGGCTGAACTGGAGGTGGCATCACCCCCGGGTGTTGCTGAGGTGCCGATGCCAGCAGAAGTGGAGGTGCCATTGGGGCTGGGTGCTGCTGAGGTGCCGATACCAGCGGAAGTGGAGGTGCCATTGGGGCTGGGTGCTGCTGCGGTGCCGATGGCAGTGGCTGAACCGGGTGGTGGTGAGGTGCTATTGCGCCCGACAGCTCCCCCTTCCCCGACTCCTCCAAGTTCCATGCTCCGTCCCTTCCTTGCCGGGCCATTCCCCACATACTGCATACATAAACGAAGAACAAACCCTACATAAGCTAACAATGTGACCGTCTCGATACCATGCATACATAAAGTAAACAAGATTAGCCAACAAAATGATCTCTCCCTTGTATCCCACTGAAGTAGAGAAATGCAAGACGGGGAACCGATGAGTGTTGGCCTTGCCTTTCAAGAACGTTGTGCTGCACTCGCCTATTTATCGAGGACTACAGCGGTCACGTGAGCTCGGTGTAGCATTGCTAAAGTTATTATGGAAAACGTGAGATGCTCGGAATATAGTCAGGCTTACGCGTGATAGGAATCTATCTAGGTCAGAATCTTCAGTGGTGTGCATCGATTACATGTGTGGATGATGGGTATCACGGGATGAGCCCGACGTGTCTAGGTATGTGTTTACTTCTGGACTTTCCTCTCTAGAGCACAAGAAAGTCCTGCGGACAAATCACGCCGCATCAGCTACATCAAATGGCCGTCTCACTGCATCAGCTCATGCCGCATCAACAACGAGACAACTCTCTACCATTTATTTATGTAATGGTTTAGGTGTCAATTGCATCTAGAGAACAAGATTGGGTGCTGTAATCGGATGGATCGAATGGTCCTTGCGTTGCAACACGCAGGGTGCAGGATGACTTGACAAGTCCTCCTCGATCAGGTACGCTGCGTGAGTCGTGACTGAAAGGTCTACGAATGGTCTGGATTCGCACTTGATGATTCCCGCAGGCCTTGGAGATTGAGAAACGTGATGAACTTGTTGACGCGACAAGACCAAAACGGAATAAGCTGGAATTGGAATAGCAATACATGTTTTTTGTGTGTGTGTGTGTGCAATATTAACATGCATATAAGTACAGAGGGGCATCTCAAATGGGTGTTTGGGAACGACATGGTCTCACAAGTTGATCCACGTGTCGATCATTGAGAATTGCAGTTAAACACTGGCACCGGGTGTTAACCGACGAACTTGTGTGCACACCCCCTCTGAACGGACGTGTCGATCATTGTGAATCGCACTTAAGGACTAGAACCGGGAAGTTCATGACCCGAATGTGGCCACACCCGCACTGAAGGGACACATCCATTCCGGGTGGTAACTGATGTCCACGAACGGACGTTTCAGAATGACACATTCACTCCCACTATAATAAGAGACAGTTTAGGCATGAGACGATCATTGCAGGCCATTTGTGTTAATGGCTTTAGACGCTAAAATGATTCCTTCTATGCAAGTCGACTTCTCAATCTCAAGCCAGGAAGCGAAAGCAGAAGGAACCGCGGGCAAGTTCAAGGAATCCGGTACGTTCATGGTGGGAGGCCGTCAATGGAAGCTACGTTGCTATCCTACAGGTATGAATGATCATCAGTGGATGGATGTTCCAGACGGCATTGTTGTCGTCCTCGTTCCTCTACACAAATCCCAAGTGGTACGTGTCTCATTGCTGCTATGAATACACACACTCACACATGGCAATACGGTCGCATTATGTTATTGTTTGTCAAGCCTGTGACTGCTTCCACGTAGGTGCGAGTATTGTTGTGTGCGATGGCTAGAGACCCAAACGATGAAGATGATACGTTTCGAGTTTAAGCTACAAAAGAAGTTTGGTTCGTGAATCGGGATCTACAAGAAAGAGGATTTGAATGTCTGGTGGAGCATCATGACATTGAGCGCGTGACATCCAGTGAAGATCGCATGCACATATCATGTGTTGTTTCAGTACTGGAGGACGACTGCATTGAAGTTCCTCCTCCATTAGTGCAAAGAAGCATATGCGAAAGCGTTGTAGCCCAAGCCCCTGTGGAAGTTGTGTTCCACGTAGGTGCAGAATGCCGAGTGATACGAGTGATACGTGCCGATGTGGCGAAAGTATCTTGTGTGATGGAGGCAATGCTCTACGGCCCAGGAGTGGAGTCTAGCTCTGAAACTGTTACAATTATTGACACACACCCTGATGGCTTCTCGGTCCTGATCAAATATGCTAGTGAAGGATCACTCCCGGAGGAGGCTGATTTACGGGACACTCCTGCCAATGCCTGGCCTTATTTACTCTCGGTCGCCGACATGTACCAAGTCGAAAGGTTGAAGCTGCACTGTGCGTCAAAGATGTGGGACATGACAAGTGAGGAAACTGTGACTTCATTTCTACGATGGGCAATTCAGGCTAACTGCACACAATTGCAGACAAGTGCATGTCTCTTTTAGAGTGAATCTTTCCTCACGGAATACTCACATATGATTGGGCAGTTGTATGCACTGATCATCCCGAATTTATGCACAATCTCCGTAGAAGATTATCTGAAGGGTTGTACCAGGGTCCCCTGTAGTTTTCATGTTTTATTTAAGTGTTTTTAGTCATGTAATAAACAGTTGAAACAGTACGTTATTTTGTTGCAGTGAGTACATTTGTAATGCAAAAATCGGATCATCTGTCTAATGTGAATATGAAGTAGAGTATGGTCCTGTGTGTGTTTGTCCATTCCATGATCCATGGTGGCACGGACAGCCCAGTCAACAACTTGCCTCTCTGCGTAAGGTCGCTGATGTTTGGGTCCGACACCCAAGCGGTTTTTCGTTTGGGTCACTGACGTTTGGGTCCATGATCCAAAGTCTTTCGTTTCCCGCTCTGGACCACAAAGGCGGGACTTGAAATTTTGAATTCCCCGCTCCTCCTTCTGGTCCTCCTCGTTTATATATATAAAACAAAGAGGGAAACTAGGTCTCCCAATTCCCTCCTGGTAATTTTCCAAAATCAGGGGATCTTCTCCTCGACCGCCGAAGAGACCTAGATCTGCGGCGGGAGCAGCAACGGCGACCTAGCTACCGACGATGGCTTCCTCTACAAGCGGCGGCCTCCTCTTCTACGAGCGGCGGCCTTCGTCGGCAACGTCCTTGAAGCTGCAAGATGGTTCAAACTCGTTGCTCCGTCGGCTCCCCCGAGGCTCACCCTGGCGGCCGCAGATCTGCAACAGTTGCGTAGAACATCGTGCTGAAGGCATAAGGTCGGGCTGCTAAATCGAGACGGCATTCGGCACCTTCTTCCCGTCCTATTCGTCAGGTCTGCGGTCTCCTCCCTGTATTGATCGATTCAATTAGATTGCTTCCCCATGCTCTTTGGCTTTCTATAATATTCTTTCATGTTTGGGTGATTGTGGATCTACTATACCCTATCGCAAGAGTTTGTTAGAAGTCATTTTATTTGAGGTTTGTAGAAATTTGTAGATGAAATTGTTGGACTGCTTCCCCATGCTCTTTGCCTTTGAATATTGTTGTTGCATGCTTTGGTGATTGTGGATCTTTTGTTCCCTATTGCAAGAGATTATTCCAAGTCAACTTATTTGAGGTTTGTAGAAATTTGTAGATGAAATTGTTGGACTGCTTCCCGATGCTCTTTGCCTTTGAATATTGTTGTTGCATACTTGGGTGATGATGGATTGGGTGTGATCGTTCATGTACCGCATTGAACTTAATAGATGAAATTGCTTCCGATTGCTAATGATCTCAACCCTTATCTCTTGTTCTTGAACTTGTTTGAGCGGGCCAAACGGTCAACATCTGTAGTCGCTCCTGTTCAGACCTACTCCAAGGTAACAAACTCAACACCTTCTTTGTTTCCGATTGTGAATGATCTCAACCCTTACCTCTTGTTCATGTACTTGTTTCAGCGGGCAAAAGGGTCAACATCTGAAGTCGCTCCTGTTTAGACCTGCTCCAAGGTAACAAACTTAACACCTTCTTTGTTTCCGATTGCGAATGATCTCAACCCTTACCTCTTGTTCTTGTACTTGTTTCAGCGGGCCAAAGGGTCGACATCTGAAGTCGCTCCTATTCAGACCTGCTCCAAGGTAACAAACTTAACACCTTTGTTTCCTTAGTTCGAATCAATTACAAGGTCCTAATCTGACTTGGGATTCACTGTTGCTAGATGGAAGCTACCAAGTCAATGATGCTTCTTCCCGAACAAATTAAAACAGAGGCAGCCGAGTACTCAAGAATGGGTACCAAATCCTTATGTAGTAGTGTTGATGAAGAGCGAGTTGACGCTCCCAATTAGGATGGGGTACAACTTCGACAACGGTTTGTTGCTCACCAGAAAGAGTTATGTACCTTGAAGAAGAAGACCGAAGAATCAGAATCAACTCTGAAAATGCAGTTTGCTGAGATTAAGAGGTCACTACAATGTTTCGGAGCATTCGCGACGCCTCAAATTGATCGCTATATGGGTCATTTGGTCGCAATATAGACTAATTGCGACAAATTAATTTCGTCGCCAGGCATCGCAATATTGTCCGTGGCAATATGTTTTTGCGACGATAACAAAGTGGCGTCGCTATAAATAAAAGGTGTTGCGACGGCGTGTGGCATAGCAACTGGATGAAGTAGCGACGACCAGTGGCGTTGCAATACGGGTAATTGCAACAAAAGGGGTCGTTGCTATAGTGGTATTTGCGACCACTTTGGTCTGTTGGGAACAAGCATTGGTGCAATGCAAGCAATATGTCGCAATACAACCCCTGTGTTGTTGCAATAGCAATGGAGGATATCACAACAAAGTCATAGCCGTCGCAATATGCCTAAAGACTATCGCAACTAAATGTGTTGCTATACGTTTAAAGGATATCGCAACGCCATTTGAATTGTTGCTATTATCGTAAAGGTTATTGCAACAAAAAAAGTCGTTGCTATTTTTCTGTTTGATATCGCAACGTGATGTGTATCATTGTAATATCCACATATAGCATCGATTAAGCATTGTTGCAATATATTCAATGGTGGTTGCAATACTAAATTCGCATCGTACTAGAGATGTTGATTCTATAGTTACCACAGCGATGTTGATCTTTTAATGCAACGAAAATTTCCAAAAACATAAATTGATCCAAAGATATATACATATATTAATAATGACACCAATCCAGCATTTACAACCAACATTCATGATACAAATGATGCAATAGAATATTGAACATATGAAAGTAAGATTTTGTCCTTGCACCCGTCACTCACAATAAACAACACTAAAGTTTCTAGAAAATCTATATATTATTCGTACCCATCTAAACACTTGACCACTCCCACCATCCATGATCCCTTCTGTCTTCTAGTTGCTACCTAGAATGTTGTCCTCAACCAATCTATTCTTGCACCTTCCTTCCATCCTGCATCCTCAATCTGAAAAGCACAAGCGATAAATGAATTATGAAAACTTATAGCATGGATAAGGCATGTTTCTAAGCTAGGTTCTAGCAAACATATCATATCACACGTTGCTTAGCTTGACCAACTCTGACCTAGCAGAAGCTCAACCTCGTTGATCATGTCTGGCAGCTTTGCTTTAGTGGAGCTCTGGTCAAGGCGAATCACAGTGCTAAGCTCCTTGGTAGTGATGCAACCTGACAAGGGGAAAATAAATACTTATTATTAGTATTAGAAAACATAGTCTTCTCATAAGAGGCCTACAAAGTCTGATTTAATGTCCAAACAAAGTAACATAGTTGCTAAGGATATCTCAGCTTATTTTATTGAGAATATATACTCAATTGTTGTCACAATACAGGGCACATCATAGTGGCACGACCAAAATTGCAAGCCAAGCTACTAGATACTTACGAGAACAAAAGCATAAAAGCAGCTTGATGTATTACAGATACTAAATGCACATATATTGAATGCAAGCTTTTTATTTATGCAAGACTTGCCATTCTGCATGCATACGACTGGATGAGAGAGATATAATATTCATTCAGTCATCACTAATAGATCTAAAATGCTGGAATTTATACTCTATTTCAGGTGTAATAGTTTATACAAAATTGGACTAAATGTACATGTTAGGTTTGGTAGATGTACCCATAATCCTTTCATCACTTGATGATTGTCCTATGCCCTCTAGCAGGTCCTACCGAGAGTCTCTTTCAGCCTCTTGTTCTTCCAGTAGGCATGATTGTGTTCCCTACCAAATTGTTGGGAGGTGAATTTTGTGAAACCTGCATGGTCTCATATGGATAATATGAAAAGAAATCCAAATTAGTCTTGTCGCATGAGCACAAATTAGTTGTATATTTTCATGCATACAGCTATAAGCTAATAAAAACAGGTACACAGAACTATTCATACAGCCATGGAAAGCAATCATAGTGGTAATCTAGCATATAAGAAATTAGTATATTAAGACTTCAGCTATACTATAGACCACACAACCGCAATTAGACATCTTATTGCATTCATACTCACATCAGTAACATTGCAGACTGCAACTCCTATACCTGTTACGATCATAATGTTGCGGCATGCTGCAAATAAAAAAAATGTAATTAAATGACATGGAAGACGATATGTCCAAATTCTCATTCACAATTTGTCGATAAGAAACAGAGTACTTTTGTCTATGTCTGTTCACTATTATTTATAGGTAGTCCCATGTAGAGTATTTGATCTAACCCAAGTTACTAATTGGGTAGCCTGTGGTGATGGAGAACTCGAAAACATTTAACTACAGCCAGCACCAGCCTTTTTACTAGCTAATTGTAACAAGTGCAAATGTAGGTGGGGCTGAGGCATGTCTATGCAATAGTAATGCATCAATAATTTATATTCTTAATTCCAGTAGGGACCAACTGCAGTATAAATCACAATTAACAGGTGAAAATATTAAAACAAATGCTAAATTTGATCTCTAAACAAGCCACGGTACCACTTCTACTGAGCAGGTGCTAACTTTGGCCGTTATGCAATACAGGTTCAGAATTCATGTGAATAAACAAGTAGAGCTGCAGTCAACAAACAAAGAACAATTTGAGTTCAGAATTCATGAGAATAAACAAGTAGTGAGCTGCAGTCACCAAACAGAGAACAATCTGAGCAGCTCACCAATTGAATGACACACTACAGCTACATTACTCCTGACATGCAAGAAACAGGAACGGTACCACTACTTTGGCTAATCAAATTAAGTAACAAGACTAATCATCAATGATTACCCAACAAAACTTGTATATATAAGAAAAGGGAAAAGAGTTCTGATAGGAAATCTGAGTTCAAACAATATGGCTATTTAATAAACGCACAGTGCATTAATTAGGAATAGAAACATAGTAAAATAATATGGCTCTGATAGGACGATGTTAAGATTTGAGTTCATATTTGTTTGCACATGTCTAATTTGATTGGAACAGCATCCATTTGGTCATCTTTTGCAAAACTGGAAGGAATCAAAAGAAATAAAAAGTGCACTCTGTCAAGATAATACATTAGTAGTCACCATCATTTTCCAGTCACCAAGGCTTTTAATGTATTAAAAAAGGCACACCAATTACCAAAATCCACCCACAAGTAAAAGAGAATCCTCCGATTCAAATTTTGGCAATATTGTCGAGCTGAAGTAGTTTATACGCACGTGTTAAATACAGAAGTAGGTCACAATCTGCAGGAGGCAATAGAATTCTAAAATGCAACAGAGAATAGATCTGATAATATGTTCAGATAAACCAATCTGCAGTGCCAAGATAACCAGAGGTCCCAAACAATCAGGGTTGCCAATCTGCAGAGCCAAGATGAACCAGGTTCAGAATTCAGATAAACACATGGTTGAAAATTTTGATACAACAAACGGATTTGGATGCAAGATGCAGGATGCATGAAAGAGCACATCAACATATAGAAGCATAGGAACACATCTCTGAACCTAGACTCCTAGAGGTGTGCGGTAAAAAGTTTGATGCTGTACGGGGTAAGGACTGAGACTTTGAGAGGTTGCAGCCTATAGTCTATGGTGCACTAGTTTTGGATCGAAGGGTTGCAACGTCGACTTCTTGCCTCAGCGACAGCCTTCACGGTGGCGCCGTGCATGTTGCTGGTGTGCTCAGCCAGAGCATCACCGGAGATACTCTAGAACGTCATGCGATGCACACAAATTGATGGGGATAGGCAAAATGGAATCACCTCCAGAGTCTAGAGAGACCTCCAAATTGACATCGATGTCTAAGCAGGGCTCCTTGTCGTTATATCTCCAATTTATAGGGTTACTCATAAATGCTGCCAGAATTCAGTAGATTCAGAAACAACACAACATACATTTTAAAGGATTGCTAACCTATGGCATTGTTTCTTTCACTATGGCATTGTTTCTTTCACACATGAATGAGATGTTTGCAAATTGCAAAGGAATCTATGAAGAACCGTTGGGAAAGCAGGGTCCGAACTTTACCTGAGATGAGTTCATTATGCAGCTCAATTGATTCTGAGTCCTCTAACTGCAAACACACGAGTAAAGGAAGAACAACAGTCAGAGAGGTTTCGCACGACAAGACCAAATCAATAGATTAGATGGTGATCTCGCGCGTGTACCCTGCAGGAGAACATCTCGATGGTGCGGTCGGAGCTCGTGGGGGCGACGCGGAGGTCGAGCACCGGTGTGACGCCGAAGCCCAGGAACCCGATGCGGTAGAGCGCGCACGCGCTGGGCCCAGACCCTGCCGGCGTGAAGCTCTCGAGCGTGCCGATGTTGAAGAGGGCCCGCCGCCGGAGAGGCCGTCCCAGAGCTGGACGCGCTCCCGCCGCCTTGCCGACAGCCCGCGCCCGCTACCCTCACGCCCTTCTCTGGTGAGACCAGAGGGATGTGGTCGGCGAGCGGCTCTCTGGCGCGGCGGAACAGCGAGGCGTGCCTGGAGAGTGGGTGTGGTGGCTGCGGGAAAGGATGACATAGACGACGAAAGGAGTCGGCGCGGCGACACGGCGGTGGTGTCGAGCAGGAGACGTGCAGCGGCGGTGGTGTTTTGACGGGTTGGGGGGGAAACGGTGTGGGGGAGATCGATGGGCGGACGGATGACGGGGGTTGAGGGCGGCGTGGATTGGAGGCGAGGTCGCGGCGTCGTGTGGATCGGAGGCGAGGTCGCGGCGTCGTGTGGATCGGAGGCGAGGTCGTGGCGGCGCGGATCGGAGGCGAGGCCGCAGCGGCGCGGAGAGGCGAGGAGGCGCGGTGGGGATCAGGGGCGCGGTCGCGGCGGTGCGCTGTGGAAGCGATATCGCGGCGGCGCGGAAAGGAGGCGAGGTGACGGCGGCACGGGAGCGGATCGAGGCTCGAGGGGCTGGTGTGCGGGCGCAGGCGGCGGCGGTGCGCGTGCGGCACGGTTTTCTTTTTTCCGCGCGGTGCGCAGGTGAAGCCGCGGTAGAGGAGGTGAAGGCGCGGTGAGCAAGATTTTTAAGTACTCCGTACTCATAAAACATATCGTTTTAGGACAGTGTCACGGGCGCCAAAGTATAACTTTAACTTCTTATTTTTATAAAAATATTTGTTAAAAACTAACAAATGTATACTTTTATAAAAGTATTTTGTAAGACAAATCTATTCATGTAGTTTTCACATTTTCAAACTCAAAAACTTAAAAGTTATTCATGATTTATATTCCTAATGTTTGACTGAAATCTTGTCCAAAACGACATGTTTTATGAGTATGGAGGGAGTATTTGTTCTCCTCTTAATCTTTTTATTAATAGGAAAAAGTAGAGATATACAGCCTATACTTATATATGTCAACATATTCACATGATTTTTGGTTGCCGCCTGTATATATGGTACATGCATGGATGAATAGATGATGCGTGAAAATAGAAAAGAAAAATCACATACTAGTATATCCCCTTGAAGCTTTATGAGTATATATACGGAGTACATACATGCTCGCAAGGTATATGTATACATAAGAATGATGCCAAGTCAAAGAAAGCCTCGCAAGGTATATGTATACATAAGAATGATGCCAAGTCACCGAAAGCCCTCGTATAATTCACTTGCGAGTATATGCACATACTTAGCAATTAGCATGCATAGTCCATGGGACATCTATATACTCATATAGGCATACCAATTGAAATTGGTACACATACGGCCTTTAAACGAACTAGGTGGTACCCTGCATTGCAGAAATTTTTTAAAAAGTTGAGAAACTCGCATGTTTTTAGGGTACTAAATGATTTCGAATGAAAAAGTCATTAGTTTGGACAATTGGCGCAATGAGATTGGCACGCTACAAGACAATATAATGTAATGTAAAAAAAACCAAACTCCATCACAACCTAAGCTACAACATAGTTGTAAGGCGCGTATGACTCAACTCAAAGTTCTTGGGTTCGAATCCCAAAGTTCTCTCTTCCATATTTTGTTTTTTACATTTTCCAGAGAGCTATTGTGTGATATATGAAAATAAAGAATATACACAATTAAATCCCCAAATTGAACACAACAAATATGGTGGTCTAGTGGTAGTTGTGCTCTTTTCTAACCCACAAGTGCAAGGTTTGAACCCTATGCATTGCAATATTTTTAATCAATTTAACTCACGAGTTTTTAAATTTTAAATTTCAAAGGTTGATAAATTCAAATGTTTTTTGGGTAATAAATGATTTCAAATTAAAAAATCATGAATACCAAAGTTATATAGATCTAAAAACTTTATTCGGTTCATTAATCCATGTGATAAAGTTTTAATGATTCAAATTTTGGAACACTAAATGATTTCAGATGGAAAAGTGATGAATACTGAAGTTTCATAACTCATCAAGATCTATAATCTTTGTTTATGTCTTTTTTCCATTTGAGATAGTTGTAGTATACACTGGTCTAGTGGTAGAAGAGCTCTTTTCTAAGCTGCAAGTGCAGGGTTCAAATCCTATGTGCTGCAATAATTTTTATAGATTTAACCCACAAGTTTTTTAAATTTGAAAATTTTAAAGTTGAGAAATTCACATGTTTTTAGGGTAATAAATGATTTCATATGAAAATTCATGAATATCAAAGTTATATAACTCATATGGATCTCAAATCTTTATTCAGTTAATTAATCCATGTGACAAAGTTGAATGATTCAAAATTTGAATTTCAAAAATTGATAACTAAAATCATGATCTTGGAACGCTAAATGATTTTAGCTTGAAAAGTGATGAATACTGATGTTTCATAACTCATCAAGATCTATAATCTTTATTTATGTCTTTTTTCCATTTGAGATAGTTGTAATATACATTGGTCATTAATCCTAAATTTACTCACATAGTTTTAAAAGCTATGATAGAGAATGTCAAATTTGTACTACACGTTATTATCAGTTTTGAAAATGACAAAACGATCTACATAAAGATTGTAGATCTTGATGAGATATGAAACTTTGGTATTCTTCACTTTTACATTTCACATCATTTAGTGTTCAAAATCTTGCTGGTATTTGTCAATTTTTTGGAATTCAAAAATTAGATTGTTAAAACAGACTCACACGAGACGATTTTTCAAAAAAACATCATTAATAAGTTTCATAACTAGGTAGAGCATGATTTTAGAAATTTTTAGGAAAAAAAATCATCAGATTTGGAGTAGCCATGATGGAGAAATACTAGATACAAGTTTAAATTTTGGATTAAAAGAAAAAAAATACGAACTGTTTGTGTATTCTTTAGTCTGGCCAAGTGGCCAAATAGGATTGGCACGCTACACGACAATATAATGTATATAAAAAAAAGTCAAACTCCATAACTACATAAGGCACAACATAGTGGTAAGGTGTGTCTGTCTCTACTCTAAGGTCTTGGGTTCGAGTCCCAAGTTCCCTATTCCATGTTTTGTTTTTTTACATTTCCCAGAGAGTTGGCATGTGATATATGAGAATAAATAATATATACAATTAAATCCCCAAACTGACCACAACAAATGTGGTGCTCTAGTGGTAGAAGTGCTCTTTTCTAAGCCGCAAGTGCAGGTTTCAAATCCTATGTGCTGCAATATTTTTATAGATTTAACCCACAAGTTTTTTAATTTGAGATTTCAAAGGTTGAGAAATTCACATGTTTTTAGGTAATAAATGATTTCATATGAAAATTCATGAATAGCAAAGTTATATAAGTCATATGGATCTCAAATCTTTATTTAGTTAATTAATCCATGTGACAAAGTTGAATGATTCAAAATTTGAATTTCAAAAATTGATAACTAAAATCATGATCTTGGAACGCTAAATGATTTCAGCTTGAAAAGTGATGAATACTGAAGTTTCATAACTCATCAAGATCTATAATCTTTATTTATGTCTTTTTTCCATTTGAGATAGTTGTAATATACATTGGTCATTAATCCTAAATTTACTCACATAGTTTTAAAAGCTATGATAGAGAATGTCAAATTTGTACTACACGTTATTATCACTTTTGAAAATGACAAAATGATCTACATAAAGATTGTAGATCTTGATGAGATATGAAACGTTGGTATTCATCACTTTTCCATTTGACATCATTTAGTGTTCAAAATCTTGCTTGTATTTGTCAATTTTTGAAATTCAAAAATTGGATTGTTCAAACAGACTCACACGAGACCATTTTTCAAAAAAAACCTTCATTAATAAGTTTCATATCTAGGTAGAGCATGATTTTAGAAATTTTAAGGAAAAAAATCATCAGATTTGGAGTAGCCATGAAGGAGAAATACTAGATACAAGTTTAAATTTTGGATTAAAAGGAAAAATACGAACTGTTTGCGTGTTCTTTAGTCTGGCCAAGTGGCCAAATAGGATTGGCACGCTACACGACAATATAATGTATATAAAAAAAGTCAAACTCCATAACAACCTAAGGCACAACATAGTGGTAAGGTGTGTCTGTCTCAACTCTAAGGTCTTGGGTTCGAGTCTCAAGATCTCTATTCCATATTTTGTTTTTTTACATTTCGCAGGGAGTTGGCGTGTGATATATGAGAATAAAAAATATATACAATTAAATCCCCAAACTAAACACAACAAATGTGGTGCTCTAGTGGTAGAAGTGCTCTTTTCTAAGCCACAAGTGCAGGGTTCAAATCCTAGGTGCTACAATATTTTTGTAGATTTAACCCACAAGTTTTTTAAATTTGAGAAATTCACATGTTTTTAGGGTAATAAATGATTTCAAATGAAAATTCATGAATAGCAAAGTTATATAACTCATATGGATCTCAAATCTTTATTCAGTTAATTAATCCATGTGACAAAGTTGAATGATTCAAAATTTGAATTTCAAAAATTGATAACTAAAATCATGATCTTGGAACGCTAAATGATTTCAGCTTGAAAAGTGATGAATACTGAAATTTCATAACTCATCAAGATCTATAATCTTTATTTATGTCTTTTTTCCATTTGAGATAGTTGTAATATACATTGGTCATTAATCCTAGATTTACTCACATAGTTTTAAAAGCTATGATAGAGAATGTCAAATTTGTACTACACGATTATCACTTTTGAAAATGACAAAATGATCTACATAAAGATTGTAGATCTTGATGAGATATGAAACTTTGGTATTCTTCACTTTTACTTTTCACATCATTTAGTGTTCAAAATCTTGCTGGTATTTGTCAATTTTTTGGAATTCAAAAATTGGATTGTTAAAACAGACTTACACGAGACGATTTTTCAAAAAAACATCATTAATAAGTTTCATAACTAGGTAGAGCATGATTTTAGACATTTTTAGGAAAAAAATCATCAGATTTGGAGTAGCCACGATGGAGAAATACTAGATACAAGTTTAAATTTTGGATTAAAAGAAAAAAAATACTAACTGTTTGTGTGTTCTTTAGTCTGGCCAAGTGGCCAAATAGGATTGGCACGCTACACGACAATATAATGTATATAAAAAAAAGTCAAACTCCATAACTACCTAAGGCACAACATAGTGGTAAGGTGTGTCTGTCTCAACTCTAAGGTCTTGGGTTCGAGTCCCAAGTTCCCTATTCCATGTTTTGTTTTTTTACATTTCCCAGAGAGTTGGCATGTGATATATGAGAATAAATAATATATACAATTAAATCCCCAAACTGACCACAACAAATGTGGTGCTCTAGTGGTAGAAGTGCAATTTTCTAAGCCGCAAGTGCAGGTTTCAAATCCTATGTGCTGCAATATTTTTATAGATTTAACCCACAAGTTTTTTAATTTGAAATTTCAAAAGTTGAGAAATTCACATGTTTTTAGGTAATAAATGATTTCATATGAAAATTCATGAATATCAAAGTTATATAACTCATATGGATCTCAAATCTTTATTCAGTTAATTAATCCATGTGACAAAGTTTGAATGATTCAAAATTTAAATTTCAAAAATTGATAACTAAAATCATGATCTTGGAACACTAAATGATTTCAGCTTGAAAAGTGATGAATACTGAAGTTTCATAACTCATCAAGATCTATAATCTTTATTTATGTCTTTTTTCCATTTGAGATAGTTGTAGTATACATTGGTCATTAATCCTAGATTTACTCACATAGTTTTAAAAGCTATGTTAGAGAATGTCAAATTTGTACTACACGTTATTATCACTTTTGAAAATGACAAAATGATCTACATAAAGATTGTAGATCTTGATGAGATATGAAACTTTAGTATTCATCACTTTTCCATTTGACATCATTTAGTGTTCAAAATCTTGCTTGTATTTGTCAATTTTTGAAATTCAAAAATTGGATTGCTCAAACAGACTCACACGAGACCATTTTTCAAAAAAAACTTCATTAATAAGTTTCATAACTAGGTAGAGCATGATTTTAGAAATTTTTAGGAAAAAAATCATCAGATTTGGAGTAGCCATGAAGGAGAAATACTAGATACAAGTTTAAATTTTGGATTAAAAGGAAAAATACGAACGGTTTGCGTGTTCTTTAGTCTGGCCAAGTGGCCAAATAGGATTGGCACACTACACGACAATATAATGTATATAAAAAAAGTCAAACTCCATAACAACCTAAGGCACAACATAGTGGTAAGGTGTGTCTGTCTCAACTCTAAGGTCTTGGGTTCGAGTCTCAAGTTCTCTATTCCATGTTTTGTTTTTTTACATTTCGCAAAGAGTTGGCGTGTGATATATGAGAATAAAGAATATATACAATTAAATCCCCAAACTAAACACAACATATGTGGTGCTCTAGTGGTAGAAGTGCTCTTTTCTAAGCCGCAAGTGCAGGGTTCAAATCCTAGGTGCTACAATATTTTTGTAGATTTAACCCACAAATTTTTTAAATTTGAGAAATTCACATGTTTTTAGGGTAATAAATGATTTCAAATGAAAATTCATGAATAGCAAAGTTCTATAACTCATCAAAATCTTCTTCTTTGGTCGAAGAATAGATGGTTTTTAGATCGGACTTCCCTCATGAAGGAAAGTGTCATATGTGTGCAGGACATTATCTAGGCCCACAGGCCATCAAACAGGCCCACGGTATCCTAGTGGCACCCACAAACACATCAGTTGCGACTAATGGTTCTTTCGTTTGCAACAACGACATTTTGTCGCAATAGCATCTTCCTTAGTGCGACGATTTTCGTGTTAGCGTCGCTATACCTCTGACCAATTTGCAACATTCTTGATGCACGTTGCAATATCATAGAATCCAGTCGCAACGAGTGCATTGTGGTCGCTAAAACTATTACTCTTTTGCAACACACAACACCACATATCGCGACATGTCATAGTTGTTGTGACATGGGTAACTACTGCAACCATTAGCAAAAACCGTGGCAATATCGTCGCCGCAATTGCATCATTTTCGATCCACGTTGCAATACTAAAGATTTTCGTCGCAACGATTGCATTTTCGTTGCTATATGTAAGACTCTTTTGCAACACACGACACCACATATAGTGACATGTCATAGTCGTTGTGACATGGGTCACTACTGCAACCATTAGCAAAAACCGTGGCAATACCGTCGCTGCAACTGCAACAAAAGTGCATGCGTTGTCACAATTGCAATTACAATTGCAACGCTCATGAATTGGTCGCAACATACAACACTATTGCGACCAATCTCGACAATTGTCGCGTTAAGCTTAGTTTATTGCGACCAAAACCCCCTGTTGCCATAAAAATCGGTCGCGATATCCCCAAAACTACATAGTGGGTTGCAGAAGCTAACCGAAGACAGTGAGGACCTCCTTCGTCTACTGCTTAGCAGTAAAAGATGAAGAGGTTAAGATCATTAGATCAAATCTCCACTTTCTCTTGTGATTATGAACTGGATTTAGCTTTGTTAATCAATGTTCCTTGTGAGTTATCTTGTAATAGTTTGTGATATGTGATGAACAATATGGTCGTGCTTGATAGTAAACAACAGTTTGCTTTATTCTATAAAGAAATATGTGTTGCTTACTATTTTGCCAACCAGATCGGAATTATTCAAAAAACAGATTAGAATTGAAATGAAATCCATTAATACTGATGCATGATTATTTAATTTTATGTTGTCCTTCAGCGGACTTTGCCCACTTTTAATTGGGCCAAAAGTCATTTTTTTTTTCAAATTAACGTGACACAGAAGGCCGCAACAATGTGCGCACCTGTTGGACTCGACCCAACCAAAATGGGCCCACCCTAATCAAATTTCATCTAAAAAAGCTACAATTGGGCCCAACAAAATCTTTTTTTGGCTATATGAACAACGCCAGCCTACAGGAACAGTTTTGGGCTCAACCTAGCTACAAATGGGCCAAATTCGTTTTATGACGCATACGATTTGTCACAATTGGCATGCCACATCGGATGCCACATCAGATTCTGTCCAGCGTGGCAAAGCTGCAGGAACGCAGTTATGACGCATTGTATAGATGATTTTCCACGCGTCATTAAACTCATGACGCCGCGAAATAAGGTCTCATCATTAATCACGGTTTGTGATGCTCGATTAATGACGAAGCGTTTTCGTAACAACCGGCGTCATTAATCGCGGTTTATGACGAGAAACGGCCTTTTTTTTGCGTCACTAGTCAGCGTTTTTCTTGTAGTGGTCCTAGGGATTTCTAGATTTGGGGATCTAACGGATTGATGAGCATATACACTAGAATCAGATTTCATCATACCCTCATATTTGCACTTCGTTTGATGTTACAAGTTGATAGGCTATAGACAATTCATAGGTGTTAGATTCAGTTAGCTTTCAGTTTGCATGGTTTGATAGATTGATAGGTTCTTGTTTTTTACTAGCTTGTAGAGGTGCTTGAAGCCACTAAAGCTGGGCTGCAGGAGGTGAAGAGAGACCTGCAAGAACAAGAAGGTAGAGAACTCATGGCGCAGAAAGAGGCTGTAAAATACAAGGAGCTGTGTCAGGAAATTTTAAATACAACTATGCTAGAGATGAGAAAATTCAAGGAGATGGCTGACCAATTGTTACATGAACAATTGCAATAGACCAACAAATACAAGGAGATGTGTGCCCATATGTTACACCAGGACAATGCCTTGTTGAAAGAAATAGGTGAGATTCTTGACCAAGAGTCGAAAGACCTGGTACTGGACTGGAAGGCAAAACTTGAAGAGGAGGCAAGATCATGGAAGGAAGAATGCGCAAAAGCTAACATCAAGCTTAAAGCAACTACCACTGAGCTGGAAAATGTGAAGGGAAAGCTGAAACATGCCATCGATGCGATGGAAGTGTATAAGCAATCGGTTGAGTAGCTAGTTATCGAGATCGAGAAGGAGAAGCAATCGGTACAACAGAGTGTTATCTAGATGGAGAAGGAGAAGCAACGGATACTGCGCGAGAAAGATAAAAATAGGTAGTGCTTGATTATTATGAAACTTGTTCCTTGTTGATGTTTAATTACTGGTTGTTCCTCCTGGTGCTTATGTTTTCTTTAGGTCAGCCAAGCGAAAAAGGGATCAACAATGGTAAGGATCCTCAGAAGCTAACATGAAGCTTGAAGCTACTACCGCTGAGCTGCAGAAGGTGAAGGGACAGCTGCAGGATGGAGCTATGGAAGGAGAATCAACGCCTACAGATGTAAATTGATGATCAGTTCTTATCAATATGATTACAAATGGGTGATTATGATTATTTTGAAAATTGTAATGATGATCATCCTATGATGTTTGCTACTTGGTGCTGTGAACTTTGTGGTCATGAGTTAAGAAACTTGTTTCTACTTCGTGTGATGATCATCCTATGATGTTTGCTACTTGGTGTTGTAACTTGTTGCTACTTGGTGTTGTAAACTTTGTGGTCATGAGTTGAGAAACTTGATGCTACCTGATCATAATATGATGTTTGCTGCTCGGTGGATGACAAAGGTCCAGTCTGTTGATGTTTTTCTGGAAGGACCTTCCTAAGGAATGATCGCGAAACTGCTTATTTCCTACTGTCACGAAATGTTGCAAAAACAACTTGCCATTGCAAGGGTTCGAACTAGAGACCTATAGGAACAAGACTGCACTATTTACCACTGCACAACTTTTGGTTTTGTCAATTTAATGGAAACACTTTCCTTATGGTTGGGCCAGATGAGTCTTTAATATAAATCAATAACTCGCAGGTGAAACGCTTCACTGCCTTAGCCACTCTCGACTTTTGCTACGTGCAGATCTGCAATGGCTCGTGGCAGGAATGGCAGATCCTAGCAGCGATGGGAAGATGGTTGCGCCGCCACCTCTTAGCTACGAGAGGCTGAAACAGCCCGACAAGGTAAATTCTCACTATATTTTACCCTATCGTCCTAGGGATTTCTAGATTTGGGAATCTAACGGATTGATGAGCACATGGAATAGATTCAGATTTCATCGTACCCTCATTTTTGCACTACGATTGGTGTTACAAGTTGATAGGCTATAGACAATTCATAGGGTAAATTCTCTGGTTTGAACCACTATATTGTCCCCTATCGTCCTAAGGATTTCTAGATTTGGGGATCTAACGGATTGATGAGCACATAGAATAGATTCAGATTTCATCGTACCCTCATTTTTGCACTACGATTGGTGTTACAAGTTGATAGGCTATAGACAATTCATAGGTGTTAGGTTCAGTTAGTTTTCAATTTGCATCGTTTGATGGATTGATAGGTTCTTGTATTTTACTAGCTTCAGGAGGTGCTTGAAGCCACTAAAGTTGAGCTGCAGGAGGTGAAGAGAGACCTGCAAGAACAACAAGGCAGAGAACTCATAGCGCAGCAAGAGGCTGTAAATTACAAGCACCTGTATGAGTAATCGTTATAGGACAACATTGCCCAGATGGAAGAGCTGGCCAAATTTAAGGAGATGTCTGACCAATTGTTACATGAACAATTGCAAGAGACCAACAAATACAAGGGAAAGCTGAAACATGCTATCCATGTGATGAAGGTGTATAAGCAATCGGTTGATCAGGTAATTGATGAGATGGAGAAGAACAAGCAATGGATACAATAGAGTACTGTCCAGACGAAGAAGGAGAAGCAACAGATACTGCGCAAGAAAGATAAAAATAGGTAGTGCTTGATTATTATGAAACTTGTTCCTTGTTGATGTTTAATTACTGGTTGTTGCTCCTGTGCACTTCATATTGCTAAACGGCCATCCCACATAGTGTTATGAAACTTTATTACTTCTTGTGTTTTCTTTAGGTCAGGCAAGCGAAAAGGGATCAACAATGGGACGGATCCTCATAAGCTAACATGAAGCTTGAAGCTACTGCCACTGAGCTGCAGGAGGCGAAGGGACAGCTGCAGGATGGAGCTTTGGAAGGAGAATCAATGTCTACAGATGGAAATTGATGATTAGTTCTTATCGTTCTGATTACAAATGGGTGGTTATGATTATTGTGAAAATTGTAATGATGATCATCCTATAATGTTTGCTTCTTGCTGTTGTGAACTTTGTGGTCGTGAGTTAAGAAACTTGATGCTACCTGATCATAATATGATGTTTGCTGCTCGGTGGACGACAAAGTTCCGATCTGTTGATGTTTTGCTGGAAGGACCTTCCTGAGGAACGATCGCGAAACTGCTTGTTTCCTACTGTGGTTCCAACTCGTCATAAAATTTAATAAGGTCCCACAAGTCAGTCTGATAAAAAAACAGAGGAAAATTAAAAGGATACTATGTCAATAGCAGGGGTCGAACCCGCGGCCAATGGCTATATCAACCGCGTACCCTGCAAGGGGCTTGCCAGCACGCTCCTGTGGGTCGTTCTGGCAAATATCTAGCCTAGAGGCGTTGGTGTGCAGATCTACAACCCGCGGCGGGAATGGCGGATCCTCGCTTCGAAGGGAGGAGAGTGAGCTACGGTCAGGCCAGTACCCTGTTTTGTGCCTCTGCTTTCCCCTTTCGTCAGAGGGAAGTGATATTTGGAATTGGGGATTTCGGTTGAAGCACGATTGTTGTTACAAGTTGATTGATAGGCTTTAGTTTAGAAAGTGCAAAACTAAGCATTGATTTCAAGTTGTAATGAATTTTTTTGAAGCATCTGTGTACTCCAGCATCTTCTTCCATTGGTAGTTACTGCTCGGAGACATCTTCCTGCAATAGTAGCCATTGGCATCCTAAAGACAAGTGCAAACATGGGTTGAGAGTTGTGGTGAAGTATGCTTGGACCTTTCTCAACCCTGGCTGCCAGTTTGCTGGCTACCCAAAGGTAATGGCTAGTTGGCTACCTGCTTATGTGGTTCCTGTGGTCAATGGCTATTGCTAATGGGTCGTTTAATTTGCAGGAAGAAAAAGAGCAATGCGATTACTTCTGCTGGATTGATCCAGAATGGGATGAAAGGTCGTATGCTGTTATGGTGAAGCTCATGAAGAAGAAAGTGAAAGCTGAAGAGGATGCAAAGCAGTGGGAGGGGGAATTGGGAAAAGCTAACTGTGAGCTTAGAGAGATTAGGAATGAGCTCAAAATAGCGCGACAAAAACTTCAGAAGGCTACCGCCGAGCTGAAGTCAATTGGGAATTATAGGCACAATGTCAAACTCACACATGTGCTACTTGCTTTATTTGTTGCTTTTGCGGGAATGGCGGGATTGATGCTCGGTGGCAAGGCTAATTAGATGTGTCGATCATGTATTCTGCAAGTGTCACTTTGGTATTGTGAACAATGTGTCGATCATGTATTCTGAACATTGTGCCTATGCTTTTGAGCATTGTAGTGATGATGTATTGCCAAAATCGACCAAGAAATGCGCGGCAGTTAGTATCCACCACATTGTACTGACCATTTAGTCTGATTTGTTCACATTTCCAAGAACGTAATTTCCATTAGGTTCCCCAACAGTCATAATGAATTATTATTGTTATGCCGAAATCAACGGAGCAGCAGCGAATGTTGTTTTGGGTGGCGAAGGAGCGGTGAATTTACTGTAAATGCCGAGAAAGGAATGGTGGATTTGTTGTAAATGGGGCATTGATCGACTTCTTCCGCCTGGGGTACAGAGAACATTTTTACAATTGCATCTCCTCCTCTTGGAAGGAAGATCCGTGAGAGTACAGTGCTCTCTTCCAAGTCTCTGTATCAATTTGAATGTGCATTTGACCTGGCACTCTGATGTTTGATCAAACTATATTCAGGATGCCGGTAGGTTAGTAATCATATCGTCGAGGCGGTTGCCATTATCGCTGGTGATGCTCCCTACCAAGGTGAACAATGACATCACCGGCCACCTCGCTGCGACCTCGGAGCGGGCCATGGATGACCTCCGCAGCCTACGGGCGACCTGCCGGGAGATGCGTCGCGTGTGTAAGAATGCGGCCGTTGGTCGGTGCGTGGCTCTAGAGCGATTTGCCGTCGAGCTGCAGTGGAATGACCGCAAGGGCTATGACTCTCTCCTCAATTTCCTGACCCGCATAAGAAACCTGGAGGCATGTTTCCTCTCCGAGATGGACATCCTGTTCGGGGAAAACTACAGCTCCCGGTCATCCATTGCCAAGCTCGAGGAGGCCGCCCAGGCCGAGCACAATGTGGCGGTCTACGTAGCCGCCATGGTCCTCTACAGGGCCAATGGCGGCACCGGTGATGATGACACTACGAGGTGGTACATCAGACAGGTCGAGGGCGAGGAAGAATCGGCGGCCGCGACATCAATGATGATGCAGACGAACAAGGGTTGCCTGCGGTGCCGTGAGGCAGCCTCAGAGGTGATCCGGCGAGTGATGTGGTGCCGACGTGCAATGCTGGCGCCGCCAGTGGTGCGCGGCAATCATCAGTGCTCAGGCCGCCTGCGCTTCAAGATGAGCTGGGAAGAATGGTCACATTTTTGTAACGAGGAATGTACAATTCAAGCTGAATATGATCTGTTCTTTAGCAAAATAATTGGATATCTGCATCCAAATAAATTACCCTGACATGTGAGATTCATTTTTGATATATTTTTTTCTAGATCAATCCACTGATATCTATTTCTATCTCTCTTCCTTGGTTCCCGTGTAGCAATACTCACACATGCATTGACGTGATGGAAAGCAACTTCTGGTCTTCCCCCATTTATTTACCATGGCTGGTAGTTGGAATAGTTCATCGCAATTTAGAGAGGTGGAAAATCAATATTGGACAATTAAAAAATAAATAATGTGATCTCACTATCTCAGAAACTACGAAATCCATAATCAGGTTTGCCCAATTCAAAACAAGCAACTTTTGCCAGGAAAGGAAAGCAAATTTTTGTCCGGTCTGTTAATGTTTCGTAAACCCAAACATCCGATCCTGCCCGGGTTGTATTGCCTATCTCATTGCATGCTTTCATTTTGTTGTTACCAAGCATGACTCATCAACAAGAAAGAATGAAGCCGTGGTTCAAACTCTAAGTCAGCTTGCTTGTCTTCACGATTCTTTCCTACTAACCAAGTCTTTGAAAACCAAATCTTTGCTAGATGGGGTAGTGTACACTAGATAGAGTAGACACCGTCTTACTGAAAGCCAATTTGTTGCCCATCGCTTCAATTTGCTCTACCTAAGGCATAGCTTCACATTCGAATTGTGCACATTTTTGGCTCTCCCTAAGAAGGATGATATCAAATGATTAAACATATTTCTCCGGTCTACTCATGGTTGTAAACCCAAACATCCGACCTCCTTTCGTGCCCTATCTCATAGCAAATGATTTAGTCCGGTCTGATAATGTTTCGTATACCAGAATAACCAGTCTCGTGGCAACTTTCGATCTCATCATGTTCAAGTGAATTAAGTTTGCTCCAAGTTCAACAAGATTGCAAGTTACGCGCCTAGGCCGTTTGCCTGACACGATCCCCGATGAGACCCTGCGCCTTTCCCTTGGCAAATGAGATCTATTAATATATACTGGAAAACACTTTTGCATCTCCTCCTCAATGAAAGAAAACCCCATCGGCATCTCCTCCTCTCAGCACTAGAAGACCCCATCGGCATCGCCTCCTATCAGCCCAAGTACCGTCGTCCTTTCTCCCAATTCAATCGATTTTTTTGTTCTTTCGACCTTTTCCGCCTCTTTGAGCAAACTAATTTCGATGTGCATTTCAGAGCATCTCCCCTAATGGCCGGCGACAATCATCGTGTGCCTCCTGTGGAGCTCGCTCTCCTATCATCTATGCCGGCTAAAGCTCCGAAGGGGTCGAGATGCGGCGACCGCGGCAGGACAGAAATGCCGTAATGGATAGCCGGGCCGATGGGGCCCAGCACGCTCTGTGCCGACTGCGGCCTTCGTCGCTGGCATGCCGGGCAGTGGTGGGACAGGCGTTCTCTCCGGATCTATCAAACCATGATTCCCATCTCACCGTTAACACCAGAAGCTGGCGTGCAGCGGGTGGAGTGCCCGAGAGTCCGGGCTGGTCGCACGTGGCAGCCGTGGCCCTCCACTCCGCCATTGATGTCAAGTGCGCCCGCCGCTTCGACTGTCCCGGAGAGCTCAAGCGCACGACCGTTCCCGTCCCTGCTCCACAGGCCAGTGGTATTACCAGCCGGCCATTGATGTCAAGTGCCCCGCCACTTCGACTGTCCCGGAGAGCTTAGGCGCACGGCCGTACCCATCGCCACCAGAAGCTGACATGCAGTGGGTGGAGTGCCCGAGAGGCCAAGCTGGCCGCACGTGGTTCTCATGGCTGTCCACTCCGCTACTGATGTCAAGTGCACCCACCGCGCCGACTGTCCCGAAGAGCTCAGGCGCACGGCCGTTCCCGTCCCTGCTCGACAGGCTGGCAGCGTTGCCAGCCGCTCGGCCATTGATGTCAAGTGCGCCCGCTGCGCCGACTGTCCCGGAGAGCTCAGGGGCACGACCGTTCCTGTCCCTGCTCGAAAGGCCGGTGACGTTGCCAGCCGCTCAACCACCGATGTTGGAGCCGTTCTTGCTCGACGGCGAGGCGACGCCTTTGATCCTCGATGGCCCAGACTGGATGAAAAGATAATTGCCAACAATAACAAGTGTCACTTTGCTGTAATGCTAATTAGTAGTTTTTGATTAAGTTTGGTTCCTCCATATTTGATTATGTTGATTGTATGATTAGAGAACTCTGTTTCCTCCTACGAAGTACTTTGGATGGATGTTCGTTCGAAAAATGTGAACCTATTTTGCCAACAAATCAACAAATAATTTAGTCTGGTCTTGTCACTTTTTCTTAACAGTAACATCCGCCCGTTGCCATCCTCGTGCCACAACTTCCCATGGAAGGTGGTTGCCATCATCAAGAGATCACAGACGTGTTGGTCATATGGCGCGGGAACCCGCACATCAGTCCATCAACGGTGGAAGATGAATGAAAGCCACTCAAGAGTCAAGACTCAAGAGGCGCCCGTTGCTTACCTTCTCACCGAAGCGGCACAACTTCCCAGGCAAAGCGAGTAACTCCACATAAATCGCCATTCCTATACCCCCCACCATCGGCATCCTCACCAGTTCTAAACCACTCTACCACTTCCCAAACACTCGCGCCTCACTCCTACTGCTCGGCTGACGTAATGAAGCGATCAGGCTCCCCGTCGCGCCGACTATCCCCCACCGGTTCCCCGTCGCGCCGGCTATCCCCCACCGGCTCCCCATCGTGCTGGCTCTCACCCTCGCCCTTCAACAGATCCTCCGGTGCCACATCCTCTTCGCGCGCCCGTGACTGGGTGCCGCCGCGTGACAGCCAGCACTTTGCCCGCATGTTCACGGAGGCGCTGTGGGGCCACATCCACGGCACGCCGCCGCCGCACTCCGACACCGCCAACGTCGACCCGCCATCGCCGAGCTTCGACGCCGCCAACGTCGACCCGCCGTCACTCATCGGCGGTTTCCCAAGAGCCGGTGGTGGCTTGCCGGCGGATTCCCAGCCTCCTCCACCGTCGCTGCCGCTGCCCTCCGACGACGCCAACGTCGACCCGTCGTCGATCGCCGGCGCTTTGCCAGGAGCAGCTAGTGTCTCACCGGCGGATATCCAGCCACCTTCACCGTCGTCACCTCGAAAGCTTACATTTACGGTTACCCTTCCTGCTGGTGAGTTTGACTCCGACTCCGACTCCAACTCCCAAGCTGACACAGATTCGTCTGATGACCGTTTCCACCGCTACATCCCTCCGGTCCCCTGGGGTGATGCTTTGCGCGTCTTCCGGCGCTTGAACGGAACGTACGGGTGCCCTGTCTGCCCCAACCTTATGCACTGGTGGTGCAAGCTGAATGAGGTCAAGGACCATGTCCTTGGGATGACCAAGTCTGCGCCCCTGAGGCAGAACTACAAGAAGAAGTGGAGCCGCCACCGCGGCGTGGGAGGAATGAGGGATGGATGGAGTAGATGGAGTGAGCGAGCCGTGCCGATGGAAGATCTATGCTGTTATGTTATCTGTGATGTTAATTAGTATCTTTAGATTTTATTGGAACATTGTCTTATGTATGTGAACTTTGTGATGTTCTGTTATCAGTGATGTTAATTAGTATCATTAGATTTCGTTGGAACATTGTCTTATGTAAGTGGAAATTGTGATGTTTAATTAGTCACTTTAGAATGGACTCTGTTTTCTACTTTCGATGGATGTTCGTTCGAATAATGCGAACGTATTTTCCTAATAACAATTCAACGAACCATTTAGTCCGGTCTGGTCACTTTTGCAGATCAGTAAGATCCGGCTGTTGTCATCCTATTTTGCCCACAAAATCAACACTAAATTTAGTCCAGTCTGGTCACCTTTTCTTAGCAGTAACATCTGGCCGTTGCCTTCCTCGATAGGCCGAGGCGCCCGTTGCCTAATTTCCCATGGAAGCTTGCCACAACGCCCCATGGAAGGCGGTTGCCATCATCAAGAGGTTAGGGACGTGTGGGTATACTGAAATGGTACCCACACATCAGCCACTCAAAGCTTGAAGATGAATAGCAGCCACTCGATCTAGACGCCCGTTGCTTAGCTTGTCACATAAGCTTGCACAACTTCTCATGGAAGCTGACCGTTGTTTTCCTACCACCATTGGCGTCCTCTCCAGTTCCGAACCACTCTACCCATAGTTCTCTTCCCAAACACTCGCGTTTCAGTCCTACTGCCCGTCCGACTCAATGAAGCAATCAGTCTCCCCCAGACACACAGAGCTTAGGTGCATGGTCGTACCCGCCCCTACTTGTCGGTCCGGCGGCGTTGCCAGCCTCTCGCCCACCGCCTCCTCAGGAGCCGAATCCGGGTCCTGGCTGTCACCGCGTGGCCTCCACTTCATATGCGCCTACTTAGAGTGGCAAGGGCGTCAATTCCACGGCACTGGGCCGCTCCGCTGCGACGCCGCCAACGTCGACCCGCCAATGCCCGGAGCTGCTGGTACATCGCCGGCGGATTCCCAGCCTCCTCCACCACTTGCAGAGTTGGACTCCAACTCCAATTCCGACTCCAACTCCAACACCCAAACTGACATAGACCATCTTAAGACCTTTGCTCTGCGCATCTTCCGGCGCACTACCAACACCTACGGGTGCCTTGTCTGCCCCAACCGTATGCACCGGTGGAGGAACCTGAATGAGATCAAGGACCACGTCCTTGGGATGGCCAGGTCTGAGGCCCTGAGGGAGGACAACATGAAGAAGTGGAGCTGCCACCGCGTCTTGGCCAGAAACGAGGGATGGATGTAAATGGAGTGAACGAGCCGCGCCAGTGGAAGACCAATGCTGATATGTTATCTGTGATGTTAATTAGTATCTTTAGATTTCGTGGGAACATTGTCTTATGTATGTGAACATCGTGATGTTAATTAGTAACTTTACATTTCCATGAAACATGGTCTCATGTTTGTCCAGCCTGTTCGTGTTTCATAGACAAGAACATCTACTCTTATTGTACTTACATGATCGTGTTTCCTAGCGTGACACATGATCTGGAGAGGTTGAAGATCAATATTGGACGATTAATAAGAAATAGCAATGTGATCGTTGCTCACCTTGACCAAATTCAAAACAAGCATCCGGTTATTGCCAAACATCCGAAATGCTAATGCATCCCAAATCCAAACCATGTTTGTGATTTTGGTTATCGTTTGTTTCTTGATCAATCCCCTTGTTTGAAGTTGTTTATGCTTTGTTTCCCTGACCATCTCTCTTCCTTGTCTCCCTATAAATGTTATCCTATTTTATCACTCTCATAAACTATGAAATCATAGATCACCATTGCCCAAAATCAAAACAAGCATCTTTTACAGGTCCGAAAATATTTGTCCCTTTCGTATATTTTTCTAGACCGAAACATCCGGTTTGTTAATGCATCCCATACCCGAACATCCGGTTTAATGGCAGTAAATAGTTCATCTCTACATATTGAAGTGCTTGTAAATATAGTTTGCTCCAAACTCACTAAGATTACAAATTTACAGAGTTCTTTTCTTTGCAAAAGACTGTTACATTATTAGAGATCGAGGTGCCTCCTTGCATTAGCGTGATACAACTCCCGAAGAGACACCTCGACTTTCCCTGAAACTGAGATCTATTAATATACCGGACTCTCCCAACTCCCTCCATTGCCTTGTCTCAAACTCTCTTCCTCCAGAAAACCACAACCACCATGCCTTCTTCTCCGATTCGACTTCCCGCCTCCCCGTTCCCTTCCAACTCCTCCTCCATCTGGACACCACCCGACTCCCCGCAACCAAGCGCATGCGAGCCATCCGAGCCCTCCTTGAGTGAATCTGATGTAGAAGACATGGAAAGGCAGGAGAGCGAGGACAGCGAGGATGAGTACGACTACGAGGAAGAGGAAGAGACGTGGGCGGCCATTGAGAAGAAGTGATTGGCGGCCAAGAAGAGATCGATCCCCTATTTTCCTGCTTTGTGAATCTTGTAGTGGTAGGAAAATCCCCTGTATCCCCTGTTATCCATGAAGAACATGGGTGTTCTTCTTTTCCATGATCGCCTTCCTTGCTTCAGTGGATTTCCTTGGTCATGATGCGTTGCCATAGTCTGAGATGTAATGTCTTGTCATATGATATTTTATTCTTATCCCACCGCACCGCATTGCAGATACACACATAAATGATGACCGATTTTACAAATTTACCGTTTGACTAAATTCACCGTTATGCCAAGAATATACATAACGTAAATGATGGTCACCTTGCCCAAATTATTCAACTTAAATGTGCACATACATGATACATCTGCATAGACCTACACTCGTACAGTGGCACTAGCACAGGCGCGCACAAACACACACCCAGCAACGAAATCTTCGGACTTGGCAATGAGGAAGACAACAGACACGGTCATGGAGATGGATACGACACACGCCTATCTCGCCATACCTAATGCACGACAGAATGTAGCATAATGAGGATTCGTGCGGAGATATTCCTCCAATGCACGGTGCCTACCCCTCGACTTCATGGTACGTCCCAAGCGACCAATGCCAGAAGCATGCTGTAGGATGTCACGAAAACCCCACTGCCGGTGAGAAAGATTGCAGTAAGGGCACACACAACGACCATGGCGAAGCACACGAGTGTAACCCTACTCCTGCAGCCAAGCCAAAGCATCTTTCTTCATCTCCTCCATTTCTTCCTCGTCCACTTCGTCCATGTCATACAGATCATATGGATCCATGTATCCTAGCCGCTGCGGAGGTGGCACAGCATGGAAGTTGGCGATTCCTCCGTTCGCATCAGAAGCCATCCTCCTACACACTCACCAACAATGTAAACATGATAAGCACTGACCAGAAACAATGATTGTAACCTGTAGAAACACGACGCGGAAGCTAAGAGCTCACCTCTTTTCACAGCGCGCAGAACCAAATAGATAGGTCTGCTAGCACAATGTGTGGAGGATGAAGAGGCGATGAGCAAAGGCCTTGGGGGCACGCCTATTTATCGAACCATGACCGATAATAAGGCAGCGTGCACCTCGTGGCAGAGCATGCCTCACGGGATTACAATAGCCATGAAAATACGTGGGATGCTCGGAATACGAAGGCCTACACTGCTGAGGAATCCTGTCACAAGTATAGGGAGGAATATGCAGGCTTTTTCCCCGGTAGGCATGCGAAATATTTGGTGGGTACACGAGTGTGCTTTGGTCCGGATAAGAATGCAGAAGGAAGATTCTTATATCTGTATGACTTAAAAAAATAGACGTGTAGGCATTGTAGTGGGAGAAGCAGCTGTTAGGCTTTGTGATCTTCGACTGGAAACGCACCCAGCTTCACTGAAGCGTGGGCCTCTTCCAGATAACCGTCTCCCGCCTATATTGTACACCACCGAAATCCCACCCAAACTCGCTGACATTATGGGGCCGCGATTGCACGGCCTCACTTGTCAGTGGCCCCGAAGCAAGTGCAGCTTACCAAATTTTCATTTCACGGTCAGGAAGTCGAAAGTGGGATTTTCAAATTCTGTATTCCCTCTCCGCCCCGAAATAATAAATACTCTACTCCATTGCTACCGCGTTGCACCACTAAACTCCCGCCTTCCATTTCCAAAAAGCATCACTCTGCTCAGCTAGATCTGCGGTGGCGGTCCGACCTCGCCGTCGCCGGTGGAGAGGGAGGGGTATCTTAGCGAGATGGTGGGTGGCAGATATCGGTGTTCTGCTTGCGTCTGCTGTGCTGGCCAAGCTGAGCAATTGAGCGAGGATACGGCTCCCAATGCCCCCTCAATCCATGGGCCCTGAATCTTGGAGCTTCACAAGTGAGAATCTCATTTCCTTTTCTTTCTAGTCCCCTAGTAGTATTTTTGTTGGCTTAGAAAGTAAATTGCTTCATGTATTGTGTTAGTTCTGAGATTCTTCTCTTAACTTTACCGCTCTAGATCCAGTCACTGATTTGGAACACAAATTAATCGATGAGCCATGCGTTGAAAGTAAATTGCTTTGTGTATTGTGTTAGATTGGAGATTCTTCTCTTACCTTGGCCGCTCTAGATGCAGTTACTGATTTGTAACACAACTTAATAGATGAGCCATGCTTAGAAAGTAATTTACTTTGTTTATTGTCTTAGATTTCAGATCCTTCTCTTACCTTGACCGCTCTAGATCCAGTTCCTGATTTGTAACTTATTGTGCAGGGCCTAGCATCCCACTCCTGCATTGCTGAGATTCAATCACATGTCGTGGTATGTAACAGAACGCATGATTATCCTGCTACTTTATTCTTAGGATTATTCTTAAGTTTATTTGCTTGCTTCGTTTAAGGTTCAAGTTTGACTTCTCCTTTCATTTTTAGGCTCAAATGTTGAGGACAATCCTTGCGGTTCAAATATCAAATTCTTGTCCCTCTAATGTGAAGTCAAAGCCATTCATTGATTACATGCCTCGAGATTATCTAGCTTTCGCTACATGCTCAAGACCTGAAGTCAAAGCCTCGGTTCAAATGTTGAGGACAGACTTGAAGATCAAGGCAGAAGCATCAGATGTAGCAATGAAAGTGCAAACTAATGAGATTGAGACCCTCCTTCGTCAACTGCTAAGCTCGTGCCTTGGGTAAGGCCACTGTGTTTCTTAATCTTATGCTTGTGTCCTCCCAGCTAGTTGTGCTGGTTTGTGAGTACTGAGCTTTGTTACCTTAGTGGGTTATATTTCAAGACCAACTTTATTTGTGAGCATGGAGATATCATGTGTATTGGTTTGTGACCTCCTACTGACAATCTGCTTGTGGTTGTTCTGTGTTCATTGATAATAATGTGTCATGTGTCATCCGAAACATTTATTTGTATCAGTGGTATGGAAATATTATCTGTGATGTCAATTACTGAATTGATTAGCATGTAATATGAGATTGAATTATATTTAATTAAGCGCTATTTGGAGTGCAGCCCAAAATAACAGGGAAAAATATGTGGGCTTGCCCCCTCAGCCCATTATTTTTGTACAAATTCAAAAATGATTTATTAATAAAATGGGTCATATCAAAAATGACGTCAGTGATTGGTGGGCTGGGTCCAATATCCGTTGGGCCTTAATCATTTTATGACGTCATCGAATATCGAACTCGATCCAACCAGTACTGGACCCAAAACAAATTAATGACGAATGCAATTATTGGGCTCGGTCATGACGATCTCGATTATTGGGTCGGTCCAACCAGAATTAGGACTAAAAGTATCTATGACGACAATAATTATTGAGCTCCATCCAACCATAATAAGACCTTAAACAATATATGACACAAACAATATTGGGCTCCATCCATCCTTAATAAGGCCTAAAACCAATTTATGATGACCGAAACATTGGGCTCAGCTTAACATTAAGTGGGCCAAATTCAATCTATGACGACAAGGCATTTGGGGCTTGGCCCAACAAAATATGCGCTGAATTCACTTAATGACGAAACGGTTTGTCACAAAACACCGTGCCACATCAGATTTTGGTCCGACATGGCATGTACCTTATGACGCCTTAGTGTTACGAATTTATATGTGTCATTAAAGTCATGACGCTGCGAAATAAGGTCTCGTCATTAATCGCGGTTTATGACGAGAAACGGCCTTTTTGCGTCACTAGTCGGCGTTTTTCTTGTAGTGATTGCATCGCATGAAGCGATTGTCCAAATATTCCCTAATTATAGAGGTTTAAGGTTCAACTAACCACAAGGCACATTTCCTCCTCAATTGGAATAATTCCCGTACATGTCTATTAAAGACAACAATTTGATAAAACTTTTTTATCAATTATTAGAAACTGTGTATTGAACATCCAATACCAAAGTACAATATTCCAATACATAATGGTTTGTACAACTCAAATCTCATGAGTTCATACTCCCCCAATTATAACCGAGTTTGTAGAACTCTAGTTATGAATAAGTGTGTTCAACTCAAATCCATGAGCTTGAACATAGTACAACATTAATAAATGAGGCATCAATTGCATTGAGATCTTGCCAAATCTCAAAACAGATCTTTTGAGTAGTACTTAATGAGCATGTCTTCCAACAAAGTAGCATTCTCTTGGGGAAGAGAAGCTTTTGTACGTGGTTCTCAATAGGAGCCACAAGTAACCAACAAATTTGTTATATGCAACATTTGAAATACGCTTCATATCTTCACGCTCATAAATACTTTGCATCCATCCAAACTTATAGTACATGATTAGGTGCTTTGGCATTGACACTATATGCAAAATGTATAGTATTACCACATCGATGACAAAAATTGTCATTCAAATTGCCCTTCCCTTTCTGATGGCACTACAAGGTTTTGGAGATATCGCGGCAGGTTTTTATCACGACAAGGGGTTTTGGTCACTATAAACCAGGCTTATCGCGACAATTGTCAAGATTGGTCGCTATAGTCTCATATGTTGCGACCAATTGGTGAGCGTTGCAATTTTAATTGCAATTGCGACAACGTATGAACTTTTGTTGCAATTGCGGTGATGATATTGCCACAGTTTTTGCTAATGGTTGCAGTAGTTACCCATGTCACAACGACTATGACACGTCGCGATATGTGGTGCTGTGTGTTGCAAAAGAGTATTAGTTTTAGCGACCAAAATGCACTCGTTGCGACTGGATTCAATGATATTGCAACATGCATCGAAAATGTTGCAAAATGGTCAGAGCTATAACGATGCTAACACGAAAATTGTCGCACTAAAGAAGATGTTATTGTGACAAAATGTCATTGTTACAATCAAAATAACCATTCGTCGCAACTGATGTGTTTGTGGGTGCCACCAGGATACCGTGGGCCTATTCGATGTGGGCCTAGATAATATCCTACACACTGTAACACCCTAATTTTCAAAGTTTGGCTTTTAATAAAATTTGCTAGCAACCTATATTTATGCTTTCAAGGAATATAGGGTTGTCTTTAATTTCTTTTAGGCATTTAAATATTTCTGAAATTAAATAAATGAATTATAGGAATTTATTGTTGCATGCATGCTGGTGCATTGATTTTGGTTGATGGAATTCAAAATTGAGTTTGAATTTCATTACATTGATCTCCTTTAAATAGCTAAACCTTTTCTCCTTTATCTTTTACTCCCTTCCTCACTTCTGGCCCAGTTCTGTTTCGTAGTCCAGCTAGCCGAAGTCCGGATCTCCACCCCGAACTTCCCTTCCCAGTTCGCTTGCGCAGCTCTTCTCGTCCCAGCTCGGCCCAGCCGCTGCTTGTGCCGGCCCGCACCGTCTCCCCCTCCCGCAGCCGCCGACAGGTGGACCCCACCTGTCATCCCCAACCCTGGGGCGTATTCGAGCCAGACACGATGCGAGTCCCGGCCGCGTCCGCATCCGCCTCGCGCACGCCTTCCTAGGCGTGGCCCGCACGCCAAGGGGGTCGTCTCGGCCTATTTAAGCGTCCGCCTTCACCCCTGAGCCACACCCCCAAAACCCTAGCTGCCCGTGCCTCTGCGCCGCCCGAAGCTCGAACCTTAGCTAGCGCTGCCGCCGTCGATCTCCTCTGTTGTCGCCTTCCCGCCGTTGTGGAGGCCACCCGGAGCCGCGCAAGGAGGTGAGGAAGACGTCTGTGCCGCTTGTTCATCTTCCCGTGCCCTGTAGCGCCCTGGAGAGCTCGCCAGAGTTGCACCGCCACTCTGTTCCGCCTCGCCGTGCCTCGCGCCGTCTCCACCGCACCCGAGACGACCGCACCACCCTAGATGTGTTCGCCGAGCCGCACTCTACATCCTGGTGCCGTCTGCACGCTAAATCGAGCACCCTAGCTCGATCTCATACCCCACCGGCGAAATCACCGCCGCCCGCCGACGCAACCCGCCGCCGTCGCGCTCAGCCGCAGTTGCCAACCGCCCGATCTAGATCCAACGGATCAGATCGAGTTGACCAGAGTCAATACCGGTCAACCAGTCGAGTCAGCATCCTTTTTGTAGAGAAGCCCTTAAGCTTCTTCAGTTTTACATTTATACCCTCCCGCAGTAGGAAGTTCTTTACAATTTAGTCCTTTTCTTTCTGTTTAAGCTCCTGGAAGTTTAGTTTCTTCACAGTTATGCCCTTAGAGCTTGTTTAATGCGTAGTTTCACCGTTTTAGCTATGTTTTTAATGTTTTTGGTGTCCAAATGATCATCTCGAAGTGTAGATTACTTTTTCACCTCTGTTTTGTTCTGTTAGTACTGTTTGATGATTGTTTCTTATTTATTCTTGTTGTATGCTTGTATGTGCATGATGTGGTACGTAGAGAGCGAGACGTTCGAAGGATTTGAAGATCAAGACGTGCAAGAGTTTGAGCAATAGCAGAGTGTTGTTGAAGGCAAGTCTCCCTTGATGCATACCTGTTTATCCTATATAACATGCACTTAAGTCATCGTATTTATTTTTATTGCTTGTATTAAATTTGACGGGTACCTACTAAGGATCATGCCTAGTACCTTTTTGACCTTTGCCTTGTAGCTGGGTTATTAAATTAATCTTGATGGTAGTTATTGCTTAGTATGCTTAACTAGGATGGAGTTAATCAACATGGTTACTTTTATGCTCTATGTTCATTTTAAATTGCAAGACCACCTTAGATATGTTAATCGGAACATGGAGAACCACCAGGAAAACAGTACAACCACAAGAACTAAATGGGAAATGGTCTTGGCCAAGTAATTAGCGACTTTAGCTTGGGGTGATCTTACCAGATAAGGACAAGGGATCGGCGGTACTGTGGGGTATGGACCCGCCCTAGTGGGGGGTTGGGTGAGTTCTTTTATGGTGGGGTATTGACCTGCTAGGGGGCTTTATACCTTGCTAACTGATCCGGACCTTGTGGGTCACAACTTGTTGGGGAACCTTTGTAAAGGCCTTGTAGCGTCCCTATGCAGCCACACCTCGGTAGTGTGGTATGGTGCCTGCGCAGCACCACATGGTTGGGTTCAAAGTTCTTCGGAGCTTTTACGCTGCTTGTGGTGAATGTGTACAACCTCTTCAGAGTGTAAAACTAACCGGTTAGCCGTGCTCACGGTCAAGAGCAGCCTGGACCCTCACGTGACTAAGTTATGGAATTTGATATTAAATCGATGCTTTACCTCTATTTATGATGTACATGCTTTGTATTAAATGTGGGTTGGTATAAACTTATACTCTCTAGTAATTATGTTGCTAATAAAACTTGACCAACTAAAATGCTAATTTGCTTGAACCTTAGCCATCCACCATATGGCCGTGCATGTTATATGTTGATTTCCGCTTGCTGAGTATGGCACGTGCTCAGGCTTGTCTATTTATTACATATACAATGCTCAGATTGCTGCTTAGACTAGGAGAGTTTTGAAGACTATCCCAGAGATTTCCAGGAGTTCTAGGTGTGCGTGTCTTCAGTCAGCTACCTGTGGAGGCATCTCTATCCACTGCGAGAACTTGTTATTTATGTTCGTTTAGACTTTTGGTCATGTAATAACTCTATATTCATGTGGCACTGATTTTGGTATTCACTGAGTCATTACGTGTGTGTAACTTGATCCTGGCGCACATGTAATCTATGCATTCGGTTTTGCCTTTAAAACTGGGTGTGACAAAGTGGTATCAGAGCCGTGCTGACTGTAGGACGTTAGCCTAGTTAGAATAGTCAAATTTAAGGATTATAAAATCTTAGAAGCCTTTCTTATCACATGCTTGCTTTATTTCTGATTTAATAATCTTATACTCTTGCTTTTGCCTCACCCTTGATTTATTCTTGGTTCTTTACCTTGTGCTTGCTATCTTTTTTCTCTTATCACTTTGTCTTGCCAGCTATCTCACTCTGCACGTGTTCACTGCACCTACAGATGGTTTGTCGCTTGATGACCTCGCACGCAGGTGCCGTCCACCAGTATGCCCCCAGGAGGAGTATGATGACTACCATGATGGTGACACCGACGAGGAGATAGTGATGGAAGCACCCCCTGTAGCCGCCCCTGAGCCCATCATTGTGTCAGATGATGAGGAAGACCTGGAGGAGGTGATTCTAGAAGGGGGAGAGGAAGAGCAGGCACCAGGTGATGACCAAGGTGATCACCATGATCAAGTGGAGGAGGATGGAGAGCAAGAGCAAGCTGACTTGCAAGGCCCAGCGGGAGGTGAACCAGTTGAGGAGGTGATCTGGACGGTGTACTACTACAAGAAGGATGGGGTAGGTATCCCCATGGCTGATAGCTTGAGAGCAATGGTACTTTGCTTGGGCTATGCCAAGGCCCCAGTTTACCACTACGAGCTCTGGACTAACCCATGGTTTGAGCCCCACTGGGAGGTTGCAGCTATCCTGCATGAGAATGCGCCATTCCAGGGAGATAAGGAGATATCCAGGCATGAAGATGTGGCTCACAGGACCACCATGGACGCAGGCATCGCACAAGCAGCACGGAGGGCACTCTATGTACTCTCCCACCAAGAGCGTGATAGGTTGGAGGACACCCACTGCAGATACACACCTTACAGAGCAAGTGGAGAGGCCAAGACCTACATCGCCCCAACTCCAGCTTATGAGGGAATGCTGAACAACGTCCGACGTTTGCTAGCTGCTATCAACATTGCCTTGGATGACACCAACAACACCCTCTATGCGGCAAAATAGCAGATCTTTACTCTAGAGTTGCAAAAGCGTGCTTTGGAGGCTGCATTGTTGAACAAGGAGCAACCAGTGGTCCATGACGCTGCAGAAGCACACACCTCCCTGTCACCCAAGAGGCCACGATATGACTCCCTGACGCCCGCACGGAAGCCATGCCATGGGAAGAAAGTCCATAGGTTTAAGTTTAAGTTTAAGTTAGGGTCTTTGTAGTCGATAGTAGACGAACGGTTAAAGTGTGCTTAGTCTAGAGGTTTGGTTGAGTGCTTGAGTTTGTGTTAATGATTGAGCTGGATTTTGTTTGAGTGCAATGTGTTGCGAGTGATGACCACAACGACATTGGTTTAGTAGTAAGTGTTTTGTGGGGGTCTACCTTCTGGCTCAATCAATCTTCTACAATAATCTTTGTGTTCCTTTAAAATTTACTCTTAATACGAATCAAAAGCTTCAAATCTGTTCGCGCAGCTCTCTGAGTCAGCTGCACTATTTTAATTTTATCTCGAGCTACAGAACTCTGATTGTAGTAAATACAATTGGAGTAGTTCAGAAATTTCGTGGGTGATTTTCTATACAACATTCAGAATTTTAGGATATATAGTCAGAGAGATATGCTCGAAACATTGGAGCCACTCGAATCTGTTAAACACGGCTGACATACCTGACTTGTTTATTTTATAACTGGAGTTACAGAGCTCCGATTGAGGTAATTCCAGTTGGAGTAGTTCCGTAATTTCATTATCTTGTACTGGTGAAAAGCGCATAATTTTTGGTTATCCATGCTGAGAGTTATACATGATTGTTTGGAACCAACAGAATCTGTCTAAAGCTGAATGTCTTTGTTATCTTGTCTTTCTGAGTTTAACTCTTGGCGCAATCATCTAAAGTAATGTCCCTAACACTCAGATGGTGAACACCAGGTCAGGATCCGGAGTTGATCAACTACCAGTAAACCGTCAAGGCAGGTCACCTCGGCAAGCACAGATGGATCCAGCCATACAGCAATTCATCCAGACTCAGACCCAGCTCCTCCAGAACCTGACCAACACTGTGGCAAATCTGCAAGCCCAAGTCAATAATCCACCTCAGCAGCAGCAGGTGCCTCACAACAAGCACCGGGAGTTCATGAGCCACCACCCCTAGTGTTCACTCATGCCGCTGATCCACTTGAAACTGAGGATTGGCTGAAAACAGTGCTTAAGATGCTCACCACCTCCTAGTGCAATGACAGAGAGAATGTCCTGTATGCTACAGAACGACTTCAGAGGACAGCATCCGCTTGGTGGGATGCATATGTCGCTGCTCACACCACCCCAGACACTATCACCTGGGACGAATTCACCACCAACTTCAGGAGCCACCACATACCTACTGGGGTCATGAAGATCAAGAAGAAGGAGTTCCTTTCTCTCAAGCAGGAGGGAATGTTAGTGGCTAAGTACAGAGACAAGTTCATTGAGTTATCTCGCTACGCGTCTGAGGAAGTTGCTGAAGACAGGAAGAAGCAGGAGCTATTCCTGGATGGGTTAGCTGGACCACTATAGTATCAGCTGATGTCTCACTCCTTTCCCACGTTCCAGCACCTGGTAGATAATGCTATCCGCTTGGAGCACAAGCGCAAGGAGCTTGGAGAGCAGAAGAGGAAGGCCACCAGCTCTGGACAGTCCGGGAGTGTTTCTCACCCGCGTTTCACCCCACAGCAGAGCACACCGTTTCGGTTTGGAGGACCAGGTGGAAACTTTGGGCAGCAGCAATCCCAGCGTCCCGCTCAGCAGTTCCAGCAGTCTGCTCAACAGTTTCAGCGTCCCGACCCTCAGACACCGCGCCCCACCTTCCAGCAGAGTCAGGAAAGAGCTCCAGTTGGTACACCAGTGACGTCCGTTGCGCCTCCGAATCCTGCGACTACCACTTGCTTCAAGTGCGGAGAGCTTGGTCACTATGCTAATGTGTGCCCCAAGAGGAATCCTCTAAACACCCTAGTGCAGAACCAGCAGATGCAGCAGATGAGGAATGGGAACCAGACCCCGCAAGCCAACAAGGGACAAAAGAGCTATGCACGTGGCAAGGTGATGCACGTCGATGCTGAAGCCGCTCAGGAGAATCCCAGAGTCGTGCTTGGTATGTTCCTAGTCAACTTCACTCCCGCCTCAGTTTTATTTGATTTCGGAGCATCCCATTCTTTCATTACATCTCAGTTCGTAGCTCAACATAACATACCCATTAGTCCCATGCCTCGCCATATGCTAGTTAGTTCACCGGGGGGAATTGAAAGCATCCTATAAGTGTGACAACGTCAGTCTCAAGATTTTGGGCAGAGATTTCCGGGCTAATCTTATAATACTAGAATCAAGAGGGATCGATGTGATACTGGGAATGGGATGGTTGACCGCGTGTGATGCGGTGATTCAGTGTGCTAAGAGGTCAGTTCTTCTCACTAGTTCGGCTGGGGAAACGATCGAGTTTGCAGCAGATCCACCACCATCAATGGCCAGTACAGTGAATCTGCTTAATGGGATGGTCTTGGAGGACATAAGAGTGGTGTGTGACTACCCTGATGTTTTTCCTGAAGAGTTACCAGGTATGCCCCCCGACCGAGATGTTGAGTTCGTTATTGATCTATTGCCTGGTACTGCTCCTATCTCTAAGCATCCATATAAAATGTCTAGTGATCAATTACAAGAACTTAAAGCACATATTAAAGAGTTAATGGGTAAAGGGTTCATTCATGCTAGTTCATCACCTTGGGGAGCACCGGTTTTCTTTGTGGGGAAGAAGGATGGTACACAGAGGATGTGTGTTGATTACAGGTCTCTTAATGATGTTACTATCAAGAACAAGTATCCTTTGCCTCGCATTGAGGATTTGTTTGATCAGATGAGAGGAGCCAAGGTGTTCTCTAAGATTTATCTGCGTTTCGGTTATCACCAGATGAAGATCAGACCTTCAGATATTCCTAAGATAGCGTTCACCACAAGGTATGGACCTTATGAGTACACAGTTATGTCCTTTGGGTTGACCAATGCACCTGCCTACTTCATGTACTTGATGAACAAGATCTTTATGGAGTATCTGGACAAGTTTGTTGTGGTGTTTATTGATGATATCTTGATCTACTCCGAGAATGAAGAAGAGCATGAGGAGCATTTGAGGCTAGTGTTGCAGAAGCTTAGGGAGCATGAGTTGTATGCAAAATTCAGCAAGTGTGAAATCTGGCTTAAGGAAGTTGTTTTTCTAAGTCATATTATAACCAATGGAGGGATTGCAGTGGATCCAAGCAAGGTCAGTGATGTGTTGAAGTGGGAACCGCCTCGTACCGTGGCTGAGATCAGGAGTTTTCTTGGACTCGCTGGTTACAATTGTCGTTTCATCGAGGGGTTCTCCAAGATAGTGAAGCCTCTCACATCACTATTAGAGAAAGACAGAGAGTTCAGGTGGACCAATGCATGTCAGTCTAGCTTCGAAGAGTTGAAGAAGAGGTTGACCACAACACCAGTTCTAGTGATGCCAAATCTGCAGAAGAGCTTTGATATCTATTGTGATGCATCTCGACAGGGCTTGGGTTGTGTACTAATGCAAGAAGGTCATGTTATAGCCTACGCATCTCGACAGTTGAGGAAGCATGAGCTGAATTATCCTACCCACGATCTTGAGTTAGCAACAGTGGTTCACGCTTTGAAGATTTGGAGGCATTATGTCATGGGAACTAAGTGCCAGATCTATACCGATCACAAGAGCTTAAAGTACATCTTCACTCAGAAGGATCTCAAGCTGAGACAGCGCCGTTGGTTGGAGTTGATCAAGGACTATGACTTGGAGATTCACTACCACCCCGGTAAAGCGAACTTGGTCACTGATGCCTTGAGTCGGAAGGGTCATGGTAACATGGCTATGGTTTTCGAACTGCCTGATGAGTTGGTAAAAGAGTTTGAGAGACTCAACTTGGAGATCGTTGCTCACACAGAGGGAGTGACTTTGGAAGTGTAGTCTACACTGGAGCAATAAATACGCAAGGGACAACTTGATGATGTTGGGATCAAGAAAATCAAGGAAAGTATGAAAAAAGGGGAAGCTCCAGACTTCACAGAGGACCATCAGGGAACTATATGGTTCAAGAACCAGATTTGTGTACTAGAAACGGGAGACCTCAGAGAGACTATCTTGAGAGAAGCTCACGATTCCGCCTACTCTATCCATCCAGGCAGTACCAAGATGTATCAGGATCTCAAACAGATGTATTGGTGGTATGGAATGAAGAGGGATGTGGCCGCACATGTGACTTTGTGCGACACTTGTCATGAGGTTAAAGCTGAACACCAGAGGCCAGCCGGATTGCTTCAACCTTTGAAGGTGCCTGAATGGAAGTGGGAAGAGATTGTCATGGATTTCATTGTGGGTTTACCTCGTACCCGGGATGGTTATGATTCGATATGGGTTATTGTGGATCGTTTGACCAAGGTAGCTCATTTTTGACATCCATGAGCTCAAAATTTAATTATTTCCAATAAACCTGCAAAAATTCATTTAAAGGTAGAAAATAGCAATTTATTCGAAAAATAGTATATAAGATAATTATTTTTTCAGTTAATGCATAAATGTGTCTTAATTAGGTATTTTAAAATAGAAAATATGTGTCGCATGGGGTTCGAACACAAGACCTCATAGTATAGATTATACAGACTTACCACCACACCACCAATGCAACTTGTGTTTGTTGCATGCGCTTGAACTATATATACATATTAAATGCCTAAAAATTAAAAAGGGGAACAAAACTACTCCACAAGAGAATCGAACCCGAGACCTTGCTTCCCAAGGAAGAAAACAATACCATTGCACCGGAGGCTAATTTGTGACTTGGGATGGTGCTAATAATATTTCTAGTAGAATATGAGTGCACAACAACTGCTTGCCACGCGGCAGAACACTACTAGCTGAGCTGTGTCACCACAGATCCCGCCTAGGGGTGATCCGCGTGCGACCCTTTGCACCAATCTCATCGCGTCACGTGGCACGGCGAAGAACAACCAAACACTTCGTATTTCCTCTTTTAGTCCTGAATTAAAATTTGTATTTGGTATTTTTCCTTCATGGAAACTTCAAATTTGATGATTCTTTTTTCTAATTTTTTCTAAAATCACACTCTTTCATTTAATGATGGTTATTTATATGTTAATTGCTACGTCTTGATATTTTTCGTATAACATGTTTTCTTCCAACTTAGTAGAGAATATAGAAAATATGTTTTTCATGGTAGTTGCAAATATAACTTACTATTTTCTAAATGTTATGGTCAATATGATACGGTGTTCAAAATAGAGGTGCATATGAGTTCGATCATGTTATTAGTTGTTCAAATCTCAAAGTTTGAGTTAAGTTGTATGGAACAATGTGAGAGACCTATATAGTTTGTGAACAATGTCTACTCCAATTTTCGTAAAATCTTACGCAACTTTTATGTCAAGCTTGTACATCCATAAAATGGTTCTATGTCAATTTACATAATTTTCTGAGAAGTTTTAGATATTATTATCATTATTATATAACAAGGTGACTAGTAGAAGTTCGAGTTTTTCCTATAAGTCAATTGAATTTTTCGTCAATCTCTTAGATGTGGGCTAGAATGGACCATAGAAGCATAAATATAATTTTTTTAGTTTTAAAATCTTATTAGAGGTAAATATAGGTCAATTTGGAATTACTTTTGATAAACACGCAGAAATTCATTTAAATGATAGAAAATAGCAAAACTACTTGAAAATTCATGAAACTCCTAGGTGACAACTTATATGTTGTCTTTTACAATAGAAAAATGTTTTGGGGGTATGTAAGATAATATTTTTTCAAGTTACTTCACAAGAGTGTATTCGTTAGTGATTTAAAAAATTGAAAAATAATTTTTTGGCACAACAAATGGCAATGTGAATCCCCATATGCTAATAGAAGAGTAAATGTAAGGTTATACATGAGCAAGAAAATACTTTATGGTATACAAACTTCAAAATTTAAGTTGAGTTGCATGAAACAATGTGAGAGACTTGTATAGTTTGTAAACAATATATACTCCAACATTCGTAAAATCTTATGAAACTTTTATAGCAAGCTTTTTTATCCATAAAATGATTGTATTCAAACTTACATAATATTTAGAGAAGTTTTAGGTATTATTATCATTATTTTATAATGAGGTGACTAGTAGAAGTTTGAATTTTTCCTATAAGTCAATTGATTTTTTTCGTCAATATCCGAGACATGGGCTATCATGTAAGATAGTAGCCTAAATAAAATTTTTGAGGAAGTTTTTAAATATTATTTGACATACATGTAGTTCAAAATTTAAAAATTTCCAATAAACCCTCAGAAATTCATTTAAATGTTAGAAAATAGAAGATCTAATTGAAAATTCTTGAAACTCCAGTGTAACACTACATATGTAGTACTTTGCATTTTAAAAATATATTTAAGTATAACAGATAATTATTTTTGCTAGTTACATCACAAGAATGCCTTAAATGAAAAAAGAAAAAGAAAAACAAAAAACATTGAAAATATGAGGTAAGTCCTGTACAAGCCCATCTAACTATTCGGCCAACTAAGATGCACTCAATGTCCAATAAATATCCATCTACTCCCCTAGCCCTAACCCTTCCCACCAGCCCCTCTCCCACTCGTCTCCCACCTCCCCCACCCATCCGCCGCCGTCTCGCGTCCTCAGATCCGCCCACCTTGTGCCGCCGGACTCCTCTTCCTCCTCCCCCGATCCCCACGCCGCCGACCTCCTATTCCTTCCCTTTGCCTTCTTCTTCCCCTTACGCCCGCCTGCCGTCGGCCAAAAGGGAAGCACCAGCGGCCAGCGCACCGTCCTTGCGGTTGCCCGGCCAGCCGCTAGCCAGCCCGCCAGCAGCTGGTGCTAGCCTGCTCGGTGTCCATGGCGGTGGCGTGGGCGTGCTTGGTGGCGATGGCCGTGGCGGTGGTGCTCTTCCTCGAGGGAGACGCAGCGGCAGCGGCAGGTCAGATCCGGGCGTGGACCGGCGGCGGCGCTCAGATCCCTCTCCCGTAATGGGACCTCGCATCGGCGCCCTCCTCCTCCCCGGCCGAGGCAACCCACAGCTGCTGGCATCAAATCCGACCGGCACCTCCTCCTCCACTCCTCCCCCTTCCCCGCCGTCGTCCGTTGCCGCTTGTCCACCCGCTAATGTCTCGCTGCTGCTGTTGTTGTGGTTCGCAGGGGAAGGGTACGAGCAGCTTCGGCAAGCACCGGAACAAGACGCACATGCTCTGCGTCTGGTGCGGCCGCAGGAGCTTCCACCTCCAGAAGAGCACCTGCTCCTCATGCAGCTACCCTGCCGCCCGCATCTGCAAGTGTAAGATCTGCAACCACTCTCTCTCCCTCTGTATTATCTCTCAAGTGTAAGATTTGTTCTTCAGGAAAGGATGAAGAAAACATTGGTCCATGTTTCTGATTATCCATGACTGACAGCAATGCATTTCAAACTGATCCCAGTTGGCTAATTGGACATACTAGTAAATGTTTGTATGCCTTGTTTGGACATAGCTCTTGGTTAGATGCCTAGCTGTATTATCTTATATGTAGCTGTCTGCTCCTTGATTTTTGTTTCCTACCAGTCAAATCGCTATGATGAATCATGAAAATATTTTCGCATGTCAGACTTCAGAGATGCATTTGCATTGATGAGAAGATATTTCATGTTCTGAGCAGTTGTACTACCTTTTCATGATTGGTCCCTGCTTTCATGTTTTCAACCCAAATCGTTCTGGACACTCTGTTTTAACTCTTTTGGAAATGTTCCAATTAATCAGTGCATTAATAGGTCTGCTTAAAATGTACATATTGCATGAGTTTGCAATTCATTTAAATGCCTACCTGTTGACTGTCTGTTTCCACTGGAGGGTCAAGTGATGAGTAACAAACTGCAACAATATGACGGGATAACTCCTATGATTCCCAAGTATTTAAGTCTCTGATGATCCCTCTTTTATCCTATTTGGTAGTTTGTTTTGTGTGAAAATTATGGGATAACTCCTATGATTCCCAAGTATTTAAGTCTCTGATGATCCCTCTTTTATCCTTTTTGGTGTGTGAAAATTATGTTCCCTTATGACTTGCAGACTTCAGAGGTTCCCAATTCATGAGAATATATTTCACACCTGCCATCTTATACTTTATTCTCATTGTTACTGATTTATTTGGGTCTTTTTGCATTTAGTATCAGTATGAATATCGTTGTGCTACTACTGTATCCATTTTGCTGTCTTTGAAACATGTTGAGCCTTCTTCCATCATCAAATGACGAGTATTAAACTGCAACAATATGATGGAGTTAATAGTCCTTTGATTCCCAAGTATTTAAGGTTGATGATACCTCAACATTTTGTTTTGGATTCTATATGCAATCTCACTTTTGGAATATATCTGTTTCTGTTTGGACATTTGCGTTCCTAGTGCCTCTACATGTTTGTGCAATTGGGGTTCATGTGTTATTGGCTTAGGTTTACAATCGAGTTTGTTTCTAAGCATTAAAGCTGGAATGAAGTGTTGGGCCTTTGATTGTATTAGGGAATCAGTCACCAATCTGGTCCTAAATGTTTGCGTGCATCCAACAAGTATGGTGCCATGATCTTTTAGTAGGTCTGTGTCCACTGAAAGTACTGGTTTTATTTTCCAGATTTCATCCATGATAAAATCCATGACATTTAGTAGCTGCAATTAGTTTTCCTTCACAAGTACCTTGACATTTCTAAATGCATGCAGGTTTTTCTTGATGAGAGCAGGGATGATGGGCTCACTGAAGCAAAAGACAAAGAAAGTGGAGGCAGCATTCTGAAGTTTGTAAATCAACAGTAAGAGATTCGAAGTACGTTCTACTGTCTTTTGTATTAAAATTATGGTTGTTGAGCAGCCTTCTTGCCAATTGCTTTAGTTCTCACTTAAAAAAATAGTCTGCTACTAGTGTGATAACTGTTTATCTCTAATGTGACACTGCAACTAGCTAGTATGATAAAAGGCACAATGACACAATATTTAAGAACTGTCTTTCTTGCTTCCGCCTTCTTGCCAATTGGAATATTGCTGGTGTTAGTTACCTGTAGTACAAGGCACCATGACGCAATATTTAAGAACTTCCTAATCTTGCCCACTTCATATTTGTATGATAATATGCATGTCCTTGCAGACTTCCACACATAGCATTTTAGTAATTTATATCTCAAATATTTCCCACTGACAAGTGTTTGGCAATGTCCTTTTTCAGGTTGAGGATTAGATGTATCCAGAAGTGATTGGATCAACAAGCAATTAACCTGATATGTTGGACTGCTACAAGAACACATTTGATTTGTTTTTTATGTCATGTTATGGTGTGTTTGGCTGGAATTGCTTGTGATTTCAAGGCTTTTCCTGCCATTCGGTTGTAAAATGGGCTTGTTGGCTGAATTTATATGGTCTATGTATTTATTGCTAAATGCCCTTGGTTAAAAAACTGGGCTTGTTGGGCTGAAATTTATTTGGGTTGAGCTGTAATGTATGTGTTGTGGTTGAAATTTATATGGGCTGAAATAGCTGCCTAATTATAGGCCCATTTTAAATTCGGCCTGCTAACAAATTGCATAGCTGATGTCATCATCGCCACATCATTTGCCATGTGGTTGTCATGTCCACGTCATCACTTTCCACGTCATCACTTGCCACGTCCTGAACCACGTCAGCAGCCAACGTGGTTGCCACGTGGCTGCCACATCATCATCTGCCACATCATCAATTGACATGTCCTTATCCACGTCAGCAGCCAACTCATCTCTATAAGTGATGTGGCAAGTTAATCCATGACGATCAATTTCGTCACAGATTTTGGGCTTCGGGTTGGGTTCAATGGGCTTTACAGCAATCTATGACGACTTGAAAACGTCATGGATCACGTTAATCTATGACGAAAACGCTAGTTCGTCATGGTGCTTAATCTGTGACGCTCAATACATGACATTTTGAAATTTCGTCATAGATGTAGTTTTATGACGAAATTTTGATGATCCGTGACGAAAATTGACCATCATGGACCGCAGGATGTTTTGTAGTGCATGCATTCTTCTCCTTGATGTCTGCAGCCAATTTTTCTGCCTCTTTATTGTTGAACACTATCATGGCAACACGGTCTTTAATCACTAGCTTACTCCTTGCTCGCAGCCAATTCTTGGAACGATCGTCAGGGTAGGTGTCATATGGGTTGGGGATACCAGCTGCAGCTAATTGTCTGTCCTCTTCCTCCCATTGTTCTAGTTTCACAGTATAACCAGCTGGACCCATGCTGTGCTCGCTTGTGTTCCGGCTTCGGAGTTCTTTGAACTTGACACTAACAGATGAGGCTTGCTCGGTTTCCTCCTGTTTCATGAACTCCTTCCACTGTTCCGGGACGATAAACGGGTGCCATGTAAATGGCTCAAGTCCTTTTTTGATAAAATCTCGCCTAAGCTGAAATCTGAATTGCCTCCATGCCTTGGCTGCCGTCTTCCAGAAAAGCTTGAATGCCTGCGGTTTCACACCTTCCTGGAACTTCAAGTGTTTCCGCACATGCTTATCAAACAAGTCCCACTTTTCATCATTGCTTAGTTCTTTGAATTCTGGCAAGTGCAAAGTTATCTTTTGTCTAGCAACGAGCTCCGCAAGCACCCTGAACCTGCGCTTTTGAGTCAATGGTACTGGCATCCCCCCTATGTCGACCTCAGTGACTATCATTGTGTCACTTGGCCACTTTGTGGATGTCCTTGGCACTCTGCCTCGGCACTGAGCCCCACCCACCTGGTATTGTTGTGCACTAGCAGTGCCATAACCCTCTTCTTCATCTTGTGGCCCAGGTCTATAGTCCTCGTCAGATTTATCCTGTGAATTAATAGTCAAGGGATTTTAAGAAAGGTCAGCTCAGTGTCTAAGAATAGCATAAAAAACAGACCATACTGCTAGCTCTCCCAGGAGACATGCTACAACAGGAGACAAGTAGAGCACATTTTTAGTTAACCATGCTTAGCAGCTAAGCATGAGAAAAACATAAGAAAACAATTACAGTAACTACTTTAGCCCACTATAATATCATTGGTTCTATGGTAAACCATTAACATAAATGCAAAATTCAGTAACCAAAAAATTAGTTTAGGCAATGCGACCTTACCATTTTAAAGAGGAAGATGCAGGCTGCCTCTGTTGCTGATGAGGTACTTATTCAACTTGGAGAGAATGTGCACATGTACATAGGAACAAGAGCAAAACCAAATATAAGAGTCAATCTAAAGGGAAATGCTAAGTATGTATACCATCAACAGCTAAGTATGTCCACATGTCCACAGGGTATGCCGGGTATGCACCGGCATACCCTGCAATTCCCACAAGTACAAGTATATTTATACGCATTTATATAAAAAGAAAAGCATACGCACGCATATGTTGTATACTTGATTATCTGAACGCATGTGTGCTGCATACGCTCGCTTGGCCTAATTGCATAAACTTGAGCAAACATACCAAATTGCGTTGTTAATTTTACAGTTATTACTGAATTGTTGTTAATTTTACAATTATTACTGAGTTAGTAGAATGGATTTACTGAATTGTATAAGACATTTTCAGAGCGGCATACCATAAACTCAAATCCTAGATTCGCCACTGACCTTGTCATTGTCGGAGCGGAGGGATCTCTACTCCTCGTCGCTGCCTGCTCACCGCCACATCCTTGTCCTCATGTCGACCTCGTGGCTGGATCCCTCCTCCTCCTCCTAGTCGCCGTCGTCGCTGGATCCCTCCTCTAGTCGTCGTCATCGTCGCTGCTGCTGGGTCCCTCCTCCTCCAGATCTCACTGTCAGAGGTGTGGCGCACGTCGCGCCGAGCGTGGTGTGGCGCGCGTCTCAGTGAAGGGGAGTAGCGTGCGTCGCGGCATGGGGGGAGGTGAGGGGGACGAAGGCGAGGGGGAGAAAGCGGCGGCGACGACGCGAGGGGAGAGTGGGAGGAGACTGTGTGAGGGAGGCGTCCTTCCCTACTAACCTAGCGTGAGTGGGCTTGTGTGGGCCTTAAAACGAGTAATGTAGTCAAGTACTACTCTGCTATTATATCATAAACATGAGATAAAAAATCTATTTTAAGAAATTTGGTTAAACAAGTGTGGCTGTTGATATTTTATTCATATACTAAATTACCAACTATGATTTTTTCGTATTTTTTATGAATTTTTAGGTGCTGTTTATGGGCTCTAATATGACATGCATCACAAGTTCACATCACCAAGCAAACAAGTGTGATTGTTGATATAGCATCACATGTTCACATATGACATGCATCACAAGTTCACATCACCAAGCAAACTAACTCATAACAAACATATTCACATCTGACATGCATCAACAGGGCACATCACCAAAATAAGACTGCATCAGCTGGGCGCATCACCAAACTAGATTGTAGCTGCAAGGGAACTAGTTAGCTAGATGGCTTCTTTTGTGCTGCTGCCTCAAGTTCAGCTATCCTTGTCTCTAGTTTTGCAACTCTTTCTGCCAGCTCAGCATTCTTCTTTAGAAGTTCAATCTCCTACCTCTTTTGTGCGGCTTTAAGCTGCTCATCCTGCTTGTCGATTCCTTTCCAGATGTAGTCAATGTCATCCTGAGTAACAGCACGTTCCTAAAACAAAGGAAAATTATATTGATGCAAGCTTCATAATAGTTGTAACTTCTTACAAGAAAGCTGTTTAGCTCTAACTGGTTTCAAAACTTGCCTGCTTCTCTTCAGCCGATTCCTTGAGCTTGTTGATTTCAGTCAAAATCCTGTCAATGTCATGTGCAGCAACTTCCTACAACAAATGAAAATTGATGCATTAGAACAATTGATCAGTGAAGATGTGAAGGTACAAGGACAAATCGTGTGTGATGGTTTCAGAACTTGCCTCATGGTCTTAAGAATCGTCGCCAGAGTTGTTGCCAGAGTTGTCGCCGAAGTTGTTGCCGGAGTCATTGCCGGAGTTGTTGCCGGAGTCGTCGCCAGAGGAGATGAGGTCTACCACCACTCTTCTGCCCGGGTCGTCACCGGAGGAGTCCACGCTCACCTCAATGCGCGTGGACCGCTTCTTCCTTCGCGTCGAGGAAAAAAACCTTGCCTCTCCATGGCGGGCGTCGCTGGAGTCTGCCAACTTGGCCCTTGCACGCGTGTACGACTTCCTCCCCCGGGCCGACGAAGAACCGGCCTCTTCCATGGAGCGCCGAGGAAGTCGCACGGGGGCGGCGCGCTGGGACGGCTCCTCTTCATCATCGTGGAACCTCACTCTCTTGGCGGGGGTGGCGGACAGCACTGAGGAAGACGGACGGGGATGTGGCCGCAGGGCCTCCTCCTTGCAGAACCTCCCCCTAGAGTCGCGGGCCATCCCTGCGACGGAGACGAGGCTGCGACGGAGACGAGGAAGGCGGAAGCCGGAGAAGGAGATAGAAGGCGGAAGGCGGGGCGGAGCGTTTATTAAAAAGGTTCGGATGGGCAAATGATACGCTGATTAACAACCACCCGTCGCCAATGAAGGGGCGGGGCCAGGTCTATTCGAATGAAGAACAGTTTGCTTTTCCCCTTTTAATCTGCAATCAAATTTTGTATCACGTATTTCTCCGTCATCCGTAATCCAAATTTGATGATATTTGTTTCTGAATTTTTATAAAATCAACATATATTCATTTATGACATTTTTTCATATGTAATTCCATTTCTTGGATGTTGTTTATACGCCTTATCTTGTTCCTTATAAGTACAACATAGAAATAATATTTGTTTTACACAACCATTACTAATGAAACTTTGCATTTCATAATCTTATGGTGAACATAAGGTTATGTTAAAATTTCAAATGCATATCAGTTCGAACATGTTTTAAAGTGTGGAAAACTTCAATGTTGAAGTAACATTCTAAGAAACTATGTGAGAGATGTAGACATGTGTACACAAGTATAATCTTCCGTTTTCGAAACCATTTGAATTTTTGTAGACAAGCTTAGGGACCTAAATTATGTTGCCAAGTCAATTTGTAGAATTTTTAGAACAAACTAAGATGTTATTATAATTATTATATCGTAAACAAGAGATAAAAAATCTAATTTTAAGAAATTTGGTTAAACAAGTGTGGCTGTTGATATTTTATTCAAATACTAAATTACCTACTATGAATTGTTCGTATTTTTTATGAATTTTTTAGTGTGTTTATGGGCTCTAATATTTGAGGGAAGCAAGTTCCAATTCAGAAAAAATAGTGTCGGGCCCACGCGTCGGCGTCAGAAGCCTATATAAAAAAAGATAACCGTTGCATGCCCGACCGACAAAGGCGATGCGGGTAGACTAACCTGCGTCGCCAACAAGTGCTCCATTGTCCGAAATGCCCCTGATCGAATGAATATGCATCCGCCCCGGCGACGCTGGTACACTAACCCTCGTCGCCAACAAGTGCTCCATTGTCCGAAATGCCCCTAGCTGAATGAATATGCATCCGCCCCGATGACGCTGGTACACTAACCCTCGTCGCCAACCAGTGCTCCATTGTCCGAAATGCCCTTGGCTGAATGAATATCCATACGCCCCGGTCCTGACCCCGGCCCCCTTCTTCTTCCCCGATCTGAGCTCCACCGCCACCGCCCGCCCGTCCTTCCCCGCCGTCGCGCACATGTCTCACTATGCCGATTCGTCTGGAGGTGCACGTGCGAGGAGCAGGGTTCAAGGTTGCCGGAGCAGCTGCAATCACTCCATCAGCTTGGATCCAGTCGGTGAGCTATGCAGCTTTCCACTGGTCCCTTGCCCGGACTGTGGTATGGCTCGGGTGGTGGAGGGGCGGACGCAGAAGGAAGGTGAAAACCACGGTCGTCTTTATTTCAAGTGTGCAAGGAACTCGGTGAGTAGTCTGCTGTGTTTCCCAAATCTGAGTTAGGGTTCTTATGTGCTTTTGATTTGCAGTACACCAAGAATTGTGGATTTTATCGTTTCCACAAGGAGTATCTCCAGATGCTGAAGGATGCTGGCGTCATTGTTTTTCGACCGTTGAACTAGGCAGACGCGGTCGATGAAGTAGTTGATTCAGTGGAATGTCAAATTAGGAGCAGCGAGCAGAGGCAAGCACCGGAGGAAAAGCAGAGGAAGAAAGCACTGGAGGAGAATATGGACAATGTGATCTAGAAGATGAACTTGATTATTGTGGCTGTTGTTTGTGTAGTATATGGATGTTTACTGGGGATGTATGCTGCAAAGAAGTAATTCTGATGTCAAAAGTGGTGCTTTTGCTTCATCTGCGTGGATGAAGAATAAAAAATCTGTCACAGAGGACAAACTTAAATGTATGAATGAAGAATGGATGGAATGACAATTGGGTCACAAATCTTAATGTGTCACATATTGATCAATTCATCTGTGTTTATATTTCATTGCAGCACGAGGCAAAGGAGACGTGGATTAACACAAACAGATTAACAAACTTCTGGCATAACTCTGGCATACACATTGCAATTCATTGTAAACTGCTGCCATATAATGACACAAACAGAGTAACAAACTTCTGACATACACATTGCAATTCATTGTAAGCTGCTGCCATAAACATTGCAATGCATTATAGGAGACATGGATTGATCTACCTGCATCTCTTAGATCTACTAGTTCATCACAAGTTCAACAAACACACAGGAGGAACACATTAACAGAGGAACAAATTAATTAAGCAGAGGTAGTCGCCGCCGGAGGAGCCCCACCGTCGGAGTCGGAGCCGGAGCCGGCGAGGCCACCATTGTCGCCGCTGTCGAAGCCACCATCGTCGTCGACGGGGTCGAGCACGCCTCTCTCAAGGTCCCCAGCCAAGATATGGATCTTGAAGGCGTAATCCTTCACGGTCCTCTGCAGCGGATCATTGGGTCCTGGGACCCCGAGATGAACGGCCACCCGTCGAAGCCTGTTGAAAGCTTCGCGGAACAAGTTGACTGACCAACTGGCTTCGTCAGCAGTTAGTGCAGGAGCAGAAACGACCTCCATGGGCTGCGGCGCCGGTGCCTCCTCGGGCGGGGGTGGCGGCACCTCCTTGGGCTCGTCAGGCGGGGGCAGCGGCACCTCCTCAGGCTCGTCAGGCGGGGGCGGCGGCACCTCCTCAGGCTCGTCGGGCGGGGGCGGCGGCACCTCCTCAGGCTCCTCGGGCGCCAGCACCATCCCCTCCTTGATGAGCTGACGGCGGTGGCTTTCGTCGTCATCATCCTCCTCTCTCCCCCGCTTCCTGGACGGCTCGCTTGACGATGCCATGCGCGCGCTTGAGGAAGAAGAAGCTCTTGGATTCACTCCTTGGTGACCGGAGACGGTGGTGCTGGGGTTTTCTTGGCGCCGCGGTTGACGAAGTTCTTGGCCGGTCAGGGATTTATATTGACAAGATGGGGAACCGTCAGGCGGCCGGTCACGCGCCTCAGAACCCGTGTACACTCAGGAGAGCTCTTGGCCACAAAAGAGACATGTGGTCACAAGGAGACGTGTGACTGATGGGGAACCGTCAGGCGGCCGGTCACGCGCCTCAGAACCCGTGTACACTCAGGAGAGCTCTTGGCCACAAAAGAGACATGTGGTCACAAGGAGAGGTGTGACTGTTCATATTTTATTAAAATACAAATGCCCAACTATGAGTTGTTCGATTCTAAAAAAAACTATGAATTGTTCGTATTTTTATTAATTTTTAGATGCTGTTTTATGGGCCCTAATTTTTTAGGGAAGCAAGTGTCATTTCAAAAAAAAAGTGTCGGGCCCACGCGTCAGTGTCAGCAGCCTAGTATAAAGAAGGTAATCGTTGCCCGCCCGCGCACCTGCCAACAAAGAGACGTGGGTTTGCTAACCCGCGTCGGCAGTGACTATCCATTTTGCAAAATGAATATTCAACCGCCCCGGCCCATTCCATCTCCCCTTCTTCTGTCCGAATGGATAAGCGCAACACTTTCCTTAAAAAAAAGCACAGCACACAACGCTTTCCTCATTTCTCACTAGGATGAGAGGAGGCATGGAGACAGAGATGATGATGAGTGCCGGCGAGGGGCCAAGCAGCGGACAACCCTGCGCAACCGAGATCGAGGAGAACCGGAACATGAAGCGGTACCGCAACTGGATCCGCGCGCGTGTCGGTGAGATGGCAGCGAAGAGGGAGACGACGATGAGGTCTGAAGAGGGGCCAAGTGGTGGTGGAGTGAACCCAATGCCAGAGACGAGGGTCCTCGACTGGATCCTCTCGGGTTCCGACGAGGGCCAAGCAGCAGCAAGGAGGAGCGTGCCGGTGAGGGGGCAGCAAAGTGGGTGAGGCGCCTGCCTCACGTCTGCAAGCACAAGTGCCTGGCAACGACGAAGAGGGGTCGAGGGAGCAGCGAAGGTGTAGAGGACCTCATCTCTGACTCTGGCAACGACCACGACGATGGCGAGGCAAGTTTCTCTGAATCTCACTGCCTTTTTACTTGTTCTATAGATGGAGCTTGAGCTTGAGCTTGATAAAGTTAGTGCCTATGATGATGTCTTCCATGCTTGTCATGATCTTATACCAAGTTCTGAGGCAAATCAGTTCTGAACTAAGTTCTGCTTTTACTTGTCACCCTGTTATGAAGCCTAGGATAATTTTCAATTTCTTATATAATTTTCCTATGATGATTACTGTTCCTATACTGCTCCAAGTTCTGAGGCAAATTAGTTCTGAATTAACTATGTTATTCTTATACCATGTTTAACCCTGTTTCAAGCAAAACTCCGTGAGTCGCGAGCAGAGCTTGAGTTACTTCTAAACCTTAATGTCTAGGATTATGTGAAACCTGAGTTTGAAAAAATCACGAAAGAAGTGAACATCCTCATCAAAAAGGCTAAGCACATAAGGAGGTACAAGTATACTACTGAACAGAATCTCGAGCCCGTTGAAGATGCGCTCGAAGGGCTTCAAGAATCCTTGGTTGCTTACGAAGAGGCTTCAAAAAGAGCCAATCTTGATGGGGCATGAGGAAGTTCAAGCTTGTTGATGTGTAGGGTCAGATAGCCATACTTTTGTGGATGTTCAAGGGGCATGCTTTTGTTGATGTGTATGGTCAGATAGCACGACCATAGTAAATAATTAATGTGATGGACAAGTTAAGTCCTAGCTTGATGGACAAGTTAAGTTAACTGTTTGTAATAATTATTCTTTATTCATGTGGACAAGTTATCTTCATCTATGTGGACAAGTTATCTCTCTTATGATGTCTGTTTTGTCTCAAAAGATATATGTGTTGATTGTGCCTGTATGTCGAAATGGAAGCAATGAGAGATCGTGCTGACCTGTCAATGAAGACAGACTCAAAGGAAACGCGGATTCAGAAACCTCGATCTTCTTTCTTCACAAAGGAGACACGGATTAACAAACCTCCGTCTCCTTTATTCACTGCCGCCGCGCTCCCGCTTCACAGCAGTGAAGAGTGCTATTAGACTTTAATTATTGAGCTCTCAGTCTAGTAACAGGCATCAAATTGTCATCGGTAACGGACACTAAAGCTGGTTACCGATACGGCAGCAATCAGTAACGGACTTAAGGGGCTCATTACCGATAGGGCATTGATCGGTAACGGATTTTACAAGCCCATTACCAATATGTTTAACATTTGTAACGGGCTCGCTTTAAGGTCCGTTACAAAGAATTAATTTAACGGGCGTTTAAGAAGCCCGTTACCAGAAGTCCACATTGGTAATGGGTGTTGTGGAGGCCAACCCCGGGGTCGGCCTGCCGCGCTTATGGGTAACGGGCGCCAAACAACAACCGTTACAGATGTGGGTGCATGTAACAGGTGTTAAGGGCCCATTACAAATGCTGCGTGACCTATTTGAGGTTTTCACGAAGTGTTAGGATCTTGTTTTGACTAGGAACCTCCTTTCAGGATCTTGTTCGGCTAGGAACATCCTACTGGTTCTTATAGAAGTTTTTAGATCTGACAGATCCCATGTCTACACTAGTTCTTCTCAAGATCTTGTTTTGACTAGGAACATCTTTTTCAGGATCTTGTTTCGGCTAGGAACATCCTACTAGTTCTTATAGAAGTGTTTGGATCTAGTTTTATGTACAGTGGTAGGCCAACCTTACAAAAGTTTCTCTGCTTTCCTAACAGAAGTAGACGAGTGCGGCGATTACGAGTGGTAGAGGAACATGAATGTTTTGAAGAATCACAATTTCTTCTCTAGTCTTGGTATCGAGAAAATGAAAGCACTTTTAGCAGCTGACCGACCAAGAAGAAAGGGTACCAACGACACAACAATACAAGATTCGGATCCGGAGTACAACCCTTCTGATGAACATGAATCTGACCTAGAGACATGTCAACAAGAGGTAATCTTACCATGAACTCATTTCATGTACTAGTTATGCAGGATTGCTTCTGATCTTCTCTTTCTTTGTTGAATTTTGTGTAATCAGGTCACTCATAGCATACCTATCAGTGGAGGAAGAGGGACCAAGAGAATTTGGGCACCGGATGACCCTACCAGAATGCCTCCTAGACTGACTAGGACCAAGGCAAGAGAATTGGCTTTAGCTGATGGGAGTGGGACAACTCTTGATACACAAGAATTGCCCACTGAAGGCCAAGCAACAGCAACCCACGATGAGAACATCATCGACATGATGACTGCAGAAGGCAAGTCATTTGATCTCATATTCGAATGTCCTAATTACCAACCGAATAATTATTAATTTGTATGGCTGTAACAAACTTGTTAGGTGATGCACGCCCTTCCAGAGCACAACGGGGGCCGCGGGATTCAAGAAGATTGGGCAGAGATCTGGACCGAATTAGCCAAGGCTTAAATGGCAAGATCCCTATACACATTCAAGAAGGGCTCAAACGCCCAGAGGCACCAATGCAAGCTGCAAAGTTTGCATCAGAAGGTGGGATCATAGTGCGTGGGCACATACCGATCCTTCCTAGCTGGAAGGACTACAAGCCAAAGAAGAACCAGCAAGATGGTGAAAAGACTGAAGACCATCTCAAGAACTACATAGGCAAACTAGCGGTGTGCATATGTCCACTCATCTACTACCATAGTTCTTTGTATCCATTCTTGTCATCCATTTTTCTGATAAATGTCTTGTGCTAGGGGCAATTCGACATTGACACCACCAGTGAGCCTGTAAGGGTGGCATGCACTGACATGCTGAAGTCGATACAGAGACAGGCGAGGTATCGCCTGAAACAAAAGTACTTCAATGATGTTCCAGCAAATGCAGTCCCAACTAAATCTCCTGTGCCCAATCTGACTGATGCCCAATGGAAGGCACTGGTTAACATGTGGTCTTCCCGTGAGCACAGGGTATGATAGAACTTCAACTTGCCACTACCACATTTGCATGTACTTATATATTGTTCTTAATCTTATTTCTTACACGAGTTCTTATTATTGTAAAGGCGAGGTGTAGTACAAACACTGGTAATCGAGGAAAGGTCAAGTACCATCAACGCACGGGATCTCGAAGCTACATTTTACAAGCTAATCTTGTGGTAACCAGATGAACAAGTCATGTTTTTGCTCTGTAGTTCATTTCATGAACCATTTTACAATGCTAGCACTTTAATAATTATGCCTATTTTCGAAACATATTTAGAGGCAGAAGTATACTGCTGAAGGAGAAGGGCTAAGTCCACTTGATTATTTCAAGTCCTTCCACTGCAGCAAGAATGGCTTCACCGCTCCAGTACAGGCAGCCATTGTAAGTACTTGTCTGCTTTTGCATTTTTCTTTGCAACAATACTAGAAACATGTGTGACTATTTTATTTTAAACCTTTCATTTTATTTCCCTTTTTAGGCTCGCATGGAACTAATTGTCACTGAACCTCAAGGCGACCAACCAAGAAAGACTGCTGCTGAAGCAGTGGCAGAAGTTGTCCAATCTAGGACTTTTCGGGATGTTGCTAGAATTCGCCTGCCCTCCATGAAAAAGACTAGGGTTACTACTGCACTTCAGGTTCAGAAAATACGAGCTGGACTTAATAATGAGAAGCAAGGAGGGCACAACTGCGGCAGAAGATTGTTGAACAGGAGGCCGAGATGAGCGAACTGAGATTGAAGGCTCAAGAATAGGAGACAACATTGAAGTCTCAAACAGAAGTGCTTGAAGCTTTGAAGAAGAGCACAACTAACATGCATAATCTGATCCAAGGCTTGATAAATTTCAGCCAGGTTTATCCTCCTCTCAACTGAAGTGTGGTCCTGGTGAACTTGTGTTGCTGATGACTTGTTGTATGTTGATTCGATTCGATGCTAACTTGATGTATATTGCACAATTGTACTGGTTGAACTATTCCCTAAATGTGGTGTGAATTATATGTAAGTGGGAAATGTTTTGTTTTGTTGTCTGATTATGTGCTGGCGATCAGCAGCAGCCAGGACAGTATACAGTGCCCTGCGAAATGCAATATGGGCTGATCTAAAAAAAAGCAATATGGGCCGAGGCCCAGGAAAGGCCCTGTGGATAATTGCCCAAAATCAAATGTCCAAGCATAATGTAATATGGGCCAAGTTCGTTAGATTGCTAGGGCCCAAAATAAAATAGCCCTATATACTGTGCAACAAACATTTCGGGAATGGCCAAAAAAATAACACGAAAACCTGAAACAGGCTAAAATTGGCCCAACAATATTAGACGCACAAAGGCTCTTACATGGACCGGGCCTCAATTTGTGACGAACCGAAATCGTCATAACCCCCTGCCACGTCGGAGCCACGATGGATCTTGGTCCAACGTGACAGGTAGCTTATGATGCCTTAGTGTTACGAATTTATACACGTCATTAAACTCATGACGCCGCGAAATAAGGTCTCGTCATTAATCACGGTTTGTGACGCTCCATTAATGACAGAGCATTTTCGTAACAACCGGTGTCATTAATCGCGGTTTATGACGAGAAACGGCCTTTTTTTGCGTCACTAGTCGGCATTTTTCTTGTAGTGAAAGGTGGCAAGGACCAAGGTGCTATGATGGATCTCTCCAGAGGACTGAGGCGTTTTTCTTGCTTCTCATTTCCAAGTCCAGCTCGTATTTCCTTAACCTGAAGTGCAGTAGTAACTCTATTCTTTTTCATGGAGGGCGGGCGAATGCCAGCAACCTCCCGAAAAGTCCTGGATTAGACAACTTTCGTCACTGCTTCAGCAGCAGTCTTTCTTGGTTGGTCGCCTTGAGGTTCAGCGATAATTTGTTCTACATCATTGCCTTCCTTGGCTACTTGCCTCATCGCCTGCCTGAGCCTGACTCCTCCGCATCGAGAAAGAAAAAAGGGATAACAGCAAGCGGGGGAGGAGCATCAAACGCCAAGCAGCATCAGCGGCAGCTGCAGCAAAGGCAATAATAAAAGTCAGAGGAGATGCCAGGTACTCGGAATGTACAGTGCCACCAGGACACGCGGTGACCGCAAGCTCCACTACAACTCAGCCCTCCTTCAATGCCGCCTGACGGACATCGACGTGGAAATGACCTCCCCACTCTATAGCACTGTAGCACATATTTGTATTCCCCTTCTGCCCCTTGCCCTTGTGTCTATAAAAGGGAGAGGAGGGCAACCGTCATAGGGGCTGACGAACCGATCATCCAACACCCCACAGGGACTTGGACTCGATACCCTCTCCCGACTAGTTTGTAACCCCTACTACAAACATTCATGGCATAAGAACACAGCAGCTCAACACTGGACGTAGGGTATTACTCCTCATGCGAGCCTAAAAAAGGAAATAAAATGAAAGGTTTAAAATAAAATACTCACACATGTTTCTTGTATTGTTGCAAAGAAGAATTCTAAAGCAGACAAGTACTTACAATGGCTACCTGTACTGGAGCGGTAAGGCCATTCTTGCTGCATTGGAAGGACTTGAAATAATCAAGTGGACTTAGCACTTCTTCTTCAGCAGTAAACTTCTGCCTCTACATATATTTCGAAAACAGGCATAGTTATTAAAGTGGTTCATGAAATGAACTACAGAGCAAAAACATGACTTGTTCATCTGCTTACCACAAGATTTGCTTGTACAACGTAGCTTCGAGATCTCGTGCGCTAATGGTACTTGACCTTTCCTCGATTACCGGTGTTTGTGCTACACCTCGCCTTTACAATAATAAAAACTCATGTAAGGAATAAGAATAAGAACAATATATAAGTACATGGAAATGTGGTAGTGGCAAGTTGAAGTTCTATCATACCCTGTGCTCAGGGGAAGACCACATGTTAACCAGTGCCTTCCATTGGGCGTCGATCAGATTGGTCACTGGAGATTTAGTTGGGACTACATTTGCTGGAACATCATTGAGGTACTTTTGCTTCAGGCGATACCTCGCCTATCTCTGTATCGACTTGAGCATGTCACTGCATGTCACCCTTACAGGCTCACTGGTGGTGTTAATGTCAAATTGCCCCTAGCACAACACAATTATCAGAAAAATGGATGACAAGAATAGATGCAAAAGACTATGGTAGTAGATGAGTGGACATATGCACACCGCTAGTTTGCCCATGTAGTTCTTGAGATGGTCTTCAATCTTTTCACCATCTTGTTGGTTCTTCTTTGGCTTGTAGTCCTTCTAGCAAGGAAGGATCGGTATGTGCCCACGCACTATGATCCCACCTTCTGATGCAAACTTTGCAGCTTGCATTGGTGCCTCTGGGCGTTTGAGCCCTTCTTGAATGTGTATAGGGATCTTGCCATTTAAGCCTCGGCTAATCCGGTCTAGATCTCTACCCAATCTTCTTGAATCCCGCGGCCCCCGTTGTGCTCTGGAAGGGCGTGCATCACCTAACAAGTTTGTTACAGCCATATAAGTTAATAATTATTCGGTTGGTAATTAGGACATTTGAATATGAGATCAAATGACTTGCCTTCTGCAATCATCATGTCGATGATGTTCTCATCATGGGTTGTTGTTGCTTGGCCTTCAGTGGGCAATTCTTATGTATCAGGAGTTGTCCCACTCCCATTAGCTAAAGCCAATTCCCTTGCCTTGGTCCTAGTGAAGGACTGATTAGGCGACCAGAGTGGGGGGAGTGAATGGGAGCCGATAAAAATTCTTCTCCGAAGAGATGAACTCGACTATGCCTCAAAACCACAACCAAGGATTCCCACATGAGCTTGCCAAGGTCACATAGTCACGACGGACCTACCAACCCTAGGAACAAGCTCCAACTCAAACCAAATCGAAAGCACAACTCAAGAAGCGAAGAACTTAGCCAATCTGCAATGCACGGGGCAGACAGTCCGCAGGGGGGTTGAAGGACCGGATTGTCAACCAGAGAGGAGGGAGTGAATGAGAGCCGATAAAAATTCTCTCCTTAGAAGAACTCGGCCTATATCCCGATTGCCACCCCAAAACGCACATCGCGTCTAATTGTCAAGATGACATGCGTCAACTAGTGACACGCTCACCTTAGGAATAATTCAACACGCTCAAAGCGTTGCGGAAACAAATACAAGTGAGGCACCGAAAAGTTTGCACAGGAAATTAAGCACGACCCCTATTGAGAACTTATAAACTAGGCATGCAGTTATTAATAATTATAAGGAAATCAAACATGATTAGCAAGTGAACAATTAGATTAAGCATGCAAAACGAGATAGAAATAAATAGCTAAAAGCTCACTGTTCATGCAACAGAAAAATACCCAGCAATATTACTCAAGTAATTAATTGCACAAGCATTGATTGCTTAATCATTCAGGAGCATACTCATTGCAGTGTACATACTGAAGGACCGATTAGGCGACCAGAGAGTAGGGGAGTGAATGGGAGCCGATTAAAATTCTTCCCGAAGGATGAACTCGGCCCAGGCCCCAAATCCACAACCAAGGATTCCCACACGAGCTTGCCAAGGTCGCGTAGTCACAACGGACCTACCAACCCTAGAAACAAGGCACAAACAAATCCCAAGCGGAAGCACAACTCAAGAGGCAAAGGACTTAGGCAATCTACAACGCATAAGACGGACGGTCCGACCTGACCCGGCGGACGGTCCGACTGGACCTGGCGGACCGTCCGACGGACCTGGGCGGACCGTCCGTATTAACGGACAGAACCTCCAATAGCTACCCTCAAAAATACGAACGGTCCGATGCGGCACCACAGACAGTCCGATGACAACGGACGATCCGTGACCCCTGTGCGGATGGTCCGTCGCACTAGCGGACGGTCCGCTACCCTCGGGCGGATAGTCCGACAAACCAGCTGCAACGAAACCCTGGCACCCCTAAAGATCGACGCGTGAACTCGCAAGAACTGGATGAACACACGACGAACTGGGAGCGCGCGGACGGTCCGTGGGTGCCCCGTGGACGGTCCGTCCCCTTCGAACAGAACAGCCTGAGCACGAAAACGCGAAGTCAACTCCACCTATCCATCCATGTATCTCCCAAACAGCTGAGTGGATTGAGACAAGATTTGGGGGAGATGTGAAGCGTCCCTAGGGGATGCTATGCCCAAAAACTTGAGGCCTCAACCAACTAAATCGCTGGGAATCGATCTCGAACCGAGCTCTACCAAAAAGCTAGGGTTCCACCCGAAATCCTCAAATCCATGCCAAATCCGGAGTTTGAGGGGTCAAGATCAAGCACAACGATGCACATGGCATCTATCCATGATCCCCACAAAGAAATCCGAACCCAAACACCTCAGAATCGGAGGAACAAGCCGCGCACGAAAATCCAACGAAAATAGCCCGAAAAAGACACGAAGATCACACAAGCTACAAGAAGGAAATCAACGCAACCATGAAAGCTTCCATACACTCGGAGGTTAGATTCTCTACAAAACGGTGAAGAAAATCTAAGCCTATGGAGCAGGGAAATGAGAAACAGTCCGGGAGGATGGTTTGCCCAGAAACCCTAGAGCTATATATATGAGTCCCTCTAGGTTGGGCAAATGACCAAGCTACCCCTAACACTTAAACTGAGATACAAACCCCTCAGGGGCAATATGGTCAAGTAGCACTCCTCTTCATCGGACGGCCACGCCTTTGCCACAGTCCGCGCCGCAGTCCGCGTCCTCCCGACGCAAGCCCTACGATCCCACCGCGTGTCCTCCGGCATCGAAGCTTCTCGGCGCGCCCGGATCACGTCTCCGCCCGCCGAGCCTCCGATCTTGGTTTTGTGGCTCAACCAAGTAACCCGACGGTTTTGTGGTGAACCGCCGCAAACCCCACGTGCAGACTCCGGTCGTGAGCCGCTACCTTGCACCGGCTCCGGTCGACAACTTCGTCTTGCTTTTCTTGCCACCATGCGACCCGCACTTGATCCCGTTCGGCCACCGGGTCCATCGAGCCGAGCCTACTTGTCTCTCCACTCGGAGGCCCCACAAGGCTAAGACCTTTTGCGCCCGCTCTTCACCTGCACCAACACGAATCAAGCCGCAACCTGCACTTGCAATACTCGGCCAAGAGTCAGTCCACACCACGTTGTCAATCACTCATCACAGCCAGGAGCGACCATCCACCGGTCCTCAGACGCTTCGGTCTTCACATACACAAAGACCTGAGAAAAGAGTGCGTACCTGTACCTACATGAGAAGCTATCGGTGCTGATCCATGAGCTGAAATAACATGATGCAGATCGTGGCCTGTTCGACCAAACCGCTGAACCGAGCAACTAGTTGTCGCAGTGATGTTGGCTTAGTCGCTTGACTGCTTGCCGTGCTCATCTAGCTGGAGAATGCTCCTGCCTGGTTCGGTGTGCTGCTGAACTGCTCCTGCCTGCACGGACGATCTGGCCACCTGCGCCGCTCGCTGCTTGCGCCTGAGCACAACGCGTCGATCTGCAACTCGCCTGGACTGCTGCACCGGCCGCCTGCTGTTGCTTGCTTCTGCCTGATGCTGGTCAACGCGTGCAGCTGCGAGCTGCTGGATGGTGCACGCCACTTGTGAGCTGTCGCCGGCCGGCTGCACACCGCTTGTCGTGCGCTTGAGCGGTCGTCGTTGGATCGCGTGCTGTGCGCGTGGGCGGACCTTGCTGCACAGCGTGCCACACGCGTGAGGTCACCAGATGGTCCTTTGCTCCCTGCGCACGAACAGACCAAAGAATAGAACGAACGACAGCAACCAAGCTCCCAGTTTTGATTCAAAAAACCGATCAAACTGCTCCACGAATCGAGATGAAACTTGAGCAATAGATGCACAACTCCAAGGGCTAATAGATCTGAGAAAACTTCCCTCAAAGCTCAAATATTCATCACGAATTTTGGAGCCAATCGGAACCCTATCAAGAAACCAGGATTTGGAGAAAACTCAAATCCAAGCCGAATCCGTGTGATATTTGAGGAGGAATCATATCAAAGTTGCTCATAAAGATCCTAGCAACAATCCCCTCAAAGAAAATCCCCTCGAAACGGCCTCAGTTCTGACCAACGAAAATTCCTCCAAAAATACCTCCGAAAATCCTGAAAAAGAAAAACGCAGGAATAAAGGATTTGGCACAAGATTAAGAAGAAGTAATCACTATAATTCACTTAGCCATATCCGGTTACAAGTCACTCACAAGAATCACAAATCTTAGATGGCAAAACGCTCAAAACAAAGAGCCACTCTCTCCTCTCTACCTCTTACCAAAAGCACTCCAAAATTAAAGAGCACTCCCACCAACTAAGCCAAAGAGCTGAAATTCAGCCACTCATCATATATATAGGTCCTCCGGAAAATGACCGAAGTACCCCTACACTAGGAGTTACAACACAAGCCCTCACAGGGGTATTTTGGTCAACACATGAAGTTCTCCATCGGATGGACGCGCATCCATCGGGCCTTCGCGTCCTCCCGACCCAAGCACCTCGATCATGCCGCGTGTTGCCAGCTTCGAAGCTTCTCGGGGCGCCCGGATCCCGTCTCCACCCGCCGAGCCTTCGATCTTGGCTTTGCAGAGCAACCAAGGAACCCGACGGTTGAGCGCCAAGGAAGACGCACGGGGGCGCACGGGGATGGCTCCTCTTTGTCGCCACGGAACCTCACTCTCTTGGCGGGGGCGGCGGACAACACCGAGGAAGACGGACGGGGATGTGGCCGCGGGGCCTCCTCCTTGTAGAACCTCCCCCTAGAGTCGCGGGCCATCCCTGCGACAGAGACGAGGTTGCGACGGAGACGAGGAAGGCGGAAGCCGGAGAAGGGGATAGAAGGCGGAAGGCAGAAGCCGGGGCAGAGCGTTTATTAAAAAGGTTCGGAGGCAGAAATGATAAGCGGATTAACAACCACGCGTCACCAATGAAGGAGCGGGGCCAGATCTATTTGAATGAAGAATAGTTTGTTTTCCCCTTTTAATCTGCAATCAAAATTTATATCACGTATTTCTCCGTCATCCGTAATCCAAATTTGATGATATTTGTTTCTGAATTTTTGTAAAATCAACACCTATTCATTTATGATATTTTTTCGTAAGTAATTTTTGGATGTTGTTTATACGCCTTATCTTGTTCTTTATAAGTACAACATAGAAATAATATTTGTTTTACACAACCATTACTAATGAAACTTTGCATTTTGTAATCTTATGGTGAGCACAAGGTTATGTTAAAATTTCAAATGCATATGAGTTCAAACATGTTGTTAAGTGTGGAAAACTTCAATGTTGAAGTAACATTCTAAGAAACTATGTGAGAGATGTAGATATTTGTACACAAGTATAATCTTCCTTTTTCGAAACCATTTGAATTTTTGTCGACAAGTTTAGGGACCCAAATTATGTTATCAAGTCAATTTGTAGAATTTTTAGAACACACTAAGATGTCATTATAACTATTATATCATAAACAAGAGATAAAAAATCTAATTTTAAGAAATTTGGTTAAACAAGTGTGGTTGTTGATATTTTATTCAAATACTAAATTACCAACTATGAATTGTTTGTATTTTTTATGAATTTTGAGGAGCTGTTTATGAGCTCTAGTATTTGAGGGAAGCAAGTTTTAATTCAGAAAAAATAGTGTCGGGCCCACGCGTCTGTTGGTATTTCTTAACCTCACCACTAGTTGCGCACCTAGCGTGGGCGTAAGATCCACCTGGGTATACCGACGGGTACGAAAGAATCAGCAAGCGCACGGAAATACCGCTGTAGCACTTCACCTCAGGAGTACTCCCAAGGGTATCGAATCCAAGGAACGATGTGTACTACCTTCTATACTAGTAGAACGGTCCAAGGACACCAAGCCCCTACTTGGGTAGAGAGATGATGGGGTGCTCAGTTCTAGGGGGTACAAGCTGCAAAGGATCTCGCTTCGGACACCGGACCCTCCTGGCTATAACAGTCGGTTCACGGCAAAGGGTTGCCTACACCTGTATCCGAACGTGGGGGATTTCGAAAGGGTCCAACGGCTGTCACTACCGCGGCCTACCCCAAGACAAACCGTGGGATACAGGGCAATCGAAGGATAACCCGTCGTATAGACACCACGTCTACACCACCGGTTACTACTATAGCACGGCTACGTCTTTCGACCCGTAACAACACTATAGCACTCCGTATAAATATGGAGCGATGAACCCGCGAGTACGGCTATACCTCGCCCATCATTGACCCGAGGTGGCGCGAGGGCGAACGACTAAGGGCCAATTAATGTATTCCAATAAGATCTAACGAGATAACTCACACAAACGGAATGCAAAATAATTCATCTAATCAACAAGATCAAAGGGTCGTGTCACGAAGAACACGAGCCTCTAAATGATGAACAGATGAAGAACTCAAGAACATATCACCCATGCATGAATATCACTTTAGTCTAAAAGGGAAATACAGAAATACTCACTTTGCTCTAAATGAAGAACAAATGGGAGTCAGACCCACACCACCACCTACATAGCACCTACTCCTAACTACACATGGAGAGGTGAGCACTCACCTCTCCAAGTGAGAAAATGAGAGAGGGGAGGACTTGGGATGTCTCTCTAATTCTACCCCCTCCCCTCATATTTATAGGCTAGAGAGGGTAGGAGGAGCCTCCAAGGCTGCTGGGCGCACCTAATGGCGTGTTGACACCTGTCCTTGCGAGAACCGGGCTTCTGGAGTCGAGAACCGTGCAGAACCGGAGTATCCTAGGCGTCTGGGGGCGAGAACCGGCACAAAAGGGCCAGAACCGGCGGCGGACCGAGCGAGCCAGCCAGTGGACCGGGCGCCAGCGCGCAGGCCGCGGCACCGCCTCACCCCCATGCCTATCCTCGTGCGACGCGTGGCCCGGCCCCCCGGCTCCTTCCCGCGCACGGCGCGTGCCCGCGCGCGGTCAGCGCTGCCGCGGTCGGCTGGTGGGATGCCGTCACGTGGCCGGGCGGGTGCGCTACCGCATGCCAGCGGAGGGATTCGCAGGTGCGGACGCTGACCAATGGCCAGCCGCGACGTGGCACGCATGCGCACGTCGGCCTGGTGCCGTGGGACCCAGGTGATGTCAGCTATGCATATCCTGCGCATACGGACTCGACGAGCCCGTCGCAATGGTGGAGTCCAATTTGTCATTTGGCACTGTTTCCAATGGCGCCCTTTATAAGCCTTTGGCTCGCTTGCTCTGTGAATATATCGTTTAACACGTATTTCCATGCATCCTGCAATAAAAGCTAGGAACACCAACACTTGTGGAAATTATCAGTAATAACCCCTATTCTAGTGCTAATGATCATTTTCCAATTATTTTATGCAGGAATTGACGGCATAAAAGTGGTACTTAATAGCCGTCAACAACTCCCCCACACTTGACCTTTGCTCGTCCCGAGTGAAGGGAGTCAGATCAAGGTGGTACATGATATCCAAAGGTATGAAGCTAGCATAAGAGATATTCCAAACCATACCTTTCACCTGTGAACTATGTGGAGTGTCTATCATGCCATCTTGGGAAGTTGAAGAATGGAACGGTCATGAATCAAGTCACTCCTGCTCATCATGTCAAGTAACTTGGGGTTTTGCAATGATTGTCAAAATAAACCTTGCTTAGCTCCTCATTTGATTCTCTCAGATAGCACAATGTCCTCACCAAGGCATTATATTGCCTTTCTTCATCCTACTTTTAATGATAGCTTATGTGGAGCTCAAGGTAGGGTAAAGGATAAGGCATACTTGAATCACATGTATTGCAAAGTCAAAAACTGGATCCACAGAGAAAATAAAATCATACAATCAGATCAAGATGTGCACGTGTATGGGTGTGGTGAGTATGGTAAGGTGGATACTAGGCTCGGAATGGGTGCTAGATATTACCATACATATATATGATGAATGTGGGTTGATGGTAAGGTGGACACTAGCCCTGGAATGGACACTAGTTATTACCATCTAAGTTATGGAACTCCTTTTTGCATGACCATCTCTCTCCTTTTTTCTCCTTTATTCTGGACATGGGCTATTCTTTCTTTCCCTTTTTTTCATCATGCTTTTGAGCATGTGTCTCTCTCTTCTTTTTTTTCTTCTTTTTTTTTCATAGCCCATGTCTCTTTTTGAAGGACACTTTTGGGGAGAGAGGTCACACCACATATGGAGCTTCTTTTTTATGAAATGGATGAATGATATAGTGCTAACTTCCAGAGTAGAAGCATAGCAAGGGGGAAATGATGATGTGCACATGAATCTTGATCATGAGAGCATGAAAAGGATTCCCAAAAGGGTCATAGGGTTTGACAAAGCTCAATGCAATAACAAGCAGCATATGAGTATAAGGTTTTCAACTATGAACATCATATCACTTTGGTAGGACGGTGGCATATCAAAGATGAGCTTTGCAAAGGGTTTTCTAGTTTTCAAATAAAATTCCCAAGCACTCAAACATAAAGAGCGAAGATCATATCATCAAACCATATCACAAACGTCATCTACTTAGATAAGCATGAGTTCCCTAATGATATTTGTTCACAACCATCAAGATGATAGGTAAGGAATAAAACATATGCAAGCCAACCATAGGAAACATGTAGAGCAAGCATAGCACAAACCACTGAGTTGATATAAAGGATATGAATTGAAAATCAATCAAACTCATGGATAACGGAGAGTGAGGTAGAGGGTGCACATACCATTGCTTCTGAAGGATAAGAGATCAAGGGAGACTAGTGGTGATTCGACTGACCAGAAGGCAACCGGGTCACTCCAATTTACCTTGCTCTTGTCATGAAGGCATAGTCGATGTTGTGCAGTGCCTGTGTGGGAGTTCTCGAGTGGATATGTCAATGATGAGCTCGAGAGAACTCCCCCACACTAGTGGTTGAATCTGGTGTTGTTCTTCGAGCAAAAAGTGGAAACAAAAGATGGACTCTACTGGTTTGAGAACCATAGAGCCTTTATTCAAAAGCAAATATTTTTTTTGGGTTTATTTATTTATTTATTGTCACCATGTCATTTACTCAAGCAAGGTTAGATCAATATTACATTTCATAAACAAAGTGGAACCACATACCTGGGACCTTCGAGAGGTCATATGTGCCACCTTTGTATATTATGCAACATGAATCCAAACCTTTACTTACCTTCCCATATGAATCTAGCTCGATGACTTACCCATTTGAATTGGACGATTATCTGTAGGGGTTAGTCCACATACATGCAACCAATATCCATGAGAGCATAACTCTAAGGTTCGTCAATCAAAACCCGACACCATGTCTTGTTTTGACTGAAGAAGACAATTTTAACCTAAGCACCATGCTTAATTTAAAACGGTCTATGAATGTGTGTTAACATAAACACTCAAACCAGAGTATACGGACAAAGATAAAGGAAGCATGCAAGCATGGTCAAACTATTTTCAAAGGGGCATAAGCATGAGCATATGATGATGAACATCGGGCAACCTCCCGGAAGGGCTCTGTTTAAAGTCAAAAGCAGGACTTACCTAGCTAGTGGGCAAGATGCAAGAGCTTACATCATCTTCACACCAGGATAAGATTTGGTAGAGGAGGAACTTTACTCAGGATGCTCACATACCTCTCCCACACTTGAAGTTCGCATTGCTTAGGTGTTGCATATGATTTAGCTCACATGTTCGTAGGCGTCACCTGTCGATCTTTCTTTTCAATCTCCACCTGAAAGGTTAGTGACCAAAAATACCCGAAGGACAACTTATGCCAAAAACATGTTCTTACTTTTATTCGAAAGGGAAATAAAACCTATGCTAATCCAGGCTATCTCCTGGTAGTGCTTTGTTTATTATGGTCATAAGCTCGACCATGGGAGATTTCTCTTGCAGCCACATTGGTGGTGTCCTTCCCATCTCACCACCAATCATCGATGAATCAGTGAAGTTCTAGCTGCAAGGTTAGTGCCATATACGAACATGAGTCCAAAAGATAGCAAAGCTAAAAGCAGACATGATCATTCCAGGGAGGCTAAGACAGCTCCTGGGGCGATCATGGGACTCGAGAAGCTATAGCACCAGGGTGAACCTCAGAGACGGAAGGTTGAGCACTGAGGCTAGCACTCTCGCAACTGATCTCCGACTGAACTCAGCTTAGGAAAATACTCAGCCTCCAGAAGAGGATAGAGTAGAAACTCGAATGGCCGGCGTACGTTTAGGAGCTAGAGTTCGGGTGAAGGGTGAGGTTAAGCTCATCCTCCCTTAGGTAGATGGATCGATGTTCTCATCAAAACGATGAGCAGTCCTGGGTCTAGCCTAAGCTTCCAATAGGAGGTTATGGATAAGCTGGAAAGTGCAACTCCCATTGGGCATCGATCAAGTCAAGCATAAGGTATGAAGTTTAAGCTTCTCCTGACTGATCGGCATCGATCGATAGGCTTAAGATATGAAGTGAATGTACTCCATTTGATCGGTAAATGATCATGCTCCTTCAGTCTGATAAATGAATCCACTGGATTATAAAGTAGAGTCCGATGTCTTGGTTTATACGAAACTTCAGTGCAAGGCACTTCAGCTCAAACCTCAACGTAGGAACATGATAGGCCAATCGTACTCTCCTTAGGAGATCAAAACTAGGACCGAATAAGTCATCCCGGCCGAGAATGATTCGTCCTTTCCTAACTACTCTCTCCATCCTCCCACGAGACAAGGCCTCGGGGAGAAGGTCTAAGAAGAGGTACGAGAGGGGAACCCAAGGGTAGAATCTATGCTAAGCAATCTTTCCCTTAGATTCCTGCTATTCAGGAATGGTATCTTCAACCGGAGCTTAAAGCCTCAGCTCGGCTGATGATGAGTCTAGGTAGCTCAACATTTCTTCTGACGGGCACCTCATCGACTGGGATGCAAGGGGGAGTTGAAATCCTGGAGGGTTTCCATGATCTCTTTTCCCTCAACAGCGTCCAAGTGCACAAAGAGCCTTCAGAGAGAGCATTAAGCCACATGGCATCGTCCTTCCGTAACCCATACCAGAAGCACTGAAGCAGCTTCCGATCGGGAACGTGGAGGACTGGGCAATCTTCCGTCGAAAAGGCGAAGTGATTCCATACCATTCCTCCTCACAATGCTCGAGACTGAGAATTCTTATCCTCAACGGGATGACACATCGTAAATAACGGTGCCAATCCCGTGCTTCCCAAGAGAGGGATAGCGGGAAAGATTCCCTTTTCCGAGCATCCGATGATTCTTCGACTTCACTTGGAGTTTCAATCAGACACTCGTAGTCTCTCACATGATCGAGGGGGTTCTCATGAATTGACCCCGAGAAGGAAAGATACCGAATTAGCTTCATGAGAGAGGGGTGAATCCGACAGCCAGATGAAAGAATGAGTTCTGACAAGGGTGGCTTTGAGGGTTCACTCCTCGAAGCTGGACGGTGTTTACATGGATAACCTTCCACAGGTAGCGGGGGTAAAGGTAGAAGTAAAGAAAACGGAAAAGGATATCTCGAAGGGTAATGGGGGTAGAGGTAGAAGAAAACGAAAAAGATACATACGAGGACCACTAGGTTCGAAGATAGATACAGCAACCGTTCCCCGGCAACGGCGCCAGAAATGCTTGTTGGTATTTCTTAACCTCACCACTAGTTGTGCACCTAGCGTGGGCGTAAGATCCACCTAGGTATACCGACGGGTACGAAAGAATCCGCAAGCACACGGAAATACTGCTATAGCACTTCACCTCAGGAGTCCTCCCAAGGGTATCGAATCCAAGGAACGGTGTGTACTACCTTTTATACTAGTAGAACGGTCTAAGGACACCATGCCCCTACTTGGGTAGAGAGATGATGGGGTGCTCGGTTCTAGGGGGTACAAGCTACAAAGGATCTCGCTTCGGACACCGGACCCTCCTGGCTATAACAGTCGGTTCACGGCAAAGGGTTGCCTACACCTGTATCCGAACGTGGTGGATTCCGAAAGGGTCCAACGGCTGTCACTACCGCGGCTTACCCCAAGACAAACCGTGGGATACAGGGCAATCGAAGGATAACCCGTCATATAGACACCACGTCTACACCACCGGTTACTACTATAGCACGGCTACGTCTGTCGACCCGTAACAACACTATAGCACTTCGTATAAATACGGAGTGACGAACCCGCGAGTACGGCTATACCTCGCCCATCATTGACCCGAGGTGGCGCGAGGGCGAACGACTAAGCTCCAATTAATGTATTCCAATAAGATCTAACGAGATAACTCACACAAACAGAATGCAGAATTATTCATCTAATCAACAAGATCAAAGGGTCGTGTCACGAAGAACACGAGCCTCTAAATGATGAACAGATGAAGAACTCAAGAACATATCACCCAAGCATGAATATCACTTTAGTCTAAAAGGGAAATACAAAAATACTCACTTTGCTCTAAATGAAGAACAAATGTGAGTCACACCCACACCACCACCTACATAGCACCTACTCCTAACTACACAAGAAGAGGTGAGAACTCACCTCTCCAAGTGAGAAAATGAGAGAGGGGAGGACTTGGGATGTCTCTCTAATTCTACCCCCTCCCCTCATATTTATAGGCTAGAGAGGGTAGGAGGAGCCTCCAAGGCTGCTGGGCGCACTGTTGACGGCTGTTAAGTGCTTACTTTAGCCGTCAATTTACTCATGAATAAAGGAGCAAGAGGCATTTCTTACACACATTTTAGTTAAGAATAATGTAGTTCCACTTGTCCTTGGAGATTATGTGATTACAGGAAAATAAGCATAAAAGATGTGGCAAACTCACCTTCTATGATTCATGCCATGTCACCTCAAGGAGTGGCTGCCACCTCAGGTGCCATGCATGCAAGCTAAGCCACCTCAGATGCCATGCATGCATGCCATGTCACCAATCCAAGAGAGGCAAGCCCCGATGAATTAGAGCGTGACACGTGGACTTCACATGGATCCATGGGCCCACCAGAGTGCCTAAACTGCCTCAAGAGCACGTGTACACCGGGGACCGACTTAAGGGCCCACAGGACAGCCACGCCGAGGAAGCACACCCCGAGTGGGGCCCACCTGGGGTCGACCGACCCTAGGATCGGCCGAACCGACCTTGGGTCGGCTGATCCAGGGCCTCCACGTGGTGCTTGTCCATTGGTCCTAGAGGCCATCCTCGGTGTGTTTCACTCCTTCTTGCACCGGTGCTCTGGCCTATAAATAGAAGGGGAGAGGGTTCATTTCTTACCAACAGAACTTACTCCTCCTCTCTCACTTTTGGTTTCTAAGGCTAGGAGGTAGGCTAGAGTAGTTCTACTTCAGGTTCCAAGTCTACTTTGGGATCTAGGTATGAATTCTCTTGTATCTTTATTTTATTGTATGACTTTGATCTACTTCAGTTATTCAGCTATTTCATATGAAGTTGTGCTTGTATACATGGGTGATTTGTTCATGCGTTCTTCGCTCGTTCGTCATTTAGAGGCTCCTGTTCTTAACGAACAAGGCCTTTCGATCCAGTTGGCGAGTGACTTATACATGTTTTCGGTGTTTGTTCATAACTTAGAGGCTCATGTTCTTCACGAACATGACCCTTTGATCTTGTTGAATAGACATAGGAAAGCACAAATCCGTTTGTGTACCTAGCCTAGTTTGATCTAGTTAGATCCCATGTTTGTGTTGCATGAAGTTCGTGCTCAAGCTACGGTACTCGGTGTAATTGGCCGGTTTATCTGGCGGCTCTGACCTGGGTCACAATAGCCCGGGCCGGTCAGAGTCCTGCTAACAACGTAAGCGTGGTGCTTGGGTTGCGTAGCTACGTTGCTTATGAGTGTATCCCATGGTTTGTCTTGGGGTAGGCCGCGGTGGTGACAGCCGTTGGACCCTTCTGGAATCCCCCACGTTCGGATACACTGTAGGAGCCTAAAGTCTAACAACCGGAGTTGTGCGTAAGCAACGCGGGAGGTTAGCTCCCTGTTTGTACCTGGGTGCTTGAGCCAGCGATCATGCCATGCTAGTGTGTATCTAACTCGTCTACTTACTTTGTATTCTTAGTACCTTAGAACCTAGAACTAACTCGTATGTTGCCTCCTAAGCCTAGGACCTTTAGAGAGAGTGTGTTTGTGTGTTCTCACTACCATCTGTCTATCATATCTTACCCCTGTGTTCGAGTGTCTGGTTCGTTCCCGTCTATGATTTATACTCCTTGCAATAGTGTTGAACTTGTTAATCCACCCAGCTTTCCTTGGATTCGATACCCTTTGGAATACTCCTTTAGGGAAATGCTACAATGGTACTTCCGTGCGCTTGCGGACTCTTGTAATCGTTAGGATTACCATTTGGTCATTTCTGGCATCGTTGCTAGGAACTCATAACTTAGCATCGACGTTAAGAAATGCCAACAAGCATTTCTGGCGCCGTTGCCGGGGAAGGTTAAGGATAACATGTCAACACTGTGCAATGTTTATAATCATGATAGGAATAAAACAGTTCTCAATGCAGGCTAACTTTGATTGTCCTCTTTGTCTATCGATGATGAAGACAGGTAGTGTATGACTGGTTTCGACTTACCGCCGAATTTCACTAAAGATCTTGAGTCACTCGTGAGGAGAGCTAGAACTCATTTCGGTTCTCCCCAGCATGTACGTATGGAAGTCGACCCAGCTGCTTGTGTGCCATCTACATCAACTCCTATGGCCAATCAAGAGAAAACTCTTTGCGAGTACTCTGCTCCCTCTGCTGATCAGGTGCCTACTGGCCCCGAGATCAACACTGGGAACGGAAACTTCGAGATCAAGACTGGCCTCATTACGATGGTACAGGCTAGCCCATTCTGTGGCAAGCCTAATGAAGACGCGAGCGCCCACTTGCAGTAGTTCCTGGAGCTGTGCAGTACCTTCACTATACGAGGAGTGGAGGAAGATGCCATTCGTCTGTGACTGTTCCCATTCTCACTTCTGGGAAAGGTGAAGCAGTGGTTCTATGCGAACCGTGCAGATATTGACACCTGGGTGAAGTGCTCAGCAATGTTCCTCGCGAAGTTCTTTCCGTTGGGCAGGACCAATGCTCTTCGGGGGAGAATTTCAACCTTTCAGCAGGCAGCAAATGAGACCATTCCAGAAGCTTGGGAAAGGCTTCAGGAGTACATCCTGGCTTGTCCCCATCATAGGATGGACAACTGGCTTATTCTTCAGAGTTTCTACAATGGGCTGACTCCGACAGCCCGGGGCCACATTGTTGCTGCTGCTGGAGTGGCTTTCTTCTCTCTCACTATCGCTGAAGCTACTAAACTTATTGAGAAGATGGTCTCCAACCAAGGGTGGAGCAATGATCGACTCCAGCCACGTCAGAGGGGTACACATACCGTCAAGGAAGCGGATATGCTGCACGCCAAGATGGACCTACTCATGAAGAGAATGGATGCTCTGACCAGCGAGAAGGCGGCCATGGCCATCACTACTCAAGCTATGGATGCTCGCATGACCTGCGAAGTCTGTGGTGACACTGGGCATTCAGGGAATTACTACCCTACTACCCATGAGGACGTGATGTACATGAATGGCAACAACAATGGTTATCGTCCACAAGGAGGTCAAACGTGGAATCAATCACGCCCTTATTATCAGGGAGGTAATCAAGGTAATTCTTACAATCCAAACCAACCTTCCCTGAAAGATTTGGTTTTCGGGCAAGCTAAGATTAATGATGGTTTTAACAAGAAAGCAGCTGCCTATGATAAGGCTTTGGAAAGCCTTAACATTAAAATTGATAGCCTTTCTTCTGCTCTTAAGAACCAGCTGAGCTTTAACAAAATGATAGAAACCCAGTTGGCTCAGTTAGCTGCTTTGGTTCCTTCTGCTGAAGACGGGAAGATTCCGGGCAACCCGTATCTTCTTGTGAGAATGTTTGTGCAGTGTCCACCAGATGGGGTAAGCCATCTGGGAGGGCACGAGCTGCTACCTATGCAGGGAGACCCATACAGCAGGTTCTTGATCCATGGGAATCTTCAGCAATTGTGCACAGGAGAGACCCTGGTTATCCGGCTATCACTTGCACTATATACTACCAGAAAATCAGGAATGCTCTCTGTGATCTTGGCGCGAGTGTCAACCTCATGTCCAAGGCTATGTTTGAAAGACTGGGATATCCTGCTCTTACTCCAACCTCGAGGACTATTCAACATGCTGATGCTTCGATCCGGTATCCAGAGGGGATTGTGGAAAGTCTACTGGTATTTGTCCAGGGTTCTTGCGTCTTTGCAGATTTCGTGGTCCTTGACATGCAAGATGATGCGGAGATGCCACTCATTCTTGGGAGGCCGTTCCTAAGTGACGCTCAGGCAAGGATCAATGTGGAAAATGGGACCATTTGTTTCCGCATTGGGAAGAAGAACTTGATGTTCTGATTTCGACCAACAGAAGAGCAATGCTATTCAGTGCAAGGAAATGACGAGCAAACTTGGGGATGGACGGAGCCACAACCCCAGCTCGCGCAACCTCCGACCGCACCAAGAAAATCAAGGAAAACATGGAAGGTGGGCGGGAGGTACAGAGATCACACCCCTCTACTTCTCGGGAGTGGGGTGACGAGTGGAACTGATCACCGAGAAAAGTCCCGCTCTCGGACTTAAAAAGATGAGTCCTTTCGCCAAAAGGTAAAATTAGTGAGTTATCTCATATTTCCCTTTTCACAATTTAATTTAATTTAATTTTTCCAATGCATATTTGAATTTTCCATCCTTGCATCTGCATGCTAGAATTTTTTCTAGCCAATTTCCTTTTTTTAAATAAAAATTCTGAAAATATAATTTTGAGTTGGAAAATCCCTAAAAATTCATTCGAGCAAGTTTCTGGGCAAATTTGGACCGGGACACCTAGGCAGGCCCCCATGTGACCGTTAGAGAGCCGTTGCAAAAAGCTGGAGGCGGGCGGACCCGAGGTGGGTTCGGCTGACCCCACAGGTCGGCCGACCCAGCCTAACGGCTACCTCGGCTCCCCTTCCTCCAACGGCTCCTAGCCGTTGCACACGGCCCATGTCTCGGTGCACGACTTCATTGCCTATAAATACCAAGGGGTTTGAGGGGTGTCTTCACCCATTGCAACACTCTCTCCCACTCTTGCTGTTGCTCTCTGGTTTTCGTGGATTTCTCGCTCGAGATTGAGGTGCCAAGTATTCTCTCCAAGTGCTGCTGAATTATTGATCATTGGTGGAGCAAACTCGGTAAGGATTTCATTCGGTTTCACTAACCCATCACCGAGTTGCTCGTGTTGTCCGATTGTTGTGGAAGATGAGTTGGGCCTCCGCCACACTCCGGAAGTTGACTCGCTCACGCCGTTCACGTGACGGGGGGAGCTCGTCTCGTCATTCCGAAGCTGCACCAAGCCCAATGTCAACCGATCGTGAAGAGGAAGGAGAGGATGAGCTACCCATGCCACAAGCCGATGAAGTGTACGCCTTCGACGCCGCCTTCATCGACTTGAGGAGTGATCGCGAGAGACAAGCCTACGGTCTCATCAAGGACCAAGTCTTCGCCGACACCAAGGAGTTCGACCCGGATATTCTCGAGAAAATAGGTATGGACTCCAAGTTTGATTCCATTTGGCAAGCTCTAGGATGGGAGGATTTTGTCCCAGTTCAGGAGGTTGGTTCTAGACCTACCACCATCCAGTTCCTCTGCACTCTTCAAGAGGATGCGTCCGGTATTTCATTTCGATTTCATGGAGTTCCGTATTGAGTTTCATGGAAGGATCTTAGTCGCACCCTCGGTTTTCATCGTCGCTGCGCTATTTCTCTTGAGCAAGCTTGCGTTGGTTTTAATCGTTAGAGTTTTTGGGAAGAGATCTCTGGTCGGCCTGTTTGCGGCAAGTTAATACCGAGGTGCAACGATATCTAGCATCCCACTCTCCGACTGTGGCACAAGTGGCTCGCCGTCACTCTCTTTCCGAGGGATGATGTACGGCCCACGCGCACTAACGAGATGACGATCTTATATGCCGCGGTCAGACGAATCAAGATCTCCCCTGTGCAAGCTATGATTCGGCAGTGGTTAACGAATTTTAAGATGACGGGTTCTATCGAGTGTACGTCTCTGATTTCTCGCATCGTCACGAATCTTGGGATTACACAAGGGCCCAATGTGCCCTCCATTGCTAATCCCCAGACTCAGATTGATGAGGCTTATTTGACTCAGGGGCATATTCTTAAGAAGGGTCCAGATGATTCTTTGGTTTTCTTTTACCCGGTCCATACAAACTAGATCCAGTTACCTAACCTGGATTTCAGGTTGTACGGCCAGGGGCCAGTGACCGTTCCTCTCGAGGAACCTCATTGTTCTAGTGTCTCTGGTGACAGGGTAACTAGGAGTGCATCGAGGAGAGCAGCCGGAGCACAACAGCCGCCACCACAGCCATCCCCGCAGCTGTCGCCTCAGCCACAGCCTCAGCCAACCACACCACCGTCCAGTACATGGACCTCTACCGAGTACATGCCTGGGGTTACTCCCGGATATGCTCCCGGTTGGGACCAGCCCATGTACCAGCAGGGTGCAAGTAGCTCAGCTTGGGCTAGCGCAGGCAGTGGCGAGTGGGCTATCCCTGCCGGTACTACCTACGGAGATGCGACATCTTCGTCGTCTGGATTGCGCTCGTCATCTCGTGGGGCCACCCTCACTCAGCAGATGAGCGAGCTCAACATCCGAGTCGGTGACATGGAGGAGACCGTGCACCAGCACGTCGAGTCCACCTGGGACTGGCAGCAGATGTCTGGCGAGAGACTTCACGCCATCGAGCTGGCACAGCAGCAGCAGCTGGAGGAGCAGAGGGCTTACTACCGGTGGATGGGATTTCCCCCTCCACAGTAGTGAGCCTGAAGCTAGCTTGGGGGAGGACCCCCACTCTGAGGTAACTTGTATCTTTATTTTCAGAATCTCATATGCTAAAAAACACATAAAAATCTGCAAATTTAAGAAGACCAAAAATATTTATTTGCTTTCTTAAATTAGTTTGCTTTTATATGCGCGGTAAGAATGCTTTCTGTTCTTTATGGTTGAAATGATGAATAGTTGCTCTGTTTAATCCTTTTATATGCCTTGCTTACAGCTTAGTATCCTATCTTAGTTTTGAGTTTGTTGGCTTGTATGATCAAACCTTAGCTTGAAACTTGTGGGTAGCAAAAAGCATGACCTTTGCCTAGGTTGTTGTGAGGTATGATATGGTATAATAGGGTTGCTATGAACTCGTGCTAAGTGATGTTTGATATCCGGAGTTTTCTTTTGAAAAATGATAAAATGATAAGTTCCTCAATGATGAGAAATTCCTATGCAAAGCCATATGTAGATCCTAGCTGTCGTTAACCTCCACATATGCTACTTATTTTCTTCATTGAGTCTTGTCGAATTGTTGTGACCCTCGGCGAGAAACTTGTCATGCTCCCATGATCAAGATCACGTACACAACCACTATATGCTAAACTTCTGCACCAGAAGTTAGCACCCATCATTTCATCCATCCCCCATCCATTCCACAAATAAAGCTCCGCGCATTGTTTCATGATTACTTTCTCTCCAAAAATATTCAGCAAGGACTATGGGCTATGTGAAAAAAAAGAGAGAGCACATGCTCAAGAGCATGAAAAGAAAAGAGAGAGAGAGAGAAAGAATAAAGAGACATAGCCCAAGTCTCAAAAATTCCAAAGGAGAAGAGAGAATCATATACAAAAAGGATTTCTTCATCCATCCACCATATACACACACATGCACATCTTGATCAGGTTGTATGGCTTGTTGCTCCCAAGTATTTGGTTTTCGACTCGACAATACACGAGAAGCAGGTATGCCACATGTTTTCCCTACCTACAGCTCCACATATCAGCTTATTAGGAGTAGGTAGAGAAAGAAGGCAAATCAACGCCTTGGTGAGGAATCATACACAATGAGCGATCCGAGAGTATCATTCCAGGAACTTTGATTTCCTTATGAAAATTTGCAAAAAAAAACCTCTGGATTGACGACTGATCAAGGTACTTGTGATTAGTAATTTCTATACAACCGTTCTATCTTTCAACCGCCCAAGGCAGGTGAAGCTACAAGCCCCATATCAATCAAGCATAAGGTAAGATCAATGCCAGCTTATTCTATCCTTGATAGAGTACCTAGTCGTATGCTTGTCATAAACTAGGAATACAACATCGTAGCAACTCCTGATCAACCAACCTAAGTCCTAAGTGTCTTGCTCGGGACGAGCAAGAGGCTAGCTTGGGGGAGTTGTTGACGGCTGTTAAGTGCTTACTTTATCCATCAATTTACTCATGAATAAAGGAGCAAGAGGCATTTCTTACACGCATTTTAATTAAGAATAATGTAGTTCCACTTGTCCTTGGAGATTATGTGATTGCAGGAAAATAAGCATAAAAGAAGTGGCAAACTCACCTTCTATGATTCATGCCACGTCACCTCAAGGAGTGGCTGCCACCTCAGGTGCCATGCATGCAAGCTAAGCCACCTCAGATGCCATACATGCATGCCATGTCACCAATCCAAGAGAGGCAAGCCCCGACAAATCAGAGCGTGACACGTGGACTTCACATGGATCCATGGGCCCACCAGAGTGCCTAAACCGCCTCAAGAGCACGTGTACACCGGGGACCGACTTAAGGGCCCACAGGACAGCCACCCAGAGGAAGCACACCCCGAGTGGGGCCCACCTGGGGTCGGCCGACCATAGGATCGGCCGAACCGACCTTGGGTCGGCTGATCCAGGGCCTCCACGTGGTGCTTGTCCATTGGTCCTAGAGGCCATCCCCGGGGTGTTTCACTCCTTCTTGCGCCGGTGCTCTGGTCTATAAATAGAAGGGGAGGGGGTTCATTTCTTACCAACACAACTTACTCCTCCTCTCTCACTTTTGGTTTCTAAGGCTAGGAGGTAAGCTAGAGTAGCTCTACTTCAGGTTCCAAGTCTACTTTGGGATCTAGGTATGAGTTCTCTTGTATCTTTATTTTATTGTATGACTTTGATCTACTTCAGTTATTCAGCTATTTCATATAAAGTTGTGCTTGTATACATGGGTGATTTGTTCATGCGTTCTTCGCTCGTTCGTCATTTAGAGGCTCCTGTTCTTAAACGAACAAGGCGAGTGACTTATACATGTTTTTGGTGTTTGTTCATAAGTTAGAGGCTCGTGTTCTTCACGAACACGACCCTTTGATCTTGTTGAATAGACATAGGAAAGCACAAATCCGTTTGTGTACTTAGCCTAGTTTGATCTAGTTAGATCCCATGTTCGTGTTGCATGAAGTTCATGCTCAAGCTACGGTACTCGTTGTAATTGGCCGGTTTATCTGACAGCTCTGACCTGGGTCACAATAGCCCAGGCTGGTCAGAGTCGTGCTAACAGCATAAGCGTGGTGCTTGGGTTGCGTAGCTACGTTGCTTATGAGTGTATCCCATGGTTTGTCTTGGGGTAGGCCGTGGTGGTGACAGCCGTTGGACCCTTCTGGAATCCCCCACGTTCGGATACGCTGTAGGAGTCTAAAGTCTAATAACCGGAGTCGTGCGTAAGCGACGTGGGAGGTTAGCTCCCCATTTGTACCTGGGTGCTTGAGCCAGCGATCATGACATGCTAGTGTGTATCTAACTCGTCTACTAACTTTGTATGCTTAGTACCTTAGAACCTAGAACTAACTCGTATGTTGCCTCCAAAGCCTAGGACCTTTAGAGAGAGTGTGTTTGTGTGTTCGTACTACCATCTATCTATTATATGTTACCCCTGTGTTCGAGTGTCTAGTTCATTCCCGTCTATGATTTATACTCCTTGCAATAGTGTTGAACTTGTTAATCCACCCAGCCTTCCTTGGATTCGATACCCTTTGGAATACTCCTTTGGGGAAATTCTACAATGGTACTTCCGTGCGCTTGCGGACTCTTGTAATTGTTAGGATTACCATTTGGTCATTTCTGGCATCGTTGCTAGGAACTCATAACTTAGCATCGACGTTAAGAAATGCCAACACACACCTAATGGTGTGTTGACACCTGTCCTTGCGAGAAGCGGTCTTCTGGAGTCGAGAACCGTGTAGAACCGCGCAGAACCGGAGTATCCTAGGCGTCTGGGGCGAGAACCGGCACAAAAGGGCCTGAACCGGCGGCGGACCGGGCGAGCCAGCCAGCGGACCGAGCGCCAGTGTGCAGGCCGCGGCACCGCCTCACCCCCCGCGCCTATCCTCGCGTGACGCGTGGCCCGGCCTCCCGGCTCTTTCCCGCGCACGGCGCGTGCCCACGCGCGCAGTCAGCGCTGCCGCGGTCGGCCGGTGGGATGCCGACACGTGGCCGGGCGGGTGCGTTCCCGTGTGCCAACGGAGGGATCCGCAGGTGCGGACGCTGGCCAATGGCCAGCCGCCACGTGGCGCGCATGCGCACGTCGGCCTGCTGCCGTGGGACCCAGGTGATGTCAGCTATTTCGTCCTTTGCATATCCTGTGCATACGAACTCCGATGTAGGCAAATAATATATCCATTTTGATCGTCTCAACGAGCCCGTCGCAATGGTGGAGTCCAATTTGTAATTTGCTACTGTTTCCAATGGCGCCCTATATAAGCCTTTGTCTCGCTTGCTCTGTGAATATATCGTTTAACACGTACTTCCATGCATCCTGCATTAAAAGCTAGGAACACCAACACTTGTGGAAATTGTGAGTAAAAAACCCCTATTCTAGTGCTGATGATAATTTTTCAATTATTTTATGCAGGAATTGACGGCATAAAAGTGGTACTTAATAGCTGTCAACAGCGTCAACGTCAGAAGCCTATATAAAAAAGATAATTGTTGCCTGCCCGATCGACAAAGGCGACGCAGGTACACTAACCCGCGTCGCCAACAAGTGCTCCATTATCCGAAATGTCCCTGGCCGAATGAATATGCATCCGCCCCGACGACGCTGGTACACTAACCCGCGTCGCCAACAAGTGCTTCATTGTCCGAAATGCCTCTGACCGAATGAATACCCATCCGTCCCGGCCCCAGCCTGGCCCAAGCACCCTTTTTTTTCCCCGATCTGAGCTCCACCACCGCCGTCCGCCCGTCCTTCCCCGCCATCGCGCACATGTCGTACTACGCCGATTCATCTGGAGGTGCACGTGCCAGGAGCAGGGTTCAAGGTGGTCGGAGCAGCCGCATTCACTCCATCAGCTTGGATCTAGTTGGTGAGCTAAGCGGCTTTCCACTGGTCCCTTGCCCGGACTGTGGTATGGTTCGGGTGGTGGAGGGGCGGATGCAGAAGAAAGGTGAAAACCACAGTCGTCTTTATTTCAAGTGTGCAAGGAACTCGGTGAGTAGTCTGTGCTATGTTTCCCAAATCTGAGTTAGGGTTCTTTTGTGCTTTTGATTTGCAGTACACCAAGAATTGTGGATATTATCGTTTCCACAAAGAGTATCTCCAGATGCTGAAGGATGCTGGCGTCATTGTTTTTCGACCGTCGAACTGGGCAGACGCGGTCGATGAAGTAGTTGATTTAGTGGATTATCAAATTGGGAGCGGCGAGCAGAGGCAAGCACCGGAGGACAAGCAGAGGAAGAAAGCACTAGAGGAGAAGATGGACAATGTGATCTGGAAGATGAACTTAATTATTGTGGCTATTGTTTGTGTAGTATTTGGATGTTTACTGGGGGTGTATGATGCAAAAAAGTAATTCTGATGTTAAAAGTGGTGCTTTTGCTTCATCTGTGTGGATGCAGAATGAAAAAATTGTCACAGATGACAAACTTAAATGTATAAATGAAGAATGGATGGAATGACAATTGGGTCACAAATCTTAATGTGTCACATATCACAAAATTCATCAATTCATCTGTGCTGACATTTTATTGCAGCATGAGGCAAAGGAGACGCGGATTAACACAAACAGAGTAACAAACTTCTGGCATAACTCTGGCATACATATTGCAATTCATTGTAAACTGCTGCCATATATAGACACAAAGAGAGTAACAAACTTCTGGCGTACACATTGCAATTCATTGTAAACTGCTGCCATAGACATTGCAATGCATTATAGGAGACACAAATTGATCTACTCGCGTCTCTTGGATCTACTAGTTCATCACAAGTTCAACAAACACACAGGAGGAACACATTAACAGAGGAACATGTTCATGACAAACAAGCAGAGAATGACAAACAGAGGAGGAACAAATTAATTAAGGTGAGGTAGTCACTACCGGAGGAGCCCCACTGTCGGAGTCAGAGCCGGAGCCAGAGCCGTCGAGGCCACCATCGTCGCCGCCGTCGAAGCCGCCATCGTCGCTGTCATCGTCATTGACGGAGCCGACCATGACTCGCTCAAGGTCCCCAACCATGACATGGATCTTGAAGGCGAAATCCTTCACGATCCCCTGCAGTGGATCATTAGGTGGTGGGAGGCCGAGACGAACGGCCACCTGTCGAAGCCTCCTGAAAGCTTTGAGGAACATGTTGACTGACCACATGGTGTCCACAACATTTAGTGGAGGAGGAGGGACGGCCTCCACGGGCGGTAGTGCCGGCGCCTCCTCGGGCGGGGGCGGCGGCACCTCCCCGACCTCCTCGGGCGGGGCAGTGGAACCTCCTCGGGCTCCTCGGGCGGTGGCACCGTCCCCTCCTTGATGAGCCAACAGCGGCGGCTTTCATTGTCATCATCCTCTTCCCTCCCCCGCTTCCTGGACGACTCGCTTGACGATGCCATGCGCGTGCTTGAGGAAGAAAAAGCTCTTGGATTCACTTCTTGGTGACTGGAGACAGTGGTGCTGGGGTTTTCTTGGTGGCGCGCTTGACGAAGTTCTTGGCCGGCCGGGGATTTATAGTGACAAGACGGGGAACCGTTAGGCGGCCGGACACGTGCCTCGGAACCCATGTACGCTCAAGAGACTCTTGGCCACAAAAGAGACGTGTGGTCACAAGGAGACGTGTGACTGTTCATATTTTATTCAAATACCAAATGCCCAACTATGAATTGTTCATATTTTTATTAATTTTTAGGTGCTGTTTTATGGGCCCTAATTTTTGAGGGAAGCAAGTGTCATTTAAAAAAAAAAAGTGTCAGGCCCATGCGTCAGCGTCAGCAGCCTAGTATAAAGAAGGTAACCATTGCCCGCCCGCGCACCAGCCAACAAAGGCGACGTGGGTTTGCAAAATGAATATTCATCCGTCCTAGCCCCATTCCGTCTCCCATTCTTTCCGAATGGATAAGCGCAACACTTTCCTTCAAAAAAAAGCGCAACACGCGACGCTTTCCTCGTTTCTCACTAGGGTGAGTGGAGGCATGGAGACGATGATGAGCGCCGACGAGGGGCCAAGCAGCGGACGACCCCGCGCAGCCGGGATCGAGGAGGAGATCCGGAACTCGAAGCGGTGCCGCAACAGGATCCGCGCGCGTGCCAGTGAGATGGTGGTGAAGAGGGAGACGACGATGAGCACCGGAGAGGGGCCAAGCGGCGGTGGAGCGAACCCAATGCCTGAGACGAGGGTCCTCGACTAGATCCTCTCGGGTTCCGACGAGGGACCAAGCAACGGTAAGGAGGAGCGTGCCGACGAGGAGGCAGCGAAGTGGGCGAGGCGCCTACCTCACGTCTGCGAGCACAAGTGTCTGGCAACGATGAAGAGGGGTTGAGGGAGCGGCGAAGGTGTAGAGGACCTCATCTTTGACTCTGGCAACAACCACGACGACAGCGCGGCAAGTTTCTCTGAATCTCACTACCTTTTACTTGTTCTACAGATGGAGCTTGAGCTTGAGGTTGATAAAGTTAGTTCCTATGATGATGTCTTCCATGCTTGTCATGATCTTATACTAAGTTCTGAGGCAAATCAGTTCTGAACTAAGTTCTGCTTTTACTTGTCACCTTGCTATGAAGCCTAGGATAATTTTCAAGTTCTTATATAATTTTCCTATGATGATTACTGTGCCTATACTGCTCCAAGTTCTGAGGCAAATTAGTTCTGAATTAACTATGTTATTCTTATACCATGTTTAACCCTGTTTTAGGAAAAACTCTATGAGTCGCGAGTAGAGCTTGAGTTACTTCTAAACCTTATTGTCTGGGATTATGTGAAACCTGAGTTTGAAAAAATCACGAAAGAAGTGAACATCCTCATCAAAAAGGCTAAGAACATAAGGAGGTACAAGTATACAATTGAACAAAATCTCGAGCTCATTGAAGATGCGCTCGAAGGGCTTCAAGAATCCTTGGTTGCTTACGAAGAGGCTGCAAAAAGAGCCAATCTTCATGGGGCATGAGGAAGTTCAAGCTTGTTGATGGGCAGGGTCGGATAGCCATACTTTTGTGGATGTTCAAGGGGCATGCTTTTGTTGATGTGTATGGTCAGATAGCACGACCATAGTAAAAAATGTGATGGACAAGTTAAGTCCTTGCCAGATGGACAAGTTAACTATTTGTAATAATTATCTTTATTCCTGTGGACAAGTTATCTTTATCTATGTGGACAAGTTATCTCTTTTATGATGCCTGTTTTGTCTCAAAAGATATATGTGCTGATTGTGCCTGTATGTCTAAATGGAAGCAATGAGAGATCAAGCTGACCTGTCAATGAAGACAGACACAAAGGAGACGCGGATTCACAAACCCCCGCCTCCTTTGTTCACAAAGGAGACAAAATTTATAGTAGCACAGATTCTATATATGCAGGATCGCCGCCCCCATGCATTGGAGACCCCTAGTTTGGGTAATAATCCCCTGCCGCCGCGCTCCCGCTTCACGGCAGTGAAGAGTGCTATTAGACTTCAATTATTGAGCTCCCAATCTAGTAACGGCGTCAAATGGTCATCGGTAACGGACACTAAAGCCGGTTACTGATACGGCAGTGATCAGTAACGGACTTAAAGAACCCATTACTGACAGGGCATTGAACAGTAACAGATTTTACGAGCCCCTTACCGATAGATTTAACTTTTGTAACGGACTCGCTTTAACGTCTGCTACAAAGAATTCATGTAATGGGCATTTAAGAAGCCCGTTACTAGAAGTCCTCATTGGTAACGGTCGTTGTGGTGTCAAACCCCGGGGTTGGCCTACCATGCTTATGGGTAACGGGCGCCAAACGACAACTGTTACAGATGTGGGGCATGTAATGGGTGTTAAGGGCCTGTTACAAATGTTGCGTGACCTATTTGAGGTTTTCACGTAGTGTGAGTTGCCATCCAACTCTAGAGCTATATATATATGAAGTCTCTCTAGTTGGGGCAAATGACCAAGCTACCCCTAGAACTTCAAAGAAGATACACACCCCTCAGGGGAAAGATGGTGAAGACTATGTATTTCTCATCGGCCGGCCACGCCTACGCCGTAGTCCGCGTCCTCCCGACGCAAGCCCTACGATCCAACCGTGTGTCCCCCAGCATCGAAGCTTCTCGGCGTGCCCGGATCCCGTCTCCGCCCACTGAACCTCAGGTCTTGGTTTTGTGGTTCAACCAAGTAACCCGACGGTTTTGAGGTGAACCACCGCAAACCCCACGTGCTGACTCTAGTTGTGAGTCGCGACCATGCACCGACTCAAGTCCACGACTTTGTCTTGCTTCTCTTGCCACCATGCGGCCCGCGGTTGATCCCGCTCGGCCACCGGGTCCATCAAGCCAAGCCTACTTATACCTCCACTCCTCGAAGGCCCCGCAAGGCTAAGATATTTCGCGCTCGCTCTTCACCTGCACCAACGCAAATCAAGTCGCAACCTGCATTTGCAATACTCGGCCAGGAGTCAGTCCACACCATGTTATCAATCACTCATCACAGCCATGAGCGACCATCCACCGGTCCTCAGACGCTCTGGTCCTCACCTAGTCAGTCTAGGAGGCATTCTGGTAGGGTCATGCGGTGCCTAAATTCTCTTGGTCCCTCTTCCTCCACTGACAGGTATGCTATGAGTGACCTAATTACACAAAATTCAACAAAAAAAGAGAAGATCAGAAGCAATCCTACATAACTAATACATGAAATGAGTTCATGATAAGATTACCTCTTGTTGTCATGTCTCTAGGTCAGATTCATGTTCATCAGACAGGTTGTACTCCGGATCCGAATCGTGTATTCTTGTATTGTTGGTACCCTTTCTGCTTGGTCGGTCAGGTGGTAAAAGTGATTTAATTTTATCGAGGACAAGCGTAGAGAAGACTGTGTGATTCCTCAAGACATTAATGTCCCTCTGCCGCTCGTAATCGCAGTGCTCGTCTACTTCTGTTAGGAAAGCAGAGAAACTTCTGTAAGGTTGGCCTACCACTGTAAATAAAACTAGATCTAAAAACTTCTATAAGAACCAGTAGGATGTTCGTAGCCGAAACAAGATCCTGAAAAGGATGTTCATAGTCAAAACAAGATCCTGAGAAGAACTAGTGTAGACATGGGATCTGTCAGATCTAAAAACTTCTATAAGAACCAGTAGGATGTTCCTAGCTGAACAAGATCCTGAAAGGATGTTCCTAGTCAAAATAAGATCCTAAGGAGACCTACTATAGACATGGGATCTACTTGATCAAAAAAACTAGTGCACACATGGGATCCTCCACATGGGAAAACATGCAAGTACGAATCCACCGGGGAAGCTGAACAGAGGAGGAAAACATTGTACCTTGTTCTGGATATTTCCTTCGTACGACCTTCCCTCCTGGTGCCATTATGTCATCGTCGCTAGTTCTACAGAGGCAGGTGGGAAAGGGGCTGAAGCTATCAGTGGTAGATTTGGGACGATGGAGGAGAGGAGGTGAAGATTTGGGCTGGCTGTGAGGAGGGAAGGTGAAATGGGGGCGAAAAGATTTGAGATGGCGAGGAGTAGAAGGGAGGGAATGGAAGGGGCGGTAATTTATCCATTTCGGTGGAGGGTCTTGTCAGATTACCAATATACCCTTTCATTATGGTGGTGACTGAAATGGGGTGCACTGGGAAGGGGGAAGCAAAAAGGACATTTAACATCTGCTTTGCCCGGGCGTCTGAAATTCCGAATATTTGAATAGCACACTGGTTCGTTTTGGGGCTGGTCATCGCTATATACTGGCGACAAAGGATGTTCCTCTTATCAAGATACTGGTACAAAGTATATTCCATTGTTAGGAACTACTCATTTTGTTTATGTACTTCTCCACTTAAATTAATGTTTGTTGTTAAGTAGTAAAGAACGGGAGGGCGTACTTTGGATGGATTGTTAGATCAAGAGCACGTTGTATACTACTCGATCATGCTCACATTGGAGATCAACACATTATTCCTTCCTTGCTCGATTCCATTCGCATACTACATGGTCATGAGCACGTTGCATACTGCTCGATCATGCCCACATTGGAGATCAACACATTCCTTCCTTCGCTGATTCGATTCGCATACTACTAGAAGATTATGAGCACGTTGCATATTGCTCGATCATGCCCACACTGGAGATCAACACATCACTTCTTTCCTTGATTCAATCTGCATACTACTACGAGATCATGAACACGTTGCATACTACTTGATCATGGCCACATTGGAGAGGACAAGAAGTTGATTTGTCCATACGCTCCCCAGTGGCAGATTTAATCCATAATCATGCATTCTTGTGATTATATGGATATTATCTAATCTACCATTCACATATCCCATAATCGGAGGAGCCTTGTTAGCCTTTTCTAGCTTCTCCCCTTCATACACGACATTCCGTTGTTATATAATACAATGTACCAGATAAACTGGATAGTAGGCACCGATGGCAGGTTTAATATTCAGGAAAGTGCGACTTCAGCTACATATAAATCATAAGGTCCACATGATTCAGATCAGATCGACTTAAACATTAACTGATTTCACATCCTAGTCCTGATCACTTTCATTGGCAGCATTTTCATCTTCATCGACGTATTGCCATAGAGTGTCGTCGTCCTCATCTTCAGAATTGAATCCATCGACATCAGACAGCTCCTGCTGGTGAATTGCTTCAACTTTAGCGGCTGCAACCATAGTCTCCTCCTCCATTGCCGAAAAAAGTTTCATAATTCCACAATAGTTGTGTATATCTCTTTATCCACTAAACCACGAAGACAAGCCAGCAAAACCCTTTGGAGTAGGATATGACAATCATGAGTTTTCAGTCTTTGTAGTTTGCATCCATCAACACCAATACACCTTGATCAACGCATCCCTTCCTTCCACGATTCAATTCGCTTACTAGTAAAAGATTATGAGCACTTTGCATACTCCTCAATCATGCCCACATTGGAGATCAACACAGCCCTTCTTTCGTCAATTCGATTCACTTAGTACTACAAAATTATGAGCACGTCACGTTGCATACTCCTCAATCATGCCCACATTGGAGATCAACTCATCCCTTCCTTCGTCGATTTGATTCGCTTAGTACTACAAGATTATGAGCACGTCATGTTGCATACTCCTCGATCATGCCCACATTGGAGATCAACACATCCCTTCCTTCGTTGATTCGATTCGCTTAGTACTACAAGATTATGAGCATGTCACATTGCATACCCCTCAATCATGCCCAGATTGGAGATCAACACATCCCTTCCTCTCATCAAACATCGGTACAGTGGCATGATTCAAGGATTACATCAAAAATTACAAACAAAAGCATGCATAGGGAGTGCTGGGTTTGTTTGCATAGCACGACTCATGCATTTCGTGATGTCGAGGTCGTAGAACTCTCCGTTTTGGGTGTGGGAATCCCGCATTGATCCAAGTCATTAATCCAATCAGAGGATTCAATCCTATGGAAGTCGGAGTCTTCAACACCATGACACAAGTATGATGTTCTATTCTGAAAATGAATTGCTTGTACCTCTATCTCATTCTACAACCTGGTACAAGAGTATTGGGAGTCTTCCTAATCCGGTACAATTTCATCTTGGTCAGCAATTGTGAAGACCTGAGCACAAAGCCCAGGCAAAACAATTATTTATGGTTAGTTCGCACACGTGAAGAAAAATGTATTGTTCAACTCGAATACAATAATCAAATGGGAATCAATGGCAATAAAAGGAATGTTTAACATTCTACCTCTTTTTCGTTGGTGTTCGAAGGAGCCGATATAACAGGATTGTGAGGAGGGTCATCAGGAGCTGGAGCAGCAGCAGCAGGAGAGCCTTCTAAGGTAGCAGGTATAGGAGTAGGAGAGCCTTCTGAGGTAGCAGGAGCAAGAGCATGAGAGCCTTCTAAGGTAGCTGCAGCAGGAGCGGGAGGAGGATCAGCTACAGGAGAGCCTTCCAAGGTAGCTGCAGTAGGAGCAGGATCAGCTGTAGGAGAGCCTTTCGACATAGCTGCAGTAGGAGCAGGATCAGCTGTAGGAGAGCCTTCTGAGGTAGCTGGAACAGGATCTTCCGGAACTCGCAGATTGACCAGGATGTTCTGCACTGCTACCGGCAGAGATAGCACGACCATCCGGATCGTTTTCTGTTGCCGCCAAAGGATCTTCCTTATTTTGTTCCTCTGCTGCAATATCAGATAAAACTTTGAGTATTGATGCATTTGCTTCCTTTTGTTCTTTGGAATCTTTTGTCATCTATTGTGAACCAGTTGCTGAACTGTGAGGCAGCTCAGAGACTTCAGATGATTTACTCAAGTTAGCAGGAGGCATGAGTTGCAAGGGGGTCTGACCAATAGGTGCAAGTAGAGCGGGCGGTGGTGGTAAGCTGTTAACTTGGTGAAGGTGACTGAGTGAAGCATTCAGAAAATTCTCTATAGTGTGCTATTGCTGTGTTACTATTTGTACTATCTACTCTGAGTGTGCACGGTTTAACTCCTCCTACTGTGCCATCCTCTTCTCCATCATTGACTGGAACTTGGTCTGCTCGCGCTGATTTTCAAGGATCGGTTTCAGAAAGAAGGAAGAGTCCATTGGCTCACTAGTTATTGCTGGACTGACTGGAACTGTTTCTGTTTTTGTAGTGGGTAGCGACACACCAAGGTACTCGGAGTTGTGTCACTAGAGATGCCTCATTGTCTTCGCTGTTTGAGGAACAAATGTCATAAGGAGATGACTCAATTGTGGCCCTTAGGCCATGATGTCTATCTCCTGGTCTTGCGGGACTGTATTCCTTGAAATGTGTCTTGGACTTCATGTACTTGGGATGCCAATCTTTGGGTTCGGTTCGCACCACTTCCCTATCTTCATCTACTGGTAACACGACTCGGGATGAAGGAGATCCAGTGAGCATACGACATATGTCGGGCCACGGTCAACCCATCAAGGATAACATCTTCAATCTCACATAAAATGAAGTCCACGAGGTTGAAGGGCCCGCCAGTCATGACGTGAAGGAGAAGCCACTACTGAAGACTAGTGATGGACTCTGTATTGCCAATCCATGGTAACAATGTCTTCTGTAGTGCCCGGTGAACCACATTTGCCTCAGGGGTAAGTGTTGGGATGAAAATCTTCCCCGAAGAGGGGCCAATAGCCGAAAAGAGCTAAGCTAGGAAAAAACGCTAAAGACACCGAAGAATGAAAACTCGAACCTGACTGAGTGTAATGAAACTCAGCCGCCTTCCAATCGCCCCCCTTTCATTACAATTGGGTTCTTTTTATAGGCTCGTAACAATTACTCTTTACAACATCTGCCAACGCTTTTTTACATCACGCGAAGCATCTCAGGGGTATTTCGGTAACCTCGCAGGGCCCGTACTCACACACTTTACATATGATCACTTTACACCTCGCCGGTCCACGTGTCTGCTTTCGTGGAAAGTTGATCTTCGCTCGCCTCCTTCCCCTTTCCGAGCTTCTTCCGCCACCTCTTCAGGCTCTTATCTTCGTTCGCTTTCGAGATCCCTCGGATGCTTCGCCTCTGTGCATCTCGGACTCCGCCTCCATCACGACTCATCAGACTTCGCGTAGGTGGTTTCTTCGAAAGTCTCGCGCCTCTTCTCTGGGTCGCGCTTCTTCGCGTGCCATCTTCGCGTATCATCTTCGCGTATCATCTTCGTCCAGCCTCGACGCGCCCTTGTGGCAACTCCTTCCCCGCATCTTCGCGTTTGGGTTTCACCCCCACGAACGAAGACTTCGAGCTTTGCTTGACCTTCGCCCTCCGAGCTTCGCCCGACCATCGCTTGCCGATCTTTTATCATTTCCTGAAATGGCCAAGGCAAGAACCGATCCAGACCCCGCTCTTCCTCGATGAGCCGAAGACACGGGAGGGGGTTAGCTGCGTAATATTTACCCCAACATTCAGCCCCTTGCTACTGAGGGTTTTAACCAAGGATGAGCCGAACTAGCAAAACTTCTTCGTGATGGGTGAAAATATTTCACTCCAAAGCGCCTCCCCTCTTCGGCTCGTCACCATATTTCATTATTATTATTATTATTATTATTATTATTATTATTATTATTATTATTATTATTATTATTTATTATTATTATTATTACTATTTTCGCGAAGCTCCGTGATTTTCGCTAACTCATGCTGATGGTCCTGGATTTTCGCCACATTATGCGCTACACGACCTCCAAGATTTCCTCCTTTAGCAGCCTATATAAGCTTCGACCCCGCCCGAGGTTTTTTCACCGCTGTAAATCCCTTGCTGCTTGACCTTCGCCTTCGCGGGTGCTACCGCTTTCTGCTCTGGCTTCGTTGCCTTCGCTGCTTTGGTATCTTCTCCTCCTTCTCTTTTTGTATTCCTTTCTTTGCTTTAGTTTTTTATTGCCTTTTGTACTCATGTAGTTTTCTTCCTCGGCTTCTCTACTTCTTTGAAGTGGTGGCTCCCAAAGTCGATAGGCCTCTAGCTACTTTTGTCTTCGGTCACAGTAAAGTTTCCGAATGTCTGTTAGCTGAGTACGTGACCTCTGGCTATATCAAGGAAGGGAAGGGTAGAGCCCCTGGCTCCGAAACTGTCCCCACGCCTTGTCCTAATGAAGTGGTGGTTTTCCGCGATCTTTTCACTACTGGACTTCGGTTCCCCCTTGATGGAGCTATTGTCTCCATTCTCCGCAACTTCGGGATGTATCTTCATCATCTCACTCCTAATGCCATTCTTCGGCTCAGCGTTTATATGTGGTCCTGCAAGACAATGGGTGTGGCTCCCACTGCTACCAACTTCGTTAGAGCTCATACAGTTCATCATCAGCCTTTAAAGATAGAGCGACTCGTTGATGGTGCTCTAGTTTGTGAAGAAGCGCAATTTGCTTCTCTGAACTTCAAATATCACAGTGATACCGAAGTTCCAGTTGTCTGCTATAAGAATAAGTGGGATGAAAATTGGAATCATTACTGGTTTTACCACATCATTGAAGATGAAAAGCTTCCCCTTGTCTGCACTCATTTGAGAATCTGCCTAAGGGTGTTGGTACTGCCTATGAGGATGGTGACATGGATCGTCTTTTCCTCACTACTTTCCAAGAGCTAGCGAAGACCTATGCAACTCGTGACCTGATTGAGGAATACATTGGTGCGAAGGTGTTCCCTGTTCGCGCCGGGTGGACCATTGTCGCCTGGAACGACTTCGCTTCTCCTATCAAGATCCCGGACTTCACCCGAAGCTTCTGCTTGGAGAAGAATGGTACCCACCTCCTAATGCTTTGATGTTTCTATCTTCTTTTAGTTTACGGTTTTTATTGATTCTTGTTCTTGCTTTTTATTCTGTTGTGTAGATATCAATGTTGCTGAGATTGAGGCGAGGGCTAATGAAATTCTTGGTCCCATCTCCGCTAGAGAAGACGCTGAGATTCAAGAACGTCTTGGTGGTACCCGAGATAATCGTCTCTTCTTTTTCTTCAGCATTCATGCTGGTGATTGCATGGTCACTGTTGGCCGCCGCGCGGCGCAAGCGAAGCGTGCAGCGAAAAAGGGTGGTCAAGGGAGCTCCGAAGCTGCAGCCCCTTCGGCACGCCTGAAGACAATTAAGAAACGCCGTGGCCGTGGTTCCGATCGCAATGTTTCAAAGCGTCAGAAAACTTCTCGTGCGGCGACCTCTAAAGTTGTGTCTTCCAGCCCTGATGAGTTTGACCACTCTAAGCGTGACACTGAGACAAATCCTCCCGAGGTTGCTGTCGGCTCTGGTACAAACATTAAACCTCCTTCAGTTGACTGGCCCGAAGAAATAATAGATATTACTTCTCTTTCTTCTGGTGTTGTTGCTGGTGCTACACTTGTTGATCCCCTCGACATCAGCTACAATGAGCCTGAACCTGAGAGTGATGAAGATTGTGCTCCTCGAGCCAGATCTGCGAATGACAAGACTCCTGTCCCTCCACCTTCGGTTGTTGAAGCTGTGGTGCCTTCTGCTACTAAAGTTCTTGGTGGCAGTAAAGTTGTTTCAGCTATTCATCATAAAACTTTGGCTCGCGTGGAACAAAGTGATGGCTCTTCGTCGAAAACTGAAAGTGACACCCGAAGTGGTGGTGTATTTGTTAGTAATGAGTCACCCAGTGTTGTTGCCCGGCACCTCGGCATGAAACCTAACGCTCGCATCTTTGGCGATTCTATGCGCAAGGTGCTTCAGTTCTGTAGTGATGATCGCGAGCGTACCTTGCTTCAAGAAGCTAGTGATAGCTTGGGCTTTCCCATCATGGAGAATGAGCTCAGCAAGGAAAGCGCCGAAGAAATTTTATATCAAGCACAGGATCTGAGTATGAAATCCTTCTTGGCTTGTCGTGCCGCTCAGCGTCAATGCCGTGCGGACCTTCGGGCTCGGCAACTTTCTGAGAAGACCTCTACCACTCCGCTGACTAAAGAAACTGACGTTGTGAAGCCCTTGAGGACCGATTAGGCGACCAGAGAGGGGGGGAGGGAATGGGAGCCGATAAAAATTCTTCTCCGAAGAGTCAAACTCGACTATGTCCCAAATCCACAACCAAGGATTCCCACACGAACTTGCCAAGGTCGCGTAGTCACAACGGACCTACCAACCCTAGGAACAAGTCCAAACAAGTTGCAACGCGGAAGCACAACTCAAGAAGCAAAGGACTTAACCAAATCTGTCGGGTCCAGGCGGACAGTCCGCAAGGCTGGGGTGGACAGTCCGCAAGCACTTGGCGGACGGTCCGCAAAAACCAACAGAACCTCCAGTCACTACAAGAAAAACACCGACTAGTGACGCAAAAAAGGCCGTTTCTCGTCATAAACCGCGATTAATGACGCCGGTTGTTACGAAAATGCTCCGTCATTAATCGAGCGTCACAAACCGCTATTAATGACGAGACCTTATTTCCCGGCGTCATGAGTTTAATGACGCGTATAAATTCGTAACACAAAGGCGTCATAAGGTACATGCCACGTCGAACCAAAATCTGATGTGGAACGGCGTTTTGTGACAAACCGTTTCGTCATTAAGTGAATTCAGCCCATATTTTGACGGGCCAAGGTCCAAATACCTTGTCGTCATAGATTGAATTTGGCCCACTTAATATTAAGCTGAGCCCAATGTTTCTTTCATCATAAATTGGTTTTAGGCCTTATTAAGGTTGGATGGAGCCCAATATTGTTTGCGTCATAGAATGTTTAAGGCCTATTTATGGTTGGATGGAGCCCAATAATTGTTGTCATCATAGATACTTTTAGGCCTAATTCTGGTTGGACCGACCCAATAATCGAGGTCGTCATAGAATGTTTTCGGCCCAGTTTTAGTATGACCGAGCCCAATAATTGCATTCGTCATTAATTTGTTTTGGGTCCAGTACTGGTTGGATAGAGGTCAATATTCGATGACGTCATAAAATGATTAAGGCCCAACTGATATTGGACCCAGCCCACCATTTGCTGACGTCATTTTTGACATGGCCCATTTTATTAATAAATCATTTTTGAATTCGTAAAAAAATAATGGGCCAAGGGGGCAAGCCCACATATTTTTTTCCCGGTTATTTTGGGCTGCACTCCAGGTAGCGCTTAATTAAATATAATTCAATCTCATATTACATGCTAATCAATTAAGTAATTGACATCACAGATAATATTTCCATACCACTGATACAAATTAATGTTTCGGATCACACATGACACATTATTATCAATGAACACAGAACAACCATAAGTAGATTGTAAGTAGGAGCTCACAAACCAATACACATGATATCTCCATGCTCACAAATAAAGCTGGTATTGAAATAGAACCCACTAAGATAACAAAGCTCCGTACTCACAAACCAGCACAACTAGCTGGGAGGACACAAGCAGAAGACTAAGAAACACAGTGGCCTTACCCAAGGCGCGAGCTTAGCAGTTGACGAAGGAGGGTCTCAATAGTTTCTACTTGTTTTTTCAACCTCTCAATCTCATCAATCTGCACTTTCATTGCTACATCTGATGCTTCTGCCTTGATCTTCAAGTCTGTCAAAACTTGGTCCTGTTCAACAAAGATTTCACCAAGGTCAGCAGCTGCATCGAGCCCTCCCAACGAAACTTCAGGTCTTGAGCATGTAGCGAAAGCTGGATAATCTCGAGGCATGTAATCAATGAATGGCTTTGACTTCACATTGGAGGGACAGGAATTTGATATTTGAACCGCAAGGATTGTCCTCAACATTTGAGCCTAAAAATGAAAGGAGAAGTCAAACATGAACCTTAAACGAAGCAAGCAAATAAACTTAAGAATAATCCTAAGAATAAAGTAGTAGGATAATCATGCGTTCTGTTACATACCATGACATGTGATTGAATCTCAGCAATGCAGGAGTGGGATGCTAGGCCCTGCACAAAAAGTTACAAATCAGGACTGGATCTAGAGCGGTCAAGGTAAGAGAAGAATCTGAAATCTAAGACAATAAACAAAGTAAATTACTTTCTAAGCATGGCTCATCTATTAAATTGTGTTACAAATCAGTAACGGCATCTAGAGCGGCCAAGGTAAGAGAAGAATCTCCAATCTAACACAATACACAAAGCAATTTACTTTCAACGCATGGCTCATCGATTAACTTTTGTTCCAAATCAGTGACTGCATCTAGAGCGGCAAAGTTAAGAGAAGAATCTCAGAACTAACACAATACACGAAGGAATTTACTTTCTAAGCCAACGAAAATACTACTAGGGGACTAGAAAGAAAAGGAAATGAGATTCTCACGTGTGAAGCTCCAAGATTCAGGGGCCCATGGATTGAGGGGGCATCGGGAGCCGGTGCTTGCGCCGTATCCTCGCTCAACTGCTCAGCTTGGCCAGCACAGCAGATGCAAGCAGAACACCGATATCTGCCGCACACCATCTGCTGAGATACCCCTCCACCGGCGACGGCGAGGTCGGACCGCCACCGCAGATCTAGCTTAGTAGAGTGTTGCTTTTTGGAAATGGAAGGCGGGAGTTTAGTGGCGCAACGCGGTAGCAATGGAGTAGAGTATTTATTATTTCAGGGCGGAGAGGGAATACAGAATTTGAAAATCCCGCTTTCGACTTCCTGACCGCGAAATGAAAATTTGGTAAGCTGCACTTGCTTCAGGGCCACTGACAAGTGAGGCCGTGCAATGGCGGCCCCATATTGTCAGCGAGTTTGGGTGGGATTCCGGTGGCGTACAATATAGGTGGGAGACGGATACTGGAAGAGGCCCACGCTTCAGTGAAGCTGGGTGCGTTTCCAGTCGAAGATCACAAAACCTAACAGCTGCTTCTCCCACTACAATGCCTACACGTCTATTTTTTTAAGTCATACAGATATAAGGATCTTCCTTCTGCGTTCTTATCCGGACCAAAGCACACTCGTGTACCCACCAAATATTTCGCATGCCTACCGGGGAAAAAGCCTGCATATTCCGCCCTATACTTGTGACAGGATTCCTCAGCAGTGTAGGCCTTCGTATTCCGAGCATCCCACGTATTTTCATGGCTACTGTAATCCCGTGAGGGCATGCTCTGCCACGAGGTGCACGCTGCCTTAGTATCGGTCATGGTTCGATAAATAGGCGTGCCCCCAAGGCCTTTGCTCATCGCCTCTTCATCCTCCACGCATTGTGCTAGCAGACCTCTCTATTTGGTTCTGTGCTCTATGAAAAGAGGTGAGCTCTTAGCTTTCGCGTCGTGTTTTTACAGGATACAATCATTGTTTTTGGTCAGTGCTTATCATGTTTACGTTGTTGGCGAGTGTGTAGGAGGATGGCTTCTGATGCGAATGGAGAAACCACCAACTTCCATGCTGTGCCACCTCCGCAGTGGCCAGGATACATGGATCCATATGATCTGTATGACATGGACGAAGCGGACGAGGAAGAAACAGAGGAGATGAAGAAAGATGCTTTGGCTTAGCTGCAGGAGCAGGGTTACACTCGTGTGCTTCACCATGGTCACTATGTGTGCCCTTACTGCAATCTTGCTAACCGGCAGTGGGGTTTTCGTGACATCCTACAACATGCTTCTGGCATTGGTCGCTCGGGACGTACCATGAAATCGAGGGGTAGGCACCGTGCATTGGAGGATTATCTCTGCACGGATCCTCGTTATGCTACATTCCGTCGTGCATTAGGTATGGCGGGATAGGCGTGTGCCGTATCCATCTCCATGACCGTGTCTGTTGTCTTCCTTGTTGCCAAGTCTGAAGATTTTGTTGCTGGGTGTGTGTTTGTGCGCGCCTGTGCCAGTGCCACTGTACGGGTGTAGGTCTATGGGGATGTATCATGTATGTGCACATTTAAGTTGAATAATTTGGGCAAGGTGACCATCATTTACGTTCTGTATATTCTTGGCAAAACGGTGAATTTAGTCAAACGGTAAATTTGTAAAATCGGTCATCATTTACGTGTGTATCTGCAATGCGGTGTGGTGGGATAAGAATAAAATATCACATGACAAGACATTACATCTCAGACTATGGCAACGCATCATGACCTGGGAAATCCACTGAAGGAAGGAAGGCGATGATGGAAAAGAAGAACATCCATGTTCTTCATGGATAACAGGGGATATAGGGGATTTTCCTACCACTACAAGATTCACAGAGCAGGAAAACAGGGGATCGATCATTTCCATCCAAAAGAAAACATACAATTGATCTTTCCATCCACAAGACCACCTATTTGAAAGTGGAAAAGAAAACCCAAATCCGAGTAATCTAAGACGACCCCTCCGAGGACTTCCCCGATGACTCTGGCGTCGAGGGAGCTTTAATGGCTGGGGGAGCCACGGGACCAGGATTGGCGGGGCCGGCATTTGAAGGACCAGCGCCGAGGTCCATCTTCTTCTTGGTCCTCTTCGAGTCCACCTCCTCCTCCTCCTCCGCACCTTTCTTCTTCTTCGGCGACGGAATGTCCTTGAACGAATCAAGCTTACCGGCCTTGTCATCCTTCAAAAGATGCCTCACAAATGCCTCTGTCTGTTGATTCCTCTTCTTGGCCTCCACCCACTTCCTCTTCTTGGCCGCCAATCACTTCTTCTCAATGGCCGCCCACGTCTCTTCCTCATCCTCTTCCTCTTCCTCTTCCTCTTCCTCTCCCTCTTCCTCTTCCTCTTCCTCTTCATCCTCTTCCACGTAGTCGTACTCATCCTCATTGTCCTCGCTCTCTGCCTTTCCATGTCTTCTACATCAGATTCACTCAAGGAGGGCTCAGGCTCACATGCGCTTGGTTGGGGGGAGTCTGGTGGTGTCCTGATGGAGGAGGGGTTGGAAGGGAACGGGGAGGTGGGAAGTCGAATCAGAGAAGAAGGCATGGTGGTTGTGGTTTTCTGGAGGAAGAGAGTTTGAGACAAGGCAATGGAGGGAGTTGGGAGAGTCCAGTATATTAATAGATCTCAGTTTCAGGGAAAGTCGGGGTGTCTCTTCGGGAGTTGTATCACGCTAATGCAAGGAGGCGCCTCGATCTCTAATAATGTAACGGTCTTTTGCAAAGAAAAGAACTATGTAAATTTGTAATCTTAGTGAATTTGGAGCAAACTATATTTACAAGCACTTCAACATGCAGAAAAGAACTATTTACTGCCATTAAACCGGATGTTCGGGTATGGGATGCATTAACAGACCAGATGTTTTGGTCTAGAAAAATATACAGAAAACACAAATTTTTCAGGATCTGTAAAAGATGCTTGTTTTGATTTTGGGCAAAGGTGATCTATGATTTCATAGTTTATGAGAGCGATAAAATAGGATAACATTTATAGGGAGACAAGGAACAGAGATGGTTAGGGAAACAAAGCATAAACAACTTCAAACAAGGGGATTGATCAACAAACAAATGATAACCAAATTCACAAACATGGTTTGGGTTAGGGATGCATTAGCATTTTGGATGTTTGGCAATAACCGGATGCTTGTTTTGAATTTGGTCAAGGTGAGCAACGATCACATTGCTATTTCTTATTAATCGTCCAATATTGATCTTCAACTTCTCTAGATCATGTGTCAAGCTAGGAAACTGACATTGTCAAGCGATTGGAAGATGTTGGTGTAGGTCTGTCTAGTGGTGCTATGTTTTGGGTTGGAAACTTGTGATGATGTTCAGACTCGTTGTCTGGTGATGCTTACTCTCCCTAGGAGTCCTAGGGGCGATCATTGTCCTAATCTAGCTTTAGTCAAGGTAGGTTAGGGCGAGTCAAGGGCCAGTGAACTCCTCTTTTATCCCTGTTCTGTGACTTGTTCGGTATTTCTGTTGTTGCAATGGAAATGGGGGATGCCCTCGATTTGAAAAAAAAATGTGTCAAGCTAGGAAACACGATCATGTATAAGTACAAAAAGAGCGGATGTTCTTGTCTATGAGACATGAACAGGCCGGACAACACATGAGACCTTGTTTCATGGAAATGTAAAGTTACTAATTAACATCACGATGTTCACATACATAAGACAATGTTCCCACGAAATCTAAAGATACTAACTAACATCACAGATAACATATCGGCATTGGTCTTCCACTGGTGCGGCTCGCTCACTCCATCTACATCCATCCCTCGTTTCTGGCCAGGACGCAGTGGCGGCTCCACTTCTTCATGTTGTCCTCCCTCAGGGCCTCAGACCTGGCCATCCCAAGGACGTAGTCCTTGATCTCATTCAGGTTCCTCCACTGGTGCATACGGTTGGGGCAGACAGGGCACCCGTAGGTGTTGGTAGTGTGCCGAAAGACGCGCAGAGCAAAGGTTTTAAGATGGTCTATGTCAGTTTGGGTGTCGGAGTTGGAGTCGGAAATGGAGTCGGAGTCCAACTCTGCAAGTGGTGGAGGAGGCTGGGAATCCGCTGGCGACGTACCAGGGATGGGAACGGCCGTGAGCCTGAGCTCTCCGGGACGGCGGATGCACTTGACATCAATGGCGGAGTGGAGGGCCACGGCTGCCACGTGCGACCAGCCCGGCCTCTCGGGCACTCCACCCACTGCACGCCAGCTTATGGTGGCGACGAGTACGGCCGTGCGCCTGAGCTCTCCGGGACAGTCGAAGCGGCGGGCGCACTTGACATCAATGGCCGAGCGGCTGGTAACGCCGCCGGCCTGTGGAGCAGGGACCGGAACGACCGTGCGCCTGAGCTCTCTGGGACAGTCCAAGCGGCGGGCACACTTGACATCAGTGGTGGAGTAGAGGGCCACGGCTGCCACGTGCGACCAACCCGGCCTCTCGGGCACTCCACCCACTGCACACCAGCTTCTGGTGGTGACGGTGAGACGGGAATCGTGGTTTGATAGATGCGGAGAGAACGCCTGTCCCACCGCTGCCCGGCATGCCAACGAAGAAGGCCGCAGTCGGCACAGATCGTGCCGGGCCCCATCGGCCTGGCCATCCATTGCGGCATTTTTGTCCTGCCGCAGTCGCCGCATCTCGGCCCCGCCGGAGCTTTAGCCGGGGTGGATGGTAGGAGAGCGAGCTCCACAGGAGGCACACGATGATTGTCGCCGGCCATTGGGGGAGATGCTCTGAAATGCACATAGAAATTAGTTTGCTCAAAGAGGCGAAAAAGGTCGAAAGAACAAAGAAATCGATTGAATTGGGAGAGAGGACGACGGTACTTGCGCCGATAGGAGGCGATGCCGATGGGGTCTTCTAGTGCCGAGAGGAGGAGATGCCGATGGGGTTTTCTTTCGTTGAGGAGGAGATGCAAAAGTGTTTTCCAATATATATTAATAGATCTCATTTGCCAAGGGAAAGGCGCAGGGTCTCATGGGGGATCGTGTCAGGTAAATGGCCTAGGCGCGTAACTTGCAATCTCGTTGAACTTGGAGCAAACTTAATTCACTTGAACATGATGAGATCGAAAGTTCCCACGAGACTGGTTATTCTGGTATACGAGGTCAGATGTTTCGGTTTACAAACCATGAGTAGACTGGAGAAATATTTTTAATCATTTGATGGCAAAAAGGTGCTTGTTTTAAATATGGACAAGGTGAGATATGATATCATCCTTGTTAGGGAGAGCCAAAAATGTGCGCAATTCGAACGTGGAGCCGTGGCTTAGGTAGAGCAATTTGAAGTGATGGGCAACAAATTGGCTTTCAGTAAGATGGTGTCTACTCTATCTAGTGTACACTACCCCATCTTGCAAAGATTTGTTTTTCAAAGACTTGGTTAGTAGGAAAGAATCGTGAAGACAAGCAAGCTGACTTAGAGTTTGAACCACGGCTTCATTCTTCCTTGTTGACGAGTCATGCTTGGTAACAACAAAATGAAAGCATGCAATGAGTTAGGCAATATAACCCGGGCAGGACCGGATGTTTGGGTTTACGAAACATTAACAGACCGGACAAAAATTTTCATTCCTTTCCTGGCAAAAGTTCCTTGTTTTGAATTGGGCAAACCTGATTACGGATTTCGTAGTTTTTGAGATAGCGAGATCACATTATTTGTTTTTTAATTATCCAATATTGATTTCCACCTCTCTAAATTGCCATGAACTATTCCAACTACCAGCCGTGGTAAATAAATGGGGGAAGACCAGAAGTTGGTTTCCATCACGTCAATGCGTGTGCGAGTATTGCTACACGGGAATCAAGGAAGAGAGATAGAAACAGATATCAGTAGATTGATCTAGAAACAAATATATCCAAAATCACTCTCACATGTCAGGGTAATTTGTTTGGATGCAGATATCCAATTATTTTGCTAAAGAACAGATCACATTCAGCGTGAATTCTACATTCCTCGTTACAAAAATGTGACCATTCTTCCCAGCTCATCTTGAAGCATAGGCGGCCTGCGCACTGATGATTGCCGCGCGCCACTGGCGGCGCCAGTGTTGCATGTCGGTGCCATGTCACTCGCTGGATCACCTCTGAGGCTGCCTCACAGCACCGCAGGCAACCCTTGTTCGTCCGCATCATCATCGATGTTGCAGCTGCCGATTCTTCCTCGCCCTCGACTTGTCTAATGTACCACCTCGTAGTGTCATCATCACCGGTGCCGCCATTGGCCTTGTAGAGGACCATGGCGGCTACGTAGGCCGCCACATTGTGCCCGGCCTGGGCGGCCTCCTCGAGCTTGGCGATGGATGACCGGGAGCTGTAGTTTTCCCCGAACAGGATGTCCATCCCGGAGAGGAAACATGCCTCCGGGTTTCTTATGTGGGTCAGGCAATCGAGGAGGGTGTCGTAGCCCTTGCGGTCGTTCCACTACAGCTCGACGCCAAATCGCTCTAGCGCCACACACCGACCAATGGCCGCGTTGTTGCACACGCGATGCATCTCCCGGCAGGTCGCCCGTAGGCTACGGAGGTCGTCCATGGGCCACTCTGAGGTCGCAACGAGGTGGCCGGCGATGTCAATGTTCACCTCTGTAGGGAGCACCACCTGACCTACTGGCGTCCTGAAAATAGTTTCATCTAACATCAGAGTGCCAGGTCAAATGCACATTCAAATGGATACAAAGACTTGGAAGAGAGCACTGTACTCTCACGGATCTTCCTTCCGAGAGGTGGAGATGCAATTGTAAAAATGTTTTCTGTACCCCAGGCAGAAGAAGTCGATCAATGCCCCATTTACAACAAATCCACCATTCCTTTCTCTGCATTTACAGTAAATTCACCGCTCCTTCGCCACCCAAAACAACCTTCGCTGCTGCTCTGTTGATTTCGGGATAACAATAATAATTCATTATGACTGTTGGGGAACCTAACGGAAATTACGTTCTTGGAAATGTGAACAGGTCGGACTAAATGGTCAGTACAATGTGGTGGATACTAACTGCCGCGCATTTCTTGGTCGATTTTGGCAATACATCATCAGTACAATGCTCAGAAGCATAGGGCACAATGTTCAGAATACATGATCAACACATTGTTCACAATACCAAAGTGTCACTTGCAGAATACATGATCGAGACATCTAATTAGCCTTACCACCGAGCATCAATCCCGCCATTCCCGCGAAAAAAACAAATAAAGCAAGCAGCACATGCCCGAGTTTGGCATTGTGCCTATAATTCCCAATTGACTTCAGCTCGGCGGTAGCCTTCTGAAGTTTTTGTCGCGCTATTTTGAGCTCATTCCTAATCTCTCTAAGCTCACAGTTAGCTTTTCCCAATTCCCCCTCGCACTGCTTTGCATCCGCTTCAGCTTTCGCTTTCTTCTTCATGAGCTTCAGCATAACAGCATACGACCTTTCATCCCATTCTGGATCAATCCAGCAGAAGTAATCGCATTGCTCTTTTTGTTCCTGCAAATTAAATGACCCATTAGCAATAGCCGTTGACCACAGGCACCACATAAGCAGGTAGCCAACTAGCCATTACCTTTGGGCAGCCAGCAAACCGGCGGCCAGGGTTGAGAAAGGTCCAAGCATACTTCACCACAGCTCTCAACCCGTGTTTGCACTTTTCTTTAGGATGCCAATGGCTACTATTGCAGGAAGATGTCTCTGAGCAGTAACTACCAATGGAAGAAGATGCTGGAGTACACGGATGCTTCAAAAAAATTCATTGCAACTTGAAATCAATGCTTAGTTTTGCACTTTCTAAACTAAAGCTTATCAATCAACTTGTAACAATAATCGTGCTTCAACCGAAATCCCCAATTCCAAATATCACTTCCCTCTGACGAAAGGGGAAAGCAGAGGCACAAAACAGGGTACTGACTTGACCGTAGCTCACTCTCCTCCCTTCGATGCGAGGATCCGCCATTCCCGCCGTGGGTTGTAGATCTGCGCACCAACGCCTCTAGGCTAGATATTTGCCACAACGACCCACAGGAGCGTGCTGGGAAGCCCCTTGTAGGGTACGCGGTTGATATAGCTGTTGGCCGCGGGTTCGACCCCTGCTATTGACATAGTATCCTTTTAATTTTCCTCTATTTTTTATCTGACTGACTTGTGGGACCTTCTTAAATTTTATGACGAGTTGGAACCACAGTAGGAAACAAACAGTTTCGCGAACATCATATTATGATCAGCAAAACATAGGTCCTTCTAGCAAAACATCGAACATAGGTCCTTCCAGCAAAACATCAACAGACCGGAACTTTGCCGTCCACTGAGCAGCAAACATCATATTATGATCAGGTAGCAACAAGTTTCTCAACTCATGACCACAAAGTTCACAACACCAAGTAGCAACAAGTTACAACACCAAGTAGCAAACATCATAGGATGATCATCACACGAAGTAGCAACAAGTTTCTTAACTCATGACCACAAAGTTCACAACACCAAGTAGCAAACATCATAGGATGATCATCATTACAATTTTTAAAATAATCATAACCATCCATTTGTAATCATAACGATAAGAACTGATCATCAATTTACATCTGTAGGCGTTGATTCTCCTTCCATAGCTCCATCCTGCAGCTGTCCCTTCACCTTCTGCAGCTCAGCGGCAGTAGCTTCTGAGGATCCTTCCCATTGTTGATCCCTTTTTCGCTTGGCTGACCTAAAGAAAACATAAGCACCAACAAGTTTCATAACACTATGTATTATGATCAAGAGGAACAACCAATAAATAAACATCAATAAAGAACAAGTTTCATAATAATCAAGCACTACCTATTTTTATCTTTCTCGCGTAGTATCCATTGCTTCTCCTTCTCCATCTGGATAACACTCTGTTGTATCGATTGCTTCTCCTTCTCGATCTCGATAACTAGCTGCTCAACCGATTGCTTATACACTTCCATCGCATCGATGGCATGTTTTAGCATTCCCTTCACATTTTCCAGCTCCATGGTAGTTGCTTTAAGCTTGATGTTAGCCTTTGCGCATTCTTCCTTCCATGACCTTGCCTCCTCTTCAGGTTTTGCCTTCCTGTCCAGTACTAGGTCTTTCGACTCTTGATCAAGAATCACACCTATTTCTTTCAATAAGGCATTGTCTAGGCGTAACATATGGGCACACAACTCCTTGTAGTTGTTGGTCTGTTGCAATTGTTCATGTAACAATTGGTCAGCCATCTCGTTGAATTTCCTCATCTCTTGCGTAGTTGTATTTAAAATTTCCTGACACAGCTCCTTGTATTTTACAGCCTCTTGCTGCGCCATGAGTTCTCTGCCTTCTTGTTCTTGCAGGTCTCTCTTCACCTCCTGCAGCCCAGCTTTAGTGGCTTCAAGTACCTCTACAAGCTAGTAAAATACAATAACCTATCAATTCATCAAACGATGCAAACTGAAAACTAACTGAATCTAACACCTATGAATTGTCTATAGCCTATCAACTTGTAACACCAAACAAAGTACAAATATGAGGGTACGATGAAATATGATTCTAGTGTATATGCTCATCAATCCGTTTGATCCCCAAATCTAGAAATCCCTAGGACGATAGGGGAAAATATAGTGGCTCAAACCAGAGAACTGACCTTGTCGAGCCGTTTCAGCTTCTTGTAGCTGGAAGGTGGCGACGGAACCATCTTCCCGTCGCCTCTAGGATCCGCCATTCCTGCCACGAGCTGTTGCAGATCTGCGCGTAGCAAAAGTCGAGAGTCTTTGCGAAGGCAGTGAAGCCTTTTGCCTGCGAATTACTGATTTATATTAAAGATTCACCTTACACAACCATAAGGAAAGTGTTTCCTGTTAAAATGACAGAACCAAGAAGTGGTGCAGTGGTAAGTAACGCAGTCTTGTTCCTATAGGTTTTTAGTTCGAACCCTTGCAATGGTAAGTTTTTTTTTGCAACATTTCGTGACCTAGCGAAAATGCTTACATGTGGGACCTCCATTTTATGATGACTTGGAACGACAGTAGGAAATAAGCAGTTTCGCTATCGTTACTCAGGAAGGTCCTTCCAACAAAACATCAACTCATGACCACAAAGTTCACAACACCAAGTAGCAAACATAATTATGATCAAGTAGCATCAAGTTTCTCAACTCACGACCACAAAGTTCACAACACCAAGTAACAACAAGTTCCATCAACTCATGACCATTCTCAACACTCAAGAACTAAACATCAATTACATTTGTAGGCGTTGATTCTCCTTCCATAGCTCCATCCTGCAGCTTCTACGGAGAAGTAGCTTCAAGCTTCTTGCGAGCTTCTTGCGACCCTTCCCATTGTTGTTCCCTTTGTCGTTTGCATGATCTGAAGTAAACATCAGCAGCAACAAGTTTCATAACACTACATGTCATTCAGGGCCATTCATCACTATGAAGTGAGCAACAACCAGTAGTTAAACATCAACAAGCAACAAGTTTCATAATAATCGTAACTACCTATTTTTATTTAACTCGCAAAGAATCGATTCCTTCTCCTTCTCAACCCGTTCCAGCTTTGCCTTCACCTTTTTCAACTCAGCAGCAGTAGCTTCAAGCTGCTTGTTAGCAATTTCACAGTCTTCCTTCAAATCACTTGCTTCCTCTCGACCATTTTCAACAACCTTTGTTAGCCTATCCAGAACAGCAATAGTCCTAGCATCCCATTGAGGATCAATCCAAATAAACGTCCCACATCATTGTTCTTCAGGCTGTAGACACCAAATACATACATGTTCATACACTGATCCATTTGCAACACTGACATCAAGAGTACAAGTACTATAAGTCTACCTGACCGCAGATTCCATACCGGCGCCCAAGGCTGCACAAGGGTTCCTTGACAAGGATAGCATACCCATGCTCGCACTTGTTATAGCGATCCACAAGGATAAGATCAGCATCAGGAGGGCCTGATGTAACAAAATCAGTGGACCGAGCCACATCCAGAAGCTAGTAAAATACAACAACCTATCAATCTGATGCAAATTGAAAACTAACAGAATCTAACACCTATGAATTGTCAATAGCCTATCAACTTCTAACACCAATCGAAGTGCAAATCTGAGGGTACAAAGAAATCTGAATCAATTGTATTTGTATATGCTCATCAATCCGCAAGATCCCCAAATCTAGAAATCTCCATCCCTAGGTTGTAGGATAAAATGTAGTGGCTCAAACCAGAAGACTGACCTTGTCGCGCTGACTCAGGTACTGGTAGCCGGGAGGTGCCTCATAACTCACCCTCTCATCGCCGCTAGGATTCTCCATTTCTACCACAAGACGCCGTTGCAGATCTGCGTAGCGGAAGTTGAAAGTCTTTGCGAAGTCTGAGTGAAGCGTCTCGCCAACCATTCGATAGGCAATTATAGACTCAACTGAAACTTACATGTGGGACCTGGTCACAGTTAAGAATTCGCATGAACTATTAGCTGAGTTTCCCATAAAACATGCACAACCAAGTAGTGGTGCAGTGGTAAACAGCACAGCCTTGTTCCTTCAGGTACCTGGTTCGAACCCATGCCATGGCAAATTATTTTTGAAACATTTCATGACCTAGCCTCCGCTGATCTGGCGAAAATGCTTACATGTGGGATCCAACTGAATTTTATGACAACTTGGAACACTCTATTTTAAAATAATGCTTACATGTGGGACCAAAGTTGGATTATGACGCCGCTGACCTGGCGAAAATGCTTACATGTGGGACCCTGGAAAATTTTATGATGACTTGGAACACTCTAATTTCGAAAGAATGCTTACATGTGGGACCCTACTGAATTTTATGACGACTTGGAACACTCTGTTTTTAAAATAATGCTTACATGTGGGACCGATGTTGGTTTATGACGTTTTTTCAGAGCTTATGGCGTCACAAAACAGCATGGAAAAGGGAACGCCCGGCTACAGTACCAACCGTAATGACGAAAAAATTTTTTTCACTAAATTTGCTCGGAAGTGAAATATTATGACGAGATCAGCCAGGAACGTCACAAATAAATGACGCTAAAATGTGGTTGCGTCACTAGTCAACGATTTTCTTGTAGTGAGTATCGCACCTCGAAAATATGGACGGTCCGACACAAGCCTCCGGACAGTCCGATGACGGCGGACAGTCCGTGGACCCTGTGCGGACGGTCCGACCTCCGCGCGGACAGTCCGGCGCCCCTCGGCGGACGGTCCGACAAACCTACAGCAACAAAACCCTAACACCTCATAAGATTGACGTGCGAGCTCGCAAGAACTGGACGAACACACGATGAACACGAGGCATGCGGACGGTCCGCGGGCCACTGGGGGACGGTCCGCCAGCCCCAAACAGAACAGCTCGAGCACAAAAACGCAAAGTCAACTCCACCTATCCATCCATGGATCTCCGAAATGACTTGAGCTCTTGAGACAAGATTTGGGGGAGATGTGAAGCGTCCCTAGGGGATGCTATGCCCCAAAACTTGAGACCTGAAACCAACTAAATCGCCGGGAATCTAATCGCAACCGAGCTCCACCAAAAAGCTAGGGTTCCACCCGAAATCCTCAAATCCAAGGCCAAATCCGGAGTTTGAGGGGTCAAGATCAAGCACAAAGATGCACAAGGCATCTATCCATGATCCCCACAAAGAAATCCGAACCCAAACACCTTAGAATCGGAGGAACAAGTCGCGCACGAAAATCCAATGAAAATAGCCCGAAAAAGACACGAAAATCACTCGAGCCACAAGAAGGAAATCGACAAAACCATGAAAGCTTGCATACACTCGGAGGTCAGATTCTCTACAAAACGGTGAAGAAAATTTAAACCTATGGAGCAGGGAAATGAGAAGCAGTCCGGATGGATGGTTTGCCCAGAAACCCTAGAGCTATATATATGAGTCCCTCTGGGTTGGGCAAATGACCAAGCTACCCCTAGCATTTAAACTGAGATACAAACCCCTCAGGGGCAATATGGTCAAGTAGCACTCCTCTTCATCGGACGGCCACGCCTTTGCCGCAGTCCGCATCCTCCCGACGCAAGCCCTGCGATCCCGCCGCATGTCCTCCGGCATCGAAGCTTCTCGGCGCGCCCGGATCACGTCTCCGCCCGCCGAGCCTCCAGTCTTGGTTTTGTGGCTCAACCAAGTAACCCAACGGTTTTGTGGTGAACCGCCGCAAACCCCGCGTGCAGACTCCGGTCGAGAGCCGCTACCCTGCACCAGCTGCAGTCGACGACTTCGTCTTGCTTTTCTTGCCACCATGCGGCCCGCACTTGTCCCTGTTTGGCCACCGGGTCCATTGAGCCGAGCCTAGTTGTCTCTCCACTCCTCGGAGGCCCCGCAAGACTAAGACCTTTCGCGCCCGCTCTTCACCTGCACCTACACAAATCAAGCCGCAACCCGCACCTGCAATACTCGGCCAAGAGTCAGCCCACACCATGTTGTCAATCACTCATCACAGCCAGGAGCGACCATCCACCGGTTCTCGGACGCTCCGGTCCTCAATCTCCCCCTTGATGAGTTCATTGACAACACACATAGTAACCAATTCACAGAAAAAGAGAAAAAGAAAAGAAACGATTGAGAAACTCAAACAAGTGATCAAAAGCCAAACAAAAGCCAAAACGAGATCAATTGAGAGGGGAAAATCTCGGTCCCCTAAGACAAGGACAACGGCTCAACACAACCGAGATAAATTGCTCCGAAATTGCCGACTCCTCAAGGTGAGGCAAAAGGGCTCGACACCATCGGCAAAAGAGCATAACTGGAATCAGGCGACAAAGAGCTCCCAAATGCATGAATGCAAGCTCCCCTGAACAAATGCATTTCTCCCAATTTTTCTCCCCATTGATGCAAAACTCCCCCTGGATGCATGAATTGGGTACTTTCCTCCCCTTTGTTGGTAATGCATGAATCAAGTCTACAAATGCAAGCTTGTACTTCTCAAATAGACAAAGAGCACTACAACATGCTAAAAATGAGACATAAACAAGCAAGATAGCCACAAATTTAGTACAAGCATCGCCAACAAGATAGATAGGGACATATAAGCATGTGACATAGCCATGATAAAAAAGAAGCATTTTTTAACACAAATTTCCCTCTCATGAGCATAGGACCTGAACATGGTCAAAATGAACACAAACAACATATAACTCACAAACTTCATGCAAGGTCACAAATTCTCATCACAAGATCATCACAAACACCTACAAGCTATCTCATGTCATGTCAAAGCCACCGAGCCATGTGTCCACTTCTAAATATGAGACTTCTCATTGGTGAACATCATGCAACAGTTTAGCACCTAGGATAGGGAATTTAAAGCATAAATGACATGAAAGCACATTTTTCAAGCACAAGCATTTCATATACCAATTTCATGATTTCAAATTAAGCATGGTACATGAAGTGCCTTTGCGGCAAAAAGAAGCTTAGGCTTCTCCACAAGGTAGCATGTAGGGTAAACATTCATGATGACAAATGGGTCTTTGACCCCAAATGAAAAGAACATGCTTCCCAAGCACAATTTAAGCAAGTGTGAAACATGGGTACCCCTGGGTCCCCACCGACCAGGCTCACGGCCGTCCCCGACAAGTGGGTCCGGCCAACCAGAAGACCCGCCGACCTGTTAGTGGGCCCAACCGACCTAGTTGGTGACCCACACGACCTCCTGAAGACCTTCCAGAAGATTCCCCAGACGACCTTATCCAGACTGACCTCAAGACTTGGCGAGCAAGACAAGACATCGGTGGATTTCGACCAAAGTAGATCGACGGATATGGCAAGTGTCGTAGTCAGCTAGATTTAGGTCTCCTGGTCGTGTCCGACCTGGAGTCTGGGAACCGACCTTGTCCGCTGGCCAATATAAGGCGGGCAGGGCGACCCCTTGTATCAATACGCAATCCTCAAGCAATCTACACCAACAACTGGACATAGGGTTTTACTCTCCGGAGACCCGAACCAGTATAAACTCGTAGTGTTCTCCGTGTTCCGTGTGCCCATGCACAACCATCGAGTTCTTAGCCTTAGATTCCACCCTGCCGAACAACTAAACCACAAGGATTAACACCCCCGTGGGCTGTCCAGATCTCACCATCTGACAGTTGGCGCGCCAGGTAGGGGGAGAATCCGAGGTTCTTCGTGCAACTCGATGGCTCCGACCAACGGCGTCATCTTCCTGGAAAGCATGGCGGACATCCTCGCCAATCCCGTCGACATCTGCTTTGGTTCGATGCCGGCAAAATCCACCGCTCCAGCCGCCTGCCTCGTCATCGAGAGCAATGCGGTCACCTCCAACCAGCAGGTCGGTACAGATCTGCTGGCGAAAACCCACCTACCCACTCCTAGCGACCTGATCGCGGGACTCAATTGTGTCGAAGGCATGCTCTCCGACACGATCAAGGTCTGCGAACGCGTCAAACGCCCTCGCAGGACCCCTCCGTCCTCATTCAGCATGCCTCTTGGCTTGCAGAACGCAGCTCACGCAGCGTCTCACTACATGAAGCGCAAGATCCAGATCAAATCTGGATCCAAGACACCAGATCGTGGAAACTGCAGGAGCCACCTCGACGACCCTTGCCCCATCCATGAGAACCCGAAACACACGGCTCGCCAGTGCCGTGTGCTCAAGAAGCTTCGACGACCTCTCACCGCGGCTCATCGCCGCCAGATCAACCGAGAGCCGTCCCCGGACCGCCTCGCATTCCAGATCGCCCGCACGACCATCTCCCCGAACTATCCGGGAGAAGCGTTCGAGACTCCAGATCGCGAGGTCTTGGTTGTCTCTGCGGATGTACCTCCTCAAGCTGGCGAGACGGACGAGCAACGTATCGAACGTGAAAACGCCAACGCTGCACGAGCTGCACGTCGTCAACAAGAAGTCAAGGCAGCCGCAGCTAACGTGGGACAAGGCGCCGGCGACCAACCCAGAGGCAATGTCGTCAACAACGGAGCGCAAGCACCCACGGCTCTAGCAGCTCCCCAACAACGCAACGAGGCTCGTCGGAACCGCTTACGTGCCAGAGACCTCCGGGACTTTGAGCAAGATGGCCACGAAGTCTACAACTCCCCTCAAGCAAATCTGGGCGCCGCTCTCGCTGCACTAGGTCAACTTGAGGATACTCCGGCAATACGGCGTCTTCAAGCCCACATCCGCGTCGCCACCGCTCAGGTCGAAGAACGGGGCCCAGGGTACAGCAAATCGGCTGCAAGCTCCTACTCCAGGAGTAGGTCGGACAACCCTCGGCAACGACGTCACTCCAACGCCAATGCTCCTCTTCAGCCGGTGCCTGAACAAGGAGGTGGCGAAAACGAAGTGGTACAGCCGGTCAACCCCGCTGCCAACGCTGCCGCTAACGCTGCAGCCAACCCCGGCGCCAATGCTGCCGCTAACGCCGCAGCCAACCCTGCTGCCAACACTGCTGGAAACGTCGCTAACAATGCAGCTAATGCTGCTGGCGCCCAACAAAACGTCGGAGCTCAACCTCCGCCAGTACAAGCCAACCATGCTGAAGAAAGCCAGTGACGACGGATACGAGATGAAGTGGAGATAGCACATCGTGCTAACTATGACCGCATCAACGGGGTCCCCGATCCCCTCAACGCCAACAATCCAATCCAAGCAACGGAACTACGGAACATGCACGACCAAGAGCTCCTCCGACATGCCCAGTACGACCAAGATAATGGTCCGCCAGACGATCTCTACATTATCCCAACGGCTTATGCCCCGTCAGCCAGCCCGGGAGCAGTCAACAACTTCCCGGCATTGTCACGACGTCTCAGGACGATCAGATACCCCAAAGACTTCAAGCCAGCCATTGAGAAGTACGACGGTCACTCCGACCCAAGTATTTGGCTCAAGATGTACAGCATTGCGGCACGCGCCTCCGGGGGTAATGAAGACCACATGGCGGGATATTTCCCCCTTGTGATGGGTAAAGCGCCACTCCTGTGGCTCGACAATCTTCCTGCAGAATGCATCACCTCGTGGGCGACCCTGTCGCATCTTTTCACGACCAACTACCAAGCGACCTACAACCGCCCGGGCAACACGCACCACCTCGCAAGAGTACGGATGCGGCGTGATGAAACTCTCCGAGAGTACACTAATCGCTACTTCGAAAACCGCAACACTCTCGCAGGTGTTAAAGACGAAGACGTCATAGCATACTACAAGAAGGGGATAACCAACATCAAGCTCTTCGAGAAGATCCACGAAGCTGACGCACATACCATCGGCGACCTCATGGCTTACGTCGACAAGCTTGTTGACACTCAAGACGCGGTGATGCACGACTTCAAGGGAGAAGACCACGACGATGGAGGCAACAGGTCGCGCAAGCGATCTGGCGAGGCCTACGTAACCGATCCACCCTGACTTTCCACCTTCCTTGAGGGCGACTTCAACATGGTCATGGATGACCAGTGCCAGTTCCACCGCGACGCCAAGCACACCATGAGGGAGTGCGAACAGCTCAAACGTGCTCTAGGGGTTCCCCCAGAGCCTAAGAAGACCAAGAGCAATAGCAACGACGACCAAAATAGTGGCTGCCGCTACGACAATCGCAACCGTCAACCTGATTGACGCGATTACCGAGATCGCAGAACTTACCATCGTAATGACGACAGGGACCGTCGTGATTATCACCGCGATTATCGCCGCTATGACCGACGTGATGACAGACGTGACGATTACCGGCGGGAGGATCGCCGCGAAGACAACCATAACGACCGGCAGGAGGATCGCCGCGACGACCGCCGTGACGACCGGCGGGACGACCATCGTCGCAACAACAACAATCGCAAGGAACGCTCTCCACCACCACCGCCAAAAGGGGGCAACCCCAACGGCGCGTTTCAAACCGCCAACCGAGAGATCAACTTCATAGTTGGCGGTCGCCAAGCGACCAAAAGCAACAGGCAGCTTTGATCAAACGCAAGAGAGATCGGGCACGTCAACACTGAAACCCCGCAACCTCTGCGTTGTTCGGAGTTCCCCATCACCTTCTCAAGAAAAGACCACTGGGTCCACATACCAGACCCCGGGACCTACCCGCTGGTCGTCAACCCCATAGTCGACGGCGCGTTCCTGCCTAAGACCCTCATCGATGGGGGCAGCAGCCTGAACATTATCTTCACAGAGACGCTCAGAAAGATGGACTTCGACTTCAACAAGATGACCGCCTGCGACGAACCCTTCTACGGCGTGGTGCCCGGCAAGGCCGCGTACCCCATAGGTCGTGTATGCCTGCCGGTCACCTTCGGTACACAGGAAAACTTCCGAACAGAGTACCTAACGTTTGAGGTCGCAGACTTCCGCTCCTCCTACCATGCCATCCTTGGCCGACCTATGTTAGCCAAGTTTATGGCTATACCGCACCACACCTACTTGATAATGAAGATGCCAGTGCCTAACGGAATCCTTTCCGTCCTGGGAGACATCATGGTCTCCTACAACTGCGAGAGCTCCACCGTCGAGCTCGCCAAAGACTCCGCCTGCAAAGCCGTAGCTACGGTCATGGTCGCCCAGGCCGCCAAGATCGACCAAACTACTTTGGAGGTGCTAGAGCAAAAGCGTACAGCTACAGCCTTGGATCCAAGTCCTGCTGTGAAGAAAGTTTGTCTCGGCCTACTCGACGCATCCAAGGAAGTAATCGTTGGGGCCAACCTCAACCCCAAATAGGAACTCGCGCTCACCAGTTTCCTCAAGGACAACGCTGACATCTTCGCATGGAGTCCGTCCGACATGCCTGGTGTCCCCAGGGAGCTGGCTGAGCATACCCTCGAAGTAAACAAGACTGCCCGACCTATCAAGCAAAAGCTCCAGCGATTTGCAAAAGATAGAAAACAGGCTATAGAAACCGAGGTCTGCAAGCTCTTAGCTGCAGGATTTATTCGCGAATGTAAACACCCGGTTTGGCTCACAAACCCGGTTCTTGTACCCAAGAAGACTGGAGGATTAAGGATGTGTATCGACTACACCGACCTCAACAAGCACTGCCCAAAAGATCCCTTCCCTCTTCCTCTTATTGACCAGGTCGTGGATTCCACGGCTGGTAGCGTCCTACTTTGCTTCCTCGACTATTATTCAGGATATCACCAGATAGCCCTAAACCCTGACGACGAAGACAAAACAGCGTTCATAACACCCCATGGCATCTACTGCTACAAGGTCATGACCTTTGGCCTCAAAAACGCGGGAGCAACATACCAGAAGGCGATACAGAAGTGCCTGAAGTCGCAGATCGGGAAGAATGTCGAAGCATACGTCGATGATGTGGTCGTTAAGACCACCAAGGAAGACCAGCTGATCGCTGACCTCGCCGAGACCTTTGCCAACTTACGGGAATTTCAGTGGAAGCTCAACCCGACCAAGTGTGTCTTCGGTGTTCCCTCCGGATTGCTCCTGGGCTTCATGGTCGGACACCGAGGCATTGAAGCCAACCCCGTGAAGGTCGACGCAATACGCAACATGGCCAAGCCATCTTGCAAGAAAGACGTCATGAAGCTCACAGGTATGATGGCGGCCCTAGGTCGTTTCATCAGCAAGCTCGGCGAGAAAGGTCTGCCCTTCTTCAAGCTATTGAAGAAGGCAGATAAGTTCGTATGGGACGAAGAAGCACAGAAGGCTTTCGAGGCTCTCAAAGAGTCCTTGACCACACCTCCAGTCATGACACCACCTGTAGCGGGGGAAACCCTCCTACTCTACATCTCTGCCACCACTCATGTGGTCAGCACGGTTCTCGTCGCTGAACGAGCAGAAGAAGGGCAGGCCTATCCTGTTCAACGACCTGTGTACTACGTAAGTGAGGTCCTGGCCGACGCTAAAACACGGTATTCACAGCCTCAGAAGTTGCTCTACGCACTCCTGATCACGTCGAGAAAGCTTCGCCATTACTTCCAAGCCCACAGGATCATGGTGCCTTCGTCGTTCCCTCTAGGAGAAATCATCCGTAATCGTGATGCCAACGGCCGCATCGTCAAGTGGTCAGTAGAGCTTGGAGAGTTCGACATCGAGTTCTGCCCCAGGCAAGCGATCAAGTCGCAGATCCTCGCTGACTTTGTGTCGGAGTAGACAGAAATCCAGATGCCCCCTCCCAAGGAGCGGCCTGAACACTGGATAATGTACTTCGACGGAGCCCTCAACCTCGAAGGCGCAGGAGTAGGTGTGCTACTCATCTCTCCCCAGGGAGAGTAGCTCAAGTACGTTCTACAGATACATTACAAGGCCTCCAACAATGGAGCAGAGTACGAAGCTCTAATTCATGGGCTCCGCATAGCAGTGTCCCTTGGCATCAAGCGACTATTGGCTTTTGGCGATTCCAAGGTCGTCATCGAACAAGTCAATAAAGAGTGGGATTGTGTCAAAGACACAATGGACGCATATTGTGCTGAGATCCGCAAGCTCGAAGGCCACTTCGAGGGAATTGAGTTTCAGCATGTGCCACGCAACAACAACGTCGATGCCGACGTACTCTCCAAACTAGACTCCAAGAGGGCTTTAGTTCCGGCGGGTGTGTTCGTCGAAGACCTACGCAAGCCTTCGATCAAGCTGCTGGATCCAGATAATCCAGACCAAGCTCAACACGACCAAACTCCAGCACCTTCCCGTGACGTGCTGATGACAGAAAAGGAGGATGATTGGCGCGAGCCTTTCTTAGCCCTCCTACTCGACCAACGAGTCCCAGACGATAAGGCAGAGTGAGAGCGTATCACACGACGAAGTGCTAACTACGTCGTGATTGGTACCGACCTATACAGAAAAGCCGCTTCCACTGGCGTCTTGATGAAATGTATTCTGCGATCAGAAGGTCTACAGCTCTTGGCTGAAATCCACGGTGGAGAGTGTGGCTGCCACGCGGCATCCGCCAATCTGGTCGGTAAAGCTTACCGATCTGGTTTCTACTGGCCCACGGCCATGGCTGATGCTAAAGACCTCGTAAAAAGGTGCAAAGGATGCCAATTCTTTACCAAACAGCAGCACCTACCAGCCCAGGCCCTGCGCACAATTCCCCCATCGTGGCCCTTCGCCATGTGGGGCCTCGACTCTATGGGTCCGTTCAAAACTGCCCCGGGCGGCTACAGCTATATCCTCGTGGCCGTCGACAAATTCACAAAGTGGATCAAAGTCCGACCTGTCGCAAAAGTCAAGTCGGAAGAAGCGGCCAAGTTCATACAAGACATAACACATCGCTTCGGTGTGCCTAATAGGATCATCACCGACCTTGGGATAGCCTTCACAGGCTCTACCTTCTGGGATTTTTGCCAAGACAACATGATCGACGTCTACTACTCTTCAGTCGCCCACCCTAGGTGCAACGGCCAGGTCGAACGTGCCAATGGCATGGTTCTTCAATCCCTCAAAGAGCGTATCATTGCCGATGCTTCAAACTACGCTACACGATGGTTAGCCGAGCTACCACATGTAATCTGGGGCCTAAGGACTCAAGTCAGCTCTGCTACAGGCTTCTCGCCCTTCTTCTTGGTCTATGGCTCCGAAGCCATTCTACCTACCGATGTCACCTTTGGAGCTCCACGCATACAATTCTACGAGGAGGGAGAAGCCGAGCAGACTCGTCGTGTCAACCTTGACAGCCTCGAGGAACAAAGGCTGGCCGCTGCCATGCGTCAAGCTCATCACGACCAGCAACTTCGTCGATACCACGATCGCAACATTAAAAAGACATCCTTTAACGTGGGCGACCTAGTCCTAAGGCGTATCCAGAAGACAGATGGCATGCATAAGCTCTCTTCCCCTTGGGAAGGACCCTTCATAGTCACCGAAGTCATCAGCCTATCTACATATCGCCTCCAATGGGGCGATGGGCAAGGTGTACCCAACCCTTGGAACGTGGAGCATCAACGACGATTCTACCCGTAGAATAGTCTTTTTTTTAACAGCTATGTATTTTTCATCTCTGTACTTTTTCAGCTTCAATAAATAATAGTTAAAGCAGTCATCTGCTGTGTCTTGAGCTCTACCATCCTCTCCTCCCTCATGTCTTCAACCCTCCCCCTCGACACGCTCGGGGGCTTGGCTGAAGCCAACATAAGGGTCGCGAGACCTGGGGGTTAAAATTTCAGATCCTCCCCCTCGACATGCTCGGGGGCTTGGCTCAAAGCCAACCTAAGGGTCAATCGACCTGACGATGACGTCCCTCATGACTACCTATTTTGTGTTGTTGCGAGCATGCTTGGTCGAAAAGGTTGCAAAACCTGAGTCCCAGACTCCTTCCCGCGTACCGATCACACGTAAGCCTCCCCATTGAGCTGTGGAGGTCGGTAAGCCAGCCTCTCCGTGAGAAGTGGTTAGCGGTCTACAATACAAAGCAAGATACTACAAGACTACCAAGTTTGCACGGACACAAAGTAAATACGTCATGCAGGCAACAAAATAAGGTTTCATCAAATGATATTTTTATATGGCTGGGAGGAGGAGGAGGTACAGCTCCTAGACTAAGACTACTCTTCGCCGTCGTCACCTTCATAGTCAAGAGCATTCATTACTGCCGTAGCGGCATCACGCACTTCAAGCTCCAAGGCCTTGAGGTCTTTCATTGTATCAGAACTCTCCCCGACCTTGACCATGTCAACATCGGGGTAATGCGACTTCACCCGCACTAACGCCTCCGTGGCCGCCGCCAAGCTTGTCACCCTCAGCAGGTCGAGAAGCTTCTCGGGTATTCCTATGAGACGATCAAGAGCAGACTTGGGTTCCTCACCCTCGACCTGTGACGCTATCATGTCCATAGCATAGTGGGCAGCGTTCTTCAGGTCGTTCAGCTCCACCTCTTGCCCTGCAATGATCACTTGGTCATTTTGTAATGACTTCAATGCTACCTCGAGGTTGACCTCGAGATCCTGCCGAGCCTGTTTCTCATAAGTCAGCTTTTGAGTTACGACCAACTCACTGTCTATTTTCTCCTTCATCACCCGCTTGAGCTCGTTGGCGCCAGCATCGGCCTCTTGCAGGGTTACCTCCAAGCTTCAAACCCTTTCTTTGGTGTTCTTCAGGTCATTCTTGAGGTCATCCTCACACCTGTGGAAATCTACAACACACCGATGTACTCCAAAAGATCATACTCCCAGCAGCACATTACAACAACGGTGACAAACCAATAAGCAAAAAGCCTTACCAGCGCTTGCGGCGTTAAATTGCGTATTGGCCTCCTGGGTCTTGCGCCTCTCCTCAGCTAGCTCGTCTTTGAGCTTCTTTTTGTCCGCCGCTGCCGCCTCATGGACCTGCTTGAGCTTCTGCTCAAGCTCGACCACCCGCAGCTGCGTCGTCGCAGCATTCCTTAGCAGGTCGGCCCTGCCCTTCGCACGATCAGCCAGCGACTGCTCCAAGGAACCAGGTCATCAATTACAAGTTTCAAATTACATCTTCACAAATAAGCCCAAGGGAAAGACTTACTGTCAATGCTTCGTTAAGCGTCAAGATCGCATTCCGGACCGCCCGCATATCCTCATTATCGTCGAAGATATCCTCCTGCCAAGGAGTACCATTCCAGTCAATCTCTCTACGTCTCCACGTTGGCCCTGTCGATGGCGAACTCGGTACCTGCGTGTCGGATGTTTCTGGATTCTTTGGCGGCTGCTCGAGTTGAATTGGGTCCCCAGTAAGGTCCTGATCCGACGTGCTGGGCACCGCATTGATAGGGTCCACGTTGATGACGGGGGGGAGGTCGATGCCCCGACGTCGCCCACAGAGCCTTGTGCCCCAGCGTCAGCAGCAGGCGGCGGAGTTGCTGTCCTGGTGTCGTCAACTAGGGTCCGAGCTTCGACCTCATGGTCATCCGACCTGGTACGGGAAGGAGACCCTTGATCGCCCAGGGCACGCTGAGGCTGGACAACCGGCCTACCGCCGTCTCCATCAACAAAATGCAAAGAAACCAAACAACCAACATAGACCAAGACATGAGCAAGTTTCAGAAAAATGACCCTACCTCACAGTAGTTGGGGTGCGTAACCTTGGCCTGAAAGGCCGCACTTTCACCAGCACAGGCATCCTCGCCTGCGCTCCTGCAGCAGCCCGCTGCGCCTCCATCCCTTGATGGAGGTTGTCCTCTGTCGTCTTCTGCGTCACTTCCCGCTGCCTCTTGGCCGCGGGACTTAACGACCTCCTCGCCGTCCAGTCTTCAACAACCGGCGGGTCATCGGTGACCTTATCTTCATCGGACTCGACCTCCCTGGTCGATGGTGTAGGAATCACCGGCGTCTCGACTGCCGATGGAGGGCTCGTCTTCCTCTTCCTCTTCTTCTTCTTCTTCGCCTCGAGCTTGGTGGTCTTCGCCGCTTCGACCTTCGCAGCAGTTGTTGAGACTGACTGCTTCGCTTCCGCAGCCCTGGTCCTGCGCTTGGGCTTCGCGGTGCTGCTCGCCTCTTGCTGATTCGTGGCATTGTCACCGACCTCCTGGTCAGTGTTTTCATCAACCTCCACCGACGAGTCAGACTCATAATTCTCCAGTAGCCTAGCTGCTGGAGGTTGATACTTGTCCGACCTCATGTTCCGACGAGGTTCTTTGCCTTCCGGAAGAGGGGCCAGACACCAAAACTGCCTTTCTCGTTCCTGCGACGAGTGAAGAGCAAAGAAGTAAGAACGACGTAAAAGCAAAAGAACATAGTAAACGACCTAGTAGTTACAGGACTTACCGGGCAGCTGGCCGGCTCAACGAGTACGCCTTTGGGCACTTCTTAATCCGTGCCTTCCCGGCATAGATCTGCGACACCCTAGCCGCCATCTCCTCCTTGGGGACTTTGCGGTTGACCTCATGGGTGGGGTCCGATTGTCCCCAGTACTCGTACGCCGGGTGCACCCGATCCTTGATCGGTTGGATCAGGCACCGGCAGAAAGACCTAGCGACAGAACCTCCTGTCACACCCCTCTCCTTGAGGTCGGTGACCAGTGCAAGCACTTCCTTGACGTCGTCTGCCTCACGCGAAGACAGCCCCAGGTCCCACTCTGGAATCTTCACGGTCTTGTGCCTAGTTCGCTTCGGGAGCGCCGGCTTTTGATCAGCAATGTAGAACCAATCCGACCGCCATCCAGCGGTGTTATCCGGCAGGTCCGTGTTAATCCACTCTGACTTGAGGCCCGACCTCAAGCAGAACATTACAACCCCTACAACACCGGCCCGCTTGCCGGTGGTCTTCACACAAAAAAGATGCCTCCACAGAAGGAAGTGAGGCGATATCCCCAGATACGCCTCACAGAAATGAATAAACATCGACACCACAGTGATGGAGTTGGGGACGAGGTGTACCAGCTCCAACTTGTAGTAGAAGAGAAGCCCTCGGAAGAAATCACCGACGGGGATGTTGAACCCGCGCTCGAAGAAGGAACCAAAGACGACCTGCTCCCTGACATCTTCCGTCGAGAAAGCCTCGCCCGTCGGCGCCTTCCACTCCACTTCCGCCTTAGGCCTCAACAGCCCACGGTCCACCAGTGCTTGAATCTTCGTCTCCGACATCGTTGAAGGCTCCCACACCGTCTGTGGGTCGGGAATCGCATGGGCTAGCGCCGCCATTTCTCGAGCTTGAATGGATCTGGATCTAAATGTCACTAGGGTTTTGATGCGCATGCGCGGCGGCGCAGGGCGCGGATGGCAGGGCTGATACGCGGCCGGCTAGAGATGGTGGCGGATTAGGGAAGTTCGGGCGGCGGTTGGATGCGGAACCGTGGCGGCTAAGGCGTGGTGGCTCTGGCGGTGACGGCGACAGGAGGAAGAAGATGAAGCGTGTGGTCAACAATGGTCCCCGCTGCTCTATTTATATGGGTCCCACCGGGTCCGCCCGTTGCGGCTCCTTCCACAGTACTGAGCTTGCCCTAACGGCTCCATGCCGATAATTTCGCAAGTTGATCACGCCGGATTTTGCATCAACGAATAGTACAGCGACCTGCACCCCGGATTTAGGTCGTGAGGAACGTCAAATTATCAGGTCGTCCTGACAACAACATTTTGATCTTCAACAGGTCGATAAGCTCCCAATCATATGGCTTCCGGTCTTTGATGAATAATTTCGTCAGAACGACTAGTACATGACAGAAGAGAGAGAACATTACACGGGTCCCCCGAAGGTACACAAGTCGCCTACGACCTCATTTGATCTAGAACCCGGCACAAAAATATAAACGTACTCGAAGACCTGATCTACCTAGAGCAATCCTTGAGGCGTACTCCGATACAGTAGAGTACATCGCAAGAATTCTTCTAGCCTCAGGACCTCGATGGTGGCCTCGCGGTGAACAACTGCACGACGCTGCATGTAGTTGGGCACACTTTGTGCCTGACTATGGAATGCAGATACGAGCTTGCTCTTCGGCGCGGACTGCATGCCCTCAACGAGCACCACACGGTCGTCGAGGACTTACAGCTTCACCTCGGGCCTCTACAGCATCACCTCCAAACTCTACCTGGTACCACGCAGAGGCACGGTACAAAGAGTTAGGGTGCTGCCTACATTTCGCAAGAGTTCTTCTAGCTTCAAGCTTCTACAAACATGACATCCTACAATCTGGTGGACGGACACATGCCCATGGCATGGCCTCAAAACTACTCTGCAGCTTCATAGCTCAGCAATGCTCGGTGCTTGCCCCCCTCAAGCTTCACAGTGCTATTTATAGCAAAAGCCAGGCCTTAGGCAGCTGGCGAAGTGATGACACTGAAACCACACGGGTCCAGTAGGCCTGTGGACATGTGAGTGATTAAAGGCGATGACTTTATACCTGTCTCGCGATGTCTTTGTCGCTAGCGCATCAACGATGCCTGAGCCCGCCGCAGAATCACATGGCTACAGTGCGCTCCTTGATTCGTGGGCAGTTTGTCGTTTTCTGGGTGGCAAGAGTATCTCCGACCACTATTGACCCGTGACCCTGCAGTCTACGGAACAAGACAAAGCCTGACCATGTGTCAGAGGGCTCAGCGCCTCGTTATAACTGCAAATGACGACGACGACTATATGCACTCCTTCTATGACTGGACGTTTTTATTGCACCCGCTAGGCTCTGCGTCCTGATGCATCCGCTATGGCTATGCATGTAAACGGACCTATTCCAATTAGCCTATATTTCTGTTTCCTGAGTAGAATGGTTGTAGGTTCAATTGAAGACCTTCCGGGGTATGCGTGCCTTGCTGCTCTGCCAGATCCGTCTGGGCGCCTGGAGACCAGATTCATCACATCTACGATTTTCGTCGGGCCCCCGTGGTCGGTGTGCGTATTGCTGAGGTCGTCAATACCTTAGTGCCATGGCTCTGCTGGATGGCTAGCAGCTATGTTGGTCGTCTGGGCACCAAAATGGCCTTCTTGAGGTCGGTGTGCCTTTATACCTAGGTCTTGCAATACCTCGGTATGTTTACAGCCCTGCCAACCTAGTTGAGCACCCCGGATGCGTGACCTTCCGAGGTCGGTGTGCTCTTGTAGCCCTGCCAACCTGCTCTAGACACTAAGGATTTTGCGTCGAAAATGAAGGCCTTCCTGTGGGGTGCGCGCCTAATGGCTCTGTCAAGTATCTCCGGGTGCTTAGGCGCTTTATTTTGAGACCTTATTGAGGTCGGCATGCCTCGGGTGGCTCTGCCAGACTCTTTGCAGCTATGCAGGATATCTGGGTGTCTCTACACTCCATATGTTCAAGATCAATATTTTCAACAGCTTCATCGTAGATCGTTTCGACCACTACAGACAACCTCTACATGCCATGTTGTTGGTATTTGTTAAGCCTACAGAAATATTATGATGGATAATCTGCAAGCGCACGGATACCGGTGAGCACTTCACCCGGGAAGAGGGTTTTAAATATCGAATCCACAGGGAGAAAGGTAGAGAGAGTGGTCTGAGGTATATAACTAATCCCCGAGAAGCTATCAAGGAACTTGACAGAAAGAAAGGTAGGGAAAACTTTAGGATAATCTAGTCCTTACTCGCATAAGCTATGCATTAATGTTCTTATGGGGAGATTGCCTGAAGACACACTTAGGAAAGGGAGCCTCCCGACATTCTATAGGGGGGAGTCCTACGGTTTCTATAGACGGGAGGTGGACTGCAAAGGACAGACGGGAACAAGGTCACTTCCCGCTTCTACCACACGATCCGGAATATAGAAGGCATTCATAAGCTAGCTAGTCTAAGCACCACGCTTACACTAAACATGCAACTTTAACTCAAGAGCTACAGGAATTAAAGTACTCAAAAGAGTTATGAACCATAAGAACAAGAATAACAATGTTGCTTACTTGAATATGAAGTTGATCCTTTCCATAAGGTTTCAAGATCGGGCTCCAATGGAGTCTGATCCCAGAGGAAGAAGATGAATAGGAGACACCGACATGTCCAGGCCTTCCTTCTCCTCCACCTCTGCCATGCTCTAATTCTCTCGAACGAGATTAGCTAGATCTAATTAGACCATGGCTCTAATCTCTCAACTTGATACAACTCTCCAACTCTAATTCTAATCTAGGGCTTCTATCTCTGGTAGGCATTGGTGATTAGAATGAATTGGATGCCTGCCCTGGGGTCAGGGGGCTGCTTATATAGTCCTGAGGGGGTACCATGCGCCATAGGATCAAACCGACCTAAACAAGTGGTTTAGATTGATCCTAGGAGGCGGTGGTGGAAGCTTCCAGAAGATGGACCGAAACAGGCCCTGTAGCAGGCCGGTCGGCCTCCTCATGGGGCCGGTCGGTCCCTGGTGGTGGAAGTCCAGGTCCATCTTTGGTGGGTGCGTGCGCGTCGTCGTGCCCTTTCCGAAAAACTATAATTTGCGTCAAATGGAGTCCGGATGAGGAAGTTATGCCCGTTTTACCGAACCCCGCTCTGCGACTGATATCTTCTGATTCTGAACTCCGAATATGGCAAATGATATATCCGTTTCGATCATCTCGACGAGGTCTTCGCAATGTTGCACTTTAATTCTTCATTTAAGATACTTCTAGGTTGCTCTTTTGTAGGAGTTGGATCGGAGTACGATTGGGACACGTCTTGGAGTCGTATGACTTGATAATTCTCGCTGTTTTCCTGTTTAGTCCCTGCAAATCATAACTTCACCAAAACTCATAGAATTCATTAGTAGCAAACCCCTAAGTCTATATTGATATTCATTTTATGCCCTTTTCTATATTTAGTTGACAAGTAAAAGTATACGTTAATATGTGTCAACAAACTCCCCCAAGCTTACCCTTTGCTAGTCCCTAGCAAAGATATGATGTAGTAGGATCAGGAGTTGCTGCAACGCTTTCACACCTCATAAAAGAAGTACTATGATTTTCAAAAATAAATTCTCGTTAACAAGATTGCTCTATCATATCTTTAACCATGGTGTGTAGCCTTTTCGTAAATCTTGAGCAATTAAAAGACAAAACAATCAAGTCAAGCAGTATATCTCAAATTCTTTGATCAACTATCATCCTGGGATTTTGCAAGATTTTCAAAAAAAACTCAGAGATCCTGTGCATGACCCTCTCCAGTATGGAGTCACACTTGGCAAGATATGTATGGCGGGATGATAGTATGGATGAGGGTGAAAGGGGTTAAGCCTTTAGCCTTCCTTTTTTTTTACTTTTTTTTTCATGTATCTTGGACTACATCTCTCTTTCTAAATCTTTTAAGATCTGGTCTTTCCATTCTTGGAGAGGTGGGCTCTACTCGACCCGGACTTTTGTCCATTTTTTTTCTCTCCTTAGAGATGTGGGCTCTACTCGCCCTCGGACACGCGTCCATTATTCATCTCTAAATTTATTTTTTCAGGGAGGTAGGCCCTACTCGCCTAGTATGACACTTGTCCTTTTCTCTCCCTCTCTCGTCTCACTTTTTCCTCTCTTTTCTTTTTTTTTCCTTTTTTCGAATGTAGCCCCAGAATCTTTTTGACATTGAGAGAGACATATCCAAGAATTGCATGAGCTATTTTTTTTATGACATGGCTTGTGGCTAGATGGAAGATGCGTACTTCCATGTCAGAAGCAGCATATAGTGGAATGGGAATGATCTTGTTGTGTATGACAAGCTCTCAAGGATCAAACATAGGAACTCATCATGTAAGATTTTTCAAGATTTAAGATAAAACCAGGAATCAAGCATCTCTAGGAAATTGATAAACAGCAGCTCAACTTTTCATGAATCATCTTTCAAAGCCTAGACTCAGATTAAGCATGAACTTCCCACAGGTTTTGGGTTTAGAGCAAATTAAGCATTTAAAGCTTTGGGAGAATCTAGGTCTGAAAACCAAGTATTTAAGAGGTATTACGGCGGAGCAACTATTCATCATTTCCAAGCATATATCAAGATCATTATTTAAGAGAAAAGCCAACTAGCAGACTCTAGCATTTATCCAAACTTCTAACACACTAAGACTCTTTAAGCAATCTAATATTTAAAACATAGGGTAATAATACTTATCGTGATAACTGGGGGTGCTCTCCCCCAAGCTGGATCTTGAAGTAGTCCTTGATTTATCCTTGGAACTTGCTGGCCTTCGAGTCTTCCTTAATTTTCCTGTAAATATTAGTTTCGCATATACCCGAAGGAACAAATTCTAGGATTACGTTGTGAGCCTTCATGTGCCCACTTCTTTTTGGGTTTTTCTAAAAAGCGTGGACCTTCATGTGCCCACATATTTTTGTAAATTTTATATGCAAAAAGGATGATGATGCAAAAACTTATGGATGCAATATTTATTTATGCCACCACAACAAGGAGTACTTGCATGAGGTTTTAGGGAATAGATGCAAATGCAGCAAACATATTTATTTATTTATTTTCTGATGCAGGTGTAGGGAAGTGAATATGCTAAAGGAAAAATGCAGAAAATAAATATGCAGATAAATACCGAGTTTCCTCTCGGCGAGCGTTTAGGTACTTATTCCCATGGTGTGCGTCATCAATGACACCTCGTCGGAATGTTGTGCCTAGTATGGTGCCTTCAATGATCTCGACGAGTGGCGTAGATGAGGTAGCTGATGGAGATGGCGTTTGTTCAGTTGGTGACGTGGGTAGCAGTAGGTCTTCCGAAGGTGTACTCTTGATGTCCTCCTGAGCATGGACTGAGTGTTCGGTTGGTTAGGGTTGAGCGGACTTCTTTTCAATCTTCTTAATTTCTTCCTTGTCTGTCAACTCCGTTTTAACTGGGCTTGTGAATTCCGGAAACGTCTCCGCGTCTAGTTCTTCTTGGGTCTTGTGGTGTTCAGGAACAGTCTTGAATCTTGATGGGGATGTTTTGCACAACATTATCCCAGAGTTAGTGGTCTTGGTCCGCCATCTTTGACATTGAGTAATGCATGTTCCCGTGTTGTGGACAACTTCTCTGGAAGCTTCTTTGGTTGATGGAGCGGTGTATGGTCGGCATTCCAGGGTCGTCCATCTTAGGCAGTAGTGGTGAAGGGAGTAGGTGCTCATAGTCTGATTTGATCGGGTTGATCATCCAGACTCCCTCCACGTCTCACTGTTCTTCTTGTTTTGTCAGCTCGGTCATCCTTGAGTACATCATCTGATCTTGATAGCCACTTGGTGATGGCGTCGCCCATGTCCTTTGCTGATTCAGCTGCTTGAAGGAGGGTTGGATAGTGGCAGCTGGCAGCGTCTTGTTTAGTGTGCATGTTTGCAGGTCATGGACTTGTAGGATTTGGGGAAGTAAGACTTCTACTTTTTTACGTAAAGTGAGTCCTGCTTGCAAAGACAAGGTAGAGATCAAGTGCATGGGTTCAGTTGGTGGAAAAACACCAACAGAACCATAATTTCATTTATTCTACTCTAACCTTGGGCACATTGAACAAGATAACGATAAAGCATAGATTTATTTTATGACAAGGGTAGCAAGATCAGAAGATGAATCTAGCACGTAAATCTTTTTTTAGCAAAATAAAGAGTGATCAAGAAAGTGATGCTAGAAACAAACAAAAAGACAACATGTTGAGCTAACAAGATTGGATCATGTGAAACTGTAACTCTAGCATGTTTGACTTTTCATTTATTAGGATGCCAGAGAAAAGGGAAATGACAATTTACCTCAAGGTGTTACCTTTATTATGATGTTACTATGACATCTTGTGGTGGTCTCTCCCTTGAATGTGTACAACTTGTGGAGTGACAGGTGCATGTGAGGAGGCATGGCTTGATCATCTTTAATGGAATTAGCCTCCTTCCTTTATGCCTCCATCATCCAGGAATTCCTCCTTGAGTGAGTGCTTCTGATTGTGGATCTTGTTTGCATCACTCTTCTTCTTCTTGGTTCATAGGGAATTCTTCTCTCTCACGTGTCTTGCTCCATCTCTAGTGAGTTCATCTCGACCTCTCCCAAACTTGTCTCCGAGTTTATTCTGCAGGGGTTAGTCCAGAAAATATACCATTGTCTACACAAGCAATTCTAGTTCAATAACCAAACCAGACTCCATGCCTAATCAGATTAAGGAAGGCTATTTAACCTAAGCACCACGCATAATTTAAAAGCCAATGGAAGTATGTGCGTACTTCCAAACCAAAGCTTACTATGGTAGACAAAAGGTAACATGAAAGCATATAGAGATTTACTCTAACAGAGACGGTAGAGCATGATCAGTTTTTAATAGAGTGAGCATGTAATAAAGGTAGAGATAACCAAGCTAGCGCAGCAACATGACAAGAGATGTTTCTATGCATATGATTCAATGTTGCGTAACGACTGGTTGGACATACCTTGTATTGTCATCCTTCGTTCTCTTTGCTCCAAACCTGGAATGGTTAGTGACAAGAATACCCGAAGGAATATTTTTATAACTATACCTCTATGCTCACTACGCAGGGGTATATGCAAGTCTTATAGAATTTCCCCCTAGCGTGCTTGTTTTTGGACAAAAAGCTCGTCCTTGGGAAACCTTCAAAATATGGTTCAAGATGGTGAAGTGGTTTCCCTTATATTGCTAATCTCAAGATTTCAAGCCATTGGGACAACCACCCTTTCTAAATTTGTAGAGAAAAGAAGCATAAGGGGGTTGGAGATCTTATTGTGCGGCAAGATTTGAGATGGCAATTGAATTCAGGAGTTTTCTGAAATGAGCATGGACTAGGTGGAAAAGTTCCATTTGTGAAGTAGCTTTCATGCTCATTGATGTTCTCCAGGTAATGTGCTCCTTCTGGTCTTCCTTAGATCCTTCATAAAATTTTAGGATCGTGAGGGGACGTAAGAAAAAGGGCACAAGAGGATTCATTGGGCTCAAGGATGAGGTTAAAGATGGGTTCGAAAAGTTATCTAATCCGAACATTGAAAGAGAGAGACAGAAATGGCTTCTTGATGGCTTTGCTCTCTTCCTATGGCATGATTAGATATGCTATCCTTGAGGTTTCTCCAATGTCCTTGTGTAGCAAAAAGGATGCTTTCTAAGAGACTATCTCCTTAGGGAAATTGCATGCTCAGAAGTCTCTTGTGAAGCTTGAAGTTTCACGATCTTCCCAAACTCATCATCTACAAGGGTTGAATTTCTTCTTCCCTTAAAGGTTTTCAGGATATTGATGGTTTGGGTTTGATAGCTAAGCCTTGGGATTGGAGTAATGGTGATATAGCTATCAGAACTTCCCTTTTGTGGCTAGAGGATGATTTCTTTTCTTCCTTTGGGTGGTCATAAAGAATGCTTGTGTAAGGGTTCCACCCGCTGAGTTTGTCAAAGACAAACCTTGCCTTAGAAAAAGAAAGAAAAGCTCCTCTAGATACTGCATGATGGTCATGCGCACAACATTCGTAGGATGGGGCCAAAGATTCACTACCCTTAGAGGATAATGATACAAAGATTCCTTACCCTATTAAGGATATGATCCTGGCTTCTGCGGTGGACTATGGGGTAAAGGTCTACACTAAAGGTAGAACATATGGTTTCCCAGGCTCTTTCTTGCTTCATCTCTTCAGTTCCGGACCATCAAAGATGAAGACTAGAGTTTTTGTCTGTCGCTCCTAAGAAGGATTGTTTCATGATCATTTCGACCAACCGTAGGCGTAGCTCATGGCCAGATGTAAGGATAAGATATAAAGTTTCTAGTGGCCAGAGCTTCCACTTTAGGGTGCAGCTTAAGATAGATAAAAGTGGAACCAAGTGATCCCACAAAGATAGCAACAGGTGAGAAGATAGGAAAAAGATAAAATCTAAACTAAAAAAAGAAAAGATAAAAGTATGGTACAAGATTAGTTATACTCAAGAGTTCTCTCTTAACCGTTTCTCCCCGGCAACGGCGCCAGAAATGCTTGTTGGTATTTGTTAAGCCTACAGAAATATTATGATGGATAATCCGCAAGCGAACGGATACCGGTGAGCACTTCACCCGGGAAGAGGGTTTTAAATATCGAATCCACAGGGAGAAAGGTAGAGAGAGTGGTCTGAGGTATATAACTAATCCCCGAGAAGCTATCAAGGAACTTGACAGAAAGAAAGGTAGGGAAAACTTTAGGATAATCTAGTCCTTACTCGCATAAGCTATGCATTAATGTTCTTATGGGGAGATTGCCTGAAGACACACTTAGGAAAGGGAGCCTCCCGACATTCTATAGGGGGGAGTCCTACGGTTTCTATAGACGGGAGGTGGACTGCAAAGGACAGACGGGAACAAGGTCACTTCCCGCTTCTACCACACGATCTGGAATAGAGAAGGCATTCATAAGCTAGCTAGTCTAAGCACCACGCTTACACTAAACATGCAACTTTAACTCAAGAGCTACAGGAATTAAAGTACTTAAAAGAGTTATGAACCATAAGAACAAGAATAACAATGTTGCTTACTTGAATATGAAGTTGATCCTTTCCATAAGGTTTCAAGATCGAGCTCCAATGGAGTCTGATCCCAGAGGAAGAAGATGAATAGGAGACACCGACATGTCCAGGCCTTCCTTCTCCTCCACCTCTGCCGTGCTCTAATTCTCTCGAACGAGATTAGCTAGATCTAATTAGACCATGGCTCTAATCTCTCAACTTGATACAACTCTCCAACTCTAATTCTAATCTAGGGCTTCTATCTCAGGTAGGCATTGGTGATTAGAATGAATTGGATGCCTGCCCTGGGGTCAGGGGGGCTGCTTATATAGTCCTGAGGGGGTACCGTGCGCCGTAGGATCAAACCGACCTAAACAAGTGGTTTAGATTGATCCTAGGAGGCGGTGGAGGAAGCTTCCAGAAGATGGACCGAAACGGGCCCTGTAGCAGGCCGGTCGGCCTCCTCATGGGGCCGGTCGGTCCCTGGTGGTGGAAGTCCAGGTCCATCTTTGGTGGGTGCGTGCACGTCGTCGTGCCCTTTCTGAAAAACTATAATTTGCGTCAAACGGAGTCCGGATGAGGAAGTTATGCCCGTTTTACCGAACCCGGCTCTGCGACTGATATCTTCTGATTCTGAACTCCGGATATGGCAAATGATATATCCGTTTCGATCATCTCGACGAGGTCTTCACAATGTTGCACTTTAATTCTTCATTTAAGATACTTCTAGGTTGCTCTTTTGTAGGAGTTGGATCGGAGTACGATTGGGACACGTCTTGGAGTCGTATGACTTGATAATTCTCGCTGTTTTCCTGTTTAGTCCCTGCAAATCATAACTTCACCAAAACTCATGGAATTCATTAGTAACAAACCCCTAAGTCTATATTGATATTCATTTTATGCCCTTTTCTATATTTAGTTGACAAGTAAAAGTATACGTTAATATGTGTCAACAGCTGTGCGTTTCAAAATCCTGCTGGGTATCCTCGGATACTGGACATTGTTGATTTGAGGCCTCTTTGAGGTCGGCATGCCTACAAGGCCTCCCTGAGGTCGACCCTGCCAGACTCCTGGCAGCTATGCTAGGAGATCTGGGTGTCTCTACACTTCGTTCAATCAAAACCATGACTCAGTTTTCTTCTCTCTTATGAGCATCAAACCAGCCATGCTGCCTGCTTCAATGCTCGGGGACTACTCTACGAGTGCGTCTTCGACGCCCTCTTTGTTTTCTTCGTCGTACCGACCTGTTGGGAAACCTATTTCTCATCACGTCGTTACTCGACCTGCCTTTCCTTCTCTTCTCTTTCTTTTTTGGATCATCATACCGGCCATCCTGCCCGCCACGATGCTCGGATACTACTCTATGAGTGCATCCTTGATGCCCTCTGAAATTTTTTCATTGTCGTTTCGATCTATCGGAAGCATACTTCCTATAGGTCGTCACTCGACCTTCCTTCGTTCGGCAAAGACTTCAGACAGGTCGGCTGCTAAGCTGATTTGTTCTTTTTGACCGACGTGCATGCTACTCGACCTGTCGATAGCTCCACGACTTCGTCATGACCTTTCTAAGGTCGCTGCGCATACACCTCGCTTGGGGGCTTGTGAGACATGGGTACCCCTGGGTCCCCACCGACCAGGCTCACGGCCGTCCTTGACAAGTGGGTCCGGCCTACCAGAAGACCCGCCGACCTGTTAGTGGGCCCAACCGACCTAGTTGGTGACCCACACGACCTCCTGAATACCTTCCAGAAGATTCCCCAGATGACCTTATCCAGAACGACCTCAAGACTTGGCGAGCAAGACAAGACATCGGTGGATTTTGACCAAAGCAGATCGACGGATATGGCAAGTGTCGTAGTCAGCTAGATTTAGGTCTCCTGGTCGTGTCCGACCTGGAGTCTGGGAACCTACCTTGTCCGCTGGCCAATATAAGGCGGGCAGGGCGACCCCTTGTATCAATACGCAGTCCTCAAGCAATCTACACCAACAACTGGACGTAGGGTTTTACTCTCCGGAGGCCCGAACCAGTATAAACTCGCCGTGTTCTCCGTGTTCCATGTGCCCGTGCACAACCATCGAGTTCTTAGCCTTAGATTCCACCCCACCGAACAACTAAACCACAGGGATTAACACCCCCGTGGGCTGTCCAGATCTCACCATCTGACAGCAAGATATAGCCATATGTGCACACTTTGAACATGAGAGGCCTTCAACTGACAAGAGAGGATCATATATATCATTTTCACAAAATTAATCCATCCACAAGCATATACATCCCAAAGCTACCAAGAGCATAGCTATACTTCACATGAGCAACACTAGCAAAGTCATAAGCTCATATCCAACATATCATGATGATCAAAGTATATAGGAGAAGCACATTCCTAAAGCATATGATACAAATGCAGTCTATGATACAAAGATGCAAACATGATATGATACATAAATGAAAATGCAACATGTATGTACACCAGACCCCCAACTGAAGCTCAAAAAGGAAAAACCACTCCAAGCTCCCCTCGCAAACGAGCAAATGTAGCTTGCTCCAAATGCTTTGTTAGGATATCGGCGAGCTGTTTTTCGGTTGGTACATGGATGAGGTCTATGTTTCCCTTCTCAATATTGTCTCTCAGGAAGTGGTACCTCACCTCTATATGTTTGGTTCTGGAGTGTAGCACGGGATTTTTGGCAACACTAATGGCACTCGTGCTATCACACATGAGAGGAACATGGGTACACTCCTCACGAAAGTCACTCAGCATGTATGTGATCCAAAGCAGCTGTGAGCAACAACTAGCGGTAGCGACATACTCAGCTTGGTAGACTGAGCTACACTAGATTGTTTGCGAGAAGACCAAGAAACAAGCGAAGAACCCAAAAACTGGCACGTCCCCCAAGTCGATTTCCTATCGACTCGACACCCCGCAAAGTCGGCATCCGAAAACCCAAGAAGCGAAAGAGAAGAGGATGCCGAGTAAAAAAGACCAAGCTCAGGAGTGTATCGAAGATACCTGATGATTCGCTTGACGGCCTGCTGATGTGAAGTCCTCGGTGACGCATGAAAACGAGCGCATAGACACATAGAAAACTGAATGTTCGGCCTCGTCGCCGTCAAGTACAAGAGGGAGCCGATCATGCTCCGGTACTCCTTCTGGTCCACAGGCTCTCCGTCCTCGTCCGCATCCAGTGCCGTAGTAATACTCATCGGTGTCGATAGGGGCTTCGAGTCGTCCATCTTGAACTTCTCGAGGATGTCCTTCATGTACTTGGCTTGATGCACAAAGGTTCCCTCCTTCGCCTGCTTGATCTGAAGCCCGAGAAGAACTACAATTCTCCCATCATAGACATCTCGAATTCTTGGCTCATGTCCTCTGCAAAGCTTGCAACCAAAGAGTGAGATGAGCTGCCAAAGACAATATCATCCACGTACACCTGAACAATTAGGATATCATCGCCCTGCCTGAGGAGAAAAAGAGTCTTATCTACTTTGCCCATCTCAAACCCCTTGCTGAACAAGAACCCCCTCAAACGGCCATACCAAGCACGGGGAGCTTGTTTCAGCCCATACAACGCCTTCCTCAGCCTATACACCCGGTGGGGAAACTCAGCACTCTCAAAGCCTGGTGGTTGCTTCACATAAACCTCTTCTTCTAAAAACCCATTCAGAAAGGCACTCTTCACATCCATTTGGTACAATTTGAACCCTTTAGCCACAGAAAAGGCTAGAAGGATCCTAATTGCCTCCAAACGGGCTACAGGAGCAAATATCTCCTCATAGTCTATCCCCTCCTCTGACTATAGCCCTGAGCAACCAACCTCGATTTGTTTCTCACCACCTCACCATTCTCACCGTCTTTGTTCTTCCACAACCATTTTGTCCCGAAAGGTTTGCAATGTGGTGGTGGCTCTACCAACTCCCAAACTTGGTTTCTCTCAAAATTTTCTGACTCCTCATACACTGCATTCACCCAATTAGGATCAGAGAGGGCGTGTCTAATGTCTTTCGGCTCAAAGGTAGCAACAAAAGCCGAATGAGCAAAGTGAGAAACATTCCTGGACCTTAACCGTGTCGTACGTTCGTTGATGTCACCGATGATTCTTGAGGGAGGATGATCAACTTGAACCCGCCTCGGTGCCTCTCGCCTGGAGACGACCTCCCCCTTAGCAGCAGCTTCCACTTGATCCTGCTGGATCGTAGTCGGTGTAGGGGATGGGCCATCCTGCACTGTAGTCGTCGTAGTGGAAGTAGAGGGTACATGCTCGGCTGGAGCTTCACCATCATCACCATCATCCTCTCCAGCATCATCCTCCTCATCCTCAAAGATCTTCTTGCCAATCTCGTCGTCACCTGCACACTCAAAAACAGACGAACTGCATGGCTGGGTCTCGTTGAAGGTAACCTCGCAAGTTTCCATGACTAGGTTAGTATCAAGGTTGAGCACACGGAATGCTAGAGAATGACTCGCATAACCCAAAAAGATCCCATCGGAAGACCTCGACTCAAACTTATCAAGCCTACCGTTCTTGAGAATAAAGCACCGACAACCAAAAGCCCTGAAATGGCTCACTCTAGGTGCTCGCCCGTGCATGAGCTCACAGCACGTCTTGTTCAAGAAGGCCTGAAGAAAAATTCGGTTCCCAACATGGCACGCAGTATTGAGGACCGGAGCGTCCGAGGACCGGTGGATGGTCGCTCCCTGGTGTGATGAGTGATTGACAACGCAGTGTGGACTGACTCTTGACCGAGTATTGCAGGTTGCAGCTTGAATTGCATTGGTGCAGGTGAAGAGCGGGCGCGAAAGGTCTGTGCCTTGCGGGGCCTCCGAGGAGTGGAGAGACATGTAGGCTCGACTCGAGGCACCCGGTGGCCTGTGGGGTCAAGTGTGGGTCGCATGGTGGCAAGAAAAGCAAGATGAAGTCGTCGATCGGAGCTGGTGCAGGGTAGCGGCTCACAACCGAAGTCTGCACGTGGGGTTTGCGGTGGTTCACCACAAAACCGTCGGGTTACTTGGTTGAGCTACAAAACCAAGACCGGAGGCTCGGCGGGTGGAGACGGGATCCGGGCGTGCCGAGAAGCTTCGATGCCGGCGGACACGTGGCGGGATCGCAGGGCTTGCGTCAGGAGGACGCGGACTGCGGCAACGGCATGGCCGTGCAATGAAGAGGTGTGCTACTTGACCTTTTTGCCCCTGAGGGGTTTTTATCTCAACTTAAGTGCTAGGGGTAGCTTGGTCATTTGCCCAACCCAGAGGAACTCATATATATTAGCTCTAGGGTTTCTGGGCAGACTATCCATCCGGACTGCTTCCTATTTCTCTGCTCCGTAGGTTTAGATTTTCTTCACCGCTTTGTACAGAATCTGATCTCCGAGTGTATGAAAGCTTTCATGGTTGCGTTGATCTCCTTCTTGTAGCTCGTGTGATTTTCATGTCTTTTTCGAACTATTTTCGTTGGATTTTCGTGTGCGGCTTGTTCCTTTGATTCTGGGGTGTTTGAGTTTGGATTTTCTTGTGGGGATCAGGGATAGATGCCTTGCGCATCTTTGTGCTTGACCTTGACCCCTCAAACTCCGGATTTGGCCTTGGATTTGAGGATTTCGGTTGGAACTCTAGCTTTTTGGTAGAGCTCGGTTGTGATTCGATTCCTGGCGATTTAGTTCATTTGAGGTCTCAAGTTTTGGGGTATATCATCTCCTAGGGACACTTCACATCTCCACCAAATCTTGTCTCAAGAGCTTGAACCGTTTGGGAGATCCATGGATAGATAGGAGGGGTTGACCTTGCGTTCTCGAGTTCGGGCTGCTCTGTCCACGTGTGGCGGACAGTCCGCCAGGTGCTCGCGGACGGTCCGCGAGGAGCCGGCTGACCGGGTGTTCGTCGTGTTCTTCGCGTGTTCTTGTGAGCTCGTGTTTCGATTCGTTTTGTCCGGTGCTTTTGGTTGCTCGAAGTTTGCCAGACGGTCCACGAGGAGAGTGCGGACGGTCTCTTCCGCGCGGACGGTTCGCGGGTAGGGCACGGACAGTCCATTTTTTGAGGTGCAGTACTGAAGGTTTGGGTGGCATTTTCGGACGGTCCGCCTGGCTCCCGCGGACAGTCCGCCCCCTCCATGCGGACGGTCCGCCCCAGGCTTTCCAGATTGCCTAAGTCCTTCGCTTCTTGAGTTGCGCTTTCGTGTTGCTTTGAGTTGGGGTTTGTTCCTAGGGTTGGTAGGTCCGTTGTGACTACGCGACCTTGGCAAACTCGTGTGGGAATCCTCGGTTGTGAATTTGGGGCATAGGCCGAGTTCATCCTTCGGGAAGAATTTTTATCGGCTCCCATTCACTCCCCCCCCCTCTCTGGTCGCCTAATCGGTCCTTCAATTGGTATCAGAGCCGGTTACGGATCTTCGTGATTCTAACCAGTCTAAGATCCAAAGATGGCGTACCAGGAATGGGGTTCGGTTCCTCCACACTTTGATGGTAAGAACTACCAGGTGTGGCAGAGGCGGATGACTGCTTTCCTCCGCGGCAAGGGTCAGATCCTTTGGGATGTCACGGTGAACACAGCTTATGTTCATCCTGTGAACTTCCTTGCTCCAGGATCGTGGGACATGTTCGACGCCAACAACAAGGCGGTCGACTACCTGTACCGTGCTCTGTGTCAATCCGAATTCGATCGGGTTCAGACAGAGGACTTGGCGTGCAGGATTTGGGAGCAGCTGAAGAATGCTCATGTTGGGAACGCTCAGGTTCAGGCTCGGCTATTTGCGACCTACCGGAGAGAGTACGAGAACTTCACTCATCTCCCCGGTGAGTCCATAGATGCCATGTTCCAGCGGTTCACTGTGATTGTGAACAACATGAGGGCTAATGTGGCCGTGCTCCCGTATGATGATCATGACAGGGCTATCAAGCTCCTGCACTCTCTGGATCATACCGTGTGGAGTGAGAAGGTCGAAGCCATTCTTGAGTCGGAGAAGTATGAGACCCTCACGGTGGACGAGCTGTTCTCCAAGCTCAAGTCGTCCGAGGTAGACCGTGGGGTGCGAGCTAAGATCGAGAACCCGACTGACCCTCATAGGCTGGCTCTCGTTTCTGGACCAAGGACTAACGCTAACATGTCTTCGAGACAGCTCTCTTTGTCTTGTCTTGTGTCCATGCCAGATGAGGAGTTTGAGGTGCTGAGCGAGGAGGATCTCGCGTTGCTGAGCAGGCGGTTCGAGCGCATGTACACGAACCGGAAGAACGCTCGGAGGAGCTCGGGCATGTGCTACCGGTGCGGCAAGCACAGGCACTTTATCGCTGAGTGCCCGGAGGCCATGGAGGTCAAGCCCGAGAACAAGCACCGTCCGAGGACCGACCACAAGCACCGCTTGAGGGATGACCACAAGGGCAAGAACAAGTCCGAGCGGAGGCCGAGGAGGAGTGGCAGTCACAAGAAGAAGGAGCGGGCGATGGTTGCCGGAGCGAGCGACATCGACTCGAGCTCCTGCTACTCTTCATCGAGCTCAAGTGATGAAGAAGAGAACCGGAACAAGAGCAAGCGGTCGAGCAAGAACATCAACGGCCTGTGCTTCGCCGCCCAAGGCATTTGCGGCATGGCACACAGCTCCGGGAGCAAGAAGAGCAACAAGGACGACTCGGACTCCGACTCCGAGGATGAGGTAAACAATGATCCTGCCTTCTTGGTAGTGGAGAATGCTAGGTTGAATGACTTGCTTGACAACCGTGATGATGTGCTTAGAAAGACCAACAAGGAGAAGAGGGAGTATAGGTCTTTGCTTGGAGAGGCTAAGGAGAAGGTGGTTGAGCTAGAGTCTTTGCTTGTTGATGCTAGGGCTCAAATAGATTCCCTTAAGTCTGCTCCTGTTGTGACCGATGAACCTAAATGCACTAATTGTTCCACTTTTCTTGGTGATTTGACTGTGCTTAAGGAAAAGTATGCCTCCAAGGTTGAGGAACTAGACGTGCTTAGGGTTGAGCTAGATGAGATGAAATCTAGGCCCTCCTTGCTTGGTGCTTGCACTTCTTGTCCTGTTCTGCATGAGAAACTAGATGAGTCGGTTGCTTATGCTAGATCTCTAGAAGCTGCTTTGAAAGCTCCTATCCCTACATCATGCTCTACTTGTGAATTACATGCTGTGAAGAATATGGAGCTTGCACACTATGTTGATTGCTTGCAGGATGAGAATGATGAGTTGAGAGAAATGATGGGTTGGTTGTCTGGTCATGAGCCTCAGCTCAAGATGATGATTGAGGCATACAAGCGCTATGATGGGCAAGCACTTGGGTCGGACAAGGTTGGTGAGGGAAGTGGTGAGAATGAGGGAAAGATCGGAGATATCCCAGAACCACCAAAAACCTACCACAAAAATGCCTATGCTCCTAAGCCAAACCCACTTAGGAACCGACTAGAAACAACCCCAGCTCCACCCGTGTTTCCTCCACAAACCAACAACTTCCAGAAACCCATCAAGTTCAAGAGCGACCTGGGGAATGAGTTCTTTGGGAAGAAGGTAGAGAAACCGAGTGAGGAGAAGCCAGAGCCCAAAGCGAACCCAAAACCAAAGCCAAAATCAAAACCCTTCCATTGTGAGCATTGTGGGAGGGATGGGCACCTAGCTGAGTTTTGCTTCAGGAGGAAGCGTGAGGAGAGGTTTGCTAGGGAGAAGGCAAACAAGGACAGGTACCGCCCTTCTCTTGGTGTGCCTGAGCCTAGGATGGTGCCAAGGGGTGAGGGTGTGGTACGTACCATTTACCCTCAGGAGAGGCATGGGTTTGTGCCTCGAGGTGAGCCACCACATAGAGAAGGTGGTAGGCGTGTTGGGTTTGGGCGTGGTGAGTTTGCTGGACGTTCCTTCGCTCGTGGCCAATACGAGTATGGGGGGAATGATCGCAGCTTTAGGTCCCAGAGGAGCTACGGCCCACGATCTCCACTTCGTGGTACGCGTAGTCCTCCAAGGGGATGTGTGGGTGTTCCACCTAGGAGAGATAGGATGGATTTTGCTAAGCCCACTTTTGAGCAAATGGCACAGCACTGGTTTGATTCATTTTATACTAACCCTAGTGCTAAGTCATTTGCTCACTCTCGCTCTCGTTTTTGATTTGCAGGTGGGAGGCTTGGAGGGCTTTTGGTTGATCGACTCCGGTTGCTCTCGACACATGACCGGAAATCGACGGTGGTTCTCCAGCCTCACCCCGGTGATGACCAAAGAGTACATCACTTTTGGGGACAATGGGAAAGGTAGAGTACTTTCAGTGGGCACGGTGAAGGTGAGTGAGTCTGTGACTCTTTGGCGTGTTGCTCTTGTCAAGTCTTTGGGATACAATCTTCTTTCGGTTTCTCAGCTTCTTGATGAGGGTTTTGAGGTCCGTTTCAAAACGGGCGCCTCGCGTGTTTTGGATTCTCGAGGTGATCTTGTGTGCATGATCATCCCCGAGGGTCAGATTTTCAGAGCCGATTTTTCTCAGTGTGTCGGCTCTTCTTGTTGTTTGGTTGCTGGTGTTTCGGCAGAGCTTTGGAAATGGCATAGGAGACTAGGCCACTTGAGTTTTGACTTGTCGTCACGCTTGAGTGGGCTAGGTTTGGTCCGAGGATTGCCTAAGTTGAAATACCAAAAGGACTTGGTATGTGCTCCGTGTAGGCATGGGAAGATGGTCGCCGCCTCTCACCCGCCTCTGACATTCGTTATGACAGAGAGGCCATGCGAGCTGTTCCATATGGACTTGGTTGGTCCAGCTCGTGTGTGCTCGGCGGGTGGGAAATGGTATGTCCTGGTGATAGTGGATGACTATTCTCGCTATGCTTGGGTCTTCTTTTTGGCTGACAAGGGGGGGACGTTTGGTTTTGTGCAGGATCTAATCTTGAGGTTGAAGAATGAGAGGAATGGAGATGCTATTCGAGCAATCCGTAGCGACAATGGCACTAAATTTAAAAACTTCTTGTTTCAAAACCTTTTGTCGTGATTTGGGTCTCGAACATCAATTCTCTTCTCCCTATGTGGCTTGTCAGAATGGTGTAGTTGAGAGGAAAAATCGTTCCCTTTGTGAGATGGCTCGGACGATACTCGACGAGCATAGGACTCCGAGGAGATATTGGGCTGAGGTAGTAAATACCGCGTGTCATGTTGGGAACCGGATTTTTCTTCGGGCCTTCTTGAACAAGACGTGCTATGAGCTCATGCACGGGTGAGCACCTAGAGTGAGCCATTTCAGGGTGTTTGGTTGTCGGTGCTTTATTCTCAAGAAGGGTAGGCTTGATAAGTTTGAGTCAAGGTCTTCCGATGGGATTTTGTTGGGTTATGCTAGTCATTCTCGAGCATTCCGTGTGCTCAACCTTGATACTAACCTAGTCATGGAAACTTGCGAGGTTACCTTCAACGAGACCCAGCCATGGAGTTCGTCTGTCTTTGAGTGTGCAGGTGACGACGAAGTTGGGAAGAAGATCTTTGAGGACGAGGAGGACGAGGCTGGAGAGGATGATGGTGATGATGGTGAAGCTCCAGAGGCGCAAGTACCCTCTACTTCCTCTACGACGACTACAGTGCAGGCTGGCCCAGCCCCTACACTGACTACGATCCAGCAAGATCAAGTGGAAGCTACAGCTGAGGGAGAGGTTGTCTCCAGGCGAGAGGCACCGAGGTGCGTTCAAGTTGATCATCCTCCCTCAAGAATCATCGGCGACATCAATGAACGTACAATACGGTCAAGGTCCAGGAATGCTTCTCACATTGCTCATTCGGCTTTTGTTGCTACCTTTGAGCCGAAAGACATTGGACACACCCTTTCTGATCCTAATTGGGTGAACGCAATGCATGAGGAGTTAGAGAACTTTGAGAGAAACCAAGTTTGGGAGTTGGTAGAGCCACCACCACATTGCAAACCTATCGGGACAAAATGGGTGTGGAAGAACAAAGAGGGTGAGAATGGTGAGGTGGTGAGAAACAAATCGAGGTTGGTTGCTCAGGGCTATAGTCAGAAGGAGGGAATAGACTATGAGGAGACATTTGCTCCTGTAGCCCGTTTGGAGGCGATTAGGATCCTTCTAGCCTTTTCTGTGGCTAAAGGGTTCAAATTGTACCAAATGGATGTGAAGAGTGCCTTCTTAAATGGGTTTTTGGAGGAGGAAGTCTATGTGAAGCAACCACCGGACTTTGAGAGTGCTGAGTTTCCCCACCGGGTGTATAGGCTGAGAAAGGCGTTGGGCTGAAACAAGCTCCCCGTGCTTGGTATGGCCGTTTGAGGGGGTTCTTGTTCAGCAAGGGGTTTGAGATGGGTAAGGTCGATAAGACTCTTTTTCTCCTCAGGCAGGGTGATGATATCCTAATTGTTCAGGTGTACGTGGATGATATTGTCTTTGGCGGCTCGTCTCACTCTTTGGTTGTGAGGTTTGCAGAGGACATAAGCAAAGAATTCGATATGTCTATGATGGGAGAACTGTAGTTCTTTCTCGGGCTTCAGATCAAGCAGGCGAAGGAAGGAACCTTTGTGCATCAAGCCAAGTACACGAAGGACATCCTCAAGAAGTTCAAGATGGACAACTCGAAGCCCCTGTCGACACCGATGAGTACGACTACAGCGCTGGATGCGGACGAGGACGGAGAGCCCATGGACTAGAAGGAGTACCGGAGCGTGATCGGCTCCCTCTTGTACTTGATGGCGACGAGGCCGGACATTCAAATTTCTGTGTGTCTGTGCGCTCGTTTTCAGGTGTCGCCGAGGACTTCACATCGGCAGGCCATCAAGCGGATCTTCAGGTATCTTCGACACACTCCTGAGCTCGGTCTTTGGTACTCGGCGTCCTCTTCTCTTTCGCTTCTTGGTTTTTCGGATGCCGATTTTGCGGGGTGTCGAGTCGATCGGAAATCGACTTCGGGTACTTACCAATTTTTGGGTTCCTCGCTTGTTTCTTGGTCATCTCGCAAGCAGTCAAGTGTAGCTCAGTCTACCACAGAAGCCGAGTATGTTGCTGCTACTAGTTGTTGCTCCCAGCTACTTTAAATCACATACACTTTGAGTGACTTTGGTGAGGAGTGTTCCCATGTACCTCTCATGTGTGACAGCACCAGTGCCATAAGTGTAGCCAAGAATCTTGTGCTCTACTGAAGAACCAAACACATAGAAGTGCACTACCACTTCCTGAGAGATAATGTTGAGAAGGGAAACATAGACCTCATCCATATGCCAACCGACAAGCAACTCGCCGATATCCTAACCAAACCTTTGGACCAAGCTACATTTGCACATTTGCGAGGAGAGCTTGGTGTTGTTTTTCCTTTTTGAGCTTTGGTTGGGGGTTTGATGTACATATTCATGTTGCCTTTTCCTTTATGTATCATATCATACTTGCATCTTTGTATCATAAACTGCATTTGTATCATATGCTTTAGAGATATGCTTGTCCTATATACTTGGATCACCATGATATGCTGGATATGAGATTATGACTTTGCTAGTGATGCTCATGTGATGTATAGCGATGCTCTTGGTAGCTTTGGGATGTATGTGCTTGTGAATGGCCTTCTTTTGTAAAAATGCTATACATGATCCTCTCTTGTGAGTTGAATGCCTCTTATGTTCAAATTGTGCACTTGTGGCTATATCTTGCTTAATTTGTGCTTGGAACCATGTTCTTTTCATTTGGGGTCAAAGACCCATTTATCATCATGAATGTTTAGCCTATATGCTACCTTGTGGAGAAGCCTAAGCTTCTTTTTGCCGCAAAGGCACTTCATGTACCATGCTTAATTTATAAATCTTGAATTTGGTATATGAAATGCTTGTGCTTGAAAAATATGCTTCCATGTCAAATTTGCTTTAAATTCCTTATCTTGGGTGCTAAACCGTTGCATGATGTTCACCCATGAGAAGTCTCATATTTAGAAGTGGACACATGGCTCGGTGGCTTTGACATGACATGAGATAGCTTGTAGGTGTTTGTGATGATCTTGTGATAAGAATGTGTGACCTTGCATGAAGTTTGTGAGTTATATGTTGTTTGTGCTCATTTTGACCATGTTTCGGTCCTATGCTCATGAGAGGGAAATTTTGTGAAAAATGCTTCATTTTGTTCATGGCTATGTAACATGCTTATATGTCCCTATCTATCTTGTTGGCGATGCTTGTACTAAATTTGTGGCTATCTTGCTTGTCTATGTCTCTTTTTAGCATGTTGTAGTGCTCTTTGTCTATTTGAAAAGCACATGCTTGCATTTGTAGACTTGATTCATGCATTACCAACAAGGGGGAGAAAGTAGTACCCAATTCTTGCTTTGGGGAGAAAGTTCTTGCATCCAGGGGAGTTTTGCATCAAGGGGGAGAAAAATTGGGAGAAATGCATTTGTTCAGGGGAAGCTTGCATTCATGTGCTTTGGAGCTCTTTGTCGCCTGATTTTAGTTGTGCTCTTTTTCCCGATGGTGTCGAGCCCTTTTGCCTCACCTTGAGGAGTCGGCAATTTTTGAGCATTTTATCTCGGTTGCGTCGAGCCGTTGCCCTTGTCTTAGGGGACCGAGATTTTTCTCTCTTTCAAGTGATCTAGTTTTGGCTTTTGTTTGGCGTTTGATCACTTGTCTGAGTTTTTCATTCGTTTTTTCTTTTTCTATTTTCTCTGAATTGGTTACTATGTGTGTGTTGTCAAGGCACTCATCAAGGGGGAGATTGAGGACCGGAGCATCCGATGACCGGTGGATGGTCGCTCCCTGGTGTGATGAGTGATTGACAACGTGGTGTGGACTGACTCTTGACCGAGTATTGCAGGTGCAGGTTGCGGCTTGATTTGCGTTGGTGCAGGTGAAGAGCGGGCGCGAAAGGTCTGTGCCTTGCGGGGCCTCCGAGGAGTGGAGAGATAAGTAGGCTCGACTCGAGGGACCCGGTGGCCAGCGGGGTCACGTGCAGGCCGCATGGTGGCAAGAAAAGCAAGACGAAGTCGTCGATCGGAGCCGGTGCAGGGTAGCAGCTCACAGCCAAAGTCTGCACGCGGGGTTTGCGGCGGTTCACCAAAAAACCGTCCGGTTACTTGGTTGAGCCACAAAACCAAGACTGGAGGCTCGGCGAGCGGAGACGGGATCCGGGCGTGCCGAGAAGCTTCGATGCCGGCGGACACGTGGCGAGATCGCAGGGCTTGCGTCGGGAGGACGCGGACTGCGGCAACGGTGTGGCCGTGCGATGAAGAGGAGTGCTACTTGACCTTTTTGCCCCTAAGGGGTTTGTATCTCAACTTAAGTGCTAGGGGTAGCTTGGTCATTCGCCCAACCTAGAGGAACTCATATATATTAGCTCTAGGGATTCTGGGCAGACAATCCATCCGGACTGCTTCCCATTTCTCTGCTCCATAGGTTTAGATTTTCTTCACCGCTTTGTAGAGAATCTGATCTCTGAGTGTATGGAAGCTTTCATGGTTGCGTTGATCTCCTTCTTGTAGCTCGTGTGATTTTCGTGTCTTTTTCGATCTATTTTCGTTAGATTTTCATGCGCGGCTTGTTCCTCTGATTCTGGGGTGTTTGAGTTCGGATTTTCTTGTGGGGATCATGGATAGATGCCTTGCGCATCTTTGTGCTTGACCTTGACCCCTCAAACTCCGGATTTGGCCTAGGATTTGAGGATTTCGGTTGGAACTCTAGCTTTTTGGTAGAGCTCGGTTGCAATTCGATTCCTGGTGATTTAGTTCGTTTGAGGTCTCATGTTTTGGGGTATAGCATCTCCTAGGGACGCTTCACATCTCCCCCAAATCTTGTCTCAAGAGCTTGAACCGTTTGGGAGATCCATGGATAGATAGGAGGGGTTGACCTTGCGTTCTCGAGTTCGGGCTGCTCTGTCCGCGTGTGGCGAACAGTCCGCCAGGTGTTCGCGGACGGTCCGCGAGGAGCTGGCTGACCAGGTGTTCGTCGTGTTCTTCACGTGTTCTTGCGAGCTCGTGTTTCGATTCGTTTTGTCCGGTGCTTTTGGTTGCTCGAAGTTTGCCGGACGGTCCGCGAGGAGAGTGCGGACGGTCTCTTCCGCGCGGACGGTCCGCGGGTAGGGCACGGATAGTCCGTTTTTCGAGGTGCAGTACTGGAGGTTCGGGTGGCATTTTCGGACGGTCCGCCCTGTGCTTGCGGACGGTCCGCCTGGCTCCCGCGGACAGTCCGCCCCCTCCATACGGACGGTCCGCCCCAGGCTTTGCAGATTGCCTAAGTCCTTTGCTTCTTGAGTTGCACTTCCGTGTTGCTTTGAGTTGGGGTTTGTTCTTAGGGTTGGTTGGTCCGTTGTGACTACGCGACCTTGGCAAACTCGTGTGGGAATCCTCAGTTGTGAATTTGGGGCATAGGCAGAGTTCATCCTTCGGGAAGAATTTTTATTGGCTCCCATATACTCCCCCCCTCTCTGTTCGCCTAATCGGTCCTTCAGGTATTCACCGCCTCAGCCCAATATCTCCTCGGAGTCCTATGCTCGTCTGAGCCATCTCACAAAGGGAACGATTTTTGCTCTCAACCACACCATTCTGACAAGCCACATAGGGAGAAGAGAATTGATGTTCAAGACCCAAATCACGACAAAAGGTTTCGAAACGAGAGTTTTTAAATTCAGTGCCATTGTCGCTACGAATAGCTCAAATAGCATCTCCATTCCTCTCATTCTTCAACCTCAAGATTAGATCCCGGACAAAACTAAATGTCTCCCCCTTGTCAGCCAAAAAGAAGACCCAAGCATAGCGAGAATAGTCGTCCACTATCACCAGGACGTACCATTTCCCACCAACCAAGTCCATATGTAACAGCTCGCATGGCCTCTCTGTCATAACGGATGTCAAAGGCGGGTGAGAGGTGGCGACCATCTTACCATGCCTACACGGAGCACATACCAAATCCTCTTGGTACTTGAACTTAGGCAATCCTCGGACCAAACCTAGCCCACTCAAGCGTGACAACAAGTCAAAACTCAAGTGACCTAGTCTCCTATGCCATTTCCAAAGCTCCGCCGAAACACCAGCAACTAAACAGCGAGAAGAGCCGGCACACTGAGAAAAATCGGCTCTGAAAATTTGACCCTCGGGAATGATCGTGCACACAAGATCACCTCGAGAATCCAAAACACGAGAAGCACCTGTTTTGAAACCGACCTCAAAACCCTCATCAAGAAGCCGGGAAACCGAAAGAAGATTAAACCCCAAAGACTTGACAAGAGCAACACGCCTAAGAGTCACAGACTCACTCACCTTCATCGTGCCCACTGAAAGCACTCTACCTTTCCCATTGTCCCCAAAAGTGATGTACTCTTTGGTCATCACCGGGGTGAGGCTGGAGAACCACCTTCGATCTCCGGTCATGTGTCGAGAGCAACCGGAGTCAATCAACCAAAAGCCCTCCAAGCCTCCCACCTGAAAATCAAAAACGAGAGCGAGAGTGAGCAAACGACTCAGCACTGGGGTTAGTACAAAATGAATCAAACCAGTGTCATGCCATTAGCTCAAAAGTGGGGTTAGCAAAATCCATCCTATCACTCCTAGGTGGAACACCCACACGTCTCCTTGGAGGACTACACGTGCCACGAGGTGGAGATCGTGGCCCGTAGCTCCTCTGAGACCTAAAACTACGATCGTTCCCCCCATACTCGTATTGGCCACGAGCGAAGGAACATCTAGCAAATGCACCACACCCAAACCCAACACGCCTACCACCATCTCTCTATGGTGGCTCACCTCGAGGCACAAACTCACACCTCTCCTGAGGGTAAATGGTATGCACCACACCCTCGCCCCTAGGCACCATCCTAAGCTCAGGCACACCACGAGAAGGGCGGTACCTGTCCTTGTTTGCCATCTCCCTAGGAAACCTCTCCTCACGCTTCCTTCTGAAGCAAAACTCACCTAGGTGCCCATCCCTCCCACAATGCTCACAATGGAAGGGTTTTGGTTTTGGCTTTGGTTTTGGGCTCTCTTTGGGCTCTGGCTTCTCCTCACTCGGTTTCTCTCCCTTCTTCCCAAAGAACTCGTTCCCCAAGTCACTCTTGAACTTGATGGGTTTCTGGAAGTTGTCGGTGTGTGGAGGAAACACGGGTGGAGCTGGGTTGTGTCTAGTCGGTTCCTAAGTGGGTTTGGCTTAGGAGCATAGGCATTTTTGTGGTAGGTTTTTGGTGGTTCTGGGATATCACCGATCTTCCCCTCGTTCTCACCACTTCCCTCACCAACCTTATCCGACCCAAGCGCTTGCCCATCATAGTGCTTGTATGCCTTAATCATCATCCTGAGCTGAGGCTCTTGACCAGACAACCAACCCATCATCTTTCTCAACTCATCATTCTCATCCTGTAGACGATCGACATAGTGTGAAAGCTCTAAATTCTTCACAGCATTTACTTCACAAGTAGAGCATGATGTAGGAATAGGAGCTTTCAAAGCAGCTTCTAGAGATCTAGCATAAGTAACTGACACATCTAGTTTCTCATGCAAAACAGGACAAGAAGTGTAAGCACCAAGCAAGGAGGGTCTAGATTTCATCTCATCTAGCTCAACCATAAGCACATCTAGTTCCTCAACCTTGGAGGCAAATTTTTCCTTAAGCATAGTCAAATCACCAAGAAAAGTGGAACAGTCAGTGCCTTCAGGTTCATCGGTCACAATAGGAGCAGACTTAAGAGAATATATTTGAGTCCTAGCATCAACAAGCAAAGACTCTAGCTCAACCACCTTCTCCTTAGCCTCACCAAGCAAAGTCCTATACTCCGTCTTCTCCTTGTTGGTCTTTCTAAGCACATCATCACGGTTGTCAAGCAATTCATTCAACCTACCATTCTCCGCTACCAAGAAGGATGGATCATTGTTTACCTCATCCTCAGAATCGGAGTGCGAGTCATCCTTGTTGCTCTTCTTGCTTGCGGAGCTATGTGCCATGCCACAAAAGCCTTGGGCGGCAAAGCACAGGCCGTTGATGTTCTTGCTTGACCACTTGCCCTTGTGCTGGTTCTCATCTTCATCACTTGAGCTCAATGAAGAGTAGCAGGAGCTTGAGTCGATGTCGCTCGCTCCAGCAACCATCGCACGCTCCTTCTTCTTATGACCGCCACTCTTCCTCGGCCTCCTCTCGGACTTGTTCTTGCCCTTGTGGTCGTCCCTCGAGCGGTGCTTGTGGTCGGTCCTCGGATGGTGCTTGTGCCCGGGCTTGACCTCCATGGCTTCCGGGCACTTAGCGATAAAGTGCCCATGCTTCCCGCACCGGTAGCACATGCCCGAGCTCCTCCGAGCGTTCTTCCAGTTCGTGTACATGCGCTCGAATCGCCTGCTCAGCAATGCGAGATCTTCCTCGCCCAGCACGTCGAACTCCTCATCTGGCATGGACACAAAACAAGACAAAGAGAACTGTCTCGAAGACATGTTAGCGTTAGTTCTTGGTCCAGAAATGAGGGCCAGACTATGAGGGTTAGTCGGGTTCTCAATCCTTGCTCGCACCCCACGGTCCACCTCGGACGACTTGAGCTTGGATAACAGCTCGTCCACCGTGAGTGTCTCATACTTCTCCAACTCAAGAATGGCCTCGACCTTCTCACTCCACACGGTACGATCCAGACCGTGCAAGAGCTTCACAGCCCTGTCATGATCATCGTACGGAAGCACAGCCACATTAGCCCTCATGTTGTTCACAATCACAGTGAACCACTGGAACATGGCATCAATGGACTCACCGGGGAGATGAGTGAAGATCTCGTACTCTCTCCGGTAGATCGCGAACAACCGAGCCTGAATCTGTGCATTCCCAGCGTGAGCATTCTTCAGCTGCTCCCAAATCCTACAAGCGAAGTCCTCTATCTGAACCTGATTGAATTCGGATTGACACAGAGCACGAAACAAGTAGTCGGCCGCCTTGTTGTTGGCGTCGTGCATATCCCTCGATCCTGGAGCTAGGAAGTTGATCGGGTGAACATAAGTTGTGTTCACCGTAACATCCCAAAGGATCTGACCCTTGCCGCGGAGGAAAGTAGCCATCCGCCTCTGCCACATCTGGTAGTTCTTACCATCAAAGTGTGGAGACCCCAACCCCGTTCTTGGTACGCCATCTTTGGATCTTAGACTGGTTAGAATCACGAAGATCCGTAACCGGCCCTGATACCAATTGAAGGACCAATTAGGCGACCAGAGAGGGGGGGAGTGTTTGCACTTCTTACGTCATTACTAGATTTGCAACGGCACCAGAAAGCCTATTGGTATACTACACGATCATAGATAAATCCGCAAGCGCACGGATACCGTTGTAGCTTTCACCCGGGAGTATTCCAAGGTATCGATTTCCACGGGGAACGAGAAGTGTTGTGAACCTGAACTAATTCGTCCGGGGGATATGGTGACGAAGGATAGAAAGGCAAGAGTTGATTTCAGGTAGAGAGAGGATAGCTGATGAAGTTTGGGACTCATGAGAGTCACGGATAGAATCAAGGCAAAACTTGTCGCTCGTCGGGGCCAGAGGGAAAAGAGCCACTGAAAGGGATGAGAAGGGGGCTCTGATGTCCTAACTCCTACCTGCCGGAACTAACGTGGTGGACTACAAAGCCCATCCGGAGCTGTCACCTCCCTAGGGTACCACAACTATTCCGTTGAACCGGGAAGCATTCCAAGGTACTGGAAAGCCTAGACACCACGTCTACACTAACCAAGCACTACTTTACTCGGATCCAAAGCAAAGCAATCACACCAAGTAGGAACTACTAATTACAATCGAAGAACCTAAGAGCGAATGATGAAATGACTTGAGACTTAGTTACTCACGAATTTGAACTTACAAAACATCCCGGGTGTGGACGATCGTAGTTGTACCGCACCCGCCGAGGTACGAAGAGAAGACCGACACTCCAGCTTCTACTCCAACACTCAACTCTCTCTCCCTACTCTCTAAATACTAACTTGTATAGGGCTCTGCCACTTGCTTCTAATCACTTGTCATCCTTCCACGAGGTGCCAGGATCTATATATAGCCCCAATGGGTCGGTGGCTGCAGGAGGCGGTACTTGTAGGCGAGAGGGAGCTGCAGTGCCGAGCAAGGAGGTGCGGCCATATCTCCAGGTGCGGCCGGCCCTGTGATCCACCGCCTATGGACTTGGACGACCCTAATCACTGCTATTGAGGTGGTTGTAGGTCGGCTCCTTGGGTCAATTTCGCCCGGCACGCCAGTTGATAGGTGTGGCCGGCCCTACCCAGTGGCCTTGTGATGCACCGACCATGTTGGGGGACGTCCAGGATCACTCCTTGATGGCGGTTGCGGCGGTTAAGTGTGGGTCCATCGATCCAAGTGCTTCCAACCTTAGCCTTTTGATCAAACCGACCATTCATCGGTGTATCTCATCCATCCAAGGTGTGTTTGTGGGATTGTTGGTGCCGTGGACCCGAGAGGAGGATTTTGGGTGGTGCGGCCGGACCTAGTAGGTGCGGCCGGACCTCGTTGGTGCGGCCGGACCTAGGAGGTGCGGCCGGACCAACTTTTGTGGTGTCTGGCCCATGGACTTGGTCCCCTTGGATATTATGCTAAGTGTAGAGGTATTTGGCAAAGTTTGGTGTTGATCGGAGGAGGTTGATAGGTCCGGCCGAACCTACTAGGTTCGGCCGCACCTACCCCCGACACGTCTCGTGTCACAATCTTCCGTGAGGCATAGTTTCTACATCCGGACTCTGAATTGGGCAAATGATATGTCCATTTCGATCGTCTCGACAAGCCGGTCGCAATGGTGTAGTCCAAATTGGCATTTGATATTGTTTGTGATAATGCCATATTTTATTCTATAATGGCTCATTTAGACCTGCATCCAAATATTCACCAAAGCTCGTGGAATCCGTTAGTTTATAACCCCACAGCTATGATGCAAGTTTTCATGGAGTGAAATTTGTTCAAAGTTGAGGGTTGAAAATAGGGACTTAACAACCGTCAACACACCCCCACACTTGGCCCTTTGCTCGTCCTCGAGTAAAGGTTAAGGACCAAGGTGAAAACAAAAATTCCTATGGTATGAAGCGAGCATAAGAGATATTCTGAATCATACCTTGCACTTGTGAACTTTGAAGTGTCTATCATGCCATCTTGGGTAGTTGAGGAATGGAACGATCTTGAATCAAATCACTTCTACTCCTCGTGTCAAGTAGCTTGGGATTTTTTTTCAATAAGTTTTCAAAATAAACCTTGCTTGGCACCTCATTTGATTCTCTCAAATCGCTCAATGTGTATAGTCCTCACCAAGGCATTAGATTGCCTTTCTTCAACCTACTTCTAATGATGGCTATATATGGAGTTCAAGGTAGGGTATACAGATGAGGCATACTTGCATCACATATATTGCAAAGTCAAAAACCGGATCCAAGGAGAAAATCAAATCATACAATCAGATCAAGATGTGCATGTGTAGGGATATGATGGATATGGTAAGGTGGATACTAGGCCCAGAATGGGTGCTAGATATTACCATATGTATAATGAATGTTGTGATGATGGTAAGGTGTACACTAGGCCCAGAATGGGTGCTAGTTATTACAATCTGATTTGTTGTAACTCCATTTTGCATGATCCTCTCTCTCTATTTTGACTCTTTTGTGGACATGGATATCTTTTCTTTTTTTTCTTTTTTTTTCTTGGACCTTCATGTGTCCAACTTTTTTTTTCTTAGACCTTCATGTGTCCATTTTTGTTTTCTATAGCCATGTCTCTTTTGTAATATTAACTTGGAGAGAGAGAGAGATCAACACATAGTGTGGAGCTTTATTTTGTGGAATAGATAGATGGTACAATGATAGCTCTCAACTGAGCATAGCAAGGAGGATGTTAGCGTGTACGTGTACCTTGATCTTGAAAGCATGAAAAGAATTCTCACAAGGGTCACAACAATTTGACAAAGCTCAATGCAACGACAAGTAGCATATGTGTATAAGGTTTTCAAGATGTCTCATCATATGGCTCTGGTAGGACTTGGCATATCAAAGAGGAGCTTCGCAAAGGGTTTTCAAAATTTTCAAATAAATTTTCCAAGCACTCAAACATTTGGAGCAAAGATCATTTCATTGGACCATATCTCAAACATCAGCTACTTAGATGGGCATGGTTTCCTAAAGATATGTTGTTCACAAGCATCAAGATAATAAGTATGGAATAAAACTTATGCAAGCCAACCATATGAAACATGTCGAGCATTGGGTGCATGAGGATTCAATTGAGTTTGATTTATATGATCGGATTTAAAGCTCATTTAAATTCATGATTTCCAAAAGTAGAGAGGTATGGGTGCACATACCATCGCTCTTGGAGAAAGTGGGGAATGAGGTAGACAAATGGTGATTCGGCCAAACCACAGGGGCGACCGACTTGCTCTAGTGCACTTACCTCATCCCTCGTCGATTAGCATAGTCGGTGTTGTGCGGCACCATGGCAGGAGATCTCAATTTTGTGTTTCGACGAGCCTGAGAAATCTCCCCCACACTTGCTCTTGTACCTGGTGTTATTATTCAAAGAAAAAGATGGAAACAAAAAGGGAGGCTCTGCTAGCTGAAGAGCTAGGAAGCCTTTATTCAAATTCAAATATTTTTGTGTTTTTTAAGAGAGCAAGATGCAAGAACCAACACCATCTTCAAACCAAAATAAGATTTAGTATGAGAGAAACTTACTCGGGATACTCACATATCTCCCCCACACTAGGAGTTTGCATTGCTAGGCAACACAACTCAAGTGTGCGGAGTTCAAGCTTCCTTCGTAATACTTTCTCTCCCTGAATTACCTTGGTGTTGTAGTTGGTGTAGCTCTCATGTTTTTAGGCATTGCCTATCCATCGGTCCTTTCAATCTCCACCTGAAATGTTAGCGACCAAAAATACCCAAAGGACGACTAATCCTAAAGAGATGCTCTTGCTTTTATTTGAAAAGGAAATCTAAATGATTATTCGGGCTATCTCCCGATAGTGCTTTGTTTTGGGTCATAAGCTCGACCACTGGAGATCTTCATCTTGCAGCCAATCGAGATGATGAAACCATCATAGCTCTAGCTACAAGGTTAGTACCAAAAAAAATGACCACGAAATTTGCAATGTTTATGGTAAACAAAAGCATCTACAACCTTCCTTTCAAAGTTAGCATGCACAAGGAAAATGAGGAGGTTGTAGGTTTCGTAAAGGTCATTGGTAATGGGGCTTGATAACTCTGGAAACTTTTGATGTGAGGATGGAATTTGGGATCCCTCTAGTGTAAAACCTTCATGCTTGAGTCTGTTTTGAGAATCCAGTGTCGACGCCTCAAGAATGTCCATAGACCACACATGTTCTTTCTTAACCTCAGGTCTATGACATTGGAGATGTGTATCTCGAACCTCAAGATGATATGGCTGCTTTTCATGGTCGAGCACACTACTCAGTACCCCTTCAATGGGTCTTCTGATGAGAATGAAGGGTGGATCTCCTTTTGGGATGTCAAAGATATGATAATCTAGGAAGATCCCATACTCTCCAATCTTTGTTTGGACGACTCTAAGGATTCCCTCCATATCTATGGTTTGACCCGAAATTCATTGGAGACGCTTCTGAGAGAAAGAGAGGGGTTCGTCGGGAAAGGCCTCTAATACTAAGGATTTGGGAATGATATTGATATCGACCCTAGGGTCATAGAACACATCCTGGTAAGAGAGGTTTCCTACTTGGCATGAGAGTGACTTTAGCTCGGGATATAGCTGGATTACTTGATCCATGCCTTCTACTTCTCTCAACCATTCCCGGCTACTGATTGCGGAGATGTATTCCAACTTTTCTCTCCGTCTTTTTACCTCTTCTAGGTTGGGTAAGTTGACTTCTTCTCTCTCGTGTGTTGAGTCTCTTTCCCTTCTCGGGAAGGATTTCTCCGTCCAATGTTTATCAAATAACTCATCATAGTATTCATAGACGAAGTCACACGAGGGGTGATCGAACTCTCGATAAGGTTGGAATGGTTCCCCTGTGAACCAAGGTTTGGTAAGAGGAGGATGAGTGTCTGTGGATATGAATTTTTCTAGGATAGGTTCCTCCTCTATAAACTCTGTTTCAAAGAGTGAATCGGAGTATGTTGATTCCTCGTCGAAGTCATACGAGTAATCAGCTGGGTACACACGGGGATAGAGGAGTGGTTCTTCATGCCAAAAGGTGCTAGTGGGTTTCTCCTCTATGGGTTTTGGTTCCGAGAGAGCGTCTGGCTTGGGTTCTTCTTCTTCGTTTGGGAATTCGTCAAAAATTCCTGTGTAGGGAGTGTTTTCTAAGATTTTTCCTAGAACCACCTTCCCTTCACTAGGAGTCAAATGAGCGAACGAACCCCCAGATGAAGTATCCAAAATTTTGGCTGACTCGACATCGAGACCCATTCTAAAATGTTGTAGAAGAATAGGTTCTGAGATCCCAAGGTCGGGTCCAGAGGCCAAAGAATTGGTGAATCGTGCCTAAGCAGTCCCTAGTGACTCCTTGTCTAGTTGTTTGAAAGAGAGGATTTCTAGCCGTAGGGTCACTACTCGAGACATAGGGAAGAAGGTCAGACAAAACTTTTCTCTAAGCTTTTCCCAACTTCCCTCCACGCTTCCGACTGAGGAAGAGTACCATTTCTTTGCTCCTCCCGTTAATGAAAACGGAAAGAGCTTCCATTTGAGGGTTTGTTGAGTCATTCCCTCAATTACGATTATCGAGCAAATTTGCTCGAAACCTCGCAAATGAATGTACGGGCTCTCCTCTTTCGTTTCGGCGAACGAATTCTCTCGGACCAAGGCTATAAGAGCAGGGCGAAGCTCATAGCCACATGTTTTGATGGGATGCGATGATGATGGAGGCTCCAATAAATCACCCTTTGGAGCCGAAAAATCAAAAAGGGTTAGATTTGAATCCATGGGATAGATGGGGTGGTACACGGACGAACTAGGTTCCGGATCAGAACAGCTACCGTTCCCCGGCAATGGCGCCAGAAAGCTTGTTGGCACTTCTTACGTCGTTACTAGATTTGCAACGGCGCCAAAAAGCCTGTTGGTATACTACACGATCACAGATAAATCCGCAAGCGCACGGATACCGTTGTAGCTTTCACCCGGGAGTATTCCAAGGTATCGATTTCCACGGGGAACGAGAAGTGTTGTGAACCTGAACTAATTCGTCCGGGGGATATGGTGATGAAGGATAGAAAGGCAAGGGTAGATTTCGAGTAGAGAGGGGATAGCTGATGAAGTTTGGGACTCGTGAGAGTCACGGATAGAATCAAGGCAAAACTTGTCGCTCGTCGGGGCCAGAGGGAAAAGAGCCACGGAAAGGGATGAGAAGGGGGCTCTGATGTCGTAACTCCTACCTACCGGAACTAACGTGGTGGACTACAAAGCCCGTCCGGAGCTGTCACCTCCCTAGGGTACCACAACTATTCCGTTGAACTGGGAAGCATTCCAACGTACTGGAAAGCCTAGACACCACATCTACACTAACCAAGAACTACTTTACTCGGATCCAAAGCAAAGCAATCACAACAAGTAGAAACTACTAATTGCAATCGAAGAACCTAAAAGCGAATGATGAAATGACTTGAGACTTAGTTACTCACGAATTCGAACTTTCAAAACATCCCGGGTGTGGACGACCGTAGTTGTACCGCACCCGCCGAGGTACGAAGAGAAGACCGACACTCCGGCTTCTACTCCAACACTCAACTCTCTCTCCCTACTCTCTAAAAACAAAATTGTATAGGGCTCTGCCACTTGCTTCTAATCACTTGTCATCCTTCCACGAGGTGCCAGGCTCTATATATAGCCCCAATGGGTCGGTGGCTGCAGGAGGGGGTACTTGTAGGCGAGAGGGAGCTGCAGTGCCGAGCAAGGAGGTGCGGCCGTATCTCCAGGTGCGACTGGCCCTGTGATCCACCGCCTATGGACTTGGACGACCCTGATCACTGCTCCTGAGGCGGTTGTAGGTCGGCTCCTTGGGTCGGTTTCGCCCGGCACGCCAGTTGATAGGTGCGGCCGGCCCTACCCAGTGGCCTTGTGATGCACCGACCGTGTCGAGGGACGTCCAGGATCACTCCTTGATGGCGGTTGCGGCGGTTAAGTGTGGGTCCATCGATCCAAGTGCTTCCAACCTTTGCCTTTTGATCAAACCGACCGTTCACCAGTGTATCTCATCCATCCAAGGTGTGTTTGTGGGATTGTTGGTGCCGTGGACCCGAGAGGAGGATTTTGGGTGGTGCGGCCGGACCTTGTAGGTGCGGTCGGACCTCGTTGGTGTGGCCGGACCTAGGAGGTGCGGCCGAACCAACTTTTGTGGTGTCTAGCCCATGGACTTGGTCCCCTTGGATATTATGCTAAGTGTAGAGGCATTTGGCAAAGTTTGGTGTTGATCGGAGGAGGTTGATAGGTCTGGCCGAACCTACTAGGTTCGGCCGCACCTACCCCCCGACACGTCTCGTGTCACATTCTTCCGTGAGGCATAGTTTCTGCATCCGAACTCTGAATTGGGCAAATGATATGTCCATTTCGATCGTCTCGACGAGCCCGTCACAATGGTGTAGTCCAAATTAGCATTTGATATTGTTTATGATAGTGCCATATCTTATTCTATAATGGCTCATTTAGACCTGCATCCAAATATTCACCAAAGCTCGTGGAATCCGTTAGTTTATAACCCCACAGCTATGATGCAAGCTTTGATGGAGTGAAATTTGTTCAAAGTTGAGGGTCGAAAATAGGGACTTAACGACCGTCAACAGGGAGTGAATGGGAGCCGATAAAAATTCTTCTCCGAAGAGTCAAACTCGAATATGTCCCAAATCCACAACCAAGGATTCCCACACGAGCTTGCCAAGGTCGCGTAGTCACAACGGACCTACCAACCCTAGGAAAAAGTCCAAACAAGTTGCAATACAGAAGCACAACTCAAGAAGCAAAGGACTAAACCAAATCTGCAGGGTCCACGCGGACAGTCCGCAAGGCTGGGGCGGACAGTCCGCAAGCACCTGGCGGACGGTCCGCAACCCCCGGACGGACGGTCCGCAAAAACCAACAGAACCTCCAGTACCGCACCTCGAAAATACGGACGGTTCGACCCAAGCCTCCGGACAGTCCGATGACGGCGGACAGTCCGTGGACCCCGTGCGGACGGTCCGACCTGCACACGGACAATCCGGCGCCCCTCGGCGGACGGTCTGACAAACCTCTAGCAACAAAACCCTAACACCTCGGAAGATTGACACGCGAGCTCGCAAGAACTGGACGAACACGCGACGAACACGAGGTGCGCGGACGGTCCGCGGGCCACTGGCGGACGGTCCGCGGGCCACTGGCGGACGGTCCGCGGGCCACTGGCGGACGGTCCGCCGGCCCCGAACAGAATAGCTCGAGCACAAAAACGCAAAGTCAACTCCACCTATCCATCCATGGATCTCCCAAACGACTTGAGCTCTTGAGACAAGATTTGGGGGAGATGTGAAGCGTACCTAGGGGATGCTATGCCCCAAAACTTGAGACCTCAAACCAACTAAATCGCCGGGAATCGAATCGCAACCGAGCTCTACCAAAAAGCTAGGGTTCCACCGAAAATCCTCAAATCCAAGGCCAAATCCGGAGTTTGAGGGGTCAAGATCAAGCACAAAGATGCACATGGCATCTATCCTTGATCCCCACAAAGTAATCCGAACCTAAACACATCAGAATCTGAAGGACCGAACTGGGGACCAGAGAGGGGGGGGAGTGAATGGGAGCCGATAAAAATTTTTCTCGAAGGAGATGGCTACTCCAACAAGACGTACACGGCTAGCCAAATCACATCTCCGACTCAACTACCCATGTTGGCCAAGACCACGTAGCCACTGGAGTGCTACTGGTCCTAGGAACCAACACAACAACCTTCCGAACCAAACACACCAAACGCACAGCGGAAATCTGCACAGCTTGCTGCCTGTGCTACACCGGTCAGACCGATGGCCTGCGCCGGTCAGACCGGTGGACAGAGCTGGTCAGGCCGGTGGCTACAGCAGTTGCACAGAAAACATTCCAGGAAGCCTCAGTGATTCCTCTAGGCCCTGGAACAAAAACCACCTCCAAAACTCAAACTGCTCAGGAAGAAAAACCTTCACAAAGCCTAGCCAAACTCCTCGAAACCTGCCAAGAACTGACCAGCAACAACTCAGCCCAAAGACACACGAACCAGGCAGTTCACCCGAGGCAAATCCCACAAAGGCCTGCACCGGTCAGACCAGTCAAGAGCATCGGTCAGACCGGTTACGCCTGGGCAGCTCGGGATGAACAGCACCCGCGGGTCAACTCCCCCAAATCCAAACCTTGATCTCCCGATTCGCTCCATGGATCTGCACAAGACTTTGGGGATAGTAGGAACACCTCATGGGCACCCCATAGCCAAGATTTGGTCCACCAAAACTTGCTAGAACGAGAGGAATCAAAGAAATCCCACCAAGAACGACTTTAACCCTAGAGAGGAGAAAACCCCAAAATCGAACCCCTTTGCTCACGGATTTGGGAGGGGAATCAAAGGGAAAAGAACCACGAAGGGTTCATGCATACATCCCCCACCAAATCCCAAAGAGAAAGGTCTCAAAACCGCCACGAGAAATTCGCCAAGAAAAGACTCCGAAAATCACCAAAAAGGAAAAACGGGAGAGACACAATCAAGCCTTGAGGAACCATGCCGAATCATTCATACATACCATGAAGGTTCATACAAGGTCTAGCTTGCCGCCCGATCATCCTTCCCTCCCACAAGATCTCACCATGAAGCTCTCAAGCTAGTCCTAGAAATTCCAAAGGAAAAATGGAAGAGGAAAAATAGCAAAACAAAATGAGCTAGGGTTCCAAGAGATGGCTGCCATCCTCTCACCACTTGGGTTATATGGAGGCTAGCTGAAAGACGAAACTACCCCTAAGGCCTAATACTAGGATACACACCCCCGAGGGGCACTTTGGGAATCTTTGTCTTCGCACCATCGGACGGATGCCCGGCGACCGCAAACCTGCTTAGCCTCGACGCAAGCCTTGCGATCCCGTCGCGTGTCCTCCGCTTCGAAGACTCCAGAAGCCGTCGTCGCACACCAGTCAAACCGGTCCGATGCTGCTGCACCTCCGTCTTCGGTCTTCGGTCTTGGCTTTGTGGATCAACCAAGGAACCCAGCGGTTTTCTGGTGAACCACTGGAAACCCCGCGAACTCAGTGTAGCCTCCGCCAATCACCACTCATGACTCGGCTCCCATGTAGTCCCGGCTCGACCTTGGTTTTGAGGCTCAACCAAGAAACCGACCACGACTTCATCTTGCCGTTCTTGCCACCATGCGGTCCGCACTTGACCCCGCTGGCCACCGGGTCCCTCAAACCAAGCCTACTTGTCTTCTCCACACCTGGAGGCCTCACCGGCAACGACCTTTCGCGCTTGTTCTTCACCTGCACCAACACCAGTCAAGCCGCAACCTGCACCTGCAATACTTAGCCAAGAATCATTCCACACCACGTTATCAATCACTCATCACACCAAGAAGCGACCTACCACCAGTCCTCGAACCACACATGGCTCTCAATCTCCACCATGATGAGTGCATTGACGACACACACGTTTTGGTAAAAAAGAGAAAAGAAAAAGAAAAGAAATTCAACAAGCGATCGAAAGCCAAAGGAAAGGCAAAGAGCAAGATCACTTGAAGAAGACATGTCTCGGTCCCCTTAGGCAAGGGCAACGCCTCAACACAACCGAGACAAAAACATGCTCAAGCAAAGAGCACAAACCACCAATCCAAAGCTCGAAAACAACAAAGAGCTCCCGCTGCACACATGCAAGCTCCCCCTGAACCAATGCAACTCCCCCTGGACGAATGCATGCAAACCATATCGCAAAACAGAGCAGCTGCTTCAGCCTTGCTCTGACCGGTCAGACCGGTCAACCTCACCGGTCAGACCGGTGGACTAGATCGCCCAGCACCTGGGAACTCACACCGGTCAGACCGGTGGATGGCACCGGTCAGGCCGATGACCATCTGGGAACTGCACGAGCTCAAAAATAGCTCGAAACCACTTGGAAACCTTCTAAATGCATGCAGCAAGCCAAAACATGCTCAAATTCCTCCCCCTTGTTGACAATGCATGAATCAAGCCAAAAATGCAAAAAATGCAACCTAGAGCTTCTCAAATAGACAAAATTCAACATAGGATGCTACACATGTCCAAATGAGCAAGTTAGATACTCTATAGCTTCGTAATGACGTCAACTACAAGATCACCAAGTTTGATAACCATTGGGTGAAGCTAAGATAGAAATGACTATTTTTGCGAAAAATTTCCCTCTCATGAGCAAAGCCCTAAACATGAGCAAAACATGTCAAAATGGCAAAGCCACACAAACTTCATGCTAGGACAACCATTCTAAGCATAAGACCATCATAAACACCCACAAGCACCTCATGTCATGTCAAAGCCACCGAGCCATGTGCTTACTTCTAAATATGAGACTCCTCATTGGTAAGCAACATGCAACGGTTTAGCACCCAAAAGCAAGTAAATTAAGCACATATGACATGGGAGCACATTTTCCAAGCAATTTACATTTCATTTTCAGATTTATCTTTGGTACATGAAATGTCTTTGCGACAAAAAGGAACTTATGCCCCTCCACAAGATAAAGCATGGGGGCTAAACATTCATGATGGCAAATGAGCCTTTGGCCCCATATGATCAAAATAATCTATCCAACCACGAATTAAGCATAGCCAAGCCACAAAAACATGTCAAGATCATATAAAGGCATTTACTCACAAGAGAGCATACATGTGACATTTTTGAAAAACATAGCAATCAACCATGGATATAAATCAAGATCATCAAGAGCTAAGCCAAACTAACCATAGCTTACCAAACTAGCTCACAAGACCATATATATCATACCATGGTGAACAATGTATATAGGAGAAGCTTTTCCTACACAATGCATATGATACAAAATGCATGCAACCTAAGATACAAAGATGCCTAGACATCATGTTACATATGCCATGCCAAATGCAAGAAATGCACAAAGGAAAGCTATACATATGCTACAAAGGAGCTCCCACACACCAACTCAACAAATCAAACAAACACCAAGCTCCCCCCCGCAAACGAGTGAAAGTTGCTTGATCTAGGGGTTTGGTGAAAATATCGGCTAGCTGGTCATGTGTGGGTACATGGATCAAAGCGATTTTTCCTTTCTCTACGTTGTCTCTCAGGAAATGATACCTCACTTCTATGTGTTCGGTTTTCGAATGGAGCACTGGGTTCTTTGCAACACTTATGGCACTAGTACTGTCACATTGAAGTGGGACATGGGTATACTCCTCACCAAAGTCACTCATGGTGTACGTGATCCAAAGGAGCTGAGAGCAACAACTAGCTACGGCCACATACTCTGCCTCGGTAGTGGATTGAGCAACACTCGATTGTTTGCGGGAAGACCAAGACACCAAAGAGGAACCCAAAAACTGGCAAGTTCCAGAAGTGGACTTCCTATCCAACCGACACCCGGCAAAATCCGCATCCAAAAAACCATGAAGAGCCAAAGAAGAAGACGCGGAGTACCAAAGGCCGAAGTCGGGAGTATGTCGCAAATACCTGAATATGCGCTTGACTGCTTGTCGATGCCAAGTCCTCGGAGAGGCTTGAAAACGAGTGCACTGACATACCGAGAATTGGATATCCGGCCTCGTCGCCGTCAAGTAGAGGAGTGACCCGATCATGCTCCGGTACTCCTTCTGGTCCACATGCTCACCTTCCTCGTCCGCATCAAGAGCTGTAGTCGTACTCATAGGCGTCGCCATGGCCTTGGAGTCCTCCATCTTGAACTTCCTCACAATGTCCTTGGTATACTTGGCTTGGTGTACAAATGTTCCTTCCTTCGATTGCTTGATCTGGAGGCCGAGGAAGAACTGCAACTCACCCATCATGCTCATCTCAAATTCCCTGCTCATGTCCTCTGCAAACCTTGCAACCAAAGAGTTAGACGAGCCACCAAAGACATTATCATCCACGTATATCTGCGCAATCAGGATCTCTTTGCCCTGCCTGAGGAGAAACAAGGTATGATCGACCTTCCCCATCTCAAACCCTCTCTCAAACAGGAACCCCCTCAACCTACCATACCAAGCTCTAGGCGCCTGCTTCAACCCATACAGCGCCTTCCTCAACTTGTACACCCAGTGGGGGTACTTCTCACTCTCAAACCCCGGAGGTTACCTCAGATACACTTCTTCCTCCAAAACACCGTTCAGGAAAGCACTCTTCACATCTATTTGGTGCAATTTGAACCCTTTAGCCACGGAAAAGGCTAGAAGGATCCTAATCGCATCCAAACGAGCTACAGGAGCAAAGGTCTCCTCGTAGTCGATCCCTTCTTTCTCCCAAACTTGGTTCCTCTCAAAATTCTCCAAATCCTCATGCATCGAATTGACCCAATTATGATCAGATAGCGTGTGTCCAATGTCTTTGGGCTCAAAGGTAGCAACAAAAGCAGCATGAGCGAAGTGAGAATTGTTTCGAACCCTCGACCGTGTAGTACGTTCATTGATGTCGCCGATGATCCTCGAAGCTGGGTGATCCACTTGAACTCGCCGGGGAGGTTCTTGCCTTGATGCTACCTCCCCCTCAACAGCAGTTTCGCCTTGATCTGGTTTTGTCGTTGTAGGTGTGGGAGAGGGCCCGTTCTCGATTGTAGTCGAAGTAGTAGGTACATGCTCAGCCGCGGGCACCACACCGCCGTCTTCATCATCTCCATGTTCATGCTCCTCCTCCTGGAAAATCTCCTCGCCAAGTTCATCGTCACCTGCACACTCAAAAACAAGCTGACTACGTGGCTATGTCTCGTCGAAGGTTACCTCGCAAATCTCCACGATTTGGTTAGTTTCAAGATTGAGCACTCGAAAGGCTCTAGAATGAGATGCGTAACCAAAGAAAATGCCATCGACAGACCTAGCCTTGAACTTGTCCAACATCTTACCCTTCTTCAGGATAAAGCATTTGCACCCAAACATATGAAAGTGACTCACCTTGGGGGTTCTACCGTACATCAATTCGTAGCAAGTTTTCTTCTTATGCACCCTGAGGTAAATCCTGTCGACACATAGCACGCGGTATTCACCACCTCAGCCTAGAACTTTCTCGGAGTCCTATGCTCTTCGAGCATCGTCCGAGCCATCTCGCACAAGGTCCTGTTTTTCCTTTCCACCACGCCGTTCTGGGGAGGCGTATACGGACTAGAAAACTGGTGTTCAAGACCCAAGTTATGGCAAAAGGTTTCGAAATGAGAGTTTCTAAATTCTGAGCCATTGTCACTGCGGATCGCTCGTATGGCATCTCCGTGCCTCTCATTCCTCAACCTCAAGACAAGATCTCGAACAAAACCAAACGTCTCCCCTTTCTCCTCCAGAAAGAAAACCCACGCATACCGAGAGTAGTCGTCCACCACAACTAGGACGTACCACTTCCCACCCGCAGATCGCACACGGGCTGGGCCAACAAGGTCCATATGGAGCAGCTCGCATGGACGCTCCGTCATCACATCGGTGAGGGGCGGGTGAGAAGAGGAAACCATCTTGGCATGCCTACACGGCGCACAAACCAACTCTTTTTCAAACCTCAACCGTGGCAATCCTCGGACCAAATTGAGTTTACTTAAGCGAGACAAAAGGTCAAAGCTCAAGTGACCCAATTTCCTATGCCACTTCCACAACTCACTCGAAGAACCAGCCAAAAAGCAACGAGCCACACCAGAAGACTGAGAGAAATCCGCTCGGAAAACTTGACCCTCGGGAACGACCATGCAAACTAGGTCTCCTCGAGAATCCAAAATCCGAGAACCACCAGGCCGAAACAACACCTCAAAACCCTCATCCAAAAGCTGGGAAATGGAAAGCAAATTGAATCCGAGCGATTGAACAAGAGCAACACGCCTGAGAGTGACCTTCTCACTTACCTTAATCTCACCTTCTGAAAGCACACGCCCTCGCCCATTGTCCCCAAAGGTGATGTATGTCTTGGACACCACCGGGACGAGACTTGAGAACCACCCCTTGTCTCCGGTCATGTGCCTCGAGCAACCAGAGTCAATCAACCAAACGTTCCTCAAGTCTCCCACCTGAAATTCAAAAGCGAGCACGTGAGTGAACAAACAACTCAGCACTGGGGTTAGTACCAAAAGAGTAAAACCAGTGCCGAGCCATTTGCTCCAAAGAGGGGTTAGCACAAGCCATATCGTCACGCCTGTCAAAGCCACCACCACGAAAACCACCACGGGAACCACCACGAGGGAACCACCCCTGTCTAGCTGGAGGAGAACGAAAACCACGAAAGGAAGACCGTGGACCGTTCCTCCTCTCCATCTCAAAGCTACGATTCCTCCCACCCTCGTATTGAGCACGAGGTGGAGACCGTCTAGCAAACTGACCACCTGCAAACTCTCCATGCCAACCACTAGAACCGAACCGAGCATCCGCACGAGCACGGAAACCGAACTATTGTCTACCCAGACCAGCACCGGTCTGACCGGTGGAGTGCACCGGTCTAACCGGTGGTGCTCGGCCAGCAGCACCACCTGCCACCTTTCGATCTCCCCAAGTCGGAACCGTCCTCACAATCGCCTTGGCCCTGGGCATTTGCATAAGAGGCTCAGGTACACCATTTGAGGGGCGGTACCTGTCCTTATTAGCCCACTCCTTAGCCATTCTCTCCTCACGCTTCTTGAAGCAAAACTCACCCTTGTGACCATCTCTCCCACAATAGTCACAATGAAACCGTATGAGCTTAGGCTTAGGCTTGGGTTGGGGCTGCTCACTTGGTTTCTCCTCACTCGGCTTCTCACCCTTCTTCTCTCCAACCTCACTCTCCTTGGAGCTCACAAACTTCACCGGTTTTTGAAAGTCATTTGTAGGGCGAGGAAATATGGGAGGATCTGGGGTTGTGTCAAGTTTGTTTCTCAGTGGGTTAGGCTTAGGAGCATAGTCATTTTTGTGGAAGGTTTTTGGTGGAGCTTGGATATCACCAATCTTCTCTCCTCCCTCACCACTACACTCTCCAACCTTCTCTGAACAAAGCGCTTGCCCATCATAGCGCTTGTATGCCTCTATCATCATCCTAAGCTGTGGTTCATGACCCGACAACCAACCCATCATTTTTCTCAAGTCATCGTTCTCATCCTGCAAGCGATCCACATAATGTGCAAGTTCCAGATTCTTCAAAGTATGCAATTCACAAGTAGAGCAAGAAGTGGGAACAGGTTCTTTCAACTTAGCCTCAAGAGAAACAGTGTAAGCATGCATCTCATCAATCTTTCCATGCAAAATAGGGCAAGAAGTGCAAGCACCTAGCAAAGCAGGTCTAGACTTAAGCTCAGCCACTTCAACCCTAAGCACATCTAGTTCCTCACAAGCAGAGGCATGCTTATCCTTAAGACTAGTAAGATCAGCTAGGTACACAGAGAAATCACAACAATCAATCTCATCAGAAACCACAGGTGAAGCCTTAAGCGAATCTATCTCAAGCTTAGCATCAAGGTTCTGGGTTTCAAGCTCAGCTACTTGGTTCCTAGCATCTTCTAGTGAGGCCCTAAGCTCTTTCTTCATCTTCTTTGCCTCTCTAAGCATGTCATCACGATTATCAAGCAACTTGCCAAGACGCTCGTTCTCCTCACGCAAGAAGGGAAGCTCGTCACGTACCTCATCCTCGGAGTCAGAGTCTGAGTCACTCTGGTGACTCTTCTTGCTGCCAGAGCTACGAGCCATGCCGCAGAAGCCATCTCTCGCGTAGCAGCTCAGCCCGCTCAAGTTCTTGGATGACTTCTTGTTCTTGCGCCGATCACCTTCATCTTCACTGTTGCTCGAGCTTGAGGAAGAGTAGGCGGAGCTGGAGTTGACGTCGCTTGCCCCGACCATCGCTCGGGCCTTCCTGCTGCGGCCGTCCTTCTTCCTCGATCGTCGCTCGTCCTTGTGCTTGTGATCGCGCCTTGATCGGTACTTGCCGTCCGTCCTCGATAGGTTCTTGTAGCCGTCCTTGTAGCCGTCCTTGTTCTCCATCTTCTCCGGACAGTCGGCGACAAAGTGTCCTGGCTTGCCGCACTGAAAGCATGTCCGTGGATTCTTCCTTGTGTTCACCCGGTTCTTGTGCAACCTCTCGAACCGCCTGGTCAGCAATGCCAGCTCGTCCTCTCCAAGCACGTCGAACTCCTCGTCTGGCAAAGACATCAAAGAAGACAGAGAGTACATCCTGGAGGATGCGTTAGCGTTAGACTTAGCACATTTGCCACCGACAAGAGCAAGACTATGAGAGTCAGTCGGGCTCTCAAGATGGGCAGTCACACCACGGTCCAACTCAGCTGACTTGAGCTTCGAGAACAGCTCATTCACCGTCAGGGTGTCATACTTCTCGGACTCAAGAATAGCCTTGACCTTTCCGTCCCATACGGTGTGATCCAACGAGTGCAACAGCTTCACGACTCTATCATGATCATCGTATGGGAGCACGGCCACATTGGCTCTCATGTTGTCCACCACAACCGCAAACCGCTGGAAAAGGGCATCGACGGACTCGCCGGGGAGATGAGTGAAGTTCTCGTACTCTCTCCGGTAAGTCGCGTACATCCGAGCCTGAACCTGAGCATTCCCAGCATGAGCATCCTTAAACTGCTCCCAAATTCTACAAGCTAAGTCCTCTGTCTGAACCCGATCGAATTCAGACTGACACAGAGCACGAAACAAGTAGTCGACCGCCTTGTTGTTGGCGTCGAACATATCCCTTGATCCTGGAGCAAGGAAGTTAATCGGATGAACATAAGCTGTGTTCACCGTAACGTCCCAAAGGATCTGACCCTTTCCACGGAGGAACGCAGCCATCCGTCTCTGCCACATCTGGTAGTTCTTCCCATCGAAGTGCAGAGGACCCGATCCTCGTTCCTGGTACGCCATCTTTGGATCTTAGACTGGTTAGAGCCTCAAAAGACCCGAACCGGCTCTGATACCAATTGAAGGACTGAACTGGCGACCAGAGAGGGGGGGGAGTGAATGGGAGCCGATAAAAAATCTTCTCAAAGATGATGGCTACTCCAACAAGACGAACACGGCTAGCCAAATCACGTCTCCGACTCAACTACCCAAGTTGGCCAAGACCACGTAGCCACTGGAGTGCTACTGGTCCTAGGAACCAACACAAGAACCTTCCGAACCAAACACACCAAACGCAGAGCGGAAATCTGCACAGCTTGCTGCCTGTGCTACACCGGTCAGACCGATGGCCTGCGCCGGTCAGACCGGTGACACCGGTCAGAGCGGTGGACAGAGCCGGTCAGGCCGATGGCTACAGCAGCTGCACAGAAAACGTTCCAGGAAGCCTCAGTGATTCCTCTAGGCCCTAGAACAAAAACAACCTCCGAAACTCAAACTGCTCAGGAAGAAAAACCTTCACAAAGCCTAGCCAAACTCCTCGAAACCTGCCAAGAACTGACCAGCAACAACTCAGCCCAAAGACACACGAACCAGGCAGTTCACCTGAGGCAAATCCCATAAAGGCCTGCACCGGTCAGACTGGTCAAGAGCATCGGTCAGACCGGTCACGCCAGGGCAGCTCGGGATGAACAACAGCCGCGGGTCAACTCCCCCAAATCCAAACCTTGATTTCCCGATTCGCTCCACAGATCTGCACAAGACTTTGGGGATAGTAGGAACATCTCATGGGCACCCCATAGCCAAGATTTGGTCTACCAAAACTTGCTAGAATGAGAGGAATCGAAGAAATCCCACCAAGAACGACTCTAACCCTAGAGAGGAGAAAACCCCAAAATCGAGCCCCTTTGCTCACAGATTTGGGAGGGGAATCTCAATTAGCATTCTATCGAGTCATTTTTAGCAATCTCGCATTCAGCTGGTCTTGTTCTTGCACCTGGAAAAAGGTTATGCAGGTCAAGCTCTGAGGATGAATACCGCTCTATGGCATTAGCACTTGCCGTTACAGTGTGGATAGGCCTCATCTTACGTGATGTTGGTTTTCCCTTATAAAAGCACAAGCTTCTAGAAGATTAGGTAGATGAGTACCGAGCAGAAGAAGAAACGAAGGGAAAAGAACCACGAAGGGTTCATGCATACATCCCCCACCAAATCCCAAAGAGAAAGGTCTCAAAACAACCACGAGAAATTCGCCAAGAAAAGGCTCTGAAAATCACCAAAAAGGAAAAATGGGAGAGACACAATCAAGCCTTGAGGAACCACGCCGAATCATCTATACATACCATGAAGGTTCATACAAGGTCTAGCTTGCCGCCCGATCATCCTTCCCTCTCACAAGATCTCACCATGAAGCTCTCAAGCTAGTCCGAGAAATTCCAAAGGAAAAATGGAAGAAGAAAAATAGCAAAACAAAATGAGCTAGGGTTCCAAGAGATGGCTGCCATCCTCTCACCACTTGGGTTATATGGAGGCTAGCCGAAAGACGAAACTACCCCTAAGGCCTAATACTAGGATACACACCCCCGAGGGGCACTTTGGGAATCTTTGTCTTCGCACCATCGGACGGATGCCCGGCGACCGCAAACCTGCTTAGCCTCGATGCAAGCCTTGCGATCCCGACGCGTGTCCTCCGCTTCGAAGACTCCGAAAGCCGTCGTCGCACATCGGTCAGGCCGGTGCTCCTCACCGGTCAGACCGGGCAGACCCACCGGTCAGACCGGTCCGATGCTGCTGCACCTCCGTCTTCGGTCTTCGATCTTGGCTTTGTGGATCAACCAAGGAACCTAGTGGTTTTCTGGTGAACCACTGGAAACCCCGTGAACTCGGTGTAGCCTCCACCAATCACCACTCATGACTCGGCTCCCACGTAGTCCCGGCTCGACCTTGGTTTTGAGGCTCAACCAAGAAACTGTCCACGACTTCATCTTGCCGTTCTTGCCACCATGCGGTCCGCACTTCACCCCGCTGGCCACCGGGTCCCTCAAACCAAGCCTACTTGTCTCCTCCAAACCTGGAGGCCTCACCGGCAATGACCTTTCGCGCTTGTTCTTCACCTGGACCAACACCAGTCAAGCCGTAACCTGCACCTGCAATACTTAGCCAAGAATCAGTCCACACCACGTTGTCAATCACTCATCACACCAGGAAGCGACCTACCACCGGTCCTCGAACCACACATGGCTCTCAGAATCAGAGGAACAAGCCGCGCACGAAAATCCAACGAAAATAGCCCGAAAAAGACACGAAAATGTTGGTATTTCTTAACCTTACCACTATGGTGCCAGGTTAGCGTAAGCGTGTAAGAAACACCCGGGTACACTAACGAGTGCGAACGAATCCGCAAGCGCACGGATACACCATTGTAGCACTTCACCTTAGGAGTATTCCCAAGGGTATCGAATCCAAGGAACGGTATGTACTACCTCCTAGCCTAGCTATGGTCCAAGGACACAACTCTATAGGGCGAGATGAAGATGGAGAGGATCCTGCTGATCGTGGGCAGAGTTGAGAACAGTCTCTCGGTTAGGAACTCTCATTTCGGACACCGGATCCTCCTGGCTATAACAGTCGGTTCACGGCAAAGGGTTGCCTACACCTGTATCCGGTCGTGGGGGATTCCGAAAGGGTCCAACGGCCGTCACTACCGCGGCCTACCCCAAGACAAACCATGGGATACAGGGCAATCGAAGGATAACCCGTTGTCTAGATACCACGTCTACACCACCAGCTACATACTACTATAGCACGGCTACGTCTGTCGACCCGTAGCAACACTATAGCACTCCGTACGAAGACGAAGCGACGAACCCACGAGGGAGAGACCAGAACTCACTCAGGTAACCACTATCTAAACAAGGATCACGGAAGGACTTTGGTCTAAACTAGAATGCAGGAGCATCCACTTTACTCTAATTGGACTAGCAGACATACAAACGGAATTAGCAACTTATGAACTACACCAGAAGATCAAAGGCTAAGCTCATGAAGAACACAAGCCTCTAAATCATGAACAAGTGAAGAACACAAGAACTATTCACCTATGCATGAATGCTACTTTAGTCTAAATAGGAAATGCAGAAATACTCACTTTATTCTAAATGAAGAACGAAGCATCCATGGAGATACAAATCCCTCTCTCACTCTCCTACTCTCAAATCTACCAAGGAGAGGCCTCTCCTTTGAAGGGAAGCTCTCATCCTTGGATGGAGTGGTGTGTCCCTATTCTTACCCCTCCCCTTCTATTTATAGGCCAAGGTACCAGTGAGAGAACAGCTTGGGCACCTGGGAATCCACTGTAGGACCAATCACCGAGCACTACGTGGAAGCAGATGGCGATCCGTGGCAAGGTCGGTTCGGCCGATCCAAGGGTTCGGCCGACCTGGCCCCACCATGTCTCGCGCTGTGCTTTCTCCCAGTGACTGACATATGGTCCCTTATGACGGTTCCAGGTGTATGGGTCGGTTGGAGGCAGTTTGCTCGGGTTGTGGGCCCTTGAATCCTTGTGCTGAACACGTGGCGGTGTCTGATTCGTAGGGAGGTGCTTCTCTTGGATTGATGAGGTGTCATAGACACATGGCATCCTGTGTGCCAGCACGTCGCCACGTGGCCTGGTGTGGGTCCCACCGGGCCCATGATATAGTGTGATCTTATCTTGTGCATATCCCTTTCATCCGAGCTCCGAAGTATACAAATGATATATCCATTTCGATCATCTCGATGAGCCCGTCACAATGGTGCAGTCCAAATTGGCATTTGGGATTGTTTATGATGATGCCATATTCATGCCATTAATGCACTTACTCTCAGCTATATCATTTCATGTGTATTTTGGCCTGTCCTGCATCAAATGCTAGAAAAACCAACACTTGTGGAAATTGTCAGTATAAAGCCCTATCCTAGTGTTGATGATCACTTTCCATTTATTTTATGCAGGAGTTGACGGCATGAAAGTGGTACTTAACAGCTGTCAACAACTCCCCCACACTTGACCTTTGCTCGTCCCGAGTAAAGGGAAAACAAATCAAGTGGGACATGATATCCAGGGATATAAAGCAAGCATAAGAGATATTCCAAACCATACCTTTTACTTGTAAACTATGTGGAGTGTCTGTCATGCTATCTTGGGTAGTTGTGGGATGGAACGGTCATGAATCAAATCACTTCTGCTCATCATGTCAAGTAACTTGGGGTTTTTGTAATAATTTTCAAAACAAACCTTGCTTAGCTCCTCATTTGATTTTCTCAGGTCGCTCAATGTGTATAAGTCCTTACCAAGGCAATAGAACTGCCTTTCTTCATCCTACTTCTAATGATGGCTATATGTGGAGCTCGGGGTAGGATAAAAGATAAAGCATACTTGTTTCACATATATTGCAAAGTCAAAAACCGGATCCAAGAAGAAAATCAAATCATACAATCAAATCAAGATGTGCACGTGTGTGGGTATGATGGGTATGGTAAGGTGGATACTAGGCCCGGAATGGGTACTAGTTATTACCATACATGATGAAATGCTATGGTAATGGAAAGGTGGACACTAGCCCCGGAGTAGGTACTAGTTATTACCATCTAAAATATGAAACTCCTTTTCGAATGATTTTCTCCTCTCTCCTTCTTGAAATATTTGAGACATGGGCTATCTCTTTCTCTTTTTTTCTTTTGGTCATGCTTTTTTTTGAGCATGTCTTTCTTTTTTTTTTCTTTTTGCATAGCCCAGTCTCTTTTGGAGATATTTGGAGAGGGGTAAATCATGGAACAATGCATGGAGCTTCCAGCGTAGAAGAATAGTAAGGGGGAAATGGTGGTGTGCACATAAATCTTGATCATAAAAGCATGAAAAGAATTCTCACAAGGGTCACAACAATTTGACAAAGCTCAATGCAATAACAAGCAGCATATGAGTATAAGGTTTTCAACTAGAACATCATATGGCTTTGGTAGGACTGTGACATATCAAAGAGGAGCCTTGCAAAGGGTTTTCAAATTTTTCAAATAAAATTCCCAAGCACTCAAGCATTAAGAGAGAAGATCATATCATCAAACCATATCTCAAACACCAACTACTTAGATAAACATGAGTTCCCTCATGATATTTGTTCACAAGCATCAAGACAATGAGTAAGGAATAAAACATATGCAAGCCAACCACAGGAATCATGTAGAGCAAGAAGAGCACCATTATTTGAGTTTGATTCACTGGATAAGAATTGAAGATCATTCAAACTCATGGGTAGAGAGTGAGACGAAGGGTGCACATACCATCGCTCCTAAAGGATATGGGGAACAAGGAAGACTAGTGGTGATTTGGTTAACCCGTGGGGTAGCCAGCTCACTCTAGTTTACCTTGCCCTTGTCATGAAGGTGTAGTCAATGTCGTGCAGCCCTCGTGTGGGAGTTCTCAAGTGGGTATGTTGATGATGGGCTTGAGAGAACTCCCCCACACTGGTGCTTGTACTAGTGCTGTTCTTCAAACAAAAGTGGAAACAAAAAGATGGACTCTGCTGGTTTGAGAACCTTAGAGCCTTTATTTGAAAGCAAATATATTTTTTTATTATCGTCACCATGTCATTTACTCAAGCAGGGTTAGATCAATATTGCACTTCATAAACAAAAGGGGAATGTACTTACCTTGGACCTTTGAGAGGTCATATGTACCTCGTTTGTATGTTGTGCGACATGAATCCGACACCTTGACTTACCTTCCCGTATGAATCTAGCTCGATGACTTACCCATTTGGATTTGATGATTTTCTGCAGGGGTTAGTCCACATACATGCAACCAAGATCTTGTGAAAGCATAACTCTACGATTCATCAATCAAACTTGACACCATGTCTTGTTTCGACTGAAGAAGACAATTTTAACCTAAGCACCATGCTTAATTTATAACAGTCAATGAATGTGTGTTGATCGAGCATACATTCAAACCAGGTTATATGAATGAAGATAAAGGAAGCATGCAAGCATAATCTAGCTACTTTCAAAGGGAACATAAGTATGAGCACAAAATGGTGAACCTCGGGCAACCTCCCGGAAGGGCTTTGTTTAAAGTCAAAAGCAGGACTTACCTAGCTAATCGGGCAAGATGAAAGAGCTTACATTCATTTCCAAACCAGGATAAGATTTGGCATGAGAAGAACTTTACTCGGGATGCTCACATACCTCCCCCACACTTGGAGTTTGCATTGTTGAGCAGCGAAACTCAAGTGTGTGGAGATCAAGCTTCCTTTGTAAACATTCCCTCACCAAAATCTTATCGGAGTGTTGTAGTTAAATCTTATCGGAGTGTTGTAGTTGATGTAGCTCACATGTTCTTAGGCATTGTTGTCCACCGTTCTTTTCAATCTCCACCTGAAAGGTTAGTGACCAAAAATACCCGAAGGACAACTTTATCTTAAAAACATGCTCTTGCTTTTATTTGAAAGGGAAATAAAACCTATGCTAATCCAGGCTATCTCCTGGTAGTGCTTTGTTTATTATGATCATAAGCTCGACCAGGGGAACTTCATCTTGTAGCTATCATTGGTGGTGTCATTCCCATCTTCACCACCAATCTTGGATGTATCAGTGAAGCTTTAGCTGCAAGGTTAGCGCCACAGTGCACACACGAAATCTGATATGCTTATGGTAAACATATGCATCCATAATCAACCTTCTAAACATTCTGCAATAGAGGATCAGAAGGTGGTTGTAGCCCTTATGTGTGATCAGTGCACTAAGCATGGCTGACTCTAGAGAGGGATTATGAGAGCATGGTTCATAAGGTATATCAAGGATGAAGCTACCATGCTCGTCAGTGGAATCCTTTCCTATGAATTCCAGAGTCGGTGCCTCATAAGATTCCATGGCCCATGAGTCCCCTCCCTCAAGAGATTTATCATGAAAGCTCAATATCGACTATTGATCATGATCAAAAGCAACCAGATACAGACCAGCGGGAAGAGGCTCAAACTCGGTTGAGAGGGATGATGATCGTTCGCCTTCACAGAAGTGAAGAGAATCTTCCGAGTCATTCTCATGAGGAGTAGGAAAGCCTACAACCTCAATGAGAACGGGCTCGGATGATGCGAACGGAGATACATGCATCCCCTTCTCGAGAGGGTCTTGCTTGGGAAGAGGATTTGCCAGTGGAGGTCCTGGACCTGTGATAGAAGTGGCGAAATCGGATTCCCTAAGCTTATGAACTAGGCTCCCTTGAGATTTATCAAGAAGTTCATCCAATGGGAAGCCTAGGAGAAGATCGAAATCCATGATGTCATAGATATAAAAATCTAAGCACACCTCGATCTCGTCTATGATGATCGTCACGTCCCTAGCAATCCCTCGACATGGGAAAAGGTAGTTCCACTTAGGACTTTGGAAATATCTATCAGTCGGGGTGAGGGGCATGTCACCCACCATAGTGTCCAGAAGGACCTCCGGTATGATGCAAGCTCCAGCAGTAGGGTCATGAACAGCATCTACGGTGTTTCCCCTCATGGAACAGTGGATGGTCGTGGAAATCGAGCTAACCCGAATTGCTTCAGAAGTAGGCTTTGATTTCTGAGGCGACCAATACACTATGGTCCCATGATTCCAAACTTCATTGAGGACCTCATAAAGGTCTACCGATGCCATAGGATTCTCGTGCCTATAGTGATTCGAGGTATTTATAATGTCTCTGGGAGAATCATCCTTGAATACTCCCTCCGTCCCAAAAAGAATGACGTTTTAGGATTCAAAATTTGTCCCAAAAAGAATGACGTTTTACTTAAGTTGGCATGTGTGCATGTGCATGTAGACATGCAACAATCAATTAACACCTAATATGGCAAATAAATAGGGGCAATCGAGGTCATTTGAACTCCTTAATAATCTGTCCTAAAATTCGTAGAATGACATTCTTTTTGGGACAGAGGGAGTACGTGAGAGAACTCCGAAGGTTAGATCTCTTCTTCCTTCGGTGTTCACGGCTCGGGAGAAGGCTCTCTAGATGAATCAAGGGATGTGCAGGGTCGAAGCTCAAATTCGTCTATTAAGAGACTCTCTTGGATCGACTCTAATTTCTGGCGGGGTTCGTTGTGACTGGTATGGGAAGAAGAGGCTCCTAAGAAGAATTCTAGGATCTCTCTTCTTTCCTTTGTGGATTGATGTTCGAACGAACCTCCAGCTAGAAGGTCGAGCTCTCGTGCAGATTCCATGTCTATATGCGTGTAAGAGATGTTCATTGAAACGTCGTCAGATATAGACAAGTCTGAGCTAGATGTCAAGAGGCTTGAGAACCTAGCCCAGGCTGCACCTATGGACTCCATCTCCAATTGCTCAAAGTCGAAGAGGTTGAACGGTAGAGATTTTATATGTTCCGGATGGGAGAACGAGTAACAAAAGTTATCTCGTAGTTCTTCCCAACTGTTCACACTACCTACTGTGAGAGTGTACCATTGTTCCGCCCTATCTACAAGAGAGAAGGGGAACAATTTCCACCTCAAAGTTTTTTCTGTCATGCCCAACACAAGTAGGCCTGAACACAGTCCTTCGAACTCCTCTACATGAGCATGAGGATTATCGCTAATCGCTCCAGAGAAGGGTCGATTTCGAACCATGGCTATAAAGCCAGGACCGAGTTCGTAGCAAGATGAGGAAGTTGATGGCTGCTCTAAGACGAACTCGCCCCTAGGGATAGAGAGGCTTTGACAGGAAGGCATCTCAATGGGTAGCGGGGGTAAGGGTAGAATTCAAGAAAACAAAAAAGATAGATACGAGGACCACTAGGTTCGAAGATAGATACGGCAATCGTTCCCCGGCAACGGTGCCAGAAATGCTTGTTGGTATTTCTTAACCTCACCACTATGGCACCGGGTTAGCGTGAGCGTGTAAGAAACACCAGGGTACACTAACGAGTGCGAACGAATCCGCAAGCGCACGGATACACCGTTGTAGCACTTCACCTTAGGAGTATTCCCAAGGGTATCAAATCCAAGGAACAGTATGTACTACCTCCTAGCCTAGCTATGGTCCAAGGACACAACTCTATAGGGCGAGACGAAGATGGAGAGGATCCTGCTGATCGTGGGCAGAGTTGAGAACAGTCTCTCGGTTCGGAACTCTCGTTTCGGACACCGGACCCTCCTGGCTATAACAGTCGGTTCACGGCAAAGGGTTGCCTACACCTGTATCCGGACGTGGGGGATTCTGAAAGGGTCCAACAACTGTCACTACCGCGGCCTACCCCAAGACAAACCGTGGGATACAGGGCAATCGAAGGATAACCCTTTGTCTAGACACCACGTCTACACCACCGGCTACATACTACTATAGCACGGCTACGTCTGTCGACCCGTAGCAACACTATAGCACTCCATACGAAGATGGAGCGACGAACCCACGAGGGAGAGACCAGAACTCACTCAGGTAACCACTATCTAAACAAGGATCACGGAAGGACTTTGGTCTAAACTAGAATGCAGGAGCATCAACTTTACTCTAATTGGACTAGCAGGCATACAAATGGAATTAGCAACTTATGAACTACACCAGAAGATCAAAGGCTAAGCTCATGAAGAACACAAGCCTCTAAATCATGAACAAGTGAAGAACACAATAACTATTCACCTATGCATGAATGCTACTTTAGTCTGAATAGGAAATGCATAAATGCTCACTTTATTCTAAATGAAGAACGAAGCATCCATGGAGATACAAATCCCTCTCTCACTCTCCTACTCTCTAATCTACCAAGGAGAGGCCTCTCCTTTGAAGGGAAGCTCCATCCTTGGATGGAGTGGTGTGTCCCGATTCTTACACCCTCCCCTTCTATTTATAGGCCAAGGTACCGGCGAGAGAACAGCTTCGGCACCTGGGAATCCACTGTAGGACCAATCACCGAGCACCACATGGAAGCAGATGGCGATCTGTGGCAAGGTCGGTTCGGCCGATCCAAGGGTTCGGCCGACCTGGCCCCACCACGTCTCGCGCTGTGCTTTCTCCCAGTGACTGACATGTGGTCCCTTATGACGGTTCCAGGTGTATGGGTTGGTTGGAGGCGGTTTGCTCGGGTTGTGGGGCCTTGAATCCTTGTGCTGAACACGTGGCAGTGTCTGATTCACAGGGAGGTGCTTCTCTTGGATTGATGAGGTGTCATAGACACATGGCATCCTGTGTGCCAGCACGTCGCCACGTGGCCTGGTGTGGGTCCCACTGGGCCCATGATATAGTGTGATCTTATCTTGTGCATATCTCTTTCATCCGAGCTCCGAAGTATACAAATGATATATCCATTTCGATCGTCTCGACGAGCCCGTCACATTGGTGCAGTCCAAATTGGCATTTGGGATTGTTTATGATGATGCCATATTCATGCCATTAATGCACTTGCTCTCAGCTATATCATTTCATGTGTATTTTGGCCTGTCTTGCATCAAATGCTAGAAAAACCAACACTTGTGGAAATTGTCAGTATAAAGCCCTATCCTAGTGTTGATGATCACTTTTCATTTATTTTATGCAGGAGTTGACGGCATGAAAGTGGTACTTAACAGCCGTCAACAGAAAATCACTCGAGCCACAAGAAGGAAATCGACGCAACCATGAAAGCTTCCATACACTCGGAGGTCAGATTCTCTACAAAACGGTGAAGAAAATCTAAACCTATGGAGCAGGGAAATGAGAAGCAGTCCGGATGGATGGTTTGCCCAGAATCCCTAGAGCTATATATATGAGTCCCTCTGGGTTGGGCAAATGACCAAGCTACCCCTAGCACTTAAACTGAGATACAAACCCCTCAGGGGCAATATGGTCAAGTAGCACTCCTCTTCATCAGACGGCCACGCCTTTGCCGATGTCCGCGTCCTCCCGACGCAAGCCCTGTGTTGACGGTGTATTTTGGTGCACCAAACATGTTCATTACACTTTGGTTTGAGCTTGATTATGGAACTAACCCGCCACTAGGCACACTAATGATATAACAAGTTCATCTTTGTATGTGCATTTGGAAGTGTTGTGTTTTTGCAGGAAAACATGGACTAAAAGGACGGAGTCACAACAAGTTCAAAGCAGCAAATGAGGAGTCCCGTTCGTGTTCGAGAGCATGACGAAATCACTCCCAAAGGTGGCAAGGACCGAAGTGTTACAAAGGAACATCCCCGAGGATTGAAGCGTAAAAGACCGAACTTCATGCGAGAAGACCCTCTATCTTGGACGCGAGGATGACGTCGTCAAATTGATGCAATTGGAGGGGGCAAAGTGCAAAATGTCAAGAGGACCCATGGGAGCGAAGGGGCGACCGAATCGGGCTGGGATGGGCCTGGGCCGGTCGGCCCAGACCGGCCAGCCTGGCCCATTCCCGTGTCGGTTCGCCCCCCCCCTTTCTTGAGTGTGAAGAAGATGCAACCTTAAAGCCGTGGAGGCGCCGCCATTCGCAGACAGAGAGCCATTCACCCGAGAGGCCATCCACAAGCTAGAGAGGAGAAAGATCATTCGCGAGGAGGATCACTCTACTCGAAGGAAGCAACCACAAGTGGAGGAGGACGTCGAGGCCCTGCCACGACACCCCCGGAGGAGAAGGAAGACACCGTCGGAAGCGTCACCATGATCAATGGTGCTATGCCTAGCACCTTGATGGGGTAATCTTCTCATTTGTCCATGGGTTGTAAACGATCTTGAGATGTAATCGCAACTTTTATGGTTTCAATCTATCATCTAGTGTTAAAGATGCTTTCTTGTTTAAGGTTAGCTACCATGCCATGTTGGGAGTATAGATCTCACTTCTCCCTTAGAACCCTTCAATACGCCGTGATCATCATAGGTCTAGTCACGAATACCTCCGCGTAGTGACAGTACGGGGGGAGGGAAAGGGTGAAACCGTGGGCACAACCCCCGGTAGATTAGATCGGTTTTCATATCTCTATGCAGTTGCATGTTCAAGTATCGTAGACCCTTGGGCAAGTGTCTTTTATATATCTTGTGAGTTTAATCTCTCTCTCTAGTGTAGCATAGTAGTTTTCTAGTTTAACTGTAGTTTAGGGTTTGGATAAGTTAGTAGTGCTAGATCAAATGCTTGTAATCCCCTTGCTCCGCGGATTGACAAGAACCTAGGGAATCCCCGTGGTGAAAAAGGTGTAGGTCCGTACGCTTGCGGATCGTAGGTGGATACGAGTTTTATCCGTCAACACCCTGCGATCTCGCCGCGTGTCCTCCGGCATCGAAGCTTCTCGGCGCGCCCGGATCACGTCTCCGCCCACCGAGCCTCCGCTCTTGGTTTTGTGGCTCAACCAAGTAACCCGACGGTTTTGTGGTGAACCGCCGTAAACCCCGCGTGCAGACTCCGGTCATGAGCCGCTACCCTGCACCGGCTGCAGTCAACGACTTTGTCTTGCTTTTCTTTCCACCATGCGGCCCGCACTTGACCCCGTTCGGCCACCGAGTCCATCGAGCCGAGCCTACTTGTCTCTCCACTCCTCAGAGGCCCCGCAAGACTAAGACCTTTCGCGCCCGCTCTTCACCTGCACCAACACGAATCAAGCCGCAACCTGCACCTGCTATACTCAGCCAAGAGTCAGTCCACACCACGTTGTCAATCACTCATCACAGCCTGGAGCGACCATCCACTGGTCCTCGGATGCTCCGGTCCTCAGCCCTTCAGGCTGAAAAGATTTCTCTCTCTTCTTCGCTGGAGTCAGAGAAGAAGAAGTGCCTTGAAGTTTCTAAGGAGAAGGATGAACTGGTGAAGAAGAACGCTGAACTAGAACTTCAACTGACTGAACTTCGTCATTTGGCTTCTACTGCAGAGGATGAGAAGAAAAAGGCCGAAGGTCTGCAAAGATTGTATGATGCTAAGCTTGCTGAGCTTTCTAAGCTTCAATAGACGCATGCTACCCTCACTTCGGAGCATGAGACCTATTGCGATGAGATTGAGCGTCATGTTGAGCCTGTCTGTAAAAAAGTTCATGATCTTCTTGTGGACTATGTACTCACCCTAGCTCCCTATGATGTTCAAGAGATGTACATAGGCCAAGTGTTTGAATGGCTTTCTAATGGTGATAGCTCTCTTGCATCTCCTGGGCATTCTTTTGGAGAGCTTGGAGCTGCTGTTGCTGCGCGAAGCCTTGCTCACGCAATATGCTCCTTGTTCAAATCATCTGGAGATGGTGAGCCTAGCATGACTAAGACTGATCTTCGGCAGCTTTGTGACATGGATTTTGCCTGGCCGATTGAGACATCTGTTGAGAAGATCCCCGTCTTACCCAAGAACATAGCGAAAAATTATATGCAAACATTCTTTAAAAAGTTTGGTTATGGGTTAACTGTCACCGAAGGTCGGCGCGTGCTTCGCAAGGTTCATAATACTTCTTCTTCTTTTCGTCTCTTCTGAGTTTGTGTTTTTTATCTCCTTATGTTTAACTTTTTTCTTCTTTGTTTCAGGGTTCTCAAGCAACGTCTGGTTCTGTGGCTGCACCTTCGCCTGCTGCTGCATCTTCTGGAGGCGGGGCCGATCCTTCTTCGGCTGTTGTGTCTTCGGTTGCACCTTCTACGCAAGCTGCCTCTCCGCACGAAGGCCGCGCGACAGACATTACTTCGGGAGCCCCTGAGGTGTGAGGGAGTGTGTAGCTCTAGTGATGTGGGCACTTGGGGTTTTTTGTGAACAAATGATCTAAGACATTTGCAACTCTGCGCAGGTGCCAAAGGTGTATCCTGCGCAGGTTGTCGAAGATGTTTGTCCTGCAACTATTATCTTTGGTGATTATTTTATGTCTGGTTCTATATGGCGTAAATTTAGTGCTAAGTTCCCCGACGTTCCCTTCGATGTTTTCATGTCTCGCAAGATAGAAAAATACGAGAAGAAGAACCTTGAAGCGAAAAATGTTTTCGAGCAATTTACTTGTAACCGTCTTTCTCATGATGGTACTCATCGTAAAAGAATCCGTGGAGCCGAATCTTCTTCTGCTGTTCCTACCCACGAAGACGTTTCTTCGTCCTTGAGCCCCCTTGTCATTCCCAAAGTTGAAGTTGAAGTTGTTGATCTTACCGAAGATGCAAAATACGAGTATATGTACAAACATCCTCGTTGAGCTCTGTTTTGATGTTTTTGCCTTTGAAATGTACTTTGTGATGTCTGTAATCCCTGAAGTTACATTGTTGTTAAAGATACCCTGTGTTTGTAACGAACATTCACGATGAAGATTTGTATGTGTTATGATTTTTTATATTCTCGTATATGCAAAGATGTTATTTATACCGTTCAATACTTGTTCAATGATGCGTTCTTGTATGTCTATGCGCTTTTGTATGCACTTGTTCGATTTTTGTATTTTTTTCTGTCTTCGAAGATTTAAACATGGGAACTACGCTTGAAAGTGCCTCCCCCAGTTTCCTGTTTTAATCTTCGGGATACATTGCACCCCCAAGGCAGATCCTCAGCCAGTCCCTTGCTTTTTGCTTCGCGCATTCACCGCCGAAGGCTTCTTCGCTTGTGATAAAGCAGATGATTTTGCGACTATGCCGTTTAACGAGTCGACTTATCCCTACAGCGTTTTACTGAGGGGCTTCGCACATTGACCGCCGAAGACTTTTTGTTCGCAGAAAAGTAGGCCTTTAAGCAAATCATGCACTCCTCTTTGGGACAGATTGTTGCATGTTCCTTAACATCTTCGCGACCTTTGCAGAATAGTGTTCACATGCGCCATCTCTTTTTGTATATATTTTCCTTAAGTGAACTAAATGTGACTTGTCTTCACCGAGCAAGGCGCATGTGTTCACTTATTTCTGCAATATTTTCCCGAAAGTAGCAATCTTCTTTGGGTGATTGTTACTTCGGGACCGATGATAGATAAAGATGGTCTTTTTGGGGAGCCCTTGTTAAATTTCTCAAGGGGATATTACACAAGTCTGCCTCGTTAAAAACCTCGCATCTTTGGTGCTCCCGTTGTGAGATCACCGAAGATTCACCCCACGAGGAAAAGAGTACGGACTCCACTACGTATTTACAAAAGTTGAAAGTGCAAAAGAGGTTGGAACGAAGATTACAAAAGTTGGAAATGAAAAGAAACTAAAAAACAACGAAACCTAGTAAATGATACACTTATTCTTAGAGCCAGTACTTCTGCAACTTGTGCTGATTCCATGAGTAAGGAACCTCTTCTCCTTCTAAGGTTTGCAATCTGTAAGCCCCTTGCCTTGTCTCTGATACTAAGAATGGACCCTCCCACTTCTCTTCCAATTTCCTACGCCTCTTGTTTTACTTCAGAGAACTATGTCCCCTGTGGATATCTTTTGCTCATGGACCTTCTTATTTCTCCACTTTCTCGTTTCATCTTGATATTTTTCTATGTTGCTCAGTGCTTCCAGCCTGTCTTCTTCTCTTGTATCAATTGCCAAATTTGTGTCTTCTTCGTTTTGTGGCTCTTGGTCTGTTCTCAATGACCCCAATTTGATCTCTTCGGGTATGACCACTTCTTCTCCGTACAGCAATCTGAAAGGTGTGAAGTTTGTGGCTCTAGAAGTAGTTGTGTTTGAGACCATACAACTCTAGGTAGTTCTTCAGCCCGTTTCCCCCTAGCCGTTCCTGTCAGGTTCTTTTTTATTCCTGTGAAGATGATGTCGTTGGCTCTTTCTACTGCTCAGTTGGATTCTGGGTGATATACTGAAGCGAAGCATAACTTAGTGCCCAGGTTGAAGCAAAACCTCCTGAAATCTATGCTGTCAAACTGTTTGCCATTGTCCACTGTTACTTCGTATGGCACTCCAAACCTGCACACGACACTTTGCTAGAAAAACTTTTGTATTACTTGCAAAGTGATTCTTTGCACTGCCCTTGCCTCTATCCACCTTGAGAAATACTCCACTGCCACTATTGCATAGTTGTAGTTGCCTGGTGCTGTTGGCAGCTGTCCCACTATGTCTATCCCCCATCTTGCGAAGGGCCAAACTGGTGGTAGCAATTGTATCTCGTAGGGAGAGGTTTTTGTGTAGTTACAATGCTTTTGGCAATTGTCGCATCTTCGCACTATATCTTCGGCGTCACGAACTGTCGTTGGCCAATAGAACCCTTGGCGGAATGCCTTCGCAACTAGTCTTCTTCTTCTGATGTGAGATGAGCACATTCCTGAGTGTATTTGCTGCAATAGATCTCGCCCTTCTTCTGTGGAGATGCATTTTAGTAATGGTGCACACACTCCACTTTTGTATAAGTTGTCTCCTTTTATTTCATATGACCTCGCTCTCAGGGCCATTCTTTTGCTTTCCTCTCTTGACTGTGGTTCGTAGTGTCCTCTTAGAAATGCCATGATCAAAGATCTCCAGTCTTCGCTGGATATCGCATTTATGTATCTCACTGGTGCTTCATCACAATCAACTGATTTGCACTTCAGGACTTCATAGAAGACTTCTGGAGGTAATGGCTCTTTCTGTGCTGCTACCTTCGCTAGCATATCTGCTTCATTTTTCGGATCTCTTGGTATTTTCTTGACGGTGAAGCTAAAAAAGAATTTCTCCATGCCTCGTACTGTTTTCAAGTATTTTGCCATTTCATCATGTTTTGCTTTGTATGCCTTGCCTATTTGTCTTGTGATGAGTTCTGAATCTGTGTTTATGACCACTCTTCGTGCCCCTATTGCTCTTGCTTTGCGAAGGCCCAATAACAATATTTCGTATTCTGCCACATTGTTTGTCTTGCCCTCGAAGTCCAATCTCACAGCATATCTCATCTTTATGTCTGATGGTGACATTAAGACTGCTGAAGATGCGGCTCCATCATCACAATAAGCTCCATCACAATACATCACCCATGGTGTTTCTGGCTTCTCTTCTTTCATTTCTTTGCCCTAACTTGGAGTCCAGTCTGCGATGAAGTCTGCTAGGACTTGTGACTTGATGGTTGTTCTTGCGGTGAATTCTGTGGCATATTGGGATAGTTCTGCAGCCCATTTTCCTATTCTCGCCGAAGATTCCTTGTTCTCTAGTATTTCGCGAAGAGGATATGACGTGGGAACTGTGATTGAATAGCTCTGGAAATAATGTTTTAACTTTCTTACCGCCATTACCACTGCGTATGTCATCTTTTCAAGTTCAGAGTAGAACTTTTTTGCTCCTGACAGAGCCTCAGAGACGAAGTATACTAGTACTTGTTTGAGGTGCCCTTCTTTGTATTTCTCTTCCACTAGAGCTGCGCTTACTGCACTGGCTGAAGCTGCGATGTACAACAATAGGTTTGCTTTGTCTCCTGGACTTGTTAGTACTTCCAACTTTTCTAGGTAGGATTTGAACTGCTCAAATGCCTCCTACTCTTCGGGACCCCAGTTGATCTTGTCCTTCGCAGACAACAGCTTGAAGAATGGTAAGCCTCGTTCTGCCGATCGCGCTATGAAGCGACCCAATGCTGCTATTCTTCCAGTGGGCTTCTGGATATCTCTTTTTATCTGTGGTGTCCTCATGTTTCTTATTGCCTCTATCTTCTCTGGGTTCGCTTGTATGCCTGACTTTGACACCATGCAGCCCAATAATTTTCCTCTAGATACCCCAAAGATACATTTTTCTGGGTTTAGCATGAGGCCATATTTTCTTAGGTTGGCGAAGGTTTCTCTGAGATCTTCCATGTGCTGTTTTTTCTTTTGCTATGTATTACAACATCGTCTACATAGGCTGATACATTTCTCTTCATTTGTGGGCCAAGTACAATCTTCGCCATTCTGGTAAATGTTGGGCCGACGTTGCGCAGGCCTTCGGGCATTCTCACGAAGCAATATACCCCGACGGGTGTTATGAAACTTGTTTTGTCTTCATCTTCCCTCTTCATCTAGATTTGGTGATATCCAGAAAAGCAATCTAACAGAGACATTCTCTCGCAACCTGCTGCTGCATCTACCAGTACATTGATTCTTGGTAATGGGTAATCATCTTTTGGGCAACCCTTGTTCAGAAGTGTGAAGTCAATGCACATTCTCTGTCCCCCATTTTTCTTTGGTACCATCACTATGTTTGAAAGCCAAGTTGTGAACTATATTTCTCTGATGACCCTAGCATCCAACAGCTTATCTACTTCGCTTTGTGCTGCTAGTTCTTTCTGAGGGGAGATGACTCTGAGCTTTTGTCTCTTCGGTGGGATCTTTGGATCTAGGCGCAGTGCGTGCTCTATCACTTCGCGAAGCACTCCCTTAAGATCTCTTTTGCTCTAGGCAAATACATCTTGATTGTTGCGAAGGCATGTGATCAGAGCATTTTCCTCTTCTTTGGTCATTCCCCTTGCTATTGTGACTAGTTTGTCGTGAACGTCTTCGCAAAGACACACCTTCTTTGTGTGTTCGTGGGGTTGCATTCTCTTTTTTCGTCCTGGCAAAGCCTCTTTTTCATTTCGAGCTCTTCGGGCTCGCCTTCTTCTTAGCTTTCTATTGCGTCTTCACTGTTTCCCACTACATGTACTGGCTTCTGGTTCTTGCCTACATTGTATTCTCTGTCGTGTGCATCTTCCTGATCTTCATATATTGTGAGAATGCCGTTGCTGGTTGGTATCTTCATACACAAGAATGGCATGTGTATCACTACTGCTGTTGACATTTCTTAACGCAACTTCCAAAGAATAGATCTAGAATCCATTCTAAGCAATGGCGCAAGAAATGTTGGTTGGTATAAGATAAGCCTACAGAAATATTATGGTAGATAATCCGCAAGCGCACGGATACCGGTGAGCATTTCACCCGGGGTGATGGGTTTTAAAATATCGTATCCACAGGGAAGATGGATGGATGTAACAACAGACATAGGGATGGCAGTAGACTACTTTATGGACTTTGATGGAATGGCACATACTTTAACAGGGGTAAGCCAAATGATAAAGTAATGATAAATCAGACAGGCCGAGGCACATGTGGAGCATAGAACATACTATTCCTAGTCTAGATTAGAATTGGATTTACTTAAGAGGCACAATTCTATATAGCATACAAAGACTGAGTTATTCATCTATTCTAATGTAGCATATCATCACATATAGCATAGTCATGGATAAATGTGAACACCCCGAAGATTACCCAAGAAGATCAAGGACAAAACTTGATCCTCCCAAGAATCATTGTTCGACTAGTCTTATACTCGGGGGGTGGACTGCAAAGGACTCAATAGGCCTGTCACACCCACGATCTACCACACGACCCGGAGTATAAGGTGAATCCGCAAGTAAATTATATCTAAGCACCATGCTTACATACTTTCTACTACCTAGCATACGCGCGTAATATACTAGGAGCTCTACGAATAAGTGCGTAGACTTATTATTAATCATGACTATATCAAATATACTACTAGAATAAAGTAAGAACTTACCAATTGCACACATAATATTGAAATAGCATAAAGTCATTGAGAAACAATATAAGAACTGAATATTGATAACTTACAGATCTGGAACTGGAGCAAAGCTCAACTTTACTCGAATCTGACTCTCTATCTAGAACTAGGTTCTTGATCTAGAAATTAGATCTTGAACTATGAAGTAGCTATCCTATCTCTGATGTATCCTCTTCTTCTCCTGTCTTGGCCTGATGATGATGATCTTCTGAGAGATGCATACCATCCCCTAGGGGGTCTGGGGTTGCTTATATAGCCCGGAGGGATAATCCGTCGCCGTAGGATCAAACCGACCTAAACAAGTGGTTTAGATTAACCCTAAGAGGCCGTGGAGGAACCTTCCCGAAACAGGGCCTGATCGGGGCCAGGGGGAGCCCGATCGGCCTCCCTATAGGGCCGGTCGGCCTGGGCTGGGCCCCGGCTGGGCTCCGCCTTCGCGTGTGGGCCTCTTGTCCCTTCTAGATGCATATTTTCTTGGAGACCACTTCGGTTGAGTTCGGGAGTCTTCTGGAGCCTTCTAGAATTCATTCTTTTCGCATTTTCCTGAATAGTCCCTGAAAATATATAATTCACCAAAACTCGTGGAATTCATTAGTCCAAGGCCCTATACTACTGTTGATTTATCTATTTGGTCCTTTTTCATGTATTGTTGATGCATAAAAATAAGAGTTAGTGAGCATCAACAAACTCCCCCAAGCTTACCTCTTGCTAGTCTCTTAGCAAGACTCAGTGTTACCACAATAAATTCTTTTCCAAGGTAGGATGAAAAAGTCAGACTTTTAAAACCTGCTTATATCTGCTTGAGAACATGGGGCTTTTATCTGTACTTGGGTCTTGAGCAGTTGAAAGATATAACAATTAAGTCAAGCACCATGTCTCAAGTTCTTGGTTTCACTAAAATTCTGGAGTTTTTTGCAAAAGATGTTCAAGTTAAAGCTTAGAGTACTCCTGTATGACAACTTGATATGATAAAACATAAAAACTTTCAACTTTAGCCTGCCTTTGCTTCTTTTGTTCCTGAAATATATCTCTCTTTCTAGCAATAATCTTAAGAGAACCTTGGGTTACACGACATTAGGAGAGGTGGGCCCTACTCGCCCTGGACTTTTGTCCATTTTTCTCTCTCCTTAGAGATGTGGGCTCTTCTCGCCCTCGGACTTATGTCCATTATTCATCTCTAATTTATTCTTTTTAGGGAGGTAGGCCCTTCTCGCCTAGTAGAACACTTGTTCATTTCTCTCCCTCTCTCATCTTACTTTTTCCTCTCTTTTTTTTCTCTTTTTTTTATGTCATGCCCAAGTCTCTTTGAAGGCATAGAGAGATATAAAACTGGAACATTCTGAGCAAATTTTCAACAAGGCTCTTTTTTTTAACAGGACATAAAGTCTGGTGTCATACAGGAGACTCGTTATATATGAATTTCATGATTAAAAAGTGAATCTCCAGAATTTAGTGTTACTTTTGAACAAGATAAACAACAGCTCAACTTAATCATGTCAATCAATCAATCACCTAGACTTAGATCAAGAAATTGCTCCCACAAGAATCTCAAACTCAAAGCATGTTTCAAAATCTAAACAATTGTATCCATGTCTTGGGAGAACTTCAAAGATGGTAAGCTAGGCATTTGCAGCACTGAAGAGCATTTGTTTATCATGTCCATTTAGCATACTTCTCTAGTTCTTTATTTATTCTAAACAAGGGAAATTTTTATTTTATTTTATCATTATTTCAAACTTATCAAACTAAACAAAACTAAAAATAAAAATATATAAATAGATAGTTGATACTTACCTTGGGGGCTTCTCCCCCAAGCTGCTTGATTCTACATCCCCCACTGGCGAAATTTGCTTGCCAGTAGTTCAGCGTTTGCATCTGCGGTTTCTTGTATATCTTTTAATCGTTGTCCTGCCTGGTCCATCCACTGTTGTTGTTGGCATAGCATGTTGGTGTGGGTATCCTGAGTGCTCATTTGCGTCCTCATGTTGTCAAGGACACCTTGGCGGAACATCGCAGAATACTGATGGTCGAATCCTGAAAAAGAGTTACGGGCAGGTACAAAATTCGAAGATGATGCGTAAAACCTGCCACTTCCAAACTCCTTTCTTCCGAGGTTGCTCGGTCCTTGCGATGGTAAATCTCCTCCTTGGTACGCGCGACGAGGGTATGTTGGCACGAAGTTTTCATATGATCGATACGCGGCGTCTTCGGACAGTGGGTCAGCTCCGGCGTAGTTTGACGATGAGGCTCGAGCTGACGTTCGTGGAGGTTGCTGCTGGACCGGTTGTGCCTGCTCATTCATCAGAAAAGATTGCACAGAATATATACCCAATCCCAGGTTAGGTAACGGGATTGCGCTCTTATTGTGGATATAGTGCAATTTTTCTTGAATTTTCTTAACCCATCTTCCTTGGCGGAAGTAATCGTAGCCAATGATCTCACGAGGAGTATCAATGCTGATGATAGTGGCATCTCCAAGGATGCCCAAGTCATCGGCTATCCGGGTGATCAGAGAGGTGCAGCTTACGTCTACAACTAGGTTGGGGAACGAGAGCCAGTGCTCTACTAGCATCTTAACAGGGGACACAACTTTTCTTTTCAGAGCAGCATAAATCAACTGCATGTCCCCTACTCTCACGCTGATATTATCATTGCGTGGAAAAAGTACAAGGCTTATCCACTTGTGAAAGAAACGGAGAGTGGGATGCTGAATATCATTGGTGCGTGGCTTGTGTGCGTTCTCTTTCCCTGTAACGTCCGTCCAGAGGTGTAGCCTATCAAAATCTTCAAGAGACGAGTCTAAATCTAAGGCACATCCTTCTGCGAACCCTAAGGCGTTACTCAGCCTTCTCCAAGATAGAGTGTGCTCTTGACGGAACAACCGAAAGGTTACCCCTTCGTTAGAGGATTTCAAAGTGCAAAGAAACTCTAAAGTGAGGAGACGGCAACCCCTTTCAGAAGTGTGATAAAAAGAGGTCCACCCCAGCAGAGCAAAAATCTGGCTGAACTCAGAGTTCAAGCCTGCTTCTTGCATGAACTCTTCGCTAAACATGGGTGTAAGGACAAAAGAACGTTTCTTCAGTTTCTCATACCTTTCCTTCTCTTCTCCTCTCCTAATGTGCAAATGCACATCATTGGTTAGGATCTTTCCTTGTGATTGCGATGCCGAAGGAGAGGGGTTAGAGACCGGTGAGGGAGACTCCTGAGAGTCTACACTCATCGACCGCTGAGAGTTGGCTCTGGAGCTAGAGCGTCTAAGGATTCTCCCAAACATGGTGTCTAAGGCTTTCAAGGGTGTAAGAGAAAAGTTTAGAGCTAGGCTACCCTTGGATTTCTTCTCCACTCTCTTCCTAAGCTTCCTTTCTCTTGAGGCAGCACTGCAAAAGCTCGAAGGTGAGGTTTTCTGGGCTGGTGTGTGTGCGAAGAACTGGGTAGGAGGTGGCTGCTTATATAGGCTCAAGGGGGGTGGCCGGCCGGCCTGGTGGTGGGGCCGATCGGCCCCACCTAGCATCCACTCGGGTGCCCTCTCCTCCATCCATTTCCTGCTATCTTCCAACGCTAGAAAAAGTGCCTTGTGAGTGGGAAAAGAAGGTGCTGGTGGATGAAGTGATAATATAAGGTAGGTAAAGACTTGATGTGCATCCCTATGGCATGTGGGTCCCATGCGTAAGGGTAAAAGCAAATATAACAGCAAAAATATACTAGTAAAAATATTTTTATGCCACCACGAAAAATCATTATACGGGTTTTGACACACCGTAAAATTATTTACCATGGGGCGTGAAAAAGTTTTTACTGTAGCAAATATGAAATTCAGAAATATATTTTTGTGTTTTTACCGGTTACCTTTGGCGAGGGTTCGGGACTTCCGAGTCTTCTAATATTCAGGTGCATCCTCCGTCTTCAGAGATAATGGTCCTTCTGATGATGTCTTTTCTTGATCGATCATGTTCGCGTTGATGCTGAGCTCTGGTCTGGGTCTGAAGGCAAACTTCTCCTCCTTTCCATTGATCTCAAATGTGATCTCCCCTCTGCCTACATTGATGCGTGCATTGGCGGTGCTCAGGAATGGTCGCCCGAGAATTAGTGAAACCCTGGAGTCTGGGTGCATATCCAATACCACGAAATCAACTGGCACCAAGAACTCTCGGATTTTCACTGGAACATTCTCGGCGATTCCTGATGGGTAGCGAACTGATTGATCTGCCAATTGGAGACACATTGATGTTGGAACCAAGGTAGGGTGCTTGAGCTTGTCGAAGACAACCTTGGGCATCACACTAACACTTGCTCCAAGATGACAAAGTGCATTGTTGAAGTATTTATTTCCAATGGAGCACTCAATAGTGGGGCATCCTGGATCCTTTTTCTTGATGAGCGATGTGTTCAGGATTGCCGCACTGCATTCTTCAGTCAACTTGATGATCTCCATAGTTGGCAAAGGTTTCTTCTTATTCAGGATGTCTCGGATGTACTTGGCATATGTCGGGACTTGCTTGGCATCCAATAGAGGTATGTTGACATAAAGCTTCTGGATGACTTCGATGAACTTCCCGAATTGATCATCAACTTGAGGTTTTCTCACTCTTCTTGGATATGGTATGAAGTTGGTGTCGTGGAAATCTTGTCTTGTTGAGTCTTGTTCTTCTTGCATGACTTCTTCTACGTTATTATCCTTCTCTGGAGCTTCGGCTGGTGCTACAGGTACTGCAGATGTTGCAGGTGCTGTAGGTGATCTAACCGGTGGTCTTGCTGTGCCCTTGGGATATGGTGGATCTGTTGTTTGCTTGCCACCTTTTGTTCGGACATTAAATACCTGCTCAGGGTTAGTGGCAACAGGTGCAACAGCAGACAATTTTGATAACTTTGATTCTAGTTCAGCATTAAAGATAGCTTGATCTTTTAAGATTTCAGAAAAATTATTCATCTTAACATTTATGTCTTCTAGAATCTTATCATTAGCAACAAGCTTCTTTGAGAGATTATTGGTTATTTCATCCTGTTCTTCAATTAACTCTCGTAGCGAAGGTCGCTTGAAATTATTACCTGTATACTTACTTGCGTAAGTCGGTCATGGTTGTAGATCTTTTTCTTGGCTTGGTGCTGACTTGTGGACCACCAAGCTTGAATTTCTTGAAGTATTTATCGAATCTTGTAAAGCTTGTCGATCCTTCTTGAAGTTGGCTCGTTCCTCAAGCATGTTCAACAGCACGTCCATACTAGTTGATAGTTCTTTCAACTCTTCATCTTCTTGTACTTCTTCACTCTGACGACATTGTTGAGTGTTCTTCTGAGTCCAGCCTTGATTTTTAGATATCTTTTGCATAAGTGTATTGGCTTGTCTCGTAGTGAGTGACAAGAATGATCCTTTAGCAGCTGCATCTAGATGCTTAGATGCTTTTTGATTTAATCCATGGTAAAAGCTTTGTAAGAGCATCCATTCTTTTATTCCATGGTGAGGGCAATCTGATATATATTCTTGCAAACGTTCCCATGCCTCTGGAATTGACTCGCCTTTCTGCTGTTGGAAATTGGTGATTTTTCCACGTAAAGCATTGGTTTTGCCTGTGGGGAAAAACTTTGATAGGAAGGTTGTAGAACATTCCTCCCATGTGTTGATTTCATTGGAGTAGAACCATTGTCTCGCCCTCCCCTTTAGTGAAAATGGGAATAAGCGGAGTAGGATTGTTTCCTTGGGAATGTCCTTGATGGAGATGGTGGTGCCTTTCTCCAAAAAGTTTTGGAGATGAGCGCTTGCATCTTCATGTACCTTTCCACTGAATAGATCAGCTTGCACCATGTTGATGAGGCTAGGCTTAAGCTCGAATTCATGATCGATTGTTGGTCCAATGCGAATGTTATTGATGTTTGGAGCAGAGAATTCCAACAACGTCTTCTCAGCCATGGCTTCAGAACTTGGTGTAAAGTTTCCTTGGTTGATTTGACTCAAATAATTGAAGTGTGGTGAATCACAATCAAACCTGTTAATACCCTACAAGTAAGATAGACAAAAACAAACAAGGGTAATTCTGTTTAAGCAGAGGTGCCAAATTACAAAGTCTCATTAAAGTATCTAGCCATCGATTTTCAAAAGGTAGCCATCCAATCCTCCCCGGCAACGGCGCCAGAAATGCTTGTTGACATTTCTTAACGCAACTTCCAAAGAATAGATCTAGAATCCATTCTAAGCAATGGCGCAAGAAATGTTGGTTGGTATAAGATAAGCCTACAGAAATATTATGGTAGATAATCCGCAAGCGCACGGATACCGGTGAGCATTTCACCCGGGGTGATGGGTTTTAAAATATCGTATCCATAGGGAAGATGGATGGATGTAACAACAGACATAGGGATGGCAGTAGACTACTTTATGGACTTTGATGGAATGGCACATACTTTAACAGGGGTAAGCCAAATGATAAAGTAATGATAAATCAGACAGGCAGAGGCACATGTGGAGCATAGAACATACTATTCCTAGTCTAGATTAGAATTGGATTTACTTAAGAGGCACAATTCTATATAGCATACAAAGACTGAGTTATTCATCTATTCTAATGTAGCATATCATCACATATAGCATAGTCATGGATAAATGTGAACACCCCGAAGATTACCCAAGAAGATCAAGGACGAAACTTGATCCTCCCAAGAATCATTGTTCGACTAGTCATATACTCGGGGGTGGACTGCAAAGGACTCAATAGGCCTGTCACGCCCACGATCTACCACACGACCCAGAGTATAAGGTGAATCTGCAAGTAAATTATATCTAAGCACCATGCTTACATACTTTCTACTACCTAGCATACGCGCGTAATATACTAGGAGCTCTACGAATAAGTGCGTAGACTTATCATTAATCATGACTATATCAAATATACTACTAGAATAAAGTAAGAACTTAGCAATTGCACACATAACATTGAAATAGCATAAAGTCATTGAGAAATAATATAAGAACTGAATCTTGATAACTTACAGATCTGGAACTGGAGCAAAGCTCAACTCTACTCGAATCTGACTCTCTATCTAGAACTAGATTCTTGATCTAGAAATTAGATCTTGAACTACGAAGTAGCTATCCTATCTCTGATGTATCCTCTTCTTCTCCTATCTTGGCCTGATGATGATGATCTTCTGAGAGATGCATACCATCCCCTAGGGGGGTCTGGGGTTGCTTATATAGCCCGGAGGGATAATCCGTCGCCGTAGGATCAAACCGACCTAAACAAGTGGTTTAGATTAACCCTAAGAGGCCGTGGAGGAACCTTCCCGAAACAGGGCCTGATTGGGGCCAGGGGGAGCCCGATCGGCCTCCCTATAGGGTCGGTCGGCCTGGGCTGGGCCCCGGCTGGGCTCCGCCTTCGCGTGTGGGCCTCTTGTCCCTTCTAGATGCATATTTTCTTGGAGACCACTTCGGTTGAGTTCGGGAGTCTTCTGGAGCCTTCTAGAATTCATTCTTTTCACATTTTCCTAAATAGTCCCTGAAAATATATAATTCACCAAAACTCGTGGAATTCATTAGTCCAAGGCCCTATACTACTGTTGATTTATCTTTTTGGTCCTTTTTCATGTATTGTTGATGCATAAAAATAAGAGTTAGTGAGCATCAACAGCTGCAAACTTGTTTATGATTCCCCTACCGAAGATAGCTTTGTAGGCATATGGGATGTCAACCACATCAAAGGTCACCATCTCTGTTCTCATCAATGCTCCCGTTCCTAGACTTAAATTCATTTCAATTGTTCCTAGAGCCTCAACCTTCTTATTGTCAAAGCCATATAATGGCTTTGATGTCTTCTGCAATTGGTCGTCTCTGAACTCCATTCTCTTGAATAACTCGTAAGTTATGATGTCTACAGAACTACCATTATCTACCAAGATGCCTCCCACACCATTCCCCAACAAGTATTTCGTGTTCTTTCCCTGCACTGCTCTGATGACCAGAGGATCTTTGTGAGGATACTTTTTCAGCTTGAGATATGCCTCTGTGAATGTGATCGGGATGACCACTCTGTTTTGAAGACTTTTCCTGCGCATACATGACTCACTTCTCTTTGCTGTTCTTTTTTCTGTCTTTTCGTCAGATGTTCAGGTGAATTGCACCCACCTGTTATAGCATTGATTATGTTCATTCTTCGGTAGCGATCTTCGTCATCTCTGTTTTGATTGGCCTGCGAGGGTGCCTGGTGAGTGGGCTCTGGTTTTGGCTGACATGATGTTGTGCTCTATTGCTGTAGTTGCATCATGTTTGGGTTGAACATTGGTGGTGGTGGGAATGGCATTTGTTGGAAACATGGTTGTGCAATGTATGGTTGCCAGTTTTGCATTGAATTTTGAGCCATCGAAGGTACCACTGAGGATGTGTGCTTGACCATCTTCAGTTGACTCTACGCTGTTCTCTTCTTGTCTTCTTCAATCTGCTTCTTCCGAAGTAAAGTTTTGCATTCATAAGACCAGTGCCCTTTGTTGATGCCATGCAAAGAACATACAGACTGAGGTGGGGGACCCCTGCCAGAATTTTGGCCTCTGCTTCCTGTGGCTACCGAAGATGCCATTTGTGAGTTGTTTCCTGAAACGTTGTTTACATTGTTTCTGTTGTAGAAGTTCGATCTCGTCGAAGGTCCTTGATTGCTCTGAGGCCTATGTCCCCATTCTTCTTGAGACTTTGCTTGGTTCTTTCTTTTGTTATATTCATCTATTCTTCACTGCTTGCTTCTATATGATTTGTAGTATTCTTGCATTATGTCAAACAACATCTTCTCTGCTTGGGGTCTTCTTCGGTCTAGATACTCTCCCCAAGGTCCTACCTTGAGACCATCTATTGCTGCGTCAATTACAGTTGTGGCTTGTACATGTGTCGCTTTAGCTCTAGCTTTGGCAAACCTCTTGATATACTCTTGCAGTGGTTCTTTATCTCCTTGCTTTATGAGGTGGAGATCACCTAAAGTGAGATCTTGAGGTTGGTACCCCTGAAAGTTGTTCTCTATTCTCTGTTGTAGTTGTTCCCATGATCTGATGCTTCCTTTTGGTAGCGAAGCGTACCACTGTTGAGCTGAGCCTTTTAAGGCCATTATCATAGCTCTTGCCATTGCTACATCATCTCCCCCACCCGAAGATATTGCCACAGTGTATTTCTGGAGGAACTGTCTTGGGTCTGATTCACCATCGTATTCCGGCAAAGATGCGGGTAACTTGAACTTCGGTGGCCATTCTGCCTTTTCGAGCTCTAATGAAAGAGGAGAAGCAGGTTTCACCTTGCTCGAGAACACTTCTCTGTATCTCTTTTGTGGCCTACGTTCCACATACGCCTCTTCATCTGAGTCATAATACCAGGAGCCTTCATCATTCTCATGCTCATCTTCATAAGTTTCTTCGTCAATGATTATGGGTCTTCGTTTTTTGCTTTGCCCTTGCGTTTTGTGAGGTTGCTGGGTCTGTTCTTGCTGCTGAAGAGAGTTCAGTTGGGCTTGTAGAAGTGCCATTTGCTCTTGAAGCTGTAGTGTTTTGCTTCTTATTGCTTGTTGTTCTTCGTCTTCCTGCAGTTGCTGCAGTAACATTCTCTTTTTCTTGACTTGTTGCAACATCTCATTGTACTTGGCTTTTTCTTGCGCTGGATCTTCGTTCTATATTTCTTTCGCTCTGACGATGGCAGCCTCTGCTTTAGCTCTTGTTCGGATATTTGCTGGCATTGTTCTTTCTCTCATCTTCGCAGCAATTCTTTCTTCGATTCTTCTCAGCGAAGCGATGTCCTCATCTTTGACCCCTGCATCCACTAGGCCGACCTCAAAGTTTCCTTCTGCTACATCTTCTGCTTCTCGTTCTTGATCTTCTCCGCCCCTGTGATTATGTGGACTTAGGACCATGTCCCTTGTTCTGTTTGTGTTGTTTGGTATCTGTCTCTCTCTGGGGTTTTCGCTCTCTGCTTCCGATGGATCATCGGTCGCTCTATTTGGGTGTGGTTGTGGGTTCTTCAGTGGCTTCTTCAGTGGCATGGTTGGGACGGAACACGGTGGGCGCGTTAACTATTAGGATGAAAATCTTCCCCGAAGAGGGGCCAACAGCCGAAAAGAACTAAGCTAGGAAAAAATGCTAAAGTCACCGAAGAATGAAAACTCGAACCTGACTGAGTGTAATGAAACTCAGACGCCTTCCAATCGCCCCCATTTCATTACAATTGGGTTCTTTTTATAGGCCCGTAACAATTACGCTTTACAACATCTGCCATCGCTTTTTTACATCACGCGAAGCATCTCAAGGGTATTTCGGTAACCTCGCAGGGCCCGTACTCACACATGTTATAGATGTTCACTTTACATCTCGCTGGTCCATGTGTCTGCTTTCGTGGCAAGTCGATCTTCGCTTGCCTCCTTCCCCTTTCCGGGCTTCTTCTGCCACCTCTTCAGGCTCTTATCTTTGCTAGCTTTCGAGATCCCTTGGACGCTTCACCTCTGTGCATCTCGGACTCCGCCTCCATCACGACTCATCAGACTTCGCGTAGGTTGTTTCTTCGAAAGTCTCGCGCCTCTTCTCTGGGCCGCGCTTCTTCGCGTGCCATCTTCGCGTATCATCTTCGCGTATCATCTTCGCCCAGCCTTGACGCGCCCTTGTGGCAACTCCTTCCCCACGTCTTCGCGTTTGGGTTTCGCCCCCACGAACGAAGACTTTGAGCTTCGCTTGACCTTCGCCCTCTGAGCTTCGCCCAACCTTCGCTTGCCAATCTTTGATCATTTCCTGAAATGGCCAAGGCAAGAACCGATCCAGACCCCGCTCTTCCTCGATGAGCCGAAGACACGGGGAGGGGGTTAGCTGCGAAATATTTACCCCAACAGTAAGCATGTCTGCGTGCGATATGCTTGCCTACTTGTGAATGACTCAACAAAAAGTCCGGCCATCTCCTCGTCAGATAGGAACAACCCACCGAGCAAACTACGCCGAGGTGGTTCACGATCCCTATAGACAATACTATGTAGGGATGACTTATCCTCATACTTTCCTGATTCACAATCCATCAATCCAAGAGTGGCAGCAATATGGTGTCGGAAAAGAGTATAATGGCGTCCCTGAAACATGAACATGATGTACTCCCTAGTCTCAGCAATCTACACAGTAGCATAAAAAACTCTCACCCAATCCTAAACATACTGATGATGCAATGAGACTAAATCATCCAATCCAGGATGATCAACGAAGTATACCTTAATATCCACTCCCGCGGCCAAGTTCATATGATCCCAATTTATAACCCTGTGCTGATACAATTTCATGGGCAGGTATTTGTAGTTCTAATAGAAAGTTTGCTGAATGACATTCACAGATCTTGGTTCAACCCGTTTGTCCTTTGTTTTGTCCCACCAGTGATTTTCAGGCACCCATCTAAGACCTTTAATCATTTGGTAGGTGTGGTTGCGCAGGTCAATCATCCTAAGCGGCTCTTCTAGTGGTGGGTAAAGTTGTACCTCTTTCTGCTTCCTGGGATCCGGCGCAAGAAACTCTGAAGGGCGGCGCGGGTGACGACTCACGGTTGACCCACCCCATGTGCGGCAGGAAGGCGCCGAGCTTGACCCACCCCGTCTGCAGCAGGAAGGCACCGAGCTTGACCCACCCCGTGTGCAGTGTGAAGGGGTAGAGGGAGAATCCCATGCTGCGAGCCTGCCTCTTGCTGACGGTCCTTACAACAAAATTTTGACCGTCAACATCTCGGCTACGGTAGCACTTTATAACAAATTTCATGCATGTTTTAGGTGCTAACGAGGTTCCACAAGCTGTGTTGAGATTTTATCTGCAGGATCAAGATTAGGGAACAATTCCGGGGCATTGGGCCAAATAAGGTAGGCACGGCCATACCTAGTGGTGCGCCCGGCCCCACCTTGCACCACCATTCAAGTTCACACCAAGTATAGCCCCGAACACCAGCTCCCAAAAGGCTAAGATCGTCACGATCATGTTGGATCAAGGAACCACACCACAGGAGGGATGCACCGGGACCAGGAGGCAGGGCCGGCCGCACCACTAGGGCCGGCCGAACCTCCTGGCCCGGCCGCACCACTAGGGCCGGCCGCAGCTGCCCGACTCGCCCAAACGTGCCACCAAGCCTCGGTCACTTCAGGAAGCACAGATAGAAATGATCCTGATCGAGGAAACAAGGTCGGTTTGATCCAAAGGTTGAGATTAGCTTCACTTGGATTCATGGACCCACAAGCCAGTGAACAACCGACGTGAGACAACATCTAGGACTTCATCTACTCACTAGAGCACGACCCGAAGCGTATGACAAAGGGGCCCAGGGCCGGCCGCACCAAGAGGTCCGGCCGCACCTCCTCCACCGAGCCGACCGACCCACAACCGTCTTCAAACCGCCTCAGGGACCAAATCAAGGACGCACGATCGAAGACGGTGGAGAGTGGAGGGCCGGCCGCACCTCCTTGCCGGCTACTGCACCTCCCTCTCGCCTACAAGTACCCCCTCCTGCAGCCACCGACCCATAGGGGCTATATATTGAGCCTGGCACCTTGTAGAAGAACACAAGTGATTAGAAGCAAGTGGCGGAGCCCTACATAAGTTAGTATTCAGAGAGTAGGGAGAGAGAGTTGAGTGTTGGAGTAGAAGCCAGAGTGTCGGTCTTCTTCCCCTAGTGTTGGAGTAGAAGCCGAAGTGTCGGTCTTCTTCCCCTTCCTCGGCGGGTGCGGTACAACTACGGTCGTCCACACCTGGGATATTTTGTAAGTTCGGATTCGTGAGTAACTAAGTCTCAAGTCATTTCATCATTCGCTCTTAGGTTCTTCCATTACATTTAGTAGTTTCTACTTGTTGTGATTGCTTTGCTTTGAATTCGAGTAAAGTAGTGCTTGGTTAGTGTAGATGTGGTGTCTAGGCTTTCCAGTACCTTGGAATGCTTCCCAGTTGAACGGAATAGTTGTGGTACCCTAGGGAGGTGACAGCTCTGGACGGGCTTTGTAGTCCACCACATTAGTTCCGGTAGGTAGGAGTTACGACATCAGAGCCCCCTTCTCATCCCTTTCCGTGGCTCTTTTCCCTCTGGCCCCGATGAGAGACAAGTTTGGCCTTGATTCTATCCGTGACTCTCACAAGTCCCAAACTTCATCAGCTATCCCCTCTCTACCCAAAATCTACCCTTGCCTTTCTATCCTTCGTCACCATATCCCCCGGACGAATTAGTTCAGGTTCACAACACTTCTCGTTCCCCGTGGAAATCGATACCTTGGAATACTCCCGGGTGAAAGCTACAACGGTATTCGTGCGCTTGCGGATCTATCTGTGATCGTGTAGTATACCAACAGGCTTTCTGGTGCTGTTGCAAATCTAGTAATGACTTAAGAAGTGCCAACAAGCTTTCTGGCGCCGTTGCCGGGGAACGGTAGCTGTTCTGATCCGAAACCTAGTTCGTCCGTGTACCACCCCATCTGTCACATGGATTCCAATCCAACCCTTTTCGATTTTGCCGCTCCAAAGGGCAATCATTTGGAGCCTCCACCTTCATCACATTCCATCGAAACATCTAGCTATGAGCTACGTCCCGGCTTCATAGCTATGGTCCGAGAGCAAAGCTTCTCTGGAGATAAGGATGAAAGTCCTTATTCCCACCTGCGCGAGTTCGAACAACTTTGTTCGTGTCTTGTGATCGCAGGAATGAGTCAAGATACCTTGAAATGGAAACTCTTTCCGTTTTCATTAACGGGGAGAGCAAAACAATGGTATTCGCTCAGTGTGAGAAGTATTGAGGGGGACTGGGAAAGTTTACGAAAGGCTTTTTGCCTAACATTCTTCCCGACTCCCCAAGTAGTGAAACTCCGACGAGAGGTCATCTGTTTTGAGCAACGGAAGACCGAATCTCTAGGAGCCACATGGGCAAGATTTACAAAAATCGTAGATTTTGGTCCAGACCTTGGTATCACAGAGCCCGCTCTTTTGCAACATTTTCGCAATGGTCTTGGACCAGAGTCAGCAATTTTCTTAGACTCTTCTTCTGGAGGATCTTTCACTCATCTCACCTTGTCTGAGTATAAGGACATTCTAACAAAAATCCTTCAAAACACCCCTTACACGGGAGTTTATGTTGAATTCCCGGATGAGGAAGAGATCACTCAGGAGGAGCGCATGCCAAACACTCTCTCGGAACCGAAACCCATAGAGGAGAAACCCACGAGCACCTTTTTGCATGAAGAACCACTCCTCTATCCCCGTGTGTACTCAGCTGATTACTCGTATGACTTCGACGAGGAATCAACATACTCCGATTCACTCTCTGAAACAGAGTTTATAGAGGAGGAACCTATCCTAGAAAAATTCATATCCACAGACACCCATCCTCCTCTTACCAAAACTTGGTTCACAGGGGAACCATTCCAACCTTATCGAGAGTTCGATCACCCCTCGTGTGACTTCGTCTATGAATACTATGATGAGTTATTTGATAAACATTGGACGGAGAAATCCTTCCCGAGAAGGGAAAGAGACTCAACACACGAGAGAAAGGAAGTCCACTTACCCAACCCAGAGGAAGAGAAAAGACGGAGAGAAAGGTTGGAATATGTCTCCGCAATCAGTAGCCGGGAATGGTTGAGAGAAATAGAAGTCATGGATCAAGTCATTCAGCTATATCCCGAGCTAAAGTTACTCTCGTGCCAAGTAGGAAACCTCTCTTACCAAGATGTGTTCTATGACCCTAGGGTCGGTATCAATATCATTCCTAAATCCTTAGTATTAGAGGCCTTTCCCGACGAACCCCTCTCTTTCTCTCAGAAGCGTCTCCAATGGATTTCGGGTCAAACCATAGAGACGGAGGGAATCCTTAGAGTCGTCCAAACAAAGATTGGAGAGTATGGGATCTTCCTAGATTATCATATCTTTGACATCCCAAAAGGAGATCCACCCTTCATTCTCATCGGAAGACCCATTGAAGGGGTACTGAGTAGTGTGCTCGACCATGAAAAGCAGCCATATCATCTTGAGGTTCGAGATACACATCTCCAATGTCATAGACCTGAGGTTAAGAAAGAACATGTGTGGTCTATAGACATTCTTGAGGCGTCGACACTGGATTCTCAAAACAGACTCGAGCATGAAGGTTTTACACTAGAGGGATCACAAATCCCATGCTCACATCAAAAGTTTCCAGAGTTATCAAGCCCCATTACCAATGACATTTACGAAACCTACAACCTCCTCATTTTCCTTTTGCATGCTAACTTCGAAAGGGTGGTTGTAGATGCTTTTGTTTATCATAAACATTGCAAATTTTGTGGTCGTACTAACCTTGCAGCTAGACCTACAATGGTTTCATCATCTCGATTGGCTGCAATATGAAGGTTCCTCTTGGTCGAGCTTATGACAAAAAACAAAGCACTATCGGGAGATAGCCCGAATAATCATTTAGATTTCCTTTTCAAATAAAAGCAAGAGCATGTCTTTAGGATTAGTCGTCCTTCGGGTATTTTTGGTCGCTAACCATCTCAGGTGGAGATTGAAATGACCGATGGATAGGCGATGCCTAAAAATATGAGAGCTACACCGACTGCAATGCCTAGGTAATTTTTGGTGAGGGAACATCATGAAGGAAGCTTGAACTCCGCACACTTGAGTTGTGTTGCCTAGTAATGCAAACTCCAAGTGTGGGGGAGATATGTGAGTATCCCAAGTAAGTTTCTCTCATACTAAATCTTATTTTGGTTTGAAGATGGTGTTGGTTCTTGCATCTTGCTCTCTTCAAAAAAAACACAAAAATATTTGAATTTGAATAAAGGCTTCCTAGCTCTTCGGCTAGCAGAGCCTCCCTTTTTGTTTCCATCTTTTTCTTTGAATAATAACACCAGGTACAAGAATAAGTGTGGGGGAGATCTCCCAAGCTCGTCGAATCACACAATTGAGATCTCCCACCAAGGTGCCGCACAACATTGACTACGCTAATACGACGAGGGGTGAGGTAAGTGCACTAGAGCAAGTCGGTCACCCCTGTGGTTTGGCCGAATCACCGTTTGTCTACCCCATTCCCCACTTTCTCCAAGAGCGATGGTATGTGCACCCCTACCTCTCTACTTTTGGAAATCATGAGTTTAAATGAGCTTTAAATCCGATCATATAAATCAAACTCAATTGAATCCTCATGCACCCAATGCTCGGTATGTTTCCTATGGTTGGCTTGCATAAGTTTTATTCCATACCTATTATCTTGATGCTTGTGAACAACATATCTTTACGAAACCATGCCCATCTAAGTAGTTGATGTTTGAGATATGGTCCGATGAAATGATCTTTGCTCCAAATGTTTGAGTGCTTGGGAAATTTATTTGAAAATTTTGAAAACCCTTTGCGAAGCTCCTCTTTGATATGCCAAGTCCTACCAGAGCCATATGATAAGACATCTTGAAAACCTCATACACATATGCTACTTGTCGTTGCATTGAGCTTTATCAAATTGTTGTGACCCTTGTGAGAATTCTTTTCATGCTTTCATGATAATATACACGTACACGCCAACATCCTCCTTGCTATGCTCAGTTGAGAGCTAGCATTGTACCATCTATCTATTCCACAAAATAAAGCTCCACACTATGTGTTGATCTCTCTCTCTCTCTCCAAGTTAATATTACAAAAGAGACATGGCTATAGAAAAAAAATATGGACACATAAAGGTCCAAGTGAAAAAAAAGAAAAAAAAAGTTGGACACATGAAGGTCCAAGAAAAAAAAGAAAAAGAAAAGATAGCCATGTCCACAAAAGAGTTAAAGTAGAGAGAGAGGATCATGCAAAATGGAGTTACAACAAATCAGATGGTAATAACTAGCACCCATTCCGGGCCTAGTGTACACCCTACCATCATCACAATGTTCATTACACATATGGTAATATCTAGCACCCATTCTGGACCTAGTATCCACCTTACCATATCCATCATATCCCTACACATGCACATCTTGATCTGATTGTATGATTTGATTTTCTCCTTGGATCCGGTTTTTGACTTTGCAATACATGAGATGCAAGTATGCCTCATCTTTATACCCTACCCTAAGATCCATATATAGCCATCATTAGAAGTAGGGTAAGGAAAGGCAATCTAATGCCTTGGTGAGGATTATACACATTGAGCGATTTGAGAGAATCAAATGAGGTGCCAAGCAAGGTTTATTTTGAAAACTTATTGAAAAAAAACCCAAGCTACTTGACATGAGGAGTAGAAGTGATTTGATTCAAGATCGTTCCATTCCTCAACTACCCAAGATGGCATGATAGACACTTCAAAGTTCACAAGTGCAAGGTATGGTTCGGAATATCTCTTATGCTCGCTTCATACCATAGGAATTTTTGTTTTCACCTTGGTCCTTAACCTTTACTCGAGGACGAGCAAAGGGCCAAGTGTGGGGGAGTTTGTTGACGGTCCTTACAACAAAATTTTGACCGTCAACATCTCAGCTACGGGAGCACTTTATAACAAATTTCATGCATGTTTTAGGTGCTAACGAGGTTCCACGAACTGTGTTGAAATTTTATCTACAGGATCAAGATTAGGGAACAATTCCGGGGCATTGAGCCAAATAAGGTAGGCACGACCGTACCTAGTGGTGCGCCCGGCCCCACCTTGCACCACCATTCAAGTTCACACCAAGTATAGCCCCGAACACCAGCTCCCAAAAGTCAAGATCGTCACAATCATGTTGGATCAAGGAACCAACCAACAGGAGAGATGCACCGGGGCCAGGAGGCAGGGCCGGCCGCACCACTAGGGCCGGCTGAACCTCCAGGCCTGGCCGCACCACTAGGGCCGGCCGCACCTGCCCGACTCGCCCAAACGTGCCACTAAGCCTCGGTCACTTCAGGAAGCACAGATAGAAATGATCCTGATCGAGGAAACAAGGTCGGTTTGATCCAGAGGTTGAGATTAGCTTCACTTGGATTCATGGACCCACAAGCCAGTGAACAACCGATGTGAGACAACATCCAGGACTTCATCTACTCAATAGAGCACGACCCGAAGCGTATGACAAAGGGGCCCAGGGCCGGCCTCACCATGAGGTCCGGCCGCACCTCCTCCACCGAGCTGACCGACCCACAACCGTCTTCAAACCGCCTCAGGGACCAAATCACGGACGCACGATCGAAGACGGTGGAGAGTGGAGGGCCGGCCGCACCTAGAGGCACGGCCGCACCTCCTTGCCGGCTACTGCACCTCCCTCTCTCCTACAAGTACCCCCTCCTGCAGTCACTGACCCATAGGGGCTATATATTGAGGCTGGCACCTCGTAGAAGAACACAAGTGATTAGAAGCAAGTGGCGGAGCCCTACATAAGTTAGTATTCAGAGAGTAGGGAGAGAGAGTTGAGTGTTGGAGTAGAAGCCAGAGTGTCGGTCTTCTTCCCCTAGTGTTGGAGTAGAAGCCGGAGTGTCAGTCTTCTTCCCCTTCCTCGGCGGGTGCGGTACAACTACGGTCGTCCACACCTGGGATATTTTGTAAGTTCAGATTCGTGAGTAACTAAGTCTCAAGTCATTTCATCGTTTGGTCTTAGGTTCTTCGATTGCATTTAGTAGTTTCTACTTGTTGTGATTGCTTTGCTTTGAATTCGAGTGAAGTTGTGCTTGGTTAGTGTAGACGTGGTGTCTAGGCTTTCTAGTACCTTGGAATGCTTCCCGGTTCAACAGAATAGTTGTGGTACCCTAGGGAGGTGACAGCTCCGGACGGGCTTTGTAGTCCACCACATTAGTTCCGGCAGGTAGGAGTTACGACATCAGAGCCCCCTTCTCATCCCTTTTCGTGGCTCTTTTCCCTCTGGCCCCGACGAGCGACAAGTTTTGCCTTGATTCTATCCGTGACTCTCACGAGTCCCAAACTTCATCAGCTATCCCCTCTCTACCCAAAATCTACCCTTGCCTTTCTATCCTTCGTCACCATATCCCCCGGACGAATTAGTTCAGGTTCACAACACTTCTCGTTCCCCGTGGAAATCGATACCTTGGAATAGTCCTGGATGAAAGCTACAACGGTATCCGTGCGCTTGCGGATCTATCTGTGATCGTGTAGTATACCAACAGGCTTTCTGGTGCCGTTACAAATCTAGTAACAACGTAAGAAGTGCCAACACCCCTTCAAGCAGAAGTGCCTACAGAAGTCGGCTGCGACTTTCGTTGTCGCTTCACCGGAGGACGATCAAGTGCCTATCCATCTCTCTTGCCACCATCTTGGCCCATCTGCAATATATTTCTCGAATTAGTGCCATTCCGAGAATTCGGCGACGGATTGCGGTATCCGCTGGAGCCTGGAGGCGAACGCATACCTCTGATTTCGGCGACGAATTGCGGTATCTACTGGAGGCTACTACAGGCGGCGGCGGTGGAACCCTACGAAGGGGTTGCGCCGCAAGTGAGGAGGAAATAAATGGGGGGATGGCGGGTAAGCATGAGTGACACGTCATTGGATAAAGCCATAAAGGTGTGTGTAGTGCATTGTGCGCACCCTGTGGCCAGGTAAATGACCGATTAGGCAACCAGAGAAGGGGGGAGTGAATGGGAGCTGATAAAAATTCTTCTCCGAAGAGATGAACTCGACTATGCCCCAAAATCACACCCAAGGATTCCCACACGAGCTTGCCAAGATCACATAGTCACAACGGACCCACCAACCCTAGGAACAAGTCCAAACTCAAACCAATGCGGAAGCACAACTAAAGAAGTGAAGGACTTAAGCAGTCTACGGGGCACCGGGCGGACCGTCCGCATGGAGGGGGCGGACTGTCCGCGGGGTCCGAGCGGCCGTCCGAGGGTAGGGCGCGGACTGTCTGAAATTGCCACCTGAACCTCCAGTAGTGCACCGAGAAAAACATACCGTCCGCCATGAACCTGTGGACCGTCCGACGAGTACAGACTATCCGACCCTTGCTCACGGACCGTCCGCCATACTCCTTGCAACCAAAACCACCCAACTCAACGGATTGAAATGGCGACTCGCAAGAACACGCAAAGAACACGACGAACACCTGGTCAGCCGGCTCCTCACAAACTGTCCGCACGGGCACCACGGATCATCCGCCAGGCGCAGACAGAACAGCCCGAGCTCGACCCTTTGAAGGTCAACTCCTCCTTCCCTTCACCCGATCTCCCGAATCAACCAATGGATTGCTACCAACTCATAGGGGAAGATGAAGCATCTCTAGGAGATGCTATCCCTACGAATTTGTAGCCTCAAACCAACTGAGACGAGAGGAATCGAGATTCTACCGTGCTCAAGCAAAAGCCTAGGGTTTCAACCGAAATCCGTGAGTCGGAGGCCAAATCTGGCGTTCGAGGGGTCAAGATCAAGCACAAAGAGGCACAAGGCACCTATCCATGAGCCCCTCAAAGAAATTCGAAAAGAAATGCCTCCAAATCAACGAATCAAGTGTTGCACGAAACTCCCATGAAAATAGCTCGAAAAAGACACAAAAATCACACGAGCTATGAGAAGGAAGTTGACACAACCATGAATGCTTCCATACAACCAGAGTTCAGATTCTCTACAAAATCATGAAGAAAATCTAGCCCGCAGAGCAAAAGAACTAGGAAGCAGTCCAGATGGATGATTTGCCATCCAACCCTAGAGCTATATATATGAAGTCTCTCCGGGTGGGGCAAATGACCAAGCTACCCCTAGAACTCAAATCAAGATACACACCCCTCAGGGGCAATATGGTAAAGACGTGGTATTTCTCATCGGGCGGCCACGCCTTTGCCGCAGTCCGCATCCTCCCAATGCAAGCCCTGCGATCCCGTCGCGTGTCCCCCGACATCAAAGCTTCTAGGCGCGCCCGGATCCCGTCTCCGCCCATCGAGCCTCTGGTCTTGGTTTTGTGGCTCAACCAAGTAACCCGACGATTTTGTGGTGAACCGCAGCAAACCCCGCGTGCAGACTCCGGTTGTGAGCCGCTACCCTGCACCAGCTCATGTCCACGACTTTGTCTTGCTTTTCTTGCCACCATGCAGCCCGCACTTGATCCCATTCAGCCATTGGGTCCATCGAGCCAAGCCTACTTGTTTGTCTCTCCACTCCTCGAAGGCCCTGCAAGGCTAAGACCTTTCGCGCCTGCTCTTCACCTGCACCAACACAAATCAAGCCGCAACCTGCAATACTCGGCCAAGAGTTAGTCCAGACCACGTTGAGCGACCATCCACCGGTCCTCAGACGCTCCGGTCCTCACCAGGAAATGGGAAGCGCCTTTTCTACCCGTAGTTTACAAGGAAGTTCCTCTGTTCCGATGTATACCACACTGGATCATCCTTCGGACGTATGTCGATGAGTTTGAAAGTCGTCACAAGATGGTCCTATGCTACATAATACAAAGAATCGGGCATTCCATTCGCATACATAGTTGATCATGCCCACAGTGGAGATCAACACATTGTTCCTTCCTTCCTAGATTTGATTCGCATACTACATGAAAATGAGCACATTGCATACTACTCGATCATGCCCACATTGGAGATCAACACATCCCTTCCTTCGTCGATTCGATTCGCATACTACTAGAATATTAAGAGCACGTTGCATACTCCTCGATCATGCCCACATTGGATATCAACACATTATTCCTTCCTTCCTCAATTCGATTTGCATACTACATGATCATGAGCACATTGCATACTGCTTGATCATGCCCACATTGGAGATCAACACATCTGTTGACACGAAAATAGGACGTCACCTCCACGCGCAACACACGTGACTCCCCGGTCTGTAGCGAGGCATGCCAGCCAATCTGACCTGTTGTTTGACAATGGAAAATATTAGGGATCGGCTAGAGAATCGATGGGCCTTTGGTGACACGTGTACCAGCCAATCGGCCAATACGGAGAAGCGGGATCAGCAGGCTCGAGAGCGACCGAAGCGCGGAAGCGTAAGTAAAGAGATCGGCTGGATCGGCCGATCGTGACGTCAGCACTCGAACGAGTCAGATCGGCTGTGATGGTGAAAGCCGACAAGATCTAGATCGAGCTGGATAAATTGGTGATAAAAGCTAAAAACTACAAGAATTGGTACGAAAACTTGTAGATCTAGCTAATATCGGTAAGGGGTGAATAAAGAATTAGACGAAACCTCAGCGATGCGCCCGGAGGTTAAAGCCTAGGATTATTCGGTAAAACGGTACTCACAAGCTTGCCGGAGATCGATCGATGCAGCCTGACGAACTTGAAGAACGACATTGAAGAAAAGAAAAAACGCAATGGCGAAGTCACCGAAAAGTAGATGTTGTAAAGTAGATGCTGTAAATTGTAAAGGGTTTGCCCGGAGGCGGTTTGTTTGATATTGGTGTGTACAATTTTTTCCCGACCGCGCAGGGTCGTTATTTATGTCCTGGGGACAACCCGACTCCTAGCCGATTACGGCGCTGCTTACTTGCATCTAAAGAAAACAAACACTACTAAAAATAGAAAAGACTCACGCAGGAGTCAAATTCTCCTAAAACTGACTCTTGACCCGTTGTCAATCATAGATTGACCCGCCTCCACCGTGTCTTGCGTTTGGCGTATCTTCTTGATTTTCGCCTTCTCCTTTCCATCGGCCGATTTCCAGTTGACCATCGGTCGATCGTTTTGACCCGCCAGCCCATCGATAGACAGGGTTCGACCCTTTTAACCATCGGCGAGTTTCTGTTTAACCACCCTATTTTCTCTTCAATCGGCCGATTGCATTGCTTCCTCATCGGCTGCTCCTTTTTATCCCTTTTGACCTGTTTTTCCAAAAAACGGTGTCAACACATGCCCCCCAATTTCGGAGTAAATAATCTTTTGCTCCAAAATTTACTCAAATCCGGTATCCTTCTTGATTCAAAGACGGCTCGGGAATCTAAACAAAATCTCAAAAGGGTCCATAAATACAACTGCCTCAACTCTTTTCCCCTTGAATCCTGCTGCTTTCAATAGCTCAAGCTTCCGAGTGACGAACCCTAAGCTCTAGAGTTCTTGCTGATTCATGGCTTCTTCAAGCTCTGCTGGAGGTTCTCATCCTCCTCCTGCACCCCTGGAGGCATCCCTCTCTTCAGTTCCTCCGGTATTTCTTTGTCCCTCGCTTTTGTTCATTCCTCAATGCCACCGCCTTGCTTTATCTGAAGTCTAGATTCCTTTTATTTATTTTCTAGGAACTTAGATCCAATCTCACTATCCCTGTTGATGACAAGCTCAGGCTTGTTTTTCTTGGTCCAATGGGTGATATTGACCCCATTGAGACGATTAACTTTGAAACCGGTCGAATCCCTTTCAAGAATGCTTCCTTGGATTTGGCCGATTGGGATGGCTGTTTTAGGTCTTGGATAGGTTATAACAAGGGATGGAGAAATTGGTATCGTAGAGTGTCTGCGAATAACAGAGATTTTTGGGAGCAATATAAAATTAGTCAATGCATCACCCTGTCCTTGTCTGAAATGCCCCGGAACGAATCTCTTTTGATAGCTGCTTCTTATTTCTGGTCTGACGCACTCAATGCTTTTTTATTTGGTCATGGGCCGATGACTCCAACTTTGGCCGATGTTTTTCTGCTGACCGGTTTAGATGTCTCTTCCTCAGATGTCCTCTTTAGTCGCCGGAATGATAAACCTTCTCATCATCTGATGACCAAGAACGTGGGTGGTTGGTCTGGTTATATTGCTGAGCATATGAAGGAAGGCACTGTGAACAACAGAGAACATGTTGCTTTTCTGAACATGTGGCTTGAGAAATTTGTCTTCTGTGGTAAATCTTTTGGCCCCACTTCTAACTATCAGATAGTGGCTGAACGGTTGGCCGCCGGTTCTCTTATCCCTCTTGGCAAATATCTTCTGGGTGCGGTTTATAACCTCCTTCACCAAGTGGTAGTTAGTTTGTCAACCAACTCCCCACTAGGCACCCCAGGGGGGCCCCTGGTGGTTTATCAATATGTGGCTGAACCTTCACCTTCGAGATAGGTTGGAGCAGAATATTTTTAATATGTCATTTCCGGGAGATCAGCTAGATGGTGTCCCGATTGTAAAGCGTCGATGCATGAACTTTGGGGAAGCAGTTTCTGCCTTTCCAGGACATAAGAGGACTCCATCTCGCATAGCAGAGCATTTCAAGAGTTTCTATCTTGGCTTTACTCCAGAGTCTATCATCTGGTTTGCATATGAGGACCATGACACTAACTTTGAGACCATATTCAGCTTTGACGACATCAAAAAAGATGATGAGAACAGAATCGCTTTCGTGGAAATGATCAGACCAGGACTCCTTCCATCGTGTGGTTTTGGAAAAGATCAATCAGCCACCTATGAATTTTACAACCCTTCAGTGAGTGCTCGTCAGCTGGGGTTTGGCCAGTTACCGATTGGCCTTTACTTTTCCAATTTGATTAAACCGCGGGAGGTAATTCCTAGCGGTACTCATTATCAGCGTCTCCTGGATCTGATTCTTGATTCTTCCACTATTGATCTTGACTCTTGGAGATTTTCCAGTTTTGCTTCTCCTCTTTTCAATATCTGGTGGGTAGAATGGTGTGATTATCTTTTCTGTGTGTCTCCAAATCTTTATTGCGGGAAGCTGGATCCTACGTATAGCACATCGGCCGATGAGGTACTTTCCTGCTTGATTACTCCATATATTTGTCTGTCTTGTTGTGCTCTAACCGCTGCATCCATTTTCAGCCTGATACCACTGATCCTCCTGCTAGCAGCAGAAGTGGTAAGTCGATCACGATCTTTCCACCAAGGCATGTACTGTACATCGGCTACAAGGATCCTCCAATTTCTTCAGTCATGTAGGGCCCTAAGACAAATCCTGCTCCAAATAACCCACTCCTGTCGGCCCTCAAGAGGAAAAGTGTGACCAGCAAAGCTCTCAGTCGCAGAACGAAGAAGAAGATCGACACCACAGTTGTTAATATCTCGGACATGGCTGGAGTGTTGGCGGATGCTTTTGAGGTATTAACCATCTTTGGTCTTTCGTTTTCTTTTGTTGTATTTTGGTTGACTGATTGGCTCTTTGTGTAGTCCTCGGGTTTGACAGGTCAATCAACACAAACCAATACTGCTGGTCTTGGTCAAGGTGCAACATTGGAGCCAACTCAAGAAGTTCTAGTTGGTGACACTCTGGCTGGGTCATCTGAGCAACCTGAATCAGACCATGGTGTAGAGAATCAGACCCAGAATCCAACTGCTTCTCAGACTGAGAAACTTCCAACTGAGGTAATAAAAAACCCTTTGCTCATTCCTGGCTCTTTCGTCTGTCTTTAAGTTCTAGTTTTCTGTTCAGGATGCTGATGACACACTGGTTGAGACCCAAGATGGATCTCTGGATGATCCTCAACAAACGACTGGTGATCAACCACAATTGCCGATCATTGAAGTTCCTGAACCAGAATCGGCTGAAAATCCGATCATTCAAGCACAGGCAACCTCTTCTGCTGCAGAGGTGAGCCTCTTGAACTACCCTTCTTTTTAGTTATCATACTGATTTTCACTTTTTCTTGCTGGTTCCGCCAAGTTTGCCTCTCGTCGTTCAGAGTGCATCGGCCACTCTTCTTCCAGATGATGTGAAAGCTAAGCTCATTAAGGTGCTTCCATTACTGAACCAAGACATCCGCCAACTTGTACAAGATGCTGAATCGATCAGGAGTATCTTCAAGCAGATCCAAAGCCAGTTGCCCAGAGATCTCAAGTCGAAGATGCTTCAAGTTGCTTTTATTGAAAATCGGCAGCTTGTAGTTCAAGAAGCCCAAGATCGGCTGGACGAAAGGAAGCGCTAGGAGCAACTTACTTGAGACAGGGAGAGTCTGGATAGCAGTATGACCGATCTTGATGGCAGGATTGAATTTCTAGCTTCTTCCCGTTTCGATATCGTCAACAGCATTGATCGTCTAAAAAGGCGTCGTGCTAAATTGATGAAAGAGCTCGGTCAGGTTGAACAAGATTTAGCAGTTGAACAGTAGAAGCTCGTGGATCTTCCGGGCACCATCGCTACCATGCAAGAACAGAGGGATTCTATTGCACGACAAGCCCAAGTTCTCCGTGAACAAGAGCAGTCGATTCCTGGTTCGCCTGATGCCGATCCTCAAGAGATCGAGGGGGCCGATCAGCTGCGCCTGGACCTCATCAATGCTATCCATCTTCTGGGCATAGTTTAGCATATTGTAATTTTATACTAGCCTTTACTGGCTAACTCCCAACGTTTCGTATTAATTACTTTGATCGAATATTTGGATCGGTCTCTATAAGATGCAAGATCTCTTTTGCCTTTTGAACTGTACTTCCTTTTGTGATGGCTTCTTCTTCTTCTTCCTCCTCTGTGAATCAGGTTGGTTTTTCCCTCACTTTCTGCTTCTCTGATCTCCTTTTAACGTTTCTCTATTTCTTCCCCAATCTCCAAATCGCGAAACCGTGGAAAGGATTGTGTCGAACATCAACGCCTTTGGTGTAAATCCACAACCGTCTAGGCAAGAATGGGGTCTTCGCCTTGTGATTGCCAATGACGAGAAGAATCTAGAAGTTCTTGAAGTCAGGAGGACTACTCTCCTTCAGGAACTAGACCACGTAGATGAAGAAATAGTTCGAGTTAGAGCGGAATTAGATAAGGCAAAGAGTCTTCTTTAAGCCTTGATGTACTATCAGCCGATGCAATCGGCCAATTTATGAATAAAATCACTCCCCTTTTATTGACATTGATGAATCTGAATGTACTATTTTCTGGTGATAGCTTCCCACACATGCTTGTAGGTGCCTTTTATAATCTGGTTCGTCTCTTTACTTGTTATAAAAATGCAACTTGCTTCTCATGCGGCACCATATCCTTCTGTCCATGAACCAGATCGGCCTCTGTTAGGAATAAGAGGTATGCCTCTATGAGAGTGCTTCCAGGAAAATGCAATTAACCCTATTCCTTGACAAGTTTCTTCTTGAAGTGTTCTTGCATCCAGATGATCCATTGAAGCTTGTCGTTGTTGCTAGCAATGTTGCGAGAGAAGGATCCTGAAAACCTCATCTTCTGGAGTACAGAGTGGGGCCATTCATTGTTATTCAATCCACCTTCAAAGCCGGTTCCTGATTTTCGAGAAACGTATCACTGCATGACTGTCCATCGTGCAGTCTAAGGCTTTCATGGGGAACCTGTTCCTGCTTTGACTGCATCGGGTGCCCTTTATTTTGCCTTTTTCAATTCCCTCTTGTAGTTATCTCTTCTGCCATCTGGGGTTATAAATAGGCTTGAAGCTCGATAGAGAAAACTCACACTCATCAACCATGGCGCAACCAATTCTGATAGATCATAGACTCTTATTGTATGACTGCTTCCTTTTCTTCTCTTCCTTTCATGGCTAGAAGAATTCTTGTGAAGTAGTGTAGTAACACCTCTTCCTCTTCGTCCCCTCTTGAAAAGCCAGGAGGCACTATAGCTAGAAGAACCCTTGTGAAGAACTTGGATTCACTAGTTTTAGGGAAAGGAGCAAGGTAGGGTGTCTTGCTGCACATTTATCAGAGGAGGAGCGTACCAAAGGAACGGCCATCTTGGCCATCAACTCGGACTCCTTTCGGCGGAAGATTCACGGAATCCGGTGAAAATCTTAGTCTTCCGTTTCCTCTTCGTGGCGTCCTTCTCTTATTCATCGATTCAATATCCTCATCATACTAGAGATAGGACAGTGCATCTCTTGTAACTTCTTGAAAAATGCATGTAACCTTCAGATCTGAGTTGTAATATCATTGTTGTAATTCGAAATAGAGGAAATGAAAATATATTCACTTTATTCTAAGGACGATATGTGTATCGGCCATGTCCTGGAAGAACCGAATATATTAATTGTACATCGGTTTTTACATTTTTATACTAAAGGTGATTCTTTACAGACATCGGCTATCCTACTGGAGGCGATTACATTTGCAATCGGCTACAGCTCGAAATTTCAATCGGCCGATAGGCTCGACATATTAATCGCCTTATCCAATCGCTTGTATACTTGGGCAACCAATCCATTGGCTATTGCGACTCCATGCCCAAGCTTTCCTTCGTCTTTGATGAATTGATCTATTAAATCTTGTCATCAGAGCCGACTGCTTGAACCGGCTGTAGTCCGAAATCGGACACCTTGAGATACTTGCTATCCCATGCTTTTCCTGATATGCAACTTACTCGATCATAAGTCCATCCTTATGCTTCTGTAGCTGCCACTGTCAAAGAGGTCTCTCCTTGGACCATCTCCACAGAATCTCTGATCCATTGGATGATGTATTGGTGCATTGTAGATGGTATACAACAATTGGCATGTATCCAATCCCGACCCAGCAGTAGATTATAAGATCCCCTCCCTTTAATGACAAAGAAGGTGGTTGGAAGGGTCTTACTGCCGATGGTGAGCTCCACGCAGATTGCTCCTTGAGCCGGAGAGACATTGCCTTCAAAGTCTACCAGCATCATGTCGGTTTGGGTTAGATCTTCATCAGACTTCCCAATCTTGCGTAGCAAGGTGTATGGCATGAGATTAACCGCTGCTCCTCCATCCACTAGCATCCTGGTGACTGGTTTCCCATTGACAAAACCCCTGAGGAACAATGCCTTCAAGTGTTGTCTTTTCTCATCTTCTAGTTTCTCAAAGATAGCTTGTGTAGGTTCCAGTGTTATTTGAGCCATCCCAAGTTCTTCATCGGATGCATCTGAATCAACCGGAGCCATGAATTCCTTTGGCAGAAGGACAACCATGTTTATGTGAGCTTTTGGTTTACCATCCTTTCCATCATCGGCCTTAGGCTTAGGGCGCCATACTTGAGACCGAACCTTCTTCTTGTCCAGCACACATCTTTCTTCTTCTTCTCTCTATTCTAACTGTCGTAAACGCTGGACTCTCCTCTTCTGAGACTTGGTCAAGCCATTTGGACACCATTGTGGATTGGGCTTCTTGTGTGACTGACTTGACCATTCATCGTCCAGTTGCACGGTGCGTCGACGTTCAGGGGCTCGGCACATGATATCCTCATCAGGAACCAAGGAATCAGCCATCTCTTCCAGCCGATTGTTTGACTTCTCAATGACTCGACCTCCCAGCCGATCATAAACACTAGCCTTGCCCCCCAGTCGATCGTGGACGCTGGCTTTGCCCCCCAGCTGTTGATGAACTGGGATCCGTTGGTTGTTGAATTCACGGTGATCCCCAGTCGTAGGCCTTCTGTCATTGAAGCAAACCCTCTTGGATGAGCTGCTATTGTTATAAGCCCTGTTGCATTCTGGACAATGTTCTGTCGTTGGCAGTTTGATTCCTTCTTCCCAACAGTACTTGAAGAACGGACATCTCCAATATCCTTCATTGCGCCGTGCCCACTCTTCTCTCCCTCTTGCCTTTTCTTGTCACCGCTGAAACTTGTTGTCAGCATTTGAGACGTGACAGGCCGGCGTGGCTTCAGGTCTTCTTCTTCAAGCAGCAACCCTTTTCCTTTAACATCTCCAGCGGTTGCTTGTACCTTGGGATCAACAGCTCCTTTATTTTGAGCCGATTCCGACGTCAGCAACTTAACACGTGACGTGTCTTTGCAAGACACCTCAACTGTATTAGTTGGGAAGGGGTGCTGATCAATCTTCATCGGCTTTTCAGCTTTTGTAGGGGTTTCAAACTTGAGTTTCCCTTGCTCAATAGCTTACTGAATTTGTTGTCTTTAGATCTTGCAGTCATTGGTGTCGTGCGACGTTGCATTGTGCCATTTGCAATACTTCAACCTTTTGAGCTCCTCTGCAGATGGTATGTTATGGAACTGAGAGAGTTTGATCTGCCCTTGTTGGAGCAACAAATCAAATATCTTATCGGCCCTAGTGATATCAAAGCCGAATCTTTCTAGTTCCTTTTTACCAAAAGGACATGAGACAGTTTTCTTGCCCTTGACCCACTCTGCGAGCCATATCATGTTCTCTTCATCTTCTGAGTCAGAGCAATCCACGTAAGACACTTTCTTTTGGAAGTTCCTCCTAGGCTAGTAGGACTTTGCAGTTTCCTGACTCATTCGACTGACTAGCTGGCTGAGACTCTCGAAGTCATGAGACGCATATCTCTCCCTCAAGGTTGGCAAGAGCCCTTGGAATGCCAATTCAGTCAGTTACTTGTCTCCCAGATTCAGACTATACCATTTGTTTCTGACCTCCCTGAACCTCTGAATGAATCCAGCAACCGTTTCATCGTTCCTCTGCTTGAGTCTGGTCAGATTAGTAATCTTCATCTCATGAATGCCAGAGAAGAAATAATTATGGAACTGTTGTTCCAGATTGGACCACTTGATGATAGAGTTGGCCGGTAGTGAGGTGAACCATGAAAATGCTGGCCCTGAGAGAGACGAAGAGAACAACCGTATCCTGAGTGCATCAACATTCCCTGCTTCTCCACACTGTATGATGAACCGAGTGATATGCTCCATTGTGGACGTATCATCTTGCCCAGAGAACTTGATGAAGTCTGGCACTTTGAATCTTGGGGGAAAAGGTATTTGATCATAGCCAGATGGATACGGAGTTCTGTACATATAAATCTGCTGCTTAGGTTTTATCCCAAATTGCTTCTGCAGCATTTCGGAAAGATGGTCAGTCAATTCTTTCTTCATATGAGACTTCAACTCAGAAGATATCTGTTCTATCGCTTGTACCTCAGCTGATGGAGTCTCTGGAGGTTGTTCTTCCAAAGTTCTTGGCTGTGGATTTGGTGCTGCCGGTGCCTTTGCTCCAGAAGAACCTTGTGTATTTGATTGACTCGTCATATGTGGAATCTGTCCGATCGGCTGTCCAGCCGATGGGGTTGGCTGATGCAGATTCAACTGACCCAAGCTGGCCAATTAGTTTAGGAGCATCTGCATTGTTTGCATAGGATCCACCTGCTGTTGTTGTGCTACTGGCTGTCCCCTGATTGACCGGCTGCTGAGGTGACGATCTTGTATGAGCAATTGTATTAGCTGGGGTTAAGACAGGCTGCATTGATGTTGACTGCTGTAGTGGAGTAGTCTGTACGGGCATTCCTAAGATCGGCTGAGGAGCCGGTCTCTGAGGTGGAACAGGAGCTTTTCTTTCCATTGGTATAACCATATGCGCATGAGCTGGTCCTATCTTGACTCTTTCAAAAGCTTTACTCCCATGATTAAAGTAGACAAACTCCACTCATTCTTTAGTCATGTGCACAGTCCCTGGAGTACCTCCAAACATAGCTTGATAAGATTCTGGGTACTTCACTTCTGTGACTTCTTCAGGATGAGGTTCGAAGAAATTTGATATGTCAGTCTCAAAGTGATCAAGAGGCAAACCCCATCCTAAAAGTCTTCCATTCTGATCTCTCATTGCAGGATATTGCTGGTGAGGATTCTGCACTGAAAATGTCTGATCTTGGACTTTGGACTGTGCTGAATAGGTTTGAACTATCGGCACCGTAGTAGAAGGATCCTTAGGCATTTCTCCAACGTTCTGACTCTAAATCGGTTGATCATCCGATGAGGAATTAGGGGCAGTTGCATTAATCTGTGGAGATGGTGCAATCCCTACCGTTGGATCATCAGTCGGCGGGGAAGCCGATTGACCCTTTGGGAACACTGGAGGAGTTCGCCTCGGTTGAAAGTATGCAGGTCCCACGTATCCCTCTTCGGTTCCCTTCTTGAGCGTCTCAGTCAGACAGTTTTGGATGATATTGGCGAGGACTTTTGACTGATCGATCATGGTTTGATGCATAACTTTATTCATCATGTCTTGAAGTCCTTGAGGATCAGCTGAGAAGGTTATATACTGGGGTGTTGGAAGAGGGTTCTTCTTGTAGACCCCACTCTTAGTCTGACCATACGAAGCCAAGCATAATTCTTCATACCGCTTCATGTGAGGTTCGAACTCAGCTTTGTCTGCATCCTTCAGCTAATCTTTAGAGACTGGTTGAACGTTGGTCGGGTCAACTTCGGTATTCTTCGAATTCTTCGTCATTGTTGACTTTTTCGTGTCCCACTGGGGCATGCCAAAAGTGTGTTGACGCGAAAATAGGATGTCACCTCCGCGCGCGACACACGTGACTCCCCGGTCTGTAGCGAGGCATGCCAGCCAATCTGACATGTTAATTGACAATGTAAAATATTAGGGATCGGCTAGAGAACCGATGGGCCTTTGGTGACACGTGTACCAGCCAATCGGCCGATACGGAAAAGCGGGATCGGCCGGCTCGAGAGCGACCGAAGTGTGAAAGCGTAAGTAAAGAGATCGGCTGGATCGGCCAATCGTGACGTTAGCACTCAAACGAGTCAGATCGGCTGTGATGGTGAAAACCGACAAGATCTAGATCGAGCTGGATAAATTGGTGATAAAAGCTAAAAACTACAAGAATTGGTACGAAAACTTGTAGATCTAGCTAATATCGGTAAGGGGTGAATAAAGAACTAGACGAAACCTCAGCGATGCGCCCGGAGGTTAAAGTCTAGGATTATTCGGTAAAACAGTACTCACAAACTTGCCAGAGATCGATCGATGCAGCCCGACGAACTTGAAGAACGACGTTAGAGAAAAGAAAAAACGCAATGACGAAGTCGCCGAAAAGTAGATGCTGTAAAGTAGATGCTGTAAGTTGTAAAGGGTTTGCCCGGAGGCGGTTTGTTTGATATTAGTGTGTACAATTTTTTCCCGACCGCAGGGTTGTTATTTATGTCCTGGGGACAACCCGACTCCTAGCCGATTACGGCGCTGCTTACTTGCATCGGCTGATCGTTTTGACCCGCCAGCCCATCGATAGACAGGGTTAGACCCTGTTGACCATCGGCGAGTTTCTGTTTGACCACCCTGTTTTCTCTTCAATCGGCCGATTGCATTACTTCCTCATCGGCTGCTCCTTTTTATCCCTTTTGACTTATTTTTCTAAAAAACGGTGTCAACAACATCCCTTTTTTTCGATTCGAATCACGTACTACTATAAGATTATGAGCACGTTGCATACTCCTCAATCATACCCATATTGGAGATCAACACATTATTCCTTCCTTTCTCGATTCGATTTGCATACTACATGATCATGAGCACGTTGCTAACTGCTCAATCATGCCCACATTGGAGATCAACACATCCTGTCCTTCCACGATTTGATTCGCATACTACTACAAGATCATGAGCACGTTACATACTACTCGATCATGGACATTGGAAAGGATAAGAAGTGGATTTGTCCATACGCTCCCTAGTGGCAGCCTTAATCCATAATCCACCACATTGGAGAGGATAAGAAATAGATATTATCTAATCTGCCATTCACGTAGCCCATAATTGGAGGATCCTTGTTTCTCTGTACACTGGGCTATTTTCTACGTTTTTGTTAGGCTTTTCTAGTTTCTCCCTTTCACATAGGACGTTCTGTTGTTTTATAATACAACATACCGGATAATCCGTCAGTCCCACGCGCGATCGTATATCTATACTATAAAGAACGAATTTTTTAAAATAATTCTCACCAAAAAATCTACCTTCTTACCCCTCACAGGAGGACCCATCTGTCAGAAAAGTGCCACCAAAATCACCTTTTTGGTCGGACGAAAGGGAAAGGGGAACTATTTTTTCGACGTTGGAAAATACTTTTGATGGAATCGGTGTTTTTTTCTCACCCGGGCGAAGTCTACTCCAACTCCCGCCGATCTCTTTCCTTCCCTCCCCAGACCCGCCACCGTCAATCACGCGACTCCGCCGATCTCTTTCCTTCCCTGCCGCGCCCAACTCGCCCGTAACCTCCATCTCGCCGTGCCGCCTCCGTCTCCCCTCCCCAGATCCCCTCCTCCTCCTTCCCCTGGGCACCGCTCCCCCTGCCCCACGCTCGCGCCGCCACCGGCTGGCTGTCCCTCCCCGCGGCGCCGTGGAGAGGGAAGAGGACGACCAACAGCGGGGCGCACCTCCCGGCGACGACGACGAGGTGGTGGCCGGTCTCCTTCTCCCGATCCCGCGCCCCATCCTCCTCTGCCTCTCCTCCCGGCCTGAGGGACGATGACGGGGCGGCGAGCCGAGTGACAACGGGACGGCACGGCGCCCCGCCCCTCTCCTCCCCGGCTCCAGGTACGCCGTCCCTCGATTTGGGGCGGAGAAGCAAAGGACCCCGAGGACGGCTGCAGCGGGGACGAGCTCATGCGCGGTGGAGTCCCCGGCGGCCCATGCCCGCGGCGAGGCCGGAGAGCACAGAGTAGTCGGTGATGTTGGTGAAGCCGAGCTCGAGGGAGCCGCCGGCTAGGGAGCCACCGGCGAGGGAGCACATGTACATCAGCAGATCCCCTCGCCGACAGGTGGGATGGCTTCCTACTCCAACGCCGCATCGAGCAGAAGTCCCGCAAGATCGAGACCCTTCTCAAGCAGTAAATCCCCTTACCTTTTCCCTCCTCCCGACCCCTTCCTCCTCTGCTTCTCGATTCATCCGTTCATTTTCTCTGTGGTGTGGAGCAAAATCAAACAAATATTGATGCAGGCCCTCAAGACAGTGCTAGAGGGATCGCCAATCTAGACCGACGACGTGAACCCGATGAGCTCAGCGTGTCCTTGTGTTTGGGCGCGATCCGCATTGATGCTGGCGCCAGCGCCGGCACCCTGGCGACCGGAACGTACTCCGCTCCGTCGTCGCGGCCTCTCCCCGAACCCAGCGGCGGCACCCATGCGCTCCTGCTGCGCTCACCGTCGGGGCCGTACACCTGTCTGCCACCACCACCGGACCACGCCACCCGTGCCTGCTAGCATCATATCCGCCTCCCCCTTTGTGGGCTAGTGGACGGCGCCTTCATCAATCCTGGAGGAACCAGTGGACGGCACCATAGCCATGCCGCACACGAGCCACGCCCCGTCCTAGAGGAACCAGTGGGCGACGTTTTAGCGTCCTCCTCCTAGCGAGGTTGCCGCAGCTACATCGCTCCGTCCTCATAGCCACGCGCCCACGCTGCGGAGACCCAGGTGAGTTTCATTCCTCTCCCCTACAGTTTATAGTTTTCCTCGTGGCCTGGCCTCACGTCGGCAATCGCCAATTTGTTTGTGTGTGTCTATCACATTTGCCACAGCACCACAAACCGTGACCTCTTCTGGGTTAGCAAAACTGGTGGAGTTTGTGGATAAATCTGACACTTCAATATATATCATAGTCTGGACTGGATCCAGTCAAATTCCTTCGGTTCAAAATATATACATCCAGTCAAAAGCTTTTTGGGAGTAGTGATGCCTGGGATCCTGTTGTTGGACAATCTTCAGTTTGGGAGTTTGTTTCTGATGGATAAGTCTCTGGACTATGGTCTTTGTGGGGCTGCAGTCTTTGTGGGGCTGCAGCACATGGTCCTTGTGGCCCTGCTGCATGGTGGTCTTGCTGCCCCCTCTGGGACAGCACGTTGGGTTAGGACAGTAGCAGAGTTAGGCAGCATCTTGACTGCTTTTAGGACAGCAGTTGGGATAGCAGTTAGGCATCTTAGACTAGGCATCTTAGACTAGCATCTAGCATATGCTTGGCTGGCTAGCAGCCTCCTATAAATATGTATCCCCAACCCCTCTGGTTGGCATGGCATTGTAGTATGTTTGAGAAAGAAACCAGAAAATTCCCAACTTCTCAGTGTCATCCTCACTCTCAATGAGAGTGAAAATTCAGCTACTAACATCTGGTATCAGAGCCGTACTATCCTGCAGCCTAAACATCTCCTGCTCCCTTCCCTCCACAGCCTCACAGCAGCCCCAGCCAGCAGCAGCAGCACCGGCTGCCCCTGCTCACCCTTCTCCCTCCATACAGACAAGCAGCAGCTCGTCTGATGGAGGAACCTCCCCACGCAGCAGCAGCAGCCCCCCAGCAGCGAGCCATGTTCGCAGGGCACTCTCGGCACTCGGTCGCCTCGAGCGTGCGGCGCCGGCAGGAGGCCGAGCTCGCTGCAGCGGAGGAGCGCGAGCGAGTAGCGGCAGAGATTGCTGCAGCAGCGGCAAGGGCGTCGAGGCTGGCAGCAGCTAGGGCGGAGGTGGAGGCAGAGGCAGCGGTAGCTGCAGCACGTGCAGCGGCAGCGGAGGCCGACGCTCTGCGCACCAACGCCAGCAGCTCTGTCTGTGCTGACGATAGTACCGACGCAGACCTCGAGTTGCTGGCCAGGGAGGCTGCACGAGACCGGGTGGCACAGTGGGCAGCCGCCCACGCCCACGGCGGTGGCGCTCTTGCTGGAGGTGCGCCCGGCGGCGGCGCTCCAGGCGGAGGCGCGCCCGGCGGCGGCGCTCCTGCCGGAGGCGCGCTCGGCGGCGGCGTCCCAGGTGGAGGCGCACCCGGCGGCGATGCTCCTGCGGGAGGCGCGCACGGCGGTGGCGCTCCAGGTGGAGGTGCGCCCGGCGGCGGAGGCGGCGGCGGCGCTCCAGACGGCCGCGCGTTGGAGGCCCAGCGGTTGCGGGAGAGGGTTGCTCAGCTGGAGGCTGAGATGGCCCATGACCGACGGCAGGGCAGGCACGACGGAGAGCGCGCCCCTCACAGGCGGCGTGGCTCCCTCTCCTCGGACCGGCACCAAGGTCACTACGGGGTCCCGGCCGTCGTCAGGGACGGCGGGTGGCCTACCCTCACCAAGACCAACTACGTCGAGTGGGCCGCAATCATGAAGATCAGGCTCCAGGTGTGGCACATGTGGGAGGCGATCCAGTACGACGACGTTGACTACGATGAAGATCGACGGGCGCTGGACGCCCTCGTTGCCGCTGTCCCGCCCGAGATGCAGTTCTCACTCTCTCAGAAGGAGACTGCCAAGGAGGCTTGGGACGCCATCGCTGCGGCGCGCATCGGCAGCGACCGCGCCCGCAAGTCTACACTGCAGACGCTCCGCAAGGAGTGGGAGAACCTGGCTTTCAAGCCGGGTGAGGACATCGGCGACTTCGCCCTCCGCCTCAACACCCTGATGCAAAAGCTGGTGCAGTTCGGCGACAGCACCTACAACGAGGAGAGAGCCATAGAGAAGCTTTTCCGCTGTGTCCCTGAGAAGTACAAGCAAATGGCTCGTGGGGTCGAGTCCCTGATTGACCTCTCCACAATGACGATCGAGGAGGCGATCGGTCGCCTCAAGGTCGTCGACACCGACGAGCCACAACCTCCGTCGGGGCCTGTCACCATTGGCGGGAGGCTCCACTTCGCTAGGAAGCAGTGGGAGGTCTACCGAGGTGACGGGGAGAAGGGGGAGCCTTCTTCTGCGACAGGAGGCCACAAGCGCGGCAAACCGCGCAAAGCTGGGAAGCAAGCTGCTGGCAAGCCAAAGCCGGCACCAGACGACGGCTGCCGCAACTGTGGCAAGCTTGGCCACTGGGCCAAGGAGTGTCGACAGCCACGACGCGGCCAGGCCCACGTTGCACAGGCAGAGGAGGAGGAGCCAGCTCTGCTCCTGGCACACGCAAGCATCGAGCTACCTCCAGCGGCGTCAGCCGTAGCGGCACTTCTCCACCTCGACGAGCCGAAGGCACACGCCCTCCTCGGCGATGGCTTCGGTGACGACAAGACTGACGGGTGGTGCCTCGACACCGGTGCCACCCATCACATGACCGGTCGACGGGAGTTCTTCACCGAGCTTGACTCTAGCGTTCGAGGCTTCGTCAAGTTTGGAGATGCCTCCGGCGTGGAGATCAAGGGCGTCGGCTCCGTGATCTTCACCGCCAAGTCCGGTGAGCACAGGCTGCTTACCGGAGTCTACTACATCCCGGTGTTGAGGAACTCCATCATCAGCGTGGGCCAGCTGGACGAGAATGGCTCACGCGTGATGGTCGAGCACGGAGTCATGAGGATATGGGATCGCCAGCGTCGCCTTATTGCCAAGGTAACCAGGGGTGCAAATCGGCTCTACGTTCTCCATGTGCAGGTGGCACAACCCTTCTGCCTCACTGCTCGCCGAGACGACGAGGCGTGGCAGTGGCACGAGCGCTTCGGGCACCTCAACTTTGAGGCCCTGAAGCGGCTCAGTGCCAAGGAGATGGTGCGAGGCCTGCCATGCCTCGACCATGTGGAGCAGTTCTGCGACGTCTGCGTGCTGACGAAGCAGAGGCGGCTCCCCTTTCCCCACCAGGCGAGCTTCCGAGCCATGGAGCGGCTCGAGCTCGTACACGGGGACTTGTGTGGCCCAGTGACACCGGCCACACCAGGAGGACGACGCTACTTCCTGCTCCTCGTCGACGACCACTCCCGCTACATGTGGGTGTTGGTTCTCGGCAGCAAGGGAGAGGCTGCGGACGCCATCAGGCGTACGCAGGCTGCTGCGGAGGCGGAGTGCGGCCGCAAGCTGCGCGTGCTGCGCACCGACAACGGCGACGAATTCACAGCGACTGAGTTCACGTCGTACTGCGCTGATGAGGGCATTCAGCGCCACTACTCCGCACCCTACAGCCCGCAGCAGAACGGCGTCGTCGAGCGGCGCAACCAGACGGTTGTGGGGATGGCCCGGGCCCTCCTCAAGCAGAGGGGGATGCCGGCTGTCTTCTGGGGAGAGGCCGTGGTGACGGCCGTCTACATCCTCAACCGCTCACCTACCAAGGCGCTCGAGGGCAGGACACCGTACGAGGCTTGGCATGGGCGCAAGCCGGCGGTCTCCCACCTGCGGGTCTTCGGCTGCCTCGCTTTTGCCAAGGAGCTTGGCCACGTCAGCAAGCTCGACGACAGGAGCACTCCGGGAGTGTTCATCGGCTACGCGGAAGGCTCGAAGGCCTATCGCATCCTCGACCCGAAGACACAGCGTGTGCGCACAGCGCGCGACGTTGTGTTCAATGAAGGGCGAGGATGGGCGTGGGACAAGGCGGTGGACGACGGCTCGACTCCGACTCACGACGACTTCACTATCGAGTACGTCCACTTCGAGGAAGCTGGGGGAGTGGGCAGCTCTTCTTCGCCGAGCGTGCCTACCCCAGTCCCCGAGCCTCCACCGACTCCGATGTCCACTACGTCGACAGCACCATGTTCTCGAGCCACGGCTCGAGCTGTGGCGCCCGCTACTCCAGCGACTCCACGCTCTCCAGCCACGACTTCAACTGCGACGAGCTCTCCGCCGACTCCACCACAGCCGACGACGCCCCATCCTCCGGCACCGACGCCACATGCCCCGGCACCGACAGCCACCCCCCCGGGCACGCCTACTTCAGCACCAGCTCATGTTGAGCCCAGCCCGGTGGCGTTCGCTACCCCGCTCTCCCACGATGAGGAGCGCATCGACGCGTGCTACGACGGCGAGCCGCTGCGGTACCGTACGATGGAGGACCTTCTCGGCGACCAGCCAGTGCCGGGACTCGTGCCTCACGACTTGGAGGCGCAGCTGCACCTTGCGTGCGACGACGGCGAGCCTCGGTCGTTCGCAGAGGCCGAGCGAGACGGGGCATGGCGTGCCGCGATGAAGACGGAGATGGACGCGGTTGAGAAGAATCGCACCTGGGAGCTTGCTGATCTCCCTCGTGGTCACCGCGCGATCACCCTTAAGTGGGTGTTCAAACTGAAGAGGGATGAAGCCGGCGTCGTCATCAAGCACAAGGCTCGCCTAGTGGCACGAGGTTTCGTGCAGCAGGAGGGGGTCGACTTCGACGATGCTTTCGCCCCCGTAGCACGGATGCAGTCTGTGCGGCTCCTTCTTGCGCTGGCTGCCCAGGAGGGCTGGCGCGTCCACCACATGGACGTCAAGTCGGCGTTTCTTAACGGCGACTTGAAGGAGGAGGTCTACGTGCACCAGCCGCCGGGTTTTGCAATCCCCGGCAAGGAGGGCAAGGTGTTGCGCCTGCGCAAGGCCCTCTACGGCTTGTGGCAGGCACCGAGGGCGTGGAATGCCAAGTTGGATTCCACGCTCAAGAGGATGGGCTTCGAGCAAAGCCCGCACGAGGCGGCCATCTACCGGCGGGGTAGTGGAGGAAACACCCTGCTGGTGGGCGTCTACGTCGACGACTTGGTGATCACCGGCACCAAGGAAGCGGAAGTGGCAGCGTTCAAGGAAGAAATGAAGGCCACTTTCCAGATGAGCGACTTGGGGTCTCTCTCCTTCTACTTGGGGATTGAGGTGCACCAAGACGACTCCGGGATCACGCTTCGATAGACCGCCTACGCCAAGCGTATCGTTGAGCTAGCTGGGCTCACCGACTGCAACCCAGCTCTCACTCCGATGGAGGAGAGGCTGAAGCTGAGCCGTGATAGCACAGCAGAGGAGGTGGATGCTACACAGTACCGGCGTCTTGTGGGGAGCCTTCGCTACCTTGCTCACACACGGCCGGACTTGGCGTTCTCCGTCGGCTACGTTAGTCGGTTCATGCAGCGACCGACGACGGAGCACCAGCAGGCTGTGAAGAGGATCGTCCGCTATGTCGCGGGGACTCTCGACCACGGCCTCCTCTACCCGAGGTGCCCCGGGGCGGCACACTTCGTCGGGTACAGCGACAGTGACCACGCCGGCGACATCGACACCAGCAAGAGCACCAGCGGGATCCTCTTCTTCCTTGGCAAGTGTCTTGTCAGCTGGCAGTCGATCAAACAGCAGGTGGTGGCCCTGTCCAGCTGCGAGGCCGAGTACATCGCGGCCTCCACCGCTTCGACTCAGGCGATCTGGCTCGCTCGACTGCTCGGTGATCTCCTTGGCAGAGACACTAGAGCGGTGGAGCTCCGAGTGGACAACAAGTCCGCTCTGGCCCAGGCGAAGAACCCCGTTTTCCATGAACGGAGCAAGCACATCCGGGTGAGGTATCACTTCATCCGAGGCTGTTTGGAGGAAGGGAGCATCAAGGCAGGCTACATCAACACCAAGGATCAACTTGCAGATCTGCTCACCAAGCCTCTTGGGAGGATCAGGTTCCTGGAGCTCTGCTCCAAGACTGGGATGGTTCAGATTTCTCACAAGACAGCGCACAAGACTTAGGGGGAGAATGATGGATAAGTCTCTGTACTATGGTCTTTGTGGGGCTGCAGTCTTTGTGGGGCTGCAGCACATGATCCTTGTGGCCCTGCTGCATGGTGGTCTTGCTGCCCCCTCTGGGACAGCATGTTGGGTTAGGACAGTAGCAGAGTTAGGCAGCATCTTGACTGCTTTTAGCACAGCAGTTGGGACAGCAGTTAGGCATCTTAGACTAGGCATCTTAGACTAGCATCTAGCATATGCTTGGCTGGCTAGCAGCCTCCTATAAATATGTATCCCCAACCCCTCTGGTTGGCATGGCATTGTAGTATGTTTGAGAAAGAAACCAGAAAATTCCCAACTTCTCAGTGTCATCCTCACTCTCAATGAGAGTGAAAATTCAGCTACTAACAGTTTCAGCTCTATTTAAGATTGCTACTTTCTTAGCATGAATTATTCCAGATTATACATTTCTTTCTTTGATTTCAGACTTCTTTTTTGTTGTTAAAGTGGAATCCTGAAACCGTTCATCTCATGGCAATGAAGACGCTTTATGCTCAAAGTAAGGAAAGGCTTGGTGTTATTATTAGTTTCTCTACCATGAGATAAATCTTGCATATGTTTCCCTTTTCTTTTATTGAAGGGCTTTAGTTGTTCGTTGCACCCAGTTCTTCCAAAAGCTTGAAGAAAAGATACACGCAAAGGAGCTTGAACAAACAAATTTGCAGGAAAACTCTTAAGGTGGGAGTTGCTTTTCTATATTTGCATAAAACCTTTGGGATATTTGTATGTTTCACTTCTGAAGTTAATCTACACACACTCAGGAGAGCCAAGAAGCTGAGTTCGAACTGCTGAGGAAGCCTGACATTTAATGCTACACCTATGCCAAGCATTTGCAAGGAGCAGCCACCTAAAGTTGAGTTGAAAAAGGTACTAAGTTGAACTACTAGATTGCTCTGTATATTTCAAATAAATAGGTCAGTACATCCTATTTTCATATTTTAATAGAAAGGTTCATATTGAGCATGGTTTGATAAGCTTCCATATGCATTTTGTCGTCGTGATTTATGAATGATCTATTGCTCATAAGAAAATCCTTACAATTGGTGCCTTATGCTAATTCTCGCTAGACTATGTTTTTGAGACATCCTACTTGTGTGTACATCTCACATTGGCTGATCCATGGTGAGACAGTTACAAGCCCCTTCCCTTCCCAGCCATGCTAGGCATTTCTTTCACTTTTTTCTTTTGCACTTGCCATGCCCATTATTCTAATTCATCTATAGTTGCAAGATGTGTGGGATACACATGGTTCTCATGCGCTTGTCAATGTTTACATGTTTGCGGAAGAAAATCTAATTTGTTAGCAAATTATATAGAATTATTACAATCTTATTAATTGTAGAAAAATGAATTTGGTTTAATATAGATTTGTTAGTTTGCCTACCAATTGTTTATTTGTTAGTTTCCAGTAAATATTGTAGCATTGTTGGTCTTCTGGGCTAGATCTTATTCTCAGGTTTTTGAACATGTCTTTGGGACTGATCATATCTTGGTTAATCAACAGATCCAAGAGAAGGCAGCAATGTATTTATAAAATATGGGACATCATGGCTGGATTCGGAGGGTTATTCTCATTTCAAAGGTCTTTCAACTTTTTCATTATTTTATCATCACAGTTTTGACTGTGGCTAAAGAATTTCTTCTAAAATATTTGTTGGAATAATATTTAGCATTGACTATTGAGTGGCGGGATGAATGGAGCTGGCCACCATGTGCTTGTAGAAATTCCAAACCACTAGAACTGACATAACGGTATGGGTTCTCTCCTTGTGCTTCCTCATTTTCTCTACAGTTTAATATGTAGCGCGTGTTGACTGATCAAACTTAACTTTAATAAACTCTACATAATTTACTTTTAACTCTGGGTATGGCCTGATTCATACATTTTGGCTGTGCTCCACAAGATATTCAGTAGTTCTGAATAATAATGCACAAACTCGACAAGATGTTCAGTAATGATGAATGTCAACTCTGAATATCCCTAGATGAATTATGGTATGGCACTAGAACCAGCCGGATTGACATAATTATGTTTGCAGAAGAGTGGATCTTTCTGATGAACTTGATTTTTTTTAGAACCTGATGAACTTGAATTATGGAAACCAACAGAGCAAAAGACTTTCAAACTTTCATTGGTTTGAACAGTTTTATATATTTTATTCTTTATGCCTAGGCAGATTGTTCTTTAATGCGTGTACTTTTCAATGGTTAGGGAATTGTAAATATGATGTGCCCTTTCCAAGCAGCTGGTTAGCTCATATAAATTGTAAATATGATGTGCCCTTTCCAAGCAGCTGCTTAGCTCATATCGAAGGGTTATTGGAACCTTTTAGTGTCCATATTTTATATGACAACATGTTTCCTCTTGATTTGGCAGGTGTCTGAACTCATATCGAAGAGTGATATAAACAATCTAGGATTTATATTTGAGATGACAAAGGTATATTCACAAATGAGAGTGGTGACATATATTGATCTTTGTGTAATATAATATAAAAAAGCATGGTGATATGGTTTCGACTTTTTGTTCAGAAATTATTGCTTTGGGGATTGGCTTCTGATTAGCTCCTGGTAGTCATTGTCGTAGTCTGGTATTATTGAGATGGGTGGTTATTCATCTAGTGAGAACAGGAAGCTTCTGATTAGGTTGTGGCAGGTGAAAATAAAAGCAATAATGGCTTCTAATCATATCTTTGGCTTGTTATCTTAATGTGTGAATGCAGTTCTTATAGTTACCCATATGGATATAACCGAAAACATATACAGTTCTTTCTTCCTTTTCCTTTGAAAGAAAATTCTTGTTCTTATGTTTTGTTTCTGCTAGGGTTCCTGGATGATGGGGACAATGTTGTGGTCAAGATAACCGCTTTGGGGACTTGGGGTGTTGTGGAGCTACTAAATTTGAAATGCATGCACCTGTACTTACCTTCTATGTGAGTTGAAACTCATTTCGTCAATGACCAATTGTATCTATAGGTCACATTTACTTCCCTTCTACACACGATTCTTCTTATTTCTTAATGTTTGCATTTTTTGTTTGTTTCAGTGGTATTTATGATAAAGATGCCAAGTGGCTTGAAAATGCTCCTTTCACATTGGCAGTATGATGTTTTGAGTATCTAAAAAATAAAATGCAGATCTTCTCTCTGATGTTAGGTCCACCTCTATTCTTTTTACCTTCCATGATGCACTCAAATTATCTGCATTTCATTTAACTGACCAGCACCAGCTACACATACTCATAGTTAGTGGTTCAGTTTGACATAGTACTTCTTGGAATTTCTTCTAAACAAGTTGCAAAATATGAGTCTGCAACATTCATCCTGGATGCAAGAGTCTAGCACAATAACCATTATGTATAAATTTGAAGGATACCCTTTTTGTAAATAACCAAGTAGCTCTCTATGTTGCATATAGATACTATCAAGATTCTTAATTTCAGAATAATTATCCATCTATGATTGCTATATTATATAGCAATACAGCATAGCATTATGGAGGTTAATGCTTGGTTGAGGTCACTACTTAAATCAAATTTTACAATGTTTTCACTTTTTTTGTAGTAGTATAAAATGCGTTGAGAAATGCATTTCTCTGGATATATCACTAATTTCTTCCTGCAGACATCGATTTTTTTTTAGTTAAAAGTTGTCTTGTGATTGCATCTGTAGCAGCAGCAGCATGGCAGTAGCTATCCCAATAGAACTTTAGCTGATGGCTGGGCGAGCTCTTTGGTTGGGCTTAAGAATGAGCCTGGTTGCTTGTTTGTGGGAAATGCAGGTGGAAGGTGGCGTTACTTCTGTGAAGGGGTTCTATGTGGCGAGCATCTACGGTGGGTTGCGCGCCAATGGCAAAAAGCCTGACTTGGCATTGGTCGCCTGTGACATCGACGCCACCGTAGCAGGTTTGAGTGTTATCAGCTCCTCTGTTCCCTAGCATGGTAGAGTTTTCCGAATGCTTCTATACTGAGCAATCAGATAAGCTGTTGCTTCTGATGTTACAGGTTGTATTGGCTTCTGATTTTATTTTTTTATGTATGCCTTGTATGCTTGGTTAATTGGCTCTTATGCTAATCTTCTTTCAGGAGCTTTTACTACAAATGCCATTGTTGCCTCACCTTTTTTGTATTGTAAGAATGTCCTCAGTACATCGGGAACTGTAAGTTAATGCTTCCTCTCATCTGCCTTCAAATTGCAGAAACTTCCACCGAACAATTTGGGGTGATCATTTATTGATTTATTATCTTTACACAACACTATGGTCTATAGTGCCATGCTTTGTTAATTAATGCTGGACAATCAAATGCTGCAACTGTTAAACCATAGTTGTCCTACTCATCAGTATCCGTCGTGAACTGTACATTGTAACTCTATACTCCATGACTGATCCTACCATTATTCTTCAGCAACCGTAATGGCCATCTTTTTCTATCATAGGTTTTAACCACTGACGCCCAAGTCACTCTTATGTCCTTTGTTTCGAGGAAATTAAGGTGGCTATTATTGGTTAGTTTTCTTTTTCAGAGCACTGAATGAAATCTGCAAATTAACCATTTACCTCTGGATTATTAACATATGTCTGACATTGATGACCTCTTTATCCTACTTTTACCTTGAGGGCAGTTCTTGTAATGCACTTAAAAAAAAACTGGACCTGCAACGGTATGACGGCCCCCAGGCATTAGCTTAAGAAGAAGATGACATTCTCACGCAGATCCAGAAAACCCTCGAACCCCTACCCCACCCTTACATGGTGGCACCTGCACCCGCGTGAGTCTGGGTAGAGCCTTACAGCATGCTTTGGTGTGGGATAGGCGAAGAGATTTTTTTCAACACGCACCTAAGTGCGCCACCTCCGGCCAACAAATCCGCCCTACCCGGGGTTCAAACTGTGGCCGGCAGGGTGCAAAGCGACGTGCTAGACCAGCCGGCCTAGCACTCATTAACAAAGAGTTATATGCTTACAAGAACTTGGTTTTCTCTAGTATGTTGTGCTTCCCTCTGGAATGTCTGAATATGCACTATTTTGGTTTCATAATCTTTCTATCAGATTGCCTATTTGTGTATCTGTCTTCTAGCATTTTTCATTGTTCAAGAAGTTTTTGGCTTTTGAAGTGAATCTGTATTGGAATTTTTGGCTTTTGTAAATACACCATCCTTTATGTTGATCTGTCTATTTATTTTGGCCCCTCTGCAGCGCGATCCATATCAGTTGTGTTAATTGACCTCCCGCGGTGCTGAATGTGCCCACCAAGGCCATTATTTCACTACTCAGTTGCCAAATTCTTTGATTAGAGAGTTTAATCAAGGGTGGCAGCTACAACGATCCATAGTCCTTTGTTCTCAACCAAGGTAAGACGACTTTTCTTTTTTACTGCCATATGGATTGCTAGATCTAGGAGATTACTTGACCTTTGCTTGATTTGTCGACAGATTACATGAAGGGGCAGGGGGAAATTGGTTTGATTCAGTCTTTACTGGTTTCAGGTGTGTGTGTGTGCATTAACTGAATTTTTCTTGCATGTATTGCTGATACCCCATCATTATTAATTTTAAGACCTGCCTTTTGGATTTTTGAATGGCTACTGTCCCACAAGTTTGTTTGGGAGTAAAGGTGTAAGCATTGAAGTCTCAATTATTTTCATAGCAGTCATAGTATTACAATGGAAATTTGTACCATAGACAATACAGTATTTTTTTATTTGGTAATTTAGTGAAATGGAAAAAAGCAGTACATATGTAATTGATAGAATGTTGTTTGCATAGCATTTTTGCTTGTATATAAGTTTTCTACTACCAAAAAGTTGGAACAGTAAAACATGAGACTAAGTGAATACAAGGAGGGGTGCAGAAGGGTTGGAATGATGAGTGAGCATATTTTTCATGACCATGAATGATTTGTCCAAGTCAACCTTGCAGAGAAGGGACTCAATTTGGCACCTGAAGTTGCAATTAACAAGGCACACCTTTACTCTGTTAGTGTATAGACTGAGTAAGATTGAATGGTAACTGCAAATGATTACCAAGTCATGGTGTGCAATAGTCTGGTTGTAAAACATGATGGGAAAGGTGGTTGTAGTTTCACTATAACTATATAATGTCATGGTGACTATGACATTGGTGCATTGAAAGTTGGTGCAGAGGGATCTTTATGTTTCTGTTCAATGTCCTTAATGATATTGCTTAGGCCACGAATATTAAGTACTGATAGGGTGCCACTTCTTTCTTCTAGGTTTCTGGTTTGATAAAATAATCAAATCACATGCAAATATTGGAGGAGCTGTCCCTGGTTTATTTCCTTCTGCATTGTGATTTTGGTTAACTACTTGTGCATAAGCATGAATCTGATGGTGTTGCACAGGTATGTGCTTCTCCTCTGATTTGAGAACTATGCAATTGGATATAAGTGTAGATCAGAATTTCAGAACTAGGCAAAGGTCTAAGTAAAAATAGCATGGGTGCTGAGGAGCAAATGAAGATATTGAAGAATGGTGCCTACATGAGATCTACAACACTCGTACTATATACTTTGCTAGATTAAAAAATTAGTACTTAATGTTTTCCTGAGAGTTGTGATGAGAGAGAAGAAAATAATAGATGTGATGGGCTTAAATCAAGTTATAAATTCTTATAGACTGCTTTCACTTATCTTTTTGTTTGGAAACTAGAAAATCTAGCCTTTTCTTTTCTTTTGCTTGGAAGAAGAAAATTATAAGGATTTACCATGTTGTCTATTTCCTACTACAGCAAGTGACATCAACATTGTTACTTTATAATTGTTTCCATTTTAATGTTAGGGATAGAGAGAACCTTTTATTTTCCTTTACTCGACAACACCACCATCTTGGCTCTCTTTTCACCATGATGCTACCATTTCATCTGTATGATTGTACTAATGTATCAATCTTTAAGGGAATGTATCAATCTTATGTTTAACAAATTGCACAGCCTTAAATCACTCTCAATTGTTTGGTAAATGCTTGGGAGAAAGGGGATATCAAGGGTGGAGCCATTCAGCATCTGTAAATGGGGGTGGGACAGGAGCAGCGACCTGCATGCTTGCTTACAAGGTGGACCTCTCTCATGTGGTCTATTTGGATGATTCGGTAGTTCTATTAAACAATAGTCAGATATATTGCTGTGTGGACTTCTTAGTTTCTTACCATCTATGTTCTTATTTCATACCATTGTTGAGTAAAAAAGATAGTTTCATTCAGATATGCAATGCTTTCTCAATCAGATCCAGGCTTGAGTTGTCAAAGTCAAATATTAAATTATTGAAATGTCAATTTTAGTTAACAATGGAGATTTAGTTGCCTATGATCACATCTCATTGAACTGGACTGTGAGTGCTTATTACATTGTTAGCTTGTTACGTGCCTCGACACCATGAGAGACAGTCATGTCGAAGCTCTAATGCAACACACGTTTGTTTGTTCGTGTTGACTGATTGTGGTTCATCTTTTCCCTGTTCCAGATTACTAAAAATACTGTGCCTTTTCTTCCAGGATTGGCTGTGATTAATTTTCATCAAGTTTAGTTTTTACATACAAAGTCGGATGCCATATGCAGGCTTTGAGATGCTTAAGATGTTTACTCTAAATAAGAGATTTACCTGAAAATACACATGCAAGATGTTTGGTATGACCAAGAACATGGTAGGATGCTCGGGATGCTAGAGCTGCCCCATACAGGCAAAGTGTATTTGTTCCTTTCGTTGTGCAATTTGTTTCCTCGAGCGCTTAGAGTTCAAGTTATGACCTTCATTGAGACGATGTTGATGACAGCTTCACAAGCGTGATAATGCAGCCACATAAGTCTTGTAAATTGATTATAGAATGTAGTGCTCATGTGTAATCATAACAAGTTGTTCCATGCCTCCTATTGATGGTGCACATTTGCTCCGAGGTATTCTACTTTTTTATTGGTTCATTTGAGTTAAAAAATGGGAAAAAGACACTGTAGGGGTATAGAGACTTTCATAGCTTATCTTATCGGGGAAATGAAAGACCGCACCCCTTTCTCGCGCTCTCCGCGTTTCATGGCCTGCGTGTCGATCAGCCGCGCGTTTGGCTGTTTTGCGAAAAAACCCTTCGGTTTGCTGCAAATTCTGAATCGGTCCAGCACGCTCAGATCGCACAGCAACACATTCGTATATTTTGTGCATAAGCCCTTAGACAAAAATTTATTTCTACGCGAAGGAGCGGAAATTCAGTGTTAGTGTCATTTTTTCAAACACCCCCCGACCACTTTTGCGAAAACCTCCTCCCACCACCCCAACCCCTGCCTAATACCCTGCGCCCGCCTCGAACCCTAACCTCACTTCATTCCCCACCGCCGCATCTCCCTCCCTGTCCTCCCCGCGGCGGGTTTGGACGAGGACGGCCAGCGTCCGTGGAGCTCCGGCGGCGGCAAGTACGTGCCTGTGGCCCTGCTCCCTGACGGCGACGAGGATGCGCCCGCGCCCCTGCTCCTGCTTCTGCTCCTGCGGCGGCGGGAGGAGCTCCTTGCGCCGGAGCTCTCCTCCTTTTCGACCTCCCCGCCTCCTCCACCAATTGCGAGGCGGAGCGAGCAGGGCGGAGTTCCCCGCCTCCTCCCTCCCTCTACAGATCCGGCAACAACAGAGCCGAGCGCAGCCTCACAGCGGCAGAGGAGTTGGGGGCCCGCGGCTCTTCCTCTGCAGGAGCAGAGTCGGCTCCTCTCTGGCGGCAGAGGCCAGATCCGGCGCAAGGCGGCCCGTCCTCCCGGCGACGGCGACGAGCTCCCAGACGGCTTCGACGACGAGCTCTTCTTCTTTCTCCCTGCCTCGGTGCGGGTAGTCTTATCCTCTTCTTCTCCCATTCTCATTCATCCATACACAGCCCTCTCACCTCTCTCTCGTATCCATCCAGGTTTCATCCGGAATCTGGTGAAGGCAGCCAGTGGTGGTGGCATAGCATCGCCGGTGAGGTGGGTATGTTCGTTTACCCCTTCCTCATATCTCTCCCATTCACATCCACTCTCATATCTCAGATCCTCTCTCATATTCCTCTCAGATCCACAGAGTACTCTGGTTCACCAAGTTCATCAGGTGCTCCTCTTCGCCTGTCATTCACCACCATTAACTTATAATTGCATTATCTTTTTAATTCGATTTGATGTTCTAAACTTGCACGAATATGCAGGATGGCAGGGAGCCTAGAGAGAAATTGAAGGCTATGGCTTTGCTTCATTGCCTGACACTGCTAGGTGCTCCAGAAAATGTCCAGCCTCTAGCACAGTAAGCTCTACATCCTATTCTGTGATGTTTTAATGCTAGCCTTGTGATGCATCTGTGATATATCGACGAGGGAGACATGTTCGTGTGCCTGCACAAAGGGCATCTCAAAATTGTAGTTATTTTATATGAATGATATGTGCTTGGTTTCTAAACAGTTGCAGTACTGTATCCGCTGTGTAACTTCTATCTTGAGTTTTGAGATATAGTGAGCTATTTGTGTCTCTGCAGACAAAAGCAAACGTATGTTATTTATTGAGAACAAAAGTTGTACTACAACTAATTTAAACATGGTCCAGTATTCATTGCTTCTTTTGGCATGTTTTCATGCATAGTAGTGATGTTGATTCTACAACTATGACATGGTAGAGTGTTACCAGAAAAATAAATAATGGAACACCATAATGTTTTGGCTGCTGGTTCTTGCCTTTAGATATGCGTGGGAAAATAGATTACATGGAGATAAACATAAGAGTCTGATATTAGAAATAAAAAGAGAATCATCAAGAGCGAATTAGTGTTCTACATTCTTCTGTTCCAAGTTTGGCGTGTGAATTAGTGTTTCTAACTCAAACAGTGTGCTTCATGTAAGTTTGTTGTGTGACGATTTGTGGAAATTATGCAGGTCTAAGATGAGACTGGCAATATGGGAGATATCTGGTGCGCGCTTGATGGTGCCGAGGAAGCACTAAGAATGGCCCCCAGATTTCCTTAGGTACTGTTTTTTTCGAACCACCAATTTTCCTAGGAATCACTCTGCTTGTATATTCATATTTGTGCCTTGTTGTTTGTGTTATCATGTATACCTCCATGGGATAAGCTTTGAAAATATCAATTATAATGTCTATTTGTTTTCATGGTTTCAGTTATGAATTGGCTGTTGCTTGATTCCAATCGCTAATACTCTTCCTCCTCTTTCAGGTCCAGGCGGTGTTTGGCGAAGCGAAGCCTGACGAATGAAGGTAGCGGTAGCTCAGCCTTGCAAGCAAGGTATTGTCCATCATCTCTCGCACTATATACGCTTCCTGCCTCCCACTGTATAGATAATTATGTTTGGCTTAGTCCTTCTTTTTGGAAATGCTTGCCTTAGTCAAGAAACGGTTTGGCTTAGTTCAAACAAATGATATAGGCTAAGAACTGATGAATATGGAAAAGCCAAAGGAGATGCTTGCCGTAGTCCAGTTCAGTTTGTGATGTTCAATGATATCGATTTGTTCAATGCATTACTCCAGTTCTGTTTTATCGAACAATGGTCGGTCTTGTTTTTTAATGCAGCTATTTTGCTCACGTTCCAGATTATGACATGGGAGGCTATAAAATCAGTGTTGTGATGCAGAGAAATCAGCACCAAGAGCACCCTATTATGGTCATTGGTAAGTATTTTTCGTATTTTAGTTGCTAAATGTGGATCAGGTAGTATGTCATATTGGAATTATATTACATGGTCCACGGACTGTCATTTGTAACACACTTTTTCAGCAACTAAGGATTACTGTGTCCAGAAACATAAACAATAATGTGGTCGACATTATATGCTGCATGCTGTTAACACTTCCATTTGATGGAGTACTAGATGTTTCAAATAAAATTAAATTAGTAAATTGTGAATTGTGCTTGCACTTCAGCTCCAGGTTGCGATGTCATAAATAAGACCCCAACAGTTAATCAGAAACACAATAAAGAGTAGATATTTCAACTTGTGCTTGCACTTCAGGTCGCAAATATTGGATTGTTTTAATTGTCTTTAGAACTTGCAGGTTGTGAAGATTGGATGGTGATGTTGTGGCCTTGTGGGGGAGTAGCTGGAGAAGACCTGATTAATGTGCCAGAAACGGTCCTCTTTTTATTTGTTGCCCTTTCTAACCTGGCATTTGTTCTATCTTTTGTCTTTTCATTTTCTACATGTCTTTTAATCATTATAATAGTGCTAAGTTCTTGTATATTGTTTGAATAAATGGGTGTGCCTGTGATTGTATATACATTCTTGCTGCCATTGCACATGAGTGGCATAGTTCGACTATTGTTTAATCAATCAATTAGTTGCCCATGCAATTGTAATATGATACTTGAGAAATTAAGGACAAATACCATCATTAGAATTGATGTTATATGAATATAATTGTCATTTTTCTCACATGCGGTGAAAATTTATGTTCATGGGTTGACAATTATGATAGGTGATTATGATACGTGAGATATTGCTCATGTTACTTCTATTTCATTGTTGATAGGATAGGGCGCGCATCGCGTGCCGGAGTGTTCTAGTACTATAAATAACGAGTTCTTTTGGAAATGCCTCCTACCAAAAAATCTATCCTCATACCTCCCACGGGAGGTCACACCGGTCAGTTGGGATCCTAGAAAATCGTTAGAAATGCAGACAAAAGGGGAGGTAACCATTTTTTATGATAGAAAATACTTTTGGCGAATATGAGATTGATGTGAGTGGAAGCTTGTTAAACATTGAGGGTAGGTACAATTTTGTCATTGAATTTATCCAAAATTTTTTATTTTATAAACACATTCTTATTTATGTGTTGTTAGACACGTGCATGTCGGCACGTGCACTTTACATTGTTTTGTTTTTGAGCTTTACTTTTTTATACTTGCTACGCCTTTTGGGTTCTATGATTTCCATATACTAATCTCAAATTTTTTTGGGTTTAAGCATCTTTGGTTTAGATTTAGTATTTGCCTTCAATACTGGGTAAGATTAGCGTGCCATCGGGAGAGGGGTTAATTCAGTGGCAATAGTTGTCGAAGACGCCGGGTGGGGTGGGGGTGGACATGATAATGACGCGAGTAGAATATCGTTCTTTAAACATCGAAGGTAGGGATAATTTTGTTATTGAATAATATATCTATATTTTTTATTTTATAAATATAAATTCTTATTTCTGTGTTGTTAGCCATGTGTATGTCGGTTTTTTTTGCATTTTATTAATAGTGTGGATCAATTGCCATTTTAGTTTTTTTTAATTCACTTCTTAAGCAGTTATCTCTTATTCAATTCAGATTGCTTATAATATAAGAAAAAATATACTTAACCCCCCACCTAGGGGGTGGAACACATCACCCCCAACATATGAAATTGGCTTTTTTACCCCCTAAACTTTCCAAAACCGGGCAAACCCCCCTTGAAGTGGTTTTGGACGGTGGTTTGGTACAGTAATGATGGTTTTGTCTTTTTTTTCTTTTTGTTAGGGCCATGGCTATTACCACCCCTAGCTGTGAGACAAGGTGATGGTGGTACCACTGGTCAAGGCGGAAGGTCGTCGGTTGGGTAGCATAATGTTAGGGCAACCATGTCAGAGAAGAATAGCATGCTCGGGAGAGGGTGGAGTGGTGGCGGACACCTCCGAAGATGTGGGAAGGAAGGCGGGGCGGGGGCGAATATAACAGCTCGACTACAAGGGAAGACGAGGGTGAAGGCGGGGCGGGGGCGAATACAACAGCTTGACTGCGAGGAAAGACGAGGGTCATTTGTGTTGTCTCGTTCGTGGGTTGCGCCACCGTGAGATTGTTGTTGGGACTCCACCGTAAGATTGTTGTTGGGACTCCGCATACTTGCTGGGACTCCGCGTACTCCTGACGATGGGATTCGTCGGCGATAGACGCTCAAGATGCTTGGAAGAGGGTACGACGGGGGCGAGTGGAAGACTATTCTTTAAACATTGAGAGTATGCATAATTTTGTTATTGAATATATACATATTTCTTTATCTTATAAATATTTTTTATTTAACCGTCTTTAATTTAAATTTAGCATTTGTCTTTGATACCAAGTAAAATCAGCATGGCATCGAGGGGTCAGTGTGTGGGGGTGGCAGTGGTGGGTAGCAGGGGAGGGGGCGGATTCAGCAGCGATAGCCGCCGAAGACGTAGGGAAGACGGTGGGGCAGGGGCGAACATGAGATTGATATGAGTGGAAGACTGTTCTTTAAACATTAAGAGTAGGGATAATTTTGTTATTGAATATATCTATATTTTTATTTTATAAATATAAATTTGTTTTTTATTTAACCATCGTTAGTTTAGATTTAGCATTTGTCTTTGATACCAAGTAAGATCAGCATGACATCGGTGTGTGTGTGGTGGGGGGAGGGGTTGGTGGGGGTGGCGGGGGCGAGGGGTGGATTCGACGGTGATAGCCGCCGATGACGCATGGAAGAGGGTGGAGCGAGGGTAAATATGAGATTGGTATGAGTAGAAGAATATTCTTTAAACATTGAAAGTAGGCATAATTTTGTTATTGAATATATCCATATAAATTCATTTTTTGATTTAACCATCTTTAATTTAGATTTAGCAATTGCCTTTGATACCAGGTAAGATCAGCATGACATCGGGGGTGGGTGTGTGGGGGGTGGGAGTGGGGGTGGCGGGTGGCGGGGGAGCGGTGGCGGATTCATGGAAGAGGGTGAGGCGGGGGCGAACATGAGGTTGATACGAGTGGAACACTGTTCTTTAAACATTAAGAGTAGGCATAATTTTGTTATGAATATGTCAATATTTCTTTATTTTATAAATATAAATTCTGTTTTTGATTTAATCATCTTTAGTTTAGATTTAGCATTTGTCTTTGATACCAGGTAAGATCAGCATGGCATCGGGGGAGCGGTGGTGGTGGGGAAGGGGTGGCAGGGGAGGGGGAGGGGGCTGATTTGGCGGCAATAGCCGCTGAAGACGCAGGGAAGAGGGTCGGGCGGTGGCTTACATGAGATTGATATGAGTAGAAGACTCTTCTTTAAATATTGAGAGTAGGCATAATTTTGTTATTGAATATATCCATATTTCTTTATTTTATAAATATAAATTTGTTTTTGATTTAACCATCGTGAGTTTAGATTTAGCAGTTGTCTTTGATACCAGGTAAAATCAGCATGGCATCGGTGTGTGTGTGTGATGGGGGGAGGGGTTGGTGGGGGTGGCGGGGGAGAGGGGTGGATTTGACGGTGATAGCCGCCGATGACGCAGGGAAGAGGGTGGAGCGGGGGCGAATATGAGATTGATATGAGTGGAAGACTATTCTTTAAACTTTGAAAGTAGACATAATTTTGTTATTGAACCATATAAATTCATATTTTCTTTATCCATATAAATTCATTTTTTGATTTAACCATCTTTAATTTAGATTTAGCAATTGCCTTTGATACTAGGTAAGATCAGCATGACATCGGGGGTGGGTGTGTGGGGGTGGGAGTTGGGGTGGCGAGGGAGCGGGGGCGGATTTATGGAAGAGGGTGAGGCGGGGGCGAACATGAGGTTGATACGAGTGGAACAATGCTCTTTAAACATTGAGAGTAGACATAATTTTGTTATTGAATATGTCAATATTTCTTTATTTTATAAATATAAATTCTGTTTTTTATTTAATCATCTTTAGTTTAGATTTAGCATTTGTCTTTGATACCAGGTAACATCAGCATGGCATCAGGGGGAGGGGTGGTGGTGGGGAAGGGGTGGCAGTGGAGGGGGAGGGGCCGATTCGGTGGCGATAGCCGCCGAAGATGCAGGAAAGAGGGTGAGGCGGTGGCTTACATGAGATTGATATGAGTGGAAGACTCTTCTTTAAACATTGAGAGTAGGCATAATTTTGTTATTGAATATATCCATATTTCTTTATTTTATAAATATAAATTCATTTTTAATTTAACCATCTTTAGATTAGATTTAGCATTTGTCTTTGATATCAGGTAACATTAGCGTGGCATCAGGGGTGGGTGTGTGGTGGTGGGGGGGTGGCGGTTGGGGGAGGGGGAGGGGGCAGATTCGGCGGCGATAGCCGCCGAAGATGCAAGGAAGAGGGTGGGGCGAAGACGAACATGAGATTGATACGAGTGGAACACTGTTCTTTGAGAGTAGGCATAATTTTGTTATTGAATATATATATCCATATTTATTTATTTTATAAATAGAAATTCTTATTTATAAGTTGTTAGATACGTGTGTGCCCCATGCTTTACATTGCTTTGTCTTTGAGATTTAGCTGGAAGTTTAGACTTGAGTTTTTTCCTTTGATACACCAATATCATATTTTTTTGGATTTAACCATCTTTGGTATAGGTTTAGCATATATCTTTGATACTAGGTAAGATTTGTGTGACATGGTGGGGGCTGTGGGGGGAGGGGTGGATTTGATGGCGATAGCCGCCGATGACGTAGGGAAGAGGGTGGAGCGGGGGCGAACATGAGATTGATATGAGTGGAAGACTGTTCTTTAAACATTGAGAGTAGACATAATTTTGTTATTGAATATATCTATATAAATTCATTTTTTGATTTAACCACCTTTAATTTAGATTTAGCAATTGCCTTTGATACCAGGTAAGATTTGCATGACATTGGGGGGTAGGTGTGTGGTGGTGGTGGGGGGTGGTGGGTGGCGGGGCAGCGGTGGCGGATTCATGGAAGAGGGTGAGGCGGGGGCGAACATGAGGTTGATACGAGCGGAACACTATTCTTTAAACATTAAGAGTAGGCATAATTTTGTTATTGAATATATCAATATTTCTTTATTTTATAAATATAAATTCTGTTTTTGATTTAATCATCTTTAGTTTAGGTTTAGCATTTGTCTTTGATACCAGGTAAGATCAGCATGGCATCGGGGGAGGGGTGGTGGTGGGGAAGGGGGTGGCGGGGGAGGGGGCCGATTCGGCGGCAATAGCTGCCGAAGACGCAGGGAAGAGGGTAGGGCGGTGGCTTACATGAGATTGATATGAGTAGAAGACTCTTCTTTAAATATTGAGAGTAGACATAATTTTGTTATTGAATATATCTATATAAATTCGTTTTTTGATTTAACCATCTTTAATTTAGATTTAGCGATTGCCTTTGATACCAAGTAAGATTTGCATGACGGGTGGGTGTGTGGTGTGGTGGGGGGTGGGGGAGTGGGGGCGGATTCGGCGGCGATAGCCGCCGAAGACGCATGGAAGAGGGTGAGTGGAAGACTTTTCTTTAAACATTGAGAGTAGGCAAAATTTTGTTATTGAGTATGTCCATATTTCTTTATTTTATAAATATAAATTCAGTTTTTGATTTAATCATCTTTAGTTTAGATTTAGCATTTGTCTTTGATACCAGGTAAGATCAGTATGGCATCGGGAGGAGGGGTGGATGTGTGGGGGTGGTGGTGGTAGGAAGGGGGTTGCAGGGGAGGGGGAATTGCCGCCGAAGACGCAGGGAAGAGTGTGGGGCGGGGGCGAACATGAGATTGATATGAATGGAGGACTCTTCTTTAAACATCGAGAGTATGCATAATATTGTTATTGAATATATTAATATTTCTTTATTTTATAAACATAAATTCTTATTTATGTGTTGTTAGACATGTTTGTGCCACAACGTGAATTTTACATTGCTTTGTCTTTGAGATTTAGCCGAAAGTTTAGACTTCAAGTTTTCTCTTTGATACTTGCTATTCCTTTATGGGTTATATGGTTTTCGAGACACCAATCTCAGAGGGGTGGGTGTATGTGGTGGTGGTGGGGGGGGGGGGATTCGGCGGCGATAGCCGCCGAAGACGTAGGGAAGAGGGTGGGGCGGGGTGAACATGAGATTAGTACGAATAGAAGACTGTTCTTTAAACCATGAGAGTAGCCAAATTTTGTTACTGTATAAATTCGTTTTGATTTAAATTTTGTGTCTATCTTTGATATCAGGTAAGATCAACATGGCATCGGGGGTGGGTGTGTCGTGCTGGTGGTGGTGGTGGAGGTGGAGCTGGTGGTGCGGGCAAATATGAGATTGATACGAGTGGAAGACTGTTCTTTAAATGTTGAAAGTAGGCATAATTTTGTTATTGTATAACTTGGTTTTTTATTTAACCATCTTCAGTTTAGATTTTGCATTTGTCTTTGATATCAGGTAAAATCAGCATGGCATCGGGTGGTGATGGGGGGGCGGTGGTGGTGGGGGGGAGCGGGTGGGGGGAGGGGCGGGGCGAACATGAGATTGATACGAGTGAAAGACTATTCATTAAACATGGAGAGTAGACATAATTTTGTTATTTAATATATCATTATTTCTTTTTTTAAATATATATTCTTAATTACGCGTTGTTAGACACGTGCGTGAAGCATGTGCACTTTACATTGCATTGTGGTTTCTAGACACGTGTGCCTTGCACGTACATGTGTGTTACTATGGGTGTAAGTAACTCAATTATTACTAGGCGGATGCTAACTACACTTAATCTTGTAGCATTGCATTTTTAATCTAGAGGAGTTTGATATTTTTTTAGGGTGGATATCCAATTGGCTCCTCAAGTGAGCAAGTTTACATCACTGAGGGTGGAGTTTTCCGAAGAATATGCTTAACTTAGAGAGGGATGTCAATAGCAGGCTAGTCTTGCGGTGATGGAGATATGAGCGGGGACAACATGTTCGTCTAGCTGATGGCTGGTAATGATTTGTTATGAGAGAAAAATACTATTGGTTGGGGGCTGGTTTTTTCTGAAAGAAAAGTACTACTGGCTGGTGGCTGATAAGCCAGATGAACAGACCGATAAAATGACGGTGGTACCACTGGTCAAGACAAAAAATGGGTCGTTAGTTCGGTAGCACAGGGTTAGGACAACCATATTGGGGAAGATTAGCAGAAGGGGTGGAGTGGTGGCGGATTCGGTGACCGCCGAAGACGTGGGGATGGCGGGCGGGAGAGGACACAACAACTTAACTGCAAGTGGAAGAGGATGGTCATTTGAGTTGTCTCATTTGTGAGCTGCGCCACCATGAGATTGTTGTTGGGACTTCATTTTCTCCTGACGATAGGATTGTTGTCTAAGGTAATAAAATTATTATGGTATGAGATTACATTTCTTTGTTATTCATCTTGTTCGATTGGCTGGTGTTGATTTGTTGTGAAAGGAAAATACTGCTGGCTGGTTGGTGCTAGGAAAATACTGTGGATGATAAGTCATACGAATAAGGTAGATATACCCATGCACCTTCATTTAAAAATATATCTTATTTATTTATTGTGTGTTTTTAAAACACTTTACTATAAAAATAAAAAAAATAATTGTTGTGATTTTTTAGACACGTGCGTGCCGCACGTGCATTTTACTAGTTTTTTATAAGTTGCTACAGGAAGTTTCGATGCTACATAATACAGCAAACCGGATAGTAGGCACCAATGGCAGGCTTAATATTCATGAAAGTACGACTTCAACTACATATAAATTACATATAATCATAAGGTCCACATTATTTTAGGTCAGTCGACTTAAACATTAACTGATTTCACATCCTAGTCCTCGTCACTTTCATCAGCAGCATTTTCATCTTCATCGACGTATTGCCATAGAGTGTCATCGTCCTCATCTTTAGAATTGAATCCATCCACATTAGACACCTCCTACTGGCGAATTGTGTCAACTTCAGCGGCTGCAACCATAGTCTCCTCCTCGCCATTAATAGGCTCCGGAACCTCCAAACCATCACCGACACCATCATCACGTATAACATCATGCAAGGTTTGGTCAATTTCATCATCTTGATATGCAAGTACCATGCCAGTGGGACCTATGTCCTCCTCATTTTCATTATAGCTCCACAAATGCCTGTGCTCAAATTTTTAAACCACTCTCCATGGGTGTTGTAGCAGGGTGTCTGGCAAGTAAAAGACCTTCGTTGCTTGTTCAGCAAGAATGTAGGGATCATCTTGGTACCAATAATCTCCAGTATTGATGCTTGTGAAGTACCCATCTTTTATAATCTTTGGTTCTTTCTTGGTCCCTTCCAGATCATACCAGTCAATGTGGAATAAAATAATAGTTCGATCTCTGTCAAGCCCCGAGTTGTACCGCAGCTCAATAATGTCTCTTGATGAACCATAAAACTCAAATTCTTCAATGTCTTTATGTGATCCTGTAGTCATGATTCCGCTGTTCTGTGTCTTCCTATTTGCCTCTCGGGCCTTGGTGTGGTACCGGACACCGCCTACAATACATGTTGTGTAAGTTTTTGCTTGCAAGTCTGGTTTAGCTGATAATGCATATAGGTTCTCATTGCTCACTTGATTGTTTGCAATCTGTAAAGCAAAGCCATAGTTAATATAGTCTTGTGTAGAGGTCCTCGCCAGGTAATATAAGCTAGCTACTAAACAAAAAAATGAAACTAACATGCAATCTAAACTAGTGGCGAAATTCTGTAACAATTCGACGATCAATAGCCTCGTCCGACACACCTTCCGCTTTTAATTCATTCTTGAACATTCTGCAAATCAGTACCATCTCAAAGTTAGCACGAAGTAATTGTAGTTCTATCATTGCAATGGTGATTTACTTATTTGATATATGGTTTCACCTCTTCGCAATTGTTTAGCACATACCAAACCACCTTGTCGTACTTTGACCGAAGACAATAAGTGGTCCCTGCTCCAAGTACTTGAACATTATGATCGAAACAGGATGTTCCATCTACTAACAAATCGGTATTCTCTCTGTTCCTTCCAACCTGATTGAATTGTGTGGCCACATCATCAGCCGCGAAGTACCTCGAGCAAAATGTCAAGGCCTCGTTAGCAACATATGCTTATGCAATGGATCCTTCAGGCATAGCTTGGTTTCTCACTGAACGCTTCAATGTGCATAGCCTTCTTTCGACGCGATACATCCATCCATATTGTACTGGACCTCTCAGGATTGCTTCCTCAGGCAAATCGACAGCCAAGTAGACCATAACGTCAAAGAAGGCAGGAGGGAAAATTTTCATAAGCTTGCACAGAATTATTGGGATGTCTGTTTTCAGTTTTTGCAAGACATCCAACTTCAGAGTTTTGCAACATAGTTGTCGAAAGAAGTTTCCTAATTCCGCGATATCTGTGTATATCTCTTTATCTACTAAACCGCGAAGACAAGCCAGCAAAACCCTTTGGAGTAGGATATGACAATCATGAGTTTCAGTCTTTGTAGTTTGCATCCATCTGCAGCAATACACCTTGATAAGTTTGAAGCATATCCATCTGGGAACTTCACCGAAGTTACAAAATCACAAAACAGCTTATGTTTCTTTTTTGAAAGTGCACACGGGGCTTTTGGCATTTTGCATGACTCACCATCCTTAGTTGCCACCATGTGTAGATTTGATCTAACGCCCATCTCTTCCAAATCAACCCTAGCATTGATGGTGTCCTTTGTCTTCCCAGCAATTTTAAGCAACGTTCCAATAAGGTTTTGCATATGTTTTTCTCAATGTGCATCACATCAAGGTTATGTGCCAGCTTCAGAGATGACCAATACGGCAAGTCCCACAAACCAACCCTTCGGCTCCAGCACTGTCCGGATTTCCACTTCCTTTTCTTACCTTGAGGTATAGGATGCTTTCCTAGTCTAACGTCTTTAACCTTCTCCAGTTGCTGCTTCAGCTCCTCATGGGTAAACTTCCCTGGCTTTTCTCAGTTTTCAACAGTACCATCAAAATCTGCTCTCTTTCTTCTCCATGGATGGTCAGTTGGAAGGAAACGACGATTCCCAGTGTAACATATCTTATTCTTCAATCCCCTTGAGCAAGGATCCTTGTCGCAACACACACAGGCAAAATAGCCTTTCGTGACTCGCCCACACAACATGCTCAATGCTGGATAATCATGTATGCACCAAAGAACCTCAACATGCAGTTTAAAATTTCTACCCTTAACAACATCGATTGCCCAGACACCCTTCCAAAGTTCCTTCAGCTCTTCGACGAGAGGTTCCATGAAGATAACAAAATCCTTTGATGGAGAACTCGGCCCAGGGATCAATAAGGCCATCATGAAGTTTGATTCTTCCATGCATACCCATGGTGGCATTTTATACGGCACAACAAATACTGGCCACATACTATATGAGTTGGTCATGGTGCCAAATGGATTGAAACCATCGGTTGCAAGACCAATTCTAAGGTTCTAACATCTTTTGCAAATTGTGGCCAAGTTTTATCGAAGTGTGTCCATGTCTCACCATCAGCTATATGGCTAAGCTTATTCTTCACCGGTTTTCGCTTCAACTTGTGCCATCGTGCATCCTTTTCTATTTTTGATGAAAGAAACGTCCTCTTCATCCTGGAAATCAGCGGAAAATGCCTCAATTCCTTTTGAGGAACGTGCTTGTTGATGTCTGCATCCTTCCATCTTGAATCTACTTCACAACATACTGGGCTTACATCAAGTTTGACATACTTCTCCTTGCGAAATAATACACAATTATTTTTGCAAACATGGATTTTTTCATAGCCGAGTCACATGGAACGTATGTTCTTCATTGCCTCATCGAAAGAGTTTGGAAGACATGTTTCTGGGAATCCTTTTTGGAACAACTTCATCGTCGCATTCATGCGACGTTGCTCATCCGACTAAAAGACTTTATATGAAGTAACTTCACAACAAATATAAATTGTGCATATGTAGATGTCGGTGACACCTTACGGTTCAAATGTTCCTTTACAAATTCATACATTTTCTCACCGAGCACCTGACCCTTGCCCAAGTCAGTAATGAATTCAGAAATTCCATCGTCTCTAGGGCGTTCATCTTCCTCTATACCCGATATGTATTGGTTTTCCTGGACCGTTTCCTGATCACCACCATCCCGTGGAGCTGCATTATCCACATCCCCCCTCTGCATCCGGTAGAATTGCAATTTCCTCATCCCATCATTCTGCAGAATTGCATTATCCTGAACATTTGCATCTTCCTCAACCATATCCTCCAAAGCTTCTCCATGATGGATCCACCTAGTGTAAGTGGTTGCCATCCCACTCACAAGTAAGTGAACTCCAATTCGCTCTATAGTCCCTGTAGAGTTATTGAGGCATCGACAACACGGGCATAGTATTTCTTCATTGTCCTCAGCGTATCTTCTCCGAAGAAATGCCAAGAAATCCTGGACCCCATTCTCATGATCAGTGGTAAAACCAGTACAACCGGTTATCCTACGTCTATCCATCTGTAAAGTTTTTGGCCAATCCAACTCAAAATTACTGACCACAAAACAAATCGAAAAGAGAACATTCTGTGAAACAAAATTTTCCAGATTTAACATAAAATTACTTATCAGATTGATACGCCGCTGCAGGAAGTATCACCAAGGTTGCGCCCGTAGGAGGGAGCAGCCGTTGGAAGTCGCAAATCACTGCCGGAATTATCCGTTTCGGTAGCATACTCGACTCTCCGTTCTCCTCTTTCTCCTTTCGGGGCAGCGGGCTACAGGAAAACTATTTTTTGCTACAGCGCGGGCTTTTCTCCCGCCAACTTACCAGAACTGCTTCGTGCTGTGGTTGGGGTGGACGTGTCCGGTGACCTGGCGCCGGTGGCCGACCACGTGGCACAGGCCGCAGCTGGTGTGGTGGGGGCGACCGGCCACGCGGTCGTCGCGGTCAGCTGACTTGGCACGGGAGCCTTGGTGAGCTGGCGCGAGACCACGGGAAAAAATCAGATATATTTATAAAGTTTCCAAAAAAGTCACAGAACCATGAGGTGGTGTAATGGTAAACAATGTTGTGTTGTTCCTGTAGGTCTTCAGTTCGATCCCTTGCGATGGCAAATTATTTTTGCAACATTTTGATGGGGCGCTAGCGGTTGGGCTCTAGCTGTTTGAACTTACATGTGGGACCAAGGTTAGTTTATACTGCTGCTTCAACTTACAGGTGGGATCAAAGTTAGTTTATGACGTTGTTGCGGAGCTTATGGTGTCACAAAACTAGCTTCGAACAGGGAATGCTTGGCTACAGTACCAACGTTATGACGAAAGTTTTTTTGTCACTAAATTTGCTCGGAAGTGAAATATTATGACGAGATCAGCCAGGAACGTCATAAATCAATGACTCTAAAATGTGGTTGCGTCACTAGTTAACAATTTTCTTGTAGTGTACTCATGAGTGAGATCTTTATGGACGTAGAATCTTAACATAAAGATGGCACCACATTTCTTCTAAATGTGAAGAACTTGAAGTAGTCAATGAAGTGCAAAAATGATCTTGATATCTAATGCACATCTAGGATAATTAAGCCCATATGGCGAGTGCGTTGACTCTATAAAAGTAATTATCCTCAACATGCCATAATCATTTATTTCAATTAATTTACCACAAGTAAATTTAAAACCATATTAGTGATGTTGTAACATTGATGCAAAACATAAAAGATCATGTCTTCTTATGTTGGAGAATTGACGGTACATGAAGGTGAACCCCATAATTAATTCATTTTTGGAAAATTGGTGGACACAATGTAGATAGTCCATGTAATGAAATAATGGAGTAGATCTCCCAATAGTGGGTAAGTATCTTGCTGCCAAAAAGCATGAATCTCAGGGCTGATATATTCTAAACGAACATACTGCAGCCGATGCTTAGGTCTCCACTACCCTGCACTTGACCAAATTTCAAAAAATGAAATGGTAATCACCATAAAGGTGTATACCAAAATTAAATCTCCGAAGAAAATTTACTTGGGGTAACACATGTAGGTAATCATCATAAGATGTAGACCTCTTAGTGATGGACGAATATATCGCTGCAAAAGACATGGTCTCAGGGCTAATATATTTAAAATGAACATATTGCAGCCGATGTCTAAGACTCCATCACCTTGTGTTCTATTCCCAAATAAGTTATTGAAGATATGCATTTATTATCATGCAATCCATAATTAATTAAGATAATTCTAGTAAGTTAAAGTGCAATCCAATTTAATTGCAAAAATTAACATGATTTCTGGTCTAATGCATAGGAGTAAAATAATTCAACCATACACAATTGTTAAAGCAACATGCTAAAACAGAATTTTAGACTCAGACATATTTATGAAAAATTCAACGCAAAAAATTCTAGTAAGCATATGGGGGAAATTAAATTGCGGCTGAAATAACAAAATCAGAGAAATAAATATAGTTTGGACCAAGACCATCACAGTCTTTGCACGAAACAGATTTGGCAGCCCATGTCGGAAGCGAGCGAGCGACTAATCGCCGAAATGGACTGGTCCGCCAGTCCGGCCCAAGTCCACCGCCGCCACGCCCAAGTCCACCGCCGCCACGGGCACCGCAGAGCGAGCATAACCGCCCCAGCATCCATGGTGGCCGGTGCCGCCGCCGTTGCTGCCCCTGTGCATGCTCTGGTTCCGGACATCGGGCCTTGACGTTGCCGACCGCGAGCATAGCCTCGCTTGGCCGCCGCTCTGCAGCGTGCGTACGGGTCCGAGCGCGACTGTGCGAGCGCAACCGCTCCGCAGCATCGGGACTAGCGCAACTCTGCCGCCTCAGCCACACGGCCGTAGGCAGGCGAGCACACTACCAGTTGATCGAACGAAGAGAGAACCAGGGCTTGCCACGGCGGTCGCAGGGATGCAGACGCAAGGCAACATTGCAGAACAATAATTAAGAATGCCATGAATGCTTGCCGTTCGTGGTATACAATGAACATCAAGGAGAAGTTTGATAACGTCATTCTTTTTTTTTAATCAAAGGAAGAACTATATTACATCAAAACTGAGAACATCATAAAATTACAAACAACACTCACAAAGTACCCACGCTTATAAGTACCCACGCTATAAGCAACTCCAAATCTCAATTCCAAACTTATGTAAAAAGTCAAATAGATGGTCGTACAGGCATACGCTCAGCAAACAGGCTGACCAACATTCCTGTAGGATGGAACGAGCAAAATCTTCTTCCTTTGCATCTTTCTTCTTCATATTTCTGCCACCAATGGAGAAGAGAGACTGGTCCCAATCTATCCGATCCAAGACTGATCGACATCAGCTCAGAGGACAGATTTATTCTCACGAGCCTTTCACCATGGTTAGATCTAACCACGACAAAACGGAGAAGTGGCCGGAGAAATTTATTCCATGACGACGACACCATCTCCACCTCGGTGTCGGCAACCGGAAACATAATTCTCCATCTCCATGTCGTCGCTCTAAGAAAGTTGCCACCTCCTTTGTCAAAGCCGCCATGGATTAAGAGATAAACTAACCTCCCAGATGAGCCACCGGAAATCGCGCCATCAACGATGAGCCACTGGAAATCGCGCCATCAACGATGCCATAACTCGTCTGGAGGAGGAGGGGCAGCCATGGGAGCACTGTCACCACACGGATGAACGCCAACCTCGCCCCCATCAGCAAAACCTAACCTACTACTCTAAGCACTAAACTATACACAGATTGGCCAGAGCCAACTACAAATCCGGATCCGTCGGCTTGAAATCTTGCCCTCTCGGCGCCGGAACGACACCGGATGGAAGGAATCAAGGCCGGCGGGCTAGAAACCGTCACCTCTTTTCCGCCTCGCCTCTTTTTCCGCCTGGAAGTCCTGGGACGCGAAGAAGGCCGAGAACATCATTCTCTGTCCTCGCAGTAATTGTTGCCTGTGGCAGCACTGGAACTGCCGGGAAGTTGTGCAAGATGCCATCGTCTTCATGCATTTTTGATGTGCCAGAAATATCCAAAAGCCATCAAGCCACTTTTCTTGTTTCTTGTCGTTGCCATCCTTGATGACGACGCAGCGAGGAAGCAGTCTGCGCCATGGCTTGTCGAATGTCCACCAGCATGGACACGATCAGGCAAAGCCCAGCAGGGACCTCAAGATGAATTCTTGGCAACCGCTCGTCGGCGTGTATTCATGGCCAGCGTGAGCATTGATGCCCACTTGAAAGGGACGGATGGGGCGACGTCGCGGGGAGGACGGATGGACAGGAGGAGCTCGTGGGAAGGAGAAAGGATAAGGTGGGGGAGAAAGAGGATGACAGGGGCGTCGCGTATGTCAATGGGTGGTTAGATTACTCCATAGAATTATGAAGTTTTCTATTTTTACAAAAAGCTAAATCAAAGATTTAGCTAAAAAAATAAAAAGTTTGTTGGAGTTGCTCTGAGTGGCAGCTGCCGTGCCGGTGAACCCTATTCTGGGGTAGACCGAGAAAACCACAATTTGTATAGGCCCTGGGCTGAGCATGTCAAATTGTGAGCTATTCAATTTAGAAACAATGTAATTGCAAAACAACGTAGAAACCATGAAACCATTCAACAAGCCATTCGACAGCTTAACAGATGCCTGGGCTAAGTACAAACCACCTGGACTGATGACGATCCTAATCCAAAAGCACATTTGCTTTGGCATGGCGTCCTTGCATACTCGAACGGACACATCTTCGACACAGGAACAGTTTTACCAGTCGTGGTGGCCAATAACATGGAACACCACTACGAACTCAAGCCAGTCCAGAGATGAGCTTGCTTCATAGTCCAAAGTGACAAAAGCTTAGCATCGAAATACCCCTCAACAAGGAATCTTCTGTGATCCAACGCATGGTCACTAGATAAACCAAATCACTGGTATTCATCAGGCACAATGACACAATTAACTCATGAACTTCTGCATATCTGGATTTACGGAACAATAATGCTGCCCGCTCGAGTGAACTGACCAAGATAGCAGCAAAAGAGGACCAAGATGCAGCTCTGCTCGATAACCTTGGATGCTAAGACCATCCGCACCAGCTCCTTCATCCGCCTCCTCCAGGGGAGGTCGCCGGCGGAGGAATCGATGAGGGGCCGCCGCGCCCCTGCTCCGGCGCCACCGCCGTGCCCCTGCTCCGGCGCCACCGCGGGCGGGCGGGCGGGCGCCACCCGACCTCAGCGCCCGAGCCGCCGGAGCCAACGAAGACGACCCCTCCACCGCCTCCCTGCCACCACGGGGCCCGCGCCGCCCCTGCTCCTGAGTTGCGCGGCGGCCATGGCTCGTGGGGAGGGGCGTCAGCGAATCCGCTCCGCCGCGGCGGCCATGCCCTGCCTCGCCCTCGCCCGAGCTCGAGCCCGCCGCCGCTCGGCCACCGGGACCTCCTCGCACGCGTGGCCTCGCCCCCGCTCGCCGGTGCCAGGTGCCGTCGCGTCCCTGCTCCGCCGCGGGGAGGGAGAGAAGGAGAGAGGCCGTCGGTGCCGTCGTGTCCCTGCTCCGCCGTGGTGAGCTGCAGTCGTGCTCCGCCCGGTGCCGGTGAGGGAGGAGACCGGGAGCAGCATCAATCGATCGGTGCACGCCGGAGAGAGGCAGCAGGGGAGAGCGGAGAAACAGAGGAGATGTGGGCGGAGAAAACAGAGCTCGGGGAGGAGAAAAGAAAAGGGGGGAGAGAGAGAGGGGTAGAGGGTAGTTGGAGATGGGAGTAAAATATGGGATACTAGGGATAGAGGAGAGATATAAAAGATGACAAGTGCGGAGGGAAGTTGTATAAAGAAGGGAATCTCGCTGACCGGGCATGAATATACCGTTTTGAAGGAGGATATGAAGGATGACGAGTGTGGATGGTCTAAGTTCCAAGGGATGTGCCAACCCACCAAATGAGAATCAAATATTTAATTGTGACGACCAAACAGCCCAAGTAGCTCACATGAAATTGCTAACATGAAGACATGAAGTCGATCACATGATATCCAAGAGCCAGTTAAAGAATAGTGAGCTCGCTCATTTCTGAACTCGCATTAAATTGTCGAGCGCTGAAACATCATGTCAATTATAACCTCGCAGCATCGAGCGACAGTTACCACAATTCACGGTTCAGGACACAGTACAAAATCTTTAATATTACAGGCTGCAGAACCTCCACCTTGACTTAGGTTTTCCTCTCCGGACTAACTAAACAAAAATAAAATCACCCAACTGCTTTGTATTATGATCTTTAGTAGTTGTCTTCGTTCCTACCACGCGGAGCAGGGCGTCGGTCACCTCTACCCTCGCTGGGGTATGGGCCACCTGCAGGTCTGTAACCATTCCCACGCCCACGTCCGGCTTCCATACTGTTGGGTCTCCCTCGGCTTGCATATGGATCAGCAGCATAGTCATCTGGTCGACCCCTGCCTGCGAAGGAACTCTTCATCAGCCTATTCCGTGGAGGAGAGCGGCTTCTGTCACGCAGATCATTGCCCCAGTTAGCCCGACGAGAACCTGAGCGACGCTGACTCCTGTCAATATAGCCTTCATGCGGGCGCACCCTCCGACCATAGTCATCAGTGGCAGACCACTCAAACTTTGCACGGTCCCTCAGGTCGCGCTCACCATGGAAGCCAATTCTTTCCTTAGCTGCTGGATCTGTGAACCGTACTGGGCGTTCTGGAGGGGATCGAGCTGCATATCCCCCTGCACCCCAGCCAGGAGGTGGAGATCTGTACCTGGCCATCTCTCTTGGGGGAGCACGATCACCAGGTGGACCAACCATCCTTGGAGGCCCTCGTGGAGGGCTGGGGTAACCCCTTGGAGTGCTGCGCCTAGGTTCATATGCTTCACGTGCTGAATAGCGGAACTTGTTGCAGTTGTTACAGTGAGTGCGCCGAGCAAAGTTGAGATTTCCACAACTGAGACAATAAGAAAGAAGAACATTAGAAAATCAAGATAAAGTAACTAAGAAGGCATATAATTGTGACAGGCCGACTTACTTTGGATTCTGGCATATCCAATCACCTTCTCTTGGTGACAAATTTGGATCATTCCTGTGAACATATTCTCCATCAATATTAATGAAATCTTTTCCAGGAGGAGCACCATAGCCTCTCCCATAAGATCTGCCTCCTCTTCCGTATGGTGGAGAACCCTCTCGGAACCTCGCACCTCCTCTACCACCCCCTTGATAATCATGGGTGTATCGTGGACCAACAGCATCAAATTTGCTGGATTCTGGTCTGTGCGGGCGCGGTGGCGAAGGGCCACCATGCATTCCATATCCTGAAAAGAAAGTAAAAAAAAGTCCAATAAGCACTGAAAGACAAAGCCCATTAACATTCAGCAAGGAATGCTTACACTAGCCACATGGAACTGAAATAGGCTTCGTGAGAACTACTTTCAAAAAAAGCTACTCTCCAAATGTCAAAGGAAGTCGTAACAAAGGCCCGCGTTTCTGAGAAGGAAATACCATTGCAACTGCAGCTCAACTGAAAATGAAACTAGCAGCCTTCCAGTGATTCATAATGTAGTTAGTAGCTACATGTCCAAAGAGCGGAGTTGTATGTTGCTAACAAAATCTTAGTTCCTTTTACCCAATAAGATCCCATAATTCCATGCAAATAGCTCTCAAACATCTGTCAGAGTAATAACTACGTGACATGTACACCGCTGCAGCAGTTTGTTGATGCTATCTCAAACATTAGAATCAAGCATGTCGGTGCAATGACCAAATGCTTCTCACTCCACATGATTGCAAAAGATTATGCAACTGTCAAAGCTAACCATTGACCTATAGAAGTGTTCAAGTTTCAGCAGGGAAGAGGTCAACCGCCAGGCATCCTCTATATTGCTGTGAATGCTACCAAGTCATGTTCCTTACCAATCACCTTGTTGGTTCTGCTTCTCAACCATGAAAGGAACTTCAGCTTATAAGCATGCAGAGCATAGGACAAAGGTGTCATCAAGGTATGTCCCATGTTGCAACAGAGACAGCTCGAATATTGATGTCACGTGAACATCACTTGAGTCATGAAGATGTGGGCACACCCGGTAATTCACTTGCAAAAAAGTCTCTGCAGCAGCCAGTTACTTATCTCAACATCATTGTCCCAACCTCTTGAGGCTCTAACTTGTTCGAAAGATTGGCAAGCAAAGTGGCATAATCCTATGTCTAAAATGTATCCAATGACTTGGCTCATTGTGTGGAGAACACAATACCAAATACTCAAAGGGTGTGTTGGTCAGTTTGGATTCATATTTTAAGTCTCTATATCCAAGTTCCGAATTAGTGTCATCAAACTCCCCTAAACAAGCACTTGAACTGCAGCTTCCTGAACTTCTCTGCCCTGACCTCAAAAGCTTAAAGGTTCAAATATTGATGATGGTAAGAACAAGCTGATTATATCCTCAACGTTTCTAGGTACATCCATGTTGAATGCTAATTCCAAAAGACTAGCATGCCCAAGCTGTGTTACTACAAGCTCAAGTCTGCCTCATCCTTCATTCCTTGCTATCTCAACACTTCAAACTTTTTCTGAGTTCACCATACTTCACATCCAAATGTGACTACCTTTCACAATAATTGTGTCAGCAAGGCAGAACACTTCCGCATTACTATGCCAGCAAATAAAACAAACCATCAGGCAGGACAGTACCAAAGCATCAATAATATTGTCCCATCTTGAAAAGGAAGGGCATCCAGTACAGTCAAATTGGAAACTGTTCCAGTAGAACAGCAAACTCCATACTTCATTTGATATTTACTGGAGCTTGCAGTGCTTGATCAATACACTGGACATCCAAGCCAGCAAAGAATTAGAAGATATTTACAAGTTCTCAAGCATATGAGGTGGTTTCAGACACTACACTGTGTGCAGCATTTTCCTAGATTATGGTTCTTTATGGTATCGTATGGCTTATATGAAATAAGTCTTTTGCAGTTATAGCTGACAAGACACTACTTGGCGAATGAAGGAATTCAAAAAATAAGGACGAACTGAACTAGTAAGTAATACTATTATATTAAGGTCTTAACTGTACCCCACCACAGTTCATCAAACACGAGATTTGTATAGTAGAATTTGATGATGATGACCAATTTGTTTAGTCAACTATTAAAAAGATTGCAGTTATGCTTAAACTCAAAAGGAAGAGAAGCCGGTAAGACAATGGTTTGGTGCTCGAGTAATACACATTGCACAACACATCATCACCAGAATCATGGATGATATAAGGATAACAACATATCAACAGTGGTCGAAACAAGCTTGACATAATTAAAATGAAAATGAAAACCCAGCTACCACAGTAGCTGTCTTCTATGGTTTCTTGCAAATGAGGCATGCAATACTCCAAATGGAGAAAAAAACACTAAATGCATGCTAATTTCCTATTAACTAGCAAGCAACAAAACTACAGTATCATTTCAGTCAAGAAGATTCAGAACAATAAAAATTTTACTCAGCACTTGCTAGCTGTTTCAAGTATGAGGTGTGAGAGGACCACTTGCAATAACAACCTCAAACGTATAAATTGTTAAGTGAAACAAATATCATCTATGTTCTTTTATGCTTATGGTCCTACAATGCATGCAGCCAATAATCCAAATTTTCAACAACTAATGCACGGAAGATTATTTAGATTTGTCACATAAGATCATATTAGCAGTTTCCTACAGTCAAATTTTCATGTCAATAGGTTTTCAATATGTTCATCACATGAAGAAAAGTAATAGCAAGTCATGTGTATTAACATGCAATCAAAATTTATAATATGCTCAACACATGAACCAGAAAAGTAATATCAAGTCTTGTGTAGTAAACTTGCAATCAAAATTTCCAATAAATTCAACACATGAACAATAAAAGAACAAGCCTTGTGTACAATCTAGCATTCAAAATGACAGAACAAGTACTAGAACCAAAATCATCTCTGCACAAAAAGCCTACATTGGAGCAATTGTGTAAATCTTCCACACCACCATTTCACAACTTTCATTAGATCAAATCTGAACATAATTCAGAAGCCTAAAACGGATGAAAGGTGCTGCTACTGAAACAGCCATGGCATAAGCAGATACCAATAAATACTTGCATATCCTAACAATTCCTTGACATATATCACCATGCAACTATATATATAAGGCCAGTCTCAGTGCACAATTTCAAGGCAGTTATCTAGACTGAAAACTAGGTAATTGTGCCAGTGGAGTTTCATCACATAAAGCTCCCCTCACATCCCATGAAACTCTCTCATTCTCCCATCGCCACGGCAGCAAAATTGATGATATTTAATAAGGAAATGATAGGAGACACACGTCCAGACGGACACCCTCCCTCCGGACGACGTGGCTTCACCTCCTCCATGTATATGCTATCCTGACTCGACTGCATTTATCTCTCTCTCTCTCTCGTCCACATGTTTCTTTGCTCCTTCCATAGTTGCAACTTGCAACACGACACCATGGGTCTGGGCCTCACGCCGCTCGCTCGAGCATCTCCGGTGGAGCTTGCACCCCGTGTAGGAGGCGGCTCATGCTCGAGCTTGATGGCGGACGAGACCGAGGTGGAGGACGCCACCCTCTCCCGTGGACCCTTGCCGGAGAAGTGTCGTCGCTCCCCTCCCCCTGGATGTGCCCACCCGCTCGTCGGCGCCGCCTCGCTCTCCTCCAACGTACCTCCTTCCTCCTCGCCAACGCCGGTGGTCGCTCACCCTGCGTCTCCTCTGCGGGGCTCACGGTCGGAGATGGGGTGCAAGGCGGTTTCCAGCTCGATCGCGGAGTTGCTACGCCGCCGGCCGCCGCTCCGCCACGACAAGGAGGCATGGACAAGCTCCCTAGCGGCCAGGGCGGAGCTCCTCGCGGCCGAGCGTGGGAGCTCGCCGGCGGCGCGGGACGCGGCTCCCCGCGGCCGGGTGACAGAGCTCGCCGGCGACGTAGGATGGCGGGAGGGGGGGGGTTGAGCTCCCCCCGGTGGTTTTGCATCTCCTCCCCACACTAGGAGCGGAGATGCCTGCGACCCTGGGGTGGAGCTCGCCGCGGCCACGAACGGAGCTCCCCGCCGTCGGCGGCGGCGCGGCTGGCCGCGTGCCGCTGCTCCCCCCGCGCGCGGTCGTGGATGTTGCAAAATTGTTTCTCCGTGTTTCATCTGTTAATCTACCGTGCTGCAACTTCAATATTTCAGTGTTTCATCATGCCATAGATGCTGCAACAGTTGTAGTTGTTGTTTTGTGTTTCATTGGCTACTTCTTCATGTTGCAATATCTGTGTTCCAGTGTTTCATCATGCTCCAGTGTTTCACCGTTGTTTGCAAAATGTTGCATGAAACACTTGTTAGATGTTGCGGTGGGAACATCCGATCCGTAAATGTTGCACGCAACATACCTTAATGTTTCGATGGGAATTTAACATCTGATCCATACATGTTGCACGCAACACGCCTTAATGTTTTGGTGGGAATTTTTCCCTTTTAAGTAGATCTAACGGTTGTGACGCACTGATGCTTTCATCCGACGGCTGTGCGTGCGTCCGTTTTTTTACCCACGTCCGGGCGCTAGTGCTTCCCGATTTAATACCATGAAACTCTATGAAACCCACATTGAGACTGGCCTAATCACATAACTTGTGACCTATGTCGCAGTAAAGAGTACAATAGTACATTTACGTCTCATGAAGAAGATCGCATCATCCGAAATGCATATTAATTAGAATCATCAAGTCAAACAATAAAATACAAGAAACACTGCCTTGTGCGAAACCAGCGACAGAGCAGAAAGGAAATCCATTACGCGACCAAGAAAGTATAGATCGACTAAACAGGTTCGCACTTCCCAGGATTTATAAAGAGAACATTACAAAATAGGAAGATTGGAGGGTTTCCAACAGACCTTGCTCGTCATGGAAGCGTGGGTGCCGCGGAGGCTGGAACCGAGGTGGTGGGCTGAAGCGGCGGCGCTGGGGTGGGGAGCTACCAGGACGCCGCCTCTCCGGCGGCGGTGGAGGCGACCGGCGCCTCTCCCATCCTCGGGGCCGTGGCGGCGAGAACTCCCGCCGGTGCCGCGGGGGCGAGGCCCCGCGGCCGCGGCGGCCGCCGTCGCCGCCGACGGGCGAGGGCGAGCGAGCGCCACGGGCGGCGAGAGAGGTAGGGGACGACCCGCCACCGTTCTCCTGCGGAGGCGGCGACGGCGGCTTGACAACGAGGCTGCTGAGGGGGGCCCGCGCGGCCTGCGGCTGAGCAGGGATGGGGTCGGGGGCGGGCGAGGGCGACGGCGACGGCGCGGGGGCGACCTCGGGCTCCGGCGTACTCCGCGGCGGTGTGATGTCCTCGTACTCGTCCTCGTCGTCGACGTTGTCTCCCCTGCAGCGCGGCCTCATCTCGATGCGGGTAGTGGTGCGTCGGCGGCGGCGCGGCGGCGGCGGCGCCGCGGCGGCTCTAGTCTAGGGTTTGGGTGTCTGGGGATGGCGAGACGGGCGGAAACGGCGTGGGAGGATTGCGCGTTGCGGAGGCCAAACCACGTGGAACCAAGTCAAGTCAAGCCTCGGTCGAGGTTATCCAATATTCCAATGTGCTTGAGAAGGCCGGATTTTCGGATGGAATCCGTCCGATCTCCAATAGAACTTGAAAAAATTACCTTCAAAAAAACATGTATTAGGAGTTTGCTAAAAAAGTTTCTTTCCAAAAAAACATATCAACCCACAGTAGACTGCTAATAACTACACCCTAATATTTCTAAACAGGCCACATCAGCACACGTGGGTCACCCCTAATGCAAATCTTGAGCACTTGTAGTGGTAGGCCCCTGATGAGGCAACAGCAGGGAGGAAGGCGAGGGAGGGGAGGAGCACGACGGCAGCGGCCAACGAGGCGCGGCTTGAGACACCCCCCGCGGCCGGCGAGGCGCAGCAAGGCTCGAGACGACCCACCGGCAGCCGGCGAGGCACGGCAAGGGCTCGAGACGGCCCCCGACGTCATTGGAGGGGGCCCCTCCTGGCAACGGCGCGAGCTCCTCCTGGCTACGACAACCCCCTGGTGTGCGAGCTCCTCCTGGCGGCGAGCTCCAGGTGGTGGCCACGGCGAGCAGCAGGGTCCCGGCGACCCTTTGCGTTTTGCGTTTGAGCTGTTGGAGAAGAGGATATCTGGGTGCCCAGTCGTTCCACTGTGTGCGACCTAAATCATCAAATGCATCTTATATTTGCCTATCCTCTGTTGGAGACTGAAGACCGGAGCGTCTGTTCGTATTTCTTAACCTCACCACTAGTGGCGCGTCTAGCGTGAGCGTGTAAGGAACACTCGGGTACACTGACGGGTGCGAACGAGTCCCCAAGCGCACGGATACACCGTTGTAGCACTTCTCCCTCGGGAGTATTCCAAAGGGTATCGAATCCAAGGAACAGTTGGGTCCTCTACGAGCGATTTATCCAAGGACACAGGATCTCTGCTAAGGTAGGTGAGAGGTATGGTATCTCTTGTAGGTACCTGGTTCTAGGGGGGTACAAGCTGCAAATGATCTCGCTTCGGACACCGGACCGTCCTGGCTATAACAGTCGGTTCACGGCAAATGGTTGCCTACACCTGTATCCGAACGTGAGGGATTCCGAAAGGGTCCAACGGCTGTCACCATCGCGGCCTACCCCAAGACAAACCGTGGGATACAGGGCAATCGAAGGATAACCCGTAGTCCAGACACCACGTCTGCACCACCGACTACTACTATAGCACGGTTACGTCTGACGTCCCGCAGCAACACTATAGCACTCCGTAGATATACGGAGCGACGAACCCGCGAGTACAACTAGACCTTACCCATCATGGAATCAAGACGATACAAAGAGATATGAATGACACTTTGGTTTAAACCAGATATGCAGGGTACTCACTATATTCTAATTGACAAGCAGTCATACAAACGGAATGCAGAATTATTCATCTAGTCAACAAGATCAAAGGATCGCGTCACGAAGAACACGAGCCTCTAGACGATGAACAGATGGAGAACTCTAGAACATATCACCCATGTATGAATACGACTTTAGTCTAATTAGAATATAACGAAATACTCAATTTAGTCTAACTGAAGAACGGTATCACTCACGAGGTACAAAGAGATGATAAACGAAGAACGGATCATCGCATCTCTCTTCTACTCACCCACACTCTCTCCTCTCTACCTAGCACTACCTAAGCTAAATCCTCCCCACACTCATATTCCTGGTGGGATGAGGTTTCACATCCACCAAGAAGGGATGAGAAGGAGGAGAGGAGGCTAAGGTAAGAAGTTGCCTTCAAGTGTGTTGTCCTATTCTTACCCCCCCTCCCCTTCTATTTATAGGCGTGGGCACCGGCGTCAAGTGGAGCGAGACACCCCGGGGATGGCCTCTAGGACCAATGGGCGAACACCACGTGGAGGCCCGGGATCAGCCGACCAAAGGTCGGTTCGGCCGATCCCTGGGTCGGCCGACCTCCACGTGGCCCGCCTCGGCTTGTGCTTTCTCTGAGCGACTGACTGGTGGGCCCTGAGGTCGGTTCCTGGTGTACACGTGTGTTGGAGGCGGTTTAGGCACTCTGGTGGGCCCATCGATCCATGTGATGCACGCGTGGCGATCTCTGATTCGCCGAGGCTCTCTCTCTTGGATTGGTGACGTCCTTGATCCAGGGGCTGCTTGCATGGCAGCCCCTCATTGGCTCATGGCAGCCCCTCATTGGCTGAGCCTGAAGTTCTAGGATCATAGAGGTGTGCTTTCTCCTCATTTCTTGTGCTAAACACTTGCATTCATCTTCATACAGTCACTTGTGAAAATTGTCAGTTTAAAGCCCTATTCTAGTGTGGATGCATAATTCTCATGTTGAAATGCAGGGGTTGACGGCCTTAAATTAGGCACTTAGCAGCCGTCAACAACTCCCCCACACTTGCCCTTTGCTCGTCCCGAGCAATAGGGAAGAGATTGAGCGGGTTAAACCATGGGTATGAAACATACATAAGAATCGTTCCAGGTCATACCTTGCTCTTGTGAACTTTGTGGAGTGACTACCATGCCATCTTGGGTAGTTGATAAGAGGAACGACCATGAATCGAATCCCTCAGACATCTGAGGGTTAGCACTTGGGGTTTTCAAAAGATTTTCAAAGAAAAACATGCTCTGCCTCCTCCTTTGATCCTCTCGAATCGCTCAATATGTATATGTCCTCACCTGGGCATGACTGCCTTAAATCCATCCTATTTCTAGCAGGCTTATGTGGAGCTCAGGGTAGGATATGAATAGCAAGGCGTACTTGTATTGTATATATCACAAAATCAAAAACTGGATCCAAAGAGTAAATCAAGTCATACAATCAGATCAAGAAGTGCACGTGTATGGATGTGGTAGATATGGTAAGGTGGACACTAGGCCCGGAATGGGTGTTAGTTATTACCATATTCGCTAAATGAGATGAATGAGCTAAATGACTCCATTGCATGATTCCCTCTCTCTTATATATATGAAGTTATGAGAACATGGCTATCCACTTCTTCTTTTTTAGTGGACCTTCATGTGCCCACATTTTTTTTCTCTTTTCTCTTTTTTTTCACAACTGAGGGACTTTCATGTGTCCACATTTTTTTTCTCTTTTTTAGATAGCCATGCCTCTTTACAAAATACTTGAGGAGAGAGAAATCAATGCATATGATGGAGTATTTATGTAGATGAATAGATGAATGATACAATGCTAACTTCCAGAGTAGAAGCATAGCAAGGGGGAAATGGTGGTGTGCACATAAATCTTGATCATGAAAGCATGAAAAGAATCCTCACAGGGTCACAGGATTTGACAAAGCTCAATGCAATAACAAGCAGCATACGAGTATAAGGTTTTCAACTAAAAACATCATATGGCTTTGGTAGGACTGTGACATATCAAAGAAGAGTTGCAAGAGCGTTTTTTTAAGATAAACCCAAGAACTTACACCTTCAGAGCTAAGATCTTGTCATCAAGCCATATCTCTCTTGTCAACCACTTAGATGAACATGTTGTCCTTATAAAGATATGGTTCACAAGCCTCAAGAGTATAAACAAGGGATAGAACTTATGCATGTCAACCACAGGTACGGAGCAAGCATCACCATAGAATTCTCGAGTTGCTCATAAAAGATTTTATAAAAGGGCATAATGAACTCAAGATTCATGGTTAAATGAGGTAGAGATGCAAACCAGCGCTGGTTGTTGATGCCGACCGAACGGGGTTTTCGTGATGTGCAAGAATGTGCCTTCGTTCAGGTTCTTTAAACATGAGTAGTCGTAGCGCTGTGTGAGTGTGGTGTGGGTGCAAGTATCCATCGTGTTATCGTTTGGAGAGTACGACTCTCCCCCACACTATCTTGTACCTGGGTGCAGTTCTTCAAGACAAAAAAAACAGAAATAGCTAGCACACATGTGACTCGACCGGGTTATCTGACCGGTGGAGCCAAATTATTTTATTTAAGTTCATAATGAAACAGGCGCTTACACACATGATGAAAATAAAAAATGAAAGGGAAATAAACATGGAAGGAAATGAACTAAACTAAGCGCCTATGGAAAATAAAGAATGGGCGCAGCCCTCTACTCCGCGTCGTAGAGGTCCTCGTGTCCTGTGGCCTCGAAGAGGTGCCTCATCTTGGCACACAGGCCACGATGAAGGTCGCGGAGGTCATCCCTCAGCTCAGCGAGGTCCATCTTCTGTTCTGCACTGACAGACTCCAGCTTCTCACACTTCTTGCCAAGCTCTTCCACCAACGGGGCCATCCGGGCAGAGGGAGTCTTGGGAGATCGCTCGGTTGCCCGAGTCTTCTCCCTCGACTTCCTGGGTGCCCGTGGTGTGGAGCTGCTGCCCAGCTCAAAGTCCTCGTCGGTTGCCTTCAGGGTCACCGGTGCTCGGGTACCTTTCCTGCCGGTGCTGCCTGGGCTAGCGAACCTGGGCTTCCCAGGCTGAGGGGCAGGCGGAGGAGACGTTGGTGCAGCGGGGACCAGATGGCCCTTTGCCCCTGAGGCTCCTAGAGCGTCGGTCCGAAATGGCGGAACCACCGGTGGCGGCAGGATCACCACGGGTTTCGGCCGAATCCCCACTCCCCTATGGTAGGGGCTGCTGGCACGTCCTCGTGACTTCCTCGCCTTTCTAGGCGAAGCAGATCGGCTTGAGGAGCGGGGGGCCAAAGGAACAAAGGGCTGGACCACTACCCCCTTAGCAACCGAGGGTCCTTCCCTGGCTGCCCCCGATCCTTGGCCTTCTGTCAGAGAACAGGAAGCGAGCGGCCGCACATCAAGAATGCACGCAACCTCCATGGGCGCTGCCTCCTTGGGAGACACAGTAATGGCAGGGACGTCTCCCTTGATGGGCTCCGTAGAGGAGGACTCCGCGGGGTAAGGAACGATGCTCTTGTCGGCCATGGCGATTGCTGTGGGAAGGAAGAAGCAGGGAGGATGGAGTTCTGCGTGGCTCGAAATCCATCACGCAGCGAGGAGATCTCTGGAGGACGAAGGGAGGCACACGCGAAAGGGGAGAGGCGGCGGCGCCCTTACTGGGTCGGCCGACCTAGTGGGTCGGCCGAACCCTTATGGGCCCCGCTGGGCCTCCCCTTTGGCCTGTGGGTTCTAGCAAGGCTCACGGTTTCAGGGCCAGGTGTCCCGTAGATTTTGAGGTTGGAGGCTCCAGTAATAGCTAAGACAAGGTGTTGGGCATAAATGCTCTCACTCCTCTTTTAACTTTACTTAAGCCTCTTCCCGCATAAATATCGCAACATAGGGGGTTCACCTGGACCCATATCTCTGGAAGCATGGCTCAAGAATGCTCGGACCCCAAACAAGCGAATAGAAATCCGTGGGTCAGAGGAACATTCGAGCCTTAGATCAAGAGTAATGAACTTGCCAGTTCGTTCTCTCCTTAGGTTGCTACGGGTTCTCACCCTCACCAGTGTGAGGATGACACGTAAGCCAACCCAAGCTTCCAATAGGAGTGCAAAAGGTAGGGATGCAACCACACTCCCGCGGGGCATCGATCAAGTCAGAGTGTCAGAATGGTATTTATGCCTACTGAGCTTGATCGGCATCGATCCTAGCTGAGCTCAAGATGATGAGATAATTTGCGCAACTGGATCGGTATAAAATCGTGCTTTCTAAGGCTAGAAGTATAGAGGCTTGCGATCTGGGGCTAGTGTCTTGACCTGACCCTCGGTGTGGCGGCACCTCAGGTTGGGCCTTGACATAAAGCACAAAATATCCTTCGTAACCTCTCCCGGAAAGTCGTAGTCGAAGTCGAAATAGTCATTCTCGCCAGGAACAACCACCCTTCTTTGATTACTCCTTTCCTCCTTCCTTCGAGACTAAATCTCGGAGGTCGGGTTTTTAAGAGAAGAAACGATAGGGGAACCTAAGGGCGGAACTCACACTAGGTGCTCTTTCCCATAGATTCCTGCTAGTCAAGAATGACATCTTCGACAAGAGTGTAAAGAAGGTTGGTATGCAGGCTCGAGCTCTCTCGAAGATGGATCTAGGCAACTCACGGCTGGCTACCTCGATGCTCAGGACGGGCGGGGAGCTGAAATCCTGAAGTTTTTCTAGAATTTCCTTTCCTCGCTCTGGCTCTAAGAACACAAAAGCGCCTCCCGACATGGCATCAAGCATCATACCATTGTCCCTTAGCAAACCAAGCCGGAAATGCTGCAAGAGCACCAGGTCTGGTAGATCAAGGACTGGGCATGACTCGGTCATAGAGGCAAAACGATGCCATGCCATGCCTAGGGACTCCTTCTCTCTCTGTTGGAAGCTGAGGATCGTCATTCTTAGGGAAATGATACGCCTCAAAGGGAAGAATCGGGTGCAGAAGGCTGCTCTCAATGCTCCCCAATTGAGGTGATCACGCCCAAAACAACGTTACCAAGTTCTCGCTCCCCCGAAAGGGAGAATGGGAACAAGTTCCTCCTAAGAACATCCTGTGTCGCCCCAGTCTTTCCCTGGGTAGAGCATAGTTGTTCAAAGTCTCTCACATGGGCGTAGGGATTTTCATGACTTTCCCCTGAGAAGGAATTGTTCTCAACTAGCTTAATGAGGGATGGGTGAACCATACAGGGTGTTAAGGAGGCGGGTCGCCTCCACAAGGATGATTCTACTGGTTCACTCATACTGGGCGGAAGGTGTGTACAAGGATAACCTTCCTGGGATAACGGGGGTAAAGGTAGAAAGAAAAAAAGGAAAACAAAAGATACGAGGATAATCGGGTTCGTAGATTCTCGACAACCGTTCCCCGGCAACGGCGCCAGAAATGCTTGTTGGTATTTCTTAACCTCACCACTAGTGGCGCGTCTAGCGTGAGCGTGTAAGGAACACCCGGGTACACTGACGGGTGCGAACGAGTCCGCAAGCGCACGGATACACCATTGTAGCACTTCTCCCTCGGGGGTATTCCAAAGGGTATCGAATCCAAGGAACGGTTGGGTCCTCTACGAGTGATTTATCCAAGGACACAGGATCTCTGCTAAGGTAGGTGAGAGGTATGGTATCTCTTGTAGGTACCTGGTTCTAGGGGGGTACAAGCTGCAAAGGATCTCGCTTCGGACACCAGACCCTCCTGGCTATAACAGTCGGTTCACGGCAAATGGTTGCCTACACCTGTATCCGAACGTGGGGGATTCCGAAATGGTCCAACGGCTGTCACCACCGCGGCCTACCCCAAGACAAACCGTGGGATACAGGGCAATCGAAGGATAACCCGTAGTCCAGACACTACGTCTGCACCACTGACTACTACTATAGCACAGCTACGTCTGACGTCCAGCAGCAATACTATAGCACTCCGTAGAAATACGGAGCGACGAACTCGTGAGTACAACTAGACCTTACCCATCATGGAATCAAGACGATACAAAGAGATATGAATGACACTTTGGTTTAAACCAGATATGCAGGGTACTCACTATATTCTAATTGACAAGCAGTCATACAAATGGAATGCAGAATTATTCATCTAGTCAACAAGATCAAAGGATCGTGTCACGAAGAACACGAGCCTCTAGACGATGAACAGATGGAGAACTCTAGAACATATCTCCCATGTAAGAATACGACTTTAGTCTAATTGGAATATAACGAAATACCCACTTTAGTCTAACTGAAGAACGGTATCACTCACGAGGTACAAATAGATGATGAACGAAGAACGGATCATCGCATCTCTCTTCTACTCACCCACACTCTCTCCTCTCTACCTAGCACTACCTAAGCTAGATCCTCCCCACACTCATATTCCTGGTGGGATGAGGTTTCACATCCACCAAGAAGGGATGAGATGGAGGAGAGGAGGCTAAGGTAAGAAGTTGCCTTCAAGTGTGTTGTCCTATTCTTACCCCACTCCCCTTCTATTTATAGGCGTGGGCACCGGTGTCAAGTGGAGTGAGACACCCCGGGGATGGCCTCTAGGACCAATGGGTGAACACCACGTGGAGGCCTGGGATCAGCCGACCAAAGGTCGGTTCGGCCGATCCCTGGGTCGGCCGACCTCCACGTGGCCCGCCTCGCCTTGTGCTTTCTCTGAGCGGCTGACTGGTGGGCCCTGAGGTCGGTTCCTGGTGTACACGTGTGTTGGAGGCGGTTTTGGCGCTCTGGTGGGCCCATGGATCCATGTGATGCACGTGTGGCGATCTTTGATTCGCCGAGGCTCTCTCTCTTGGATTGGTGACGTCATTGATCCATGGGCTGCTTGCATGGCAACCCCTTATTGGCCGAGGCTGAAGTTCTAGGATCATAGAGGTGTGCTTTCTCCTCATTTCTTGTGCTAAATACCTGCATTCATCTTCATACAGCCACTTATGGAAATTGTCAGTTTAAAGCCCTATTCTAGTGTGGATGCATGATTCTCATGTTGAAATGCAGGGGTTGACGGCCTTAAATTAGGCACTTAGCAGCCGTCAACAACGTCCGAGGACCGGTGGATGGTCGCTCCTTGGTGTGACGAGTGATTGACAACGTGGTGTGGACTGACTCTTGGCCGAGTATTGTATGTGCAGGTTGCGGCTTGATTCGTGTTAGTGTAGGTGAAGAGCGGGCGCGAAAGGTCTTAGCCTTGCGGGGCCTCTGAGGAGTGGAGAGACAAGTAGGCTCAGCTCGATACACCCGGTGGCCGAACGGGGTCAAGTTCGGGCCGCATGGTGGCAAGAAAAGCAAGACGAAGTCGTCGACCGGAGTCAGTGCAGGGTAGCGGCTCACGACCAGAGTCTGCACGCGGGGTTTGCGGTGGTTCACCACAAAACCGTCGGGTTACTTGGTTGAGCCACGAAACCAAGACCGGAGACTCGGCGGGCAGAGACGGGATCCGGACGCACTGAGAAGCATCGATGCCGGGGGACACGCGGCGGGATTGCAGGGCTTGCGTCGGGAGGATGCGGACTACGGCGAAGGCGTGGCCGCCCGATGAAGAGGAGTGCTACTTGATCATATAGCCCCTGAGGGGTTTGTATCTTAGTTTAAGTGCTAGGGGTAGCTTGGTCATTTGCCCAACCCAGAGGGACTCATATATATAGCACTAGGGTTTCTAGGCAAACTATCCTTCCGGACTGCTTCTCATTTCCTTGCTCTCTAGGCTTAGATTTTCTTCACCGTTTTGTAGAGAATCTGACCTCTGAGTGTATGGAAGCTTTCATGGTTGTGTCGATTTCCTTCTTGTGGCTCGAGTGATTTTCGTGTCTTTTTCGAGCTATTTTCGTTGGATTTTCGTGCGCGCCTTGTTCCTTCGATTCTGAGGTGTTTGGATTCAGATTTCTTTGTGGGGATCATGGATAGATGTCTTGTGCATCTTTGTGCTTGATCTTGACCCCTCAAACTCAGGATTTGGCCTCCGATTGAAGGATTTCGGTTGGAACCCTAGCTTTTTGTGTGAGCTCGGTAGAATCTTGGTTCCTCTCAATTCAGTGCGTTTGAGGCTTCAATTTCGTAGGTATAGCATCTCCTAGAGACGCTTCATCTTTACCTATGATTTGGTAGCTTTTCCTTGGTTGAATTGGGAGATCGGGCAAAGGGAAGGTAGTGTTGACCTTTGGAGGGTCGGGCTCGGGCTGCTGTTCCCGTGCCTGGCGGATAGTCCGCCAGGGGGTCACGGAGGGTTCGCGAGGAGCCGGCAGATCAAGTGTTCATCGTGTTCTTCACGTGTTCTTGTGAGCTCGTGTTTCGATCCGTTTGGTCAAGTGTTTTCGGCCGCACGAAGTTTGCCGGACGGTCCGCGAGGAGAGCCCAGACAGTCTCTTCGCCGCGGACAGTCCGCAGGTAGAGCACGGACAGTCCGCTTTTCTGGGTGCGCTACTGGTGGTTCGGGAGCTATTTTCGGACGGTCCGCCGCAGCCTCGCGGACGGTCCGCTCGGTCCACGCGGACAGTCCGCTCCGAGCCTCGTAGATCGGCTAAGTTCTTTGCTTCTTGAGTTGCGCTTTCACTTGGGATTAGTTTGGGGCTTGTTCCTAGGGTTGGTAGGTCCATTGTGACTACGTGACCTTGGCAAGCTCGCGTGGGAATCCTTGGGTGTGGATTTGGGGCATAGGCCGAGTTCATCCATCGGGAAAAATTTTTTATTGGCTCCCATTCACTCCCCCCCTCTCTAGTCGCCTAATCGGTCCTTCAATTGGTATCAAAGCCAGTTACGGATCTTCGTGATTCTAACCAGTCTAAGATCCAAAGATGGCGCACCAGGAACAGGTTCGGGTCCTCCACACTTTGATGGTAAGAACTACCAGATGTGGCAGAGGTGGATGGCTGCTTTCCTCCGCAGCAAGGGTCAGATCCTTTGGGACGTTACGGTGAACACATCTTATGTTCATCCGATTAACTTCTTAGCTCTAGGATTGAGGGATATGCATGACGCCAACAACAAGGCGGTCGACTACTTGTTTCGTGCTCTGTGTCAATCCGAATTCGATCGGGTTCAGACAGAGGACTTGGCTTGTAGGATTTGGGAGCAGCTGAAGAATGCTCACGCTGGGAACACACAGGTTCAGGCTCGGTTGTTTGCGACCTACCAGAGAGAGTACAAGAACTTCACTCATCTCCCCGGTGAGTCCATTGATGCCATGTTCCAGCGGTTCAATGTGATTGTGAACAACATGAGGGCTAATGTGGCCGTGCTCCCGTACGATGATCATGACAGGGCCGTGAAGCTCTTGCACGGTCTGGATCGTACCGTGTGGAGTAAGAAGGTCGATGCCATTCTTGAGTCAGAGAAGTATGAGACACTCACAGTGGACGAGCTGTTCTCCAAGCTCAAGTCATCCGAGGTGGACCGTGGGGTGCGAGCAAGGATCGAGAACCTAACTGAGCCTCATAGTCTGGCTCTCGTTTCAGGACTAAGGACTAATGCTAACATGTCTTCGAGACCGTTCTCTTTGTCTTGCCTTGTGTCTATGCCAGATGAGGAGTTCGACGTGCTGGGCAAGGAGGATCTCGCATTGCTGAGCAGGCGGTTCAAGCGCATGTACACGAACCGGAAGAACGCTAGGAGAAGCTCGGGCATGTGCTACCGGTGCGGGAAGCACGGGCACTTTATCGCTGAGTGCCCGGAAGCCATGGAGGTCAAGCCCGAGCACAAGCACCGTCCGAGGACTGACCACAAGCACCGCTCGAGGGATGACCACAAGGGCAAGAACAAGTCCGAGCGGAGGCCGAGGAGGAGTGGTGGTCACAAGAAGAAGGAGCGAGCGATGGTTGCCGGAGCATGCGACATCGACTTGAGTTCTTGCTACTCTTCATCGAGCTCAAGTGATGAAGAAGAACGGCACAAGGGCAAGCGGTCAAGCAAGAACATCAACGGCCTGTGCTTCGCCGCCCAAGGCTTTTGCGGCATGGCACATAGCTCCGCAAGCAAGAAGAGCAACAAGGATGACTCGGACTCCGACTCCGAGGATGAGGTAAACAATGATCCATCCTTCTTGGTAGCGGAGAATGCTAGGTTGAATGAATTACTTGACAACCATGATGATGTGCTTAGAAAGACCAACATGGAGAAGAGGGAGTATAGGTCTTTGCTTGGAGAGGCTAAGGAGAAGGTGGTTGAGCTAGAGTCTTTGCTTGTTGATGCTAGGGCTCAAATAGATTCTCTTAAGTCTGCTCCTATTGTGACCGATGAACCTGAATGCACTGATTGTTCTACTTTCCTTGGTGATCTGACTGTGCTTAAGGAAAAGTATGCCTCCAAGGTTGAGGAACTAGATGTGCTTAGGGTTGAGCTAGATGAGATGAAATCTAGGCCCTCCTTGCTTGGAGCTTGCACTTCTTGTCCTGTTTTGCATGAGAAACTAGATGTGTTTGTTGCTTATGCTAGATCTCTAGAAGCTGCTTTGAAAGCTCCTATTCCTACATCATGCTCTACTTGTGATGTAAATGCTGTGAAGAATTTGGAGCTTGCACACTATATTGATCGTTTGCAGGATGAGAATGATGAGTTGAGGAAGATGATGGGTTGGCTGTCTGGTCATGAGCCTCAGCTTAGGATGATGATTAAGGCATACAAGCGCTATGATGGTCAAGCGCTTGGGTCGGATAAGGTTGGTGAGGGAAGTGGTGAGAATGAGGGGAAGATCGGTGATATCCCAGAACCACCAAAAACCTACCACAAAAATGCCTATGCTCCTAAGCCAAACCCACTTAGGAATCGACTAGACACAACCCCAGCTCTACTCATATTTCCTCCACACACCGACAACTTCCAGAAACCCATCAAGTTCAAGAGTGACTTGGGGAACGAGTTCTTTGGGAAGAAGGGAGAGAAACCGAGTGAGGAGAACCAGAGCCCTAAGAGAGCCCAAAACCAAAGCCAAAGGGATGGGCACCTAGCTGAGTTTTGCTTCAGAAGGAAGCGTGAGGAGAGGTTTGCTAGGGAGATGGCAAACAAGGACAGGTATCGCCCTTCTCGTGGTGTGTCTGAGCCTAGGATGGTGCCTAGGGATGAGGGTGTGGTGCGTACCATTTACCCTCAAGGGAGGCGTGAGTTTGTGCCTCGAGGTGTGCCACCCCAGAGAGATGGTGGTAGGCGTGTTGGGTTTGGGCGTGGTGAGTTTGCTGGACGTTCCTTCGCTCGTGGCCAATACGAGTATGGGGGGGGGAACGATCGCAGTTTTAGGTCTCAGAGGAGCTACGGGCCACGGTCTCCACTTCGTGGTACGCGTAGTCCTCCAAGGAGACGTGTGGGTGTTCCACCTTGGAGTGATAGGATGGATTTTTGCTAACCCCACTTTTGGGCAAATGGCACGGTACTGGTTTGATTCATTTTGTACTAACCGCAGTGCTGAGTCATTTGCTCACTCTCGCTCTCATTTTTGATTCTCAGGTGGGAGGCTTGGAGGGCTTTTGGTTGATCGACTCCGGTTGCTCTCGACACATGACCGGAGATCGAAGGTGGTTCTCCAGCCTCACCCTGGTGATGACCAAAGAGTACATCACTTTTGGGGATAATGGGAAAGGTATAGTGCTTTCAGTGGGCACGGTGAAGGTGAGCGAGTCTGTGACTCTTAGGCGTGTTGCTCTTGTCAAGTCTTTGGGGTTCAATCTTCTTTCGGTGTCCAAACTTCTTGATGAGGGTTTTGAGGTCCGTTTCAAAACGGGCGGTTCTCGTGTTTTGGGTTCTCGATGTGATCTTGTGTGCACGATCATCCCTGAGGGTCAGATTTTCAGAGCTGATTTTTCTCAGTGTGTCGGCTTTTCTCGTTGTTTAGTTGCTGGTGTTTCGGCGGAGCTTTGGAAATGGCATAGGAGACTAGGTCACTTAAGTTTTGACTTGTTGTCACGCTTGAGTGGGCTAGGTTTGGTCCGAGGATTGCCTAAGTTGAAATACCAAAAGGACTTGGTATGTGCTCCATGTAGGCATGGTAAGATGGTCGCCGCCTCTCACCCGCCTTTGACATCCGTTATGACAGAGAGGCCATGCGAGCTGTTCCATATGGACTTGGTTGGTCCAGCTCGTGTGTGCTCGGCGGGTGGGAAATGGTACATCCTGGTGATAGTGGACGGCTATTCTCGCTATGCTTGGGTCTTCTTTTTGGCTGACAAGGGGGAGACGTTTGGTTCTGTCCGGGATCTAATCTTGAGGTTGAAAAATGAGAGGAATGGAGATGCTATTCGAGCTATCCGTAGCGACAATGGCACTGAATTTAAAAACTCTCGTTTCGAAACCTTTTGTCGTGATTTGGGTCTCGAACATCAATTCTCTTCTCCCTATGTTGCTTGTCAGAATGGTGTGGTTGAGAGGAAAAATCGTTCCCTTTGTGAGATGGCTCGGATGATGCTCGACGAGCATAGGACTCCGAAGAGATATTGGGCTGAGGCGGTGAATACCGCGTGCCATGTTGGGAACTGGATTTTCTTCAGGCATTCTTGAACAACACGTGTTATGAGCTCATGCACGGGCGACCACCTAGAGTGAGTCATTTCAGGGCTTTTGGTTGTCGGTGCTTTATTCTCAAGAAGGGTAGGCTTGATAAGTTTGAGTCGAGGTCTTCCAATGGGATCTTTTTGGGTTATGCGAGTCATTCTCGAGCATTCCGAGTGCTCAACCTTGATACTAACCTAGTCATGGAAACTTGCGAGGTTATCTTCGACGAGACCCAGGCATGCAGTTCGTCTGTCTTTGAGTGTGCAGGTGACGACGAGATTGGCAAGAAGATCTTTGAGGACGAGGAGGATGGTGCTGGAGAGGACGATGGAGATGATGGTGAAGCTCCAGCCGAGCATGTACCCTCTACTTCCACTACAACGACTACGGTGCAGGATGGCCCATCCCCTACACTGACTAGGATCCAGCAAGATCAAGTGGAAGCTGCTGCTGAGGGGGAAGTCGTCTCTAGGTGAGAGGCGCCGAGGCGCGTTCAAGTTGATCATCCTCCCTCAAGAATCATCGGCGACATCAACGAGCGTACGACATGGTCAAGGTCCAGGAATGTTTCTCACTTTGCTCATTCGGCTTTTGTTGCTACCTTTGAGCCGAAAGACATTGGACACGCCCTCTCTGATCCTAATTGGGTGAACGTAATGCATGAGGAGTTAGAGAATTTTGAGAGAAACCAAGTTTGAGAGTTGGTAGAGCCACCACCACATTGCAAACCTATCGGGACAAAATGGGTGTGGAAGAACAAAGAGGGTGAGAGTGGTGACGTAGTGAGAAACAAGTCGAGGTTGGTTGCTCAGGGCTATAGTCAGAAAGAGGGGATAGACTATAAGGAGACATTTGCTCCCGTAGCCCGTTTGGAGGCGATTAGGATGCCGACTTTGCGGGGTGTCGAGTCGATAGGAAGTCGACTTCGGGGACGTGCTATTTTTTGGGTTCCTCGCTTGTTTCTTGGTCTTCTCGCAAACAATCTAGTGTAGCTCAGTCTACCACAGAAGCCGAGTATGTCGCTGCCGCTAGTTGTTGCTTCCAGCTGCTCTAGATCAAATACACGCTGAGTGACTTTGGTGAGGAGTGTACCCATGTTCCTCTCATGTGTGATAGTACGAGTGCTATTAGTGTTGCCAAAAATCCCGTGCTACACTCTAGAACCAAACATATAGAGGTGATGTACCACTTCCTGAGAGACAATGTTGAGAAGGGAAACATAGACCTCATCCATGTACCAACCGAAAAACAGCTCGCCGATATCCTAACAAAGCCTTTGGACCAAGCTACATTTGCTCGTTTGCGAGGGGAGCTTGGAGTGGTTTTTCCTTTTTGAGCTTCGGTTGGGGTCTAATGTACATATGCATGTTGCATTTTCATTTATGTATCATATCATGCTTGCATCTTTGTATCATAGACTGCATTTGTATCATATGTCTTAAGAATGTGCTTCTCCTATATACTTTGATCACCATGATATGCTGGATATGAGCTTATGACTTTGCTAGTGATGCTCATGTGATGTATAGCTATGCTCTTGGTTGGTTTGGGATGTATATGCTTGTGGATGGCTTATTTTTTGTGAAAATGCTATATATGATCCTCTCTTGTGAGTTGAATGCCTTTCATGTTCAAATTGTGCGCATATGGCTTTACCTTGCTTAATTTGTGCTTGGGAACCATGTTCTTTTCATTTGGGGTCAAAGACCCATTTATCATCATGAATGTTTAGCCTACATACTACCTTGTGGAGAAGCCTAAGATTCTTTTTGCCGCAAAGGCACTTCATGTACCATGCTTAAATTTAAATCATGAAATTGGTATATGAAATGCTTGTGCTTGAAAAATGTGCTTCCATGTCTTTTATGCTTTAAATTCCTTATCTTGGGTGCTAAACCATAGCATGATGTTCACCAATGAGAAGTCTCATGTTTAGAAGTGGACACATGGCTCGGTGGCTTTGACATGACATGAGATAGCTTGTAGGTGTTTGTGATGATCTTGTGATGAGAATTTGTGACTTTGCATGAAGTTTGTGAGTTATATGTTGTTTGTGCTCATTTTGACCATGTTTAGGTCCTATGCTCATGAGAGGGAAATTTTGTGTTGAAAAATGCTTCATTTTGATCATGGCTATGTCACATGCTTATATGTCCCTATCTATCTTGTTAGCGATGCTTGTACTAAATTTGTGGCTATCTTGCTTGTCTATGTCTCATTTTTAGCATGTTGTAGTGCTCTTTGTCTATTTGAGAAGCACATGCTTGCATTTGTAGACTTGATTCATGCATTACCAACAAGGGGGGGGGGAGTACCCAATTCATGCATCCAGAGGGTGTTTTTGCATCAAGGGGAGAAAAATTGGGAGAATTGCATTCGTTCAGGGGGAGCTTGCATTCATGCATTTGTGAGCTCTTTGTCGCCTGATTTTAGTTGTGCTCTTTTGCTGATGGTGTCGAGCCGTTGCCCTTGTCTTAGGGGATCGAGATCTTTCTCTCTCAAGTGATCTTGTTTTGGCTTTTGTTTGACTTTTGATCACTTGTTTGAGTTTTTCATTCGTTTCTTTTCTTTTTCTCTTTTCTCTAAATTGGTTACTATGTGTGTTGCCAATGCAGTCATCAAGGGGGACATTGAGGACCGGAGCGTCCGAGGACCGGTGGATGGTCGCTCCTTGGTGTGATGAGTGATTGACAATGTGGTGTGGACTGACTCTTGGCTGAGTATTGCAGGTGCAGGTTGTGGCTTGATTCGTGTTGGTGCAGGTGAAGAGCAGGCCCGAAAGGTCTTAGCCTTGCGGGGCCTCCGAGGAGTGGAGAGACAAGTAGGCTCGGCTCGATGGACCCGGTGGCCGAACGGGGTCAAGTGCGGGCTGCATGGTGTCAAGAAAATCAAGACGAAGTCATCGACCGGAGCCGGTGCAGGGTAGCAGCTCACGACCAGAGTTTGCACGCGGGGTTTGCGGCGGTTCACCACAAAACAGTCGGGTTACTTGGTTGAGCCACAAAACCAAGACCGGAGACTCGGCGGGCGGAGACGGGATCCGGACGCGCCGAGAAGCTTCGATGCTGGGGGACACGCGGCGGGATGGCAGGGCTTGCATCGGGAGGACGCGGACTGCGGCGAAGGTGTGGCCGCCCGATGAAGAGGAGTGCTACTTGACCATATAGCCCCTGAGGGGTTTGTATCTCAGTTTAAGTGCTAGGGGTTGCTTGGTCATTTGCCCAACCCAAAGGGACTCATATATATAGCTCTAGGGTTTCTGGGCAAACCATCCTTCCAGACTGCTTCTCATTTCCCTGCTCCATAGGCTTAGATTTTCTTTACCGTTTTGTAGAGAATCTGACCTCCGAGTGTATGGAAGCTTTCATGGTTGTATCGATTTCCTTCTTGTGGCTCGAGTGATTTTCGTGTCTTTTTTCAGGCTATTTTTGTTAGATTTTCGTGCGCGCCTTGTTCCTTTGATTCTGAGGTGTTTGGGTTCGGATTTCTTTGTGGGGATCATGGATAGATGTCTTGTGCATCTTTGTGCTTGATCTTGACCCCTCAAACTCCGGATTTGGCCTCCGATTGAAGGATTTCGGTTGGAACCCTAGCTTTTTGTGTGAGCCCGGTAGAATCTCGATTCCTCTCAATTCAGTGGGTTTGAGGCTTCAATTTCGTAGGTACAACATCTCCTAGAGACGCTTCATCTTTACCTATGATTTGGTAGCTTTTCCTTGGTTGAATTGGGAGATCGGGCAAAGGGAAGGTAGTGTTGACCTTTGGAGGGTCGGGCTCGAGCTTCTATTCCCGTGCCTGGCGGACAGTCCGCCAGGGGGTCGTGGACGGTCCGCGAGGAGCCGGCAGATCAAGTGTTCGTCGTGTTCTTCGCGTGTTCTTGTGAGCTCGTGTTTCGATCCGTTTGGTCAAGTGTTTTTTGGTCGCACGAAGTTTGCCGGACGGTCCGCGAGGAGAGCCCGGATAGTCTCTTCGCCGCGGACAGTCCGTAGGTAGAGCACGGGCAGTTCGTTTTTCTGGGTGCGCTACTGGTGGTTCGGGAGTTATTTTCGGACGGTCCGCTGCAGCCTTGCGGACGGTCCGCCTAGGCCTCGCAGACGGTCCGCCTGGTCCACGCGGACAGTCTGCTCCGAGCCTCGCAGATCGGCTAAGTTCTGTGCTTCTTGACTTGCGCTTTCGCTTGGGATTTGTTTGGGGCTTGTTCCTAGGGTTGGTAGGTTTTGTGACTATGTGACCTTGGCAAGCTCGTGTGAGAATGCTTGGGTGTGGATTTGGGGCATAGACCGAGTTCATCCTTCGGGAAGAATTTTAATCGGCTCCCATTCACTCCCCCCCTCTCTGGTCGCCTAATCGGTCCTTCAGAGACAGCCTTAGGCTAGTCGCACCGCAGACATGAAAAGGCCACAGAACGGCAAATATGCTGATCGAGGTCGTGCACCGCGAACCTAGAAAACCAGCGCAATGCTCCTGGTGGCTACATGAAAGCACCACGGACAACGCTTCAACCGGACAACGCTATGTTCTCTCACCGCGGGCCCCACGTCCTCTCGCACCATCCTGATGAAGGAGGGAGGCGCCGAAAACCTGCGTTGTGCCTCCGGGACGTCGACGGGGAGGGAGCCACGGGCGCCGGAGGTGAGGAGAAGGATCTGGCATGTGGCGGAAGAAGGCCGCGACGCTCATCGTCGTCCTTGCCGGCGGGAACGAAGCTGCAGCGTCCGCCGACACTGGATCTTGGAGGAGGAGACCGCCGGGGAAGGGAGGCCCGGCACAGGGAGCGTCAGAGGAGGAGGCCGCCAGCGGGAGCTCTGTGGGCCACCGTCGCTCGAGGAGGAGACCGGACCTCGACAAGGGCGCGGTGAGCCCCGCGAGAAGCGGTGTGGTGTTGCAGTGGAAACCCGCATGGGCGGCGCACGATGGGGAGGAGGAGGCCGCGCTCGAGGGGAGGACACCGGCCTCGATCCCGCCACCGCAGCCGCTCCACGTCGTCCACGTCTGTGGCCTGCGCCTCCTACGGCCCACCGCCGCGACACGCCTCCTCACCAACCCCGCCCCCAACTTCTCTACCTTTGTGTTGGACGCGCGGCTGCAGCCACTGGCACGAGGAGGGAGCGGATTTGGAGAGAGGGAGGAGCAGGAGACGTCGATTCAGGCGTAGGGAAGGCCGTTGAGAGCCTGTGTGGTTCGAGGACCGGTGGATGGTCGCTTCCTGGTGTGATGAGTGATTGACAACGTTGTGTGGACTTACTCTTGGCTAAGTATTGCACGTGCAGGTTGCGGCTTGATTGGTGTTGCTGCAGGTGAAGAACAAGCGCGAAAGGTCGTTGCCGGTGAGGCCTCCAGGTGTGGAGAAGACAAGTAGGCTTGGTTTGAGGGACCTAGTGGCCAGCGGGGTCAAATGCGGGCCGCATGGTGGCAAGAACAGCAAGACGAAGTCGTGGACGGTTTCTTGGTTGAGCCTCAAAACCAAGGTCGAGCCGTAACTTCGTGCGAGCCGAGTCATGAGTGGTGATTGGCGGAGGCTACACCGAGTTTGCGGGGTTTCCAGTGGTTCACCAGAAAACCACTGGGTTCCTTGGTTGATCCACAAAGCCAGGACCGAAGACCGGAGAGTAGCAGCATCAGGCCGGTCTGACTGGTTGGTACCGGTCTGACCGGTGGGTACTGGTCTGATCGGTGAGGAGAACCGGTCTGACCGGTGTGCGACGACACCTTCCAGAGTCTTTGAAGCGGAGGACACGCGTCGAGATTGCAAGGCTTGCGTCGAGTTTAAGCAAGTTTGCGGCCGCTAGGCATCCGTCCAATGGTGCTACGATGAAGTTTTCCGAAAGGCCCTTCAGGGGCGTGTATCTTAGTTTAATGTAATAGGGGTAGTTTCGTCTTTCGGTTGCCTCCATATAACCCAAGTGGTGAGAGGATGGCAGCCATCTCTTGGAACCCTAGCTCATTTGCTTTTGCTATTTTCCCTTCCTATTTTCCGTAGGATTTTTAGGACTAGCTTGAGAGCTTCATGGTGAGATCCTTAGAGAGGGATGGATGATCGGGTGGCAAGCTAGACCTTGTATGAACCTTCATGGTATGTATAGATGTGTAACATTCTAGATTTTGTTTGAATGCAAAAATGAGAATTTTAAAAAAACTTTGGTTTGAACTTGGGTGCTTAATGAAAATTATAAGGTTGTCTTCTATGCATCTCCCCTTAATCCTAGATTTGTTTTAAGCGAACTTACAATTTAGGACTTATAAAATGTTAGTGTGAGAAATTTGGATTTATTTGGATTTTATTTGGAATTATTTGTGTTGGGTTCAAATTTGAATCTTAATTCAAATTTGAATCATGTGTTGAATAGGAGAAAGGAGTTAAGGAAATAGGAAAAACCCTTAAACCCTATCTGGGCCTTAACCTCGTCGACCTAGTCCTAGGAAACCCCCTGGACTTCTTTGCTGTGAACCCCGGACCACCCCAAGCATCGCCGGCCCGTCAGTCGCTCGACCCAGCTGGCCCGCTAGCTCTTTCAACCTCGCCCGAGCCACCGACCGGTGGGACCCTCCTGTCATAGCCGTCTCCCCCACCGCTTTTTCCTCTTTTCCCCCTTTCCTCTCTCTCGCGCCGCGCCGTCGTGGAAAGGACCGGCTGTGCGGCCATGTCCGCCGCCACGGATGCGCTCCACGCGTCCCACGCGCAATCTCGCCGTCCGCGCCACCTACCTCACCTATATAAGCACCGCCGCATCGCCTTTCCCTAACCCTAGCCATCTCGGGGATTCCTCCCCCAATCCACCGCCGGTGACGTCAGGGAGGGGGAAGAGTGTTGACGGTCGTTAAGTCCCTATTTTCGACCCTCAACTTTGAACAAATTTCACTCCATCAAAGCTTGCATCATAGCTGTGGGGTTATTAACTAACGGATTCCACGAGCTTTGGTGAATATTTTGATGCAGGTCATAATGAGACATCATAGCACAAAAAAAGCATCTTGACAAACAATGTCAAATGCTTAGTTTGATAGCACCATTGCGAAGTTCTCGTCGAGATGATCGAAATGGAGTTTTGGTTCACCCAATTCGGAGTCCGGATGCAAAAATTATGCCTCACGGAAGATTGTGACACGAGGCATGTCGGGGGGTAGGTGCGGCCGAACCTAGTAGGTTCGGCCGGACCTATCAACCTCCTCCGAACAACAACAAACTTTGCCAAATGCCTCTGCACTAAGCATAATATCCAAGGGGACCAAGTCCATGGGCCAGACACCACAAAAGTTGGTCCGGCCGAACCTCCTAGGTCCGGCCGCACCACCGAGGTCCGGCCGCACCACCCAAAATCCTCCTCTTGGGTCCACGGCACCAACAATCCCACAAACACACCTTGGATGGATGATATACACCGGTGAATGGTCGGTTTGATCAAAAGGCTAAGGTTGGAAGCACTTGGATCGATGGACCCACACTTAACCGCCGCAACCACCATCAAGGAGTGATCCTGGACGTCCCTCAACACGGTCGGTGCATCACAAGGCCACTGGGTTGGGCCGGCCGCACCAATAGGGCCGGCCGCACCTATCAACTGACATGCCGGGTGAAACCGACCCAAGGAGCCGACCTACAACCGCCTCAGGAGCAGTTATCAGGGTCGTCCAAGTCCATAGGCGGTGGATCACAGGGCCGGCCGCACCTGGAGATACGACCGCATCTCCTTGCTCGGTACTGCAGCTCCCTCTCGCCTACAAGTACCCCCTCCTGCAGCCACCGACCCTTTGGGGCTATATATAGAGCCTGACACCTCGTAGAAGGACACAAGTGATTAGAAGCAAGTGGCAGAGCCCTATACAAGTTAGTATTTAGAGAGTAGGGAGAGAGAGTTGAGAGTTGGAGTAGAAGCCGGAGTGTCGGTCTTCTCTTCGTACCTCGGCGGGTGCGGTACAACTACAGTCGTCCACACCCGGGATGTTTTGTAAGTTCAAATTCGTGAGTAACTAAGTCTCAAGTCATTTCATCGTTCGCTCTTAGGTTCTTCAATTGCAATTAGTAGTTTCTACTTGTTGTGATTGCTTTGCTTTGGATCTGAGTAAAGTAGTGCTTGGTTAGTGTAGATGTGGTGTCTAGGCTCTCCAGTACCTTGGAATGCTTCCCGATTCAACAGAATAGTTGTGGTACCCTAGGGAGGTGACAGCTCCGGACGGGCTTTGTAGTCCACCACGTTAGTTCCGGTAGGTAGGAGTTACGACATCAGAGCCCCATTCTCATCCCTTTCCGTGGCTCTTTTCCCTCTGGCCCCGACGAGCGACAAGTTTTGCCTTGATTCTATTTGTGACTCTTGTTGACATTGCTAACGTCATCGACTAGAAACGGATATAAGATCCATCTCTATCGACGGCACCAGAAATGCAAAGGTATATCTTAACATGATGCTAAGTGTATATCAGATGATGCTTTCAGATTAAACTAAAAGGTGAACTCCGACACGATTCATACCACAACTCGATATAGGTTGTCAGCCCTGACAGGTGTGCCAGAAAACGCATGGATATGGTACTCTTACATATGCCTTGGATCTCTAGAAAAGAAGATATATATAAACTGGGAATCCGCAAGCGCACAGATATGAATATACCATTGTAGCATTTTAACCAGGAGTAAAACCAAGTATCGTATTTATATTCTACCACAGGGAAAGAAGTCTTTCTAATCCATAATAGCTAATACATGCTCATCTCTCAGTTTTATAATGTAGAGTGGCCAAAATATATCAATTGCTATAAACAGGGGTAAGTCACATAAAGATAAAGATATTGATAGCATTGTTCAAGTCATAACATCATGAGCAGCTAGAAAGTGTCATTATAGCAAGAGAAACATAGCAAAGCCTAGTTAGAGAGGATACTCCTCGGTAACTCTAAACTATATGTCAATGCAAACTATGATTAGTGCAAACATTTAACAATCATGGAAGAAGAACTATTATATCAATGCATGGGGAGACTATCCAGGAGGATCAAGGCCGAAACTTGAAACAACCCAAACAGTATAAGGCTCCACTAGTCCTATACACGGGGGGTGGACTGCGAAGGACTCAATAGTGCTGTCACCACCACGATCTACCACACGACCCGGCATATAGGGTGCAATCGCAGATAAATACAATATAAGCACCACGCTTACACTGTCTTTACCGTTCACCCATGTTAACAAATGATCTAGGTGAGGGCTATACGACTCCATACATGAATATAAAGGCAAATCAACTATGCTAAACATGTAATCATAATAAACACCAAAGCATATAATGTCGAATATAATCATTGATAAGAACATATGTCTGTATAACAAATGTAAGGAACTAGATAAGAACTTACAAGAGCGAAGCTAGATCAGTATCTCGATCAGCCTCTAGACGATCAGGAGCCAAGTAGACACCTTGCCTCCTCCTAGATCTAGACTAGCTAGCTACTCTGCTATATGGTGTTTCTAGGGCGTAGTATCTCTGACATGATGACTTGATCTAGTGTATGCAAACTCAGGTTTCCAGATGCCTCTGCCAGGGGGCCGGAGGGCTGCTTATATAGCCCTGAGGGGTAGACGTGCGCCGTTTGATCAAACCGACCTAACGAGTGGTTTAGATTGATCCTCATAGGCGGTGGAAGAACCTTCTGGAAGTAGGGCTGAGGTGGCGCCCGGGGGAGGCCGACCGGCCCCACCACCAGGCCGATCGGGCTGGGGTGGGCCCCCCTCGGGGCCCACTTCGGCCAGGTGGTCCGTCACTTCTTCTAGATGCTTCTTTCTTGGGTGCCAAGTCACGTTGAGTTCCGGAGCCTTCTGGAGTCTTCTAGATTTGATTCTTTTAGCACTTTTCCCTAATGGTTCCTGGATTTATATAATTTACCAAATCTCCAGAAAAACTGTTAGTGGCACCCTATTCTAAGTTGATATTAACATTTATGCCCTTTTCTCATGTTTAGTTGACTTATAAATATATAGGATAAGATGTGTCAACAAACTTCCCCAAGCTTACCCTTTGCTAGTCCCTAGCAAAGATATGCTTTAGCAGGATCAGGAGTTGCTACAACGCTTTCACACCTCAAAAGTACTGTGGTTTTCAAAAAACCAATTCTCCTCAACAAGATTGCTCTCTCTTACCTTCAACCTTTAAGCATAGCCTTTTCATAAATCTTGAGCAAATAAAAGACAAAACAATCAAGTCAAGCAGTATATCTCAAATTCTTTGATCAGCTATCATCCTGGGGTTTTGCACATTTTTCAGATAAAACTCAGAGATCCTGTGTATGACCTTCTCAAGCATGGAGTCACACTTGGCAAGATATGGATGATAGTGTTGGATGGATGAGGGTGAAAGGTGGTAAGCCTTTTAGCTTAGCTCTTGGACTATATCTCTCTTTCTAAGATTTTTAAGATCTGGGCTTTCCATTCTTGGAGAGGTGGGCTCTACTCGCCCCGGACTTTTGTCCATTTTTCTCTCTCCTTAGAGATGTGGGCTCTACTCGCCCTCGGACACGTGTCCATTATTCATCTCTAAATTTATTTTAGGGAGGTAGGCCCTTCTCGCCTAGTATGACACTTGTCCTTTTCTCTCCCTCTCTCTTCTCACTTTTTTCTCTCTCTTTTTTTTCCGAATGTAGCCCTAGAATCCTTTTTAACATTGAGAGAGATATATCCTAGAGTTGCATGAGCTATATGGCTTGATGGAAAATGCGTACTTCCATGTCAGAAGCAGCACAAATGGTGGAATGGAATGATCTTGATGTGTATGACAAGCTCTTAAGGATCATAGACACAGGAACTCATCATATAAAATTTCATGATTTTTAAGATAAATCCAGGAATCAAGCTTCTCTAGGAAAATGATCAATAGCAACCCAACTTTTCATGAATCATCTTTCAAAGCCTAGACTCAGATTAAGCATGTACTTGCACAGGTTTTGGGTTTAGAGCAAATTAAGCATTTAAGCTTCAGGAGAATCTAGGTCTGAAAACTAAGCACTTTTAAAAGGAATTACGGCGGAGCAACTATTCATCATCTCCAAGCATATATCATCAAGATCATTATTAAAGAGAAAAGCCAACTAGCAGACTCTAGCATTTTATTCAAACTAAGACTTTTAACTAATACTCAAATAACTAGCTAATATTAAACACCTAGGATAGTGATACTTATCGTGATAACTGGGGGTGCTCTCCCCCAAGCTGGATCTTGAAGTGATTCTTGATTCATCCTTGGAACTTGTTCGCCTTCAGGTCCTTATTAAATTCTCCCTGTAAATATTAGTCTTCGCACATACCCGAAGGAACAAATTCTAGGATTATGCTGTGAGCCTTCATGTGCCCACTTCTTTTTGGGTTTTTTTATATGCAAAAGGGATGCTAAAACAAAAACATGTGAATGCAATTTTTTTTATTTATTTTTTTATGACGCCACGGTACGGAGTACATGGGGCCTTAAAGAATGCAAAAGCAGAAAATATTTTTATGATTTTTTTTCAATGCAGGTATAGGGAAATAAACATGCTAAAATATGTAGTGCAGAATATAAAGATAAATACCGAGTTACCTCTCGGCGAGAGTTTAGAGTACTTACTCCCATGGCGTAGATGTAGTGGCCATTGATTGATCAGTTGATGACGCGGGTAGTGATTGGTCTTCCGAAGGTGTACTTTAATCTTTCTTCCTCCAAACTTGTTTCTTCGGTGGAGACCTTTCTGGAGTACCAGGTTCAGAATACTGGGCTGGTAGAAGCCGAGCGGACTTCTTGATCTCTTCTTCAATGTTCTTGACATCCGTCAACTTTGTGTTCAGCTTGCGTTGTAATTTCTGAAGGTGTCTCCGCGTCTTGTTCTTCTTGGGCTGCTCAGGATCAGTATAAGTATTGAAGTAGCAGCATACCTTTTCAGTTCTGAACTGGAAGTGGATCTCGCAAGTCCTGATGTAGATGATTGCTCTTGTTGTGTTCAGGAACGGTCTTCCAAGCACGATGGGAGGATCTTGCTCATCTCCCATGTCTATGACTAAAAAGTCAGTCAGGACATAGTGGTCCTTTATCTTGACAGGTACATCTTGTGCAATTCCTTTCGGGAACCGTTGTGATTGATCCGCCATCTGCAACATTATATATGTGGAATACAAAGGCAGGTCACCATATATTAATTCGTAGGTTACCTTAGATATTAGGTTGGTGCCCGATCCCGTGTCGCAGACAACTCGCTGGAAGTTCCATTGATTGATGGAGCAGTGGATTGATGGAACTCCAGGGTCTTCAAGCTTTGGCAGTAATGGTGAAGGGAACAGGTTCTCATTCTCTGATTGAATCGTGTTGATCATCCAAACTTCCTCCACATGCGGTTGAGGTCGATTGTTCTTCTTATTCCTCCTTCTATCTCTTCTCTTCTTCTCGACAACTGGCTCGTGTTCTTGGGGGTAAGGGTATCGGGGGTGTGCAGGAGCTTTTAGGATCTTGTTCTTGAAATTGAATCTCTCCTTCCTCCCATTGATGGTGAAGACGATCTTAGCGGCGTCGGCGTAGATGATGGCTTTGGCTGTGGCAAGGAAAGGACGTCCCAAAATGATTGGAGCGTTCTCACTTCCCCCAGTCTCGACAACAGCGAAGTCGGCAGCCACGTAGGAGCGTCCTACCCCCAGACATATGTCGTCTAGGATGCCCTCGGGGTAGAATAGTGACAGGTCTGCAAGCTGCAAGCACATGGTTGTATACAATAAAGGTGAACCATTGATTTTCTTATATATTACCTTAGGCATTATGTTGACGCTAGACCCAAAATCACAAAGTGCATTCTTGAAGGTGTAGGCTCCAATAGTGATGGTGATGACGGGCCTTCCTGGATCTCCTCTTTTGGCGGGCATGCCCCAGTCAGTCCATCTTGGGCCTTCTCTTGTCTTACTCGAACACAAATCTGCAGAATAGATATCGACAAGATTTGCAGATTCTAATTCTTCCGGTTGGCCCGGAATCTTACCTGGGTTAGCCGTGGGAACAGATGATGCCAGCTGAGAAATCTGAGATTCTAGCATTTTATTAAAGCTATGTTGGTTCTTGATGGCAGAAGAAAAGCTTTCCATTTTATTACTAATAGTTTCGAGTATTTTATCATTGGAAGCTAACTTCTTAGACAGATTATCCATAATTCTACCCTGGTTTTGGACTAAGTCTCTTAAAGGTGAGAAATTATTGGAAGAATTATTACCTTGATAATTACCTGAATAGTTACCTGGGTAGTTGGTCCTCTGCTGAGTCCATCCTTGATTCTGCTGGGGACGATATTGGTTGTTATTGTTGATGTAGTTCACGTCCTCCTCTAGCTGAGGGCATTGACTCCCTGAGTGTCCATTGTTTCCACACTCTTCACAGGTCATGCGGGATTCGAAGAGTTGCATGACTTCCTTCTTCTCAAGGGCTTTGTCTTCAAGCCTCTTCATCAATAAATCCATTTTGGCAGACAACATGTCTACCTCCTTGAGCTGGTGCATTCCTCTTTCTTTCTTGCGGGGTTGACGTTGCTCGTTCCAAGCTTGATTGGACGCCATCTTTTCCACAAGGTTAGTAGCTTGAGTAAGTGTAAGGGACAGGAAAGCACCTCCAACTACAGCATCCATCGTTTCACGGGTGTTGGTAGAGAGCCCGTGGTAGAAGGTCTGCAAGAGCAACTAGTTTTCCATTCCATGATGTGGGCATTCTGAAATGTAGTCTTGAAAGCGCTCCCATGCTTCAGGAACAGATTCCTCGTGTTGCTGCTGGAAACTCAAAATTTTCCCCTGTAAGGCATTGGTTTTGCCTATAGGAAAGAACTTTGCCAGAAAGGCAGTAGAACACAATGTCCAAGTTGTAAATTTGTCTTTGTTGGAGTAAAACCATTGCTTCGCTCGCCCCAATAATGAGAATGGGAATAAACGAAGTAGGACTGCATCACTTGGCACATCTTTGATCGTGAAGGTGCTACATATCTCCAAGAAATGTTGAAGGTGTTTGTTGGCATCTTCATGAGCTTTTCCACAAAATTGGCTAGCTTGTACCATGTTGATCAGTGCAGGCTTGAGCTCAAAAGCAGCATTTCCTACAGCGACTGTCGGACCAGTACGAATGTTGTCCGGGGTCGGTGCGGAGTATTCACGTAGGGACTTGTTTGCCATTACTTCAAACGTGGGTGTTAAGCTTCGCGCTGTTGAATCTCCCAAGGCAGAAGTCGTGGGCCGAGAATCAGGAGACCTGAGCTTTGACCTTGCCTTCCTTAAGATTTTCTCTAGATCTGAAACGAAGTTTTCTGGAAGATTCTTATTCATACATTACCCTGAAATAAGATAGACAAAAGTGGAAAGAACAAGGGTAAGCCTGTTTAAGCAATGATAATTTGGGTTCTCGATACATTATGTGTGAGAGATGCATGCATGCTATTACTGAAACTTTTTCATCTAGGCTATAGACTTTCTTTCCCCGGCAACGGCGCCAAAAATGCTTGTTGACATTGCTAACGTCATCGACTAGAAACGGATATAAGATCCATCTCTATCGACGGCACCAGAAATGCAAAGGTATATCTTAACATGATGCTAAGTGTATATCAGATGTTGCTTTCAGATTAAACTAAAAGGTGAACTCCAACACGATTCATACCACAACTCGATATAGGTTGTCAGCCCTGACAGGTGTGCCAGAAAACGCATGGATATGGTACTCTTACATATGCCTTGGATCTCTAGAAAAGAAGATATATATAAACTGGGAATCCGCAAGCACACAGATATGAATATACCATTGTAGCATTTTAACCAGGAGTAAAACCAGGTATCGTATTTATATTCTACCACAGGGAAAGAAGTCTTTCTAATCCATAATAGCTAATACATGCTCATCTCTCAGTTTTATAATGTAGAGTGGCCAAAATATATCAATTGCTATAAACAGGGGTAAGTCACATAAAGATAAAGATATTGATAGCATTGTTCAAGTCATAACATCATGAGCAGCTAGAAAGTGTCATTATAGCAAGAGAAACATAGCAAAGTCTAGTTAGAGAGGATACTCCTCGGTAACTCTAAACTATATGTCAATGCAAACTATGATTAGTGCAAACATTTAACAATCATGGAAGAAGAACTATTATATCAATGCATGGGGAGACTATCCAGGAGGATCAAGGCCGAAACTTGAAACAACCCAAATAGTATAAGGCTCCACTAGTCCTATACACGGGGGGTGGACTGCAAAGGACTCAATAGTGCTGTCACCACCACGATCTACCACACGACCCGGCATATAGGGTGCAATCGCAGATAAATACAATATAAGCACCACGCTTACACTGTCTTTACCGTTCACCCATGTTAACAAATGATCTAGGTGAGGGCTATACGACTCCATACATGAATATAAAGGCAAATCAACTATGCTAAACATGTAATCATAATAAACACCAAAGCATATAATGTTGAATATAATCATTGATAAGAACATATGTCTGTATAACAAATGTAAGGAACTAGATAAGAACTTACAAGAGCGAAGCTAGATTAGTATCTCGATCAGCCTCTAGACGATCAGGAGCCAAGTAGACACCTTGCCTCCTCCTAGATCTTGACTAGCTAGCTACTCTGCTATATGGTGTTTCTAGGGCGTAGTATCTCTGACTTGATGACTTGATCTGGTGTATGCAAACTCAGGTTTCTAGATGCCTCTGCTAGGGGGCAGGGGGGCTGCTTATATAGCCCTGAGGGGTAGATGTGCGCCGTTTGATCAAACCGACCTAACGAGTGGTTTAGATTGATCCTCATAGGCGGTGGAAGAACCTTCTGGAAGTAGGGCTGAGGTGGCGTCCGAGGGAGGCCGACCGGCCCCACCACTAGGCCGATCGGGCTGGGGTGGGCCCCCCTCGGGGCCCACTTCGGCCAGGTGGTCCGTCGCTTCTTCTAGATGCTTCTTTCTTGGGTGCCAAGTCACGTTGAGTTCCGGAGCCTTCTGGAGTCTTCTATATTTGATTCTTTTAGCACTTTTCCCGAATGGTTCCTGGATTTATATAATTTACCAAATCTCCAGAAAAACTGTTAGTGGCACCCTATTCTAAGTTGATATTAACATTTATGCCCTTTTCTCATGTTTAGTTGACTTATAAATATATAGGATAAGATGTGTCAACAACTCTCACGAGTCCCAAACTTCATCTGCTATCCCCTCTCTACCCGAAATCTACCCTTGCCTTTCTATCCATCGTCACCATATCTCCCGGATGAATTAGTTCAGGTTCACAACACTTCTCGTTCCCCGTGGAAATTGATACCTTGGAATACTCCCGGGTGAAAGCTACAACGGTATCCGTGCGCTTGCGGATCTATCTGTGATCGTGTTGTATACCAATTGGCTTTCTGGTACCGTTGCAAATCTAGTAACGACGTAAGAAGTGCCAACAAGCTTTCTGGCGCTGTTGCCAGGGAACGGTAGCTGTTTTGATTCTGAACCCAGTTCGTCCGTGTATCACCCTATTTATCACATGGATTCCAATCCAACTCTTTTCGATTTTGCCGCTCCAAAGGGCGATCATTTGGAGCCTCCACCTTCATCACATTCCATTGAAACATCTAGCTATGAGCTACATCCCAGCTTCATAGCTATGGTCCGAGAGCAAAGCTTCTCCGGAGATAAGGATGAAAGTCCTTATTCCCACCTGTGCGAGTTCGAACAACTTTGTTTGTGCTTGTGATTGCAGGAATGAGTCAAGATACCTTGAAATGGAAACTCTTTCCGTTTTCATTAACGGGGAGAGCAAAACAATGGTATTCGCTCAGTGTGAGAAGTATGGAGGGGGACTGGAAAAGTTTACGAAAGGCTTTTTGCCTAACATTCTTCCCGACTCCCCAAGTAGTGAAACTCCGACGAGAGGTCATCTGTTTTGAGCAACGGAAGACCGAATCTCTAGGAGCCGCATGGGCAAGATTTACAAAAATCGTAGATTCTGGTCCAGACCTTGGTATCGCAGAGCCCGCTCTTTTGCAAAACTTTCGCGATGGTATTGGACCAGAATCAGCAATTTTCTTAGACTCTTCTTCCGAAGGATCTTTCACTCATCTCACCTTGTCTGAGTGTAAGGACATTCTAACAAAAATCCTTCAAAATACCCCTTACACGCGAGTTTATGACGAATTCCCGGATGAGGAAGAGATCACTCAGGAGGAGCACATGCCAAACACTCTCTCGGAACCGAAACCCATAGAGGAGAAACCTACTAGCACCTTTTTGCATGAAGAACCACTCCTCTATCCCCGTGTGTACCCAGCTGATTACTCATATGACTTCGACGAGGAATCAACATACTCCGATTCACTCTCTGAAACAGAGTTTATAGAGGGGAACCTATCCTAGAAAAATTCATATCCACAGACACCCATCCTCCTCTTACCAAAACTTGGTTCACAGGGGAACCATTCCAACCTTATCGAGAGTTCGATCACCCCTCGTGTGACTTCGTCTATGAATACTATGATGAGTTATTTGATAAACATTGGACGGAGAAATCCTTCCCGAGAAGGGAAAGAGACTCAACACACGAGAGAGAAGAAGTCAACTTACCCAACCCAGAAGAGGTAAGAAGACGGAGAAAAAAGTTGGAATACATCTCCGCAATCAGTAGCCGAGAATGGTTGAGAGAAGCAGAAGGCATGGATGAAGTAATCCAGCTATATCCCGAGCTAAAGTCACTCTCATGCCAAGTAGGAAACCTCTCTTACCAGGATGTGTTCTATGACCCTAGGGTCGATATCAATATCATTCCTAAATCCTTAGTATTAGAGGCCTTTCCCGACGAACCCCTCTCTTTCTCTCAGAAGCGTCTCCAATGGATTTCGGGTCAAACCATATAGGCGGAGGGAATCCTTAGAGTCGTCCAAACAAAGATTGAAGAGTATGGGATCTTCCTAGATTATCACATCTTTGATATCCCAAAAGGAGATCCACCCTTCATTCTCATCGGAAGACCCATTGAAGGGGTACTGAGTAGTGTGCTCGACCATGAAAAGCAGCCATATCATCTTGAGGTTCGAGATACACATCTCCAATGTCATAGACCTGAGGTTAAGAAAGAACATGTGTGGTCTATGGACATTCTTGAGGCATTGACTTTGGATTCAGAAAACAGACTCGAGCATGAAGGTTTTACACTAGAGGGATCACAAATCCCATGCTCACATCAAAGGTTTCCAGAGTTATCAAGCCCCATTACCAATGACCTTTACGAAACCTACAACCTCCTCATTTTCCTTGTGCATGCTAACTTTGAAAGGATGGTTGTAGATGCTTTTGTTTACCATAAACATTGCAAATTTCGTGGTCATTTTTTTGGTACTAACCTTGCAGCTAGAGCTATGATGGTTTCATCATCTCGATTGGTTGCAAGATGAAGGTCTCCAGTGGTCGAGCTTATGACCCAAAACAAAGCACTATCGGGAGATAGCCCGAATAATCATTTAGATTTCCTTTTCAAATAAAAGCAAGAGCATGTCTTTAGGATTAGTCGTCCTTCGGGTATTTTTGTCGCTAACCGTCTCAGGTGGAGATTGAAATGACCGATGGATAGGTGATGCCTAAGAATATGAGAGCTACATCGATTGCAATGCCTAGGTAATTTTTGGTGAGGGAACATCATGAAGGAAGCTTGAACTCCGCACACTTAAGTTGTGTTGCTTAGCAATGCAAACTCCAAGTGTGGGGGAGATATGTGAGTATCCCGAGTAAGTTTCTCTCATGCTAAATCTTATTTTGGTTTGAAGATGGTGTTGCTTCTTGCATCTTGCTCTCTTAAAAAAACACAAAAATATTTGAATTTGAATAAAGGCTTCCTAGCTCTTCAGCTAGCAGAGCCTCCCTTTTTGTTTCCATCTTTTTCTTTGAATAATAACACCAGGTACAAGAGCAAGTGTGGGGGAGATTTCTCAGGCTCGTCGAAACACAAAATTGAGATCTCCTGCCATGGTGCCGCACAACACCGACTACGCTAATCGACGAGGGATGAGGTAAGTGCACCAGAGCAAGTCGGTCGCCCCTGTGGTTTGGCCGAATCACCATTTGTCTACCTCATTCCCCACTTTCTCCAAGAGCGATGGTATGTGCACCCCTACCTCTCTACTTTTGGAAATCATGAGTTTAAATGAGCTATAAATCCGATCATATAAATCAAACTTAATTGAATCCTCATGCACCCAATGCTCAACATGTTTCATATGGTTGGCTTGCATAAGTTTTATTCCATACTTATTATCTTGATGCTTGTGAACAACATATCTTTAGGAAACCATGCCCATCCAAGTAGTTGATGTTTGAGATATGGACCGATGAAATGATCTTTGCTCCAAATGTTTGAGTGCTTGGGAAATTTATTTGGAAATTTTAAAAACCCTTTGCGAAGCTCCTCTTTGATATGCCAAGTCCTACCAGAGCCATATGATGAGACATCTTGAAAACCTCATACACATATGCTACTTGTCGTTGCATTGAGCTTTGTCAAATTGTTGTGACCCTTGTGAGAATTCTTTTCATGCTTTCATGATCAAGATACACGTACACACCAACATCCCCCTTGCTATGCTCAGTTGAGAGCTAGCATTGTATCATCTATCTATTCCACAAAATAAAGCTCCACACTATGTGTTGATCTCTCTCTCTCTCTCTGCAAGTTAATATTACAAAAGAGACATGGCTATAGAAAAAAATGGACACATGAAGGTCCAAGAAAAAAAAAAGTTGGACACATGAAGGTCCAAGAAAAAAAAAGAAAAAAAAGAAAAGATAGCCATGTCCACAAAAGAGTCAAAATAGAGAGAGAGGATCATGCAAAATGGAGTTACAACAAATCAGATGGTAATAACTAGCACCCATTCTAGGCCTAGTGTACATCTTACCATCATCACAACGTTCATTATACATATGGTAATATCTAGCACCCATTCTGGGCCTAGTATCCACCTTACCATATCCATCATATCCCTACACATGCACATCTTGATCTGATTGTATGATTTGATTTTCTCCTTGGATCCGGTTTTTGACTTTGCAATACATGTGATGCAAGTATGCCTCATCTTTATACCCTACCTTGAGCTCCATATATAGCCATCATTAGAAGTAGGTTGAAGAAAGGCAATCTAATGCCTTGGTGAGGACTATACACAGTGAGTGATTTGAGAGAATCAAATGAGGTGCCAAGCAAGGTTTATTTTGAAAACTTATTTGAAAAAAATCCCAAGCTACTTGACATAAGGAGTAGAAGTGATTTGATTCAAGATCGTTCCATTCCTCAACTACCCAAGATGGCATGATAGACACTTCAAAGTTCACAAGTGCAAGGTATGATTCGGAATATCTCTTATGCTCGCTTCATACCATAGGAATTTTTGTTTTCACCTTGGTCCTTAACCTTTACTCGAGGACGAGCAAAGGGCCAAGTGTGGGGGTGTGTTGATGGTCGTTAAGTCCCTATTTTCGACCCTCGACTTTGAAAAAATTTCACTCCATCAAAGCTTGCATCATAGCTGTGGGGTTATTAACTAACGGATTCCACGAGCTTTGGTGAATATTTTGATGCAGGTCATAATGAGACATCATAGCACATATTTTGGTGAATATTTTGATGCCGGGTGAAACTGACCCAAGGAGCCGACCTACAACCACCTCAGGAGCAGAGATCAGGGTCGTCCAAGTCCATAGGCGGTGGATCACAGGGCCGGCCGCACCTGGAGATACGGCCACATCTCCTTGCTCGGTACTGCAGCTCCCTCTCGCCTACAAGTACCCCCTCCTGCAGCCACCGACCCTTTGGGGCTATATATAGAGCCTGGCACCTCGCAGAAGGACACAAGTGATTAGAAGCAAGTGACGGAGCCCTATACAAGTTAGTATTTAGAGAGTAGGGAGAGAGAGTTGAGTGTTGGAGTAGAAGCCGGAGTGTCGGTCTTCTCTTCGTACCTCGGCGGGTGCGGTACAACTACGGTCGTCCACACCCGGGATGTTTTGTAAGTTCGAATTCGTGAGTAACTAAGTCTCAAGTCATTTCATCGTTCGCTCTTAGGTTCTTCGATTGCAATTAGTAGTTTCTACTTGTTGTGATTGCTTTGCTTTGGATCCGAGTAAAATAGTGCTTGGTTAGTGTAGACATGGTGTCTAGGCTCTCCAGTACCTTAGAATGCGTCCCAGTTCAACGGAATAGTTGTGGTACCCTAGGGAGGTGATAGCTCTGGACGGGCTTTGTAGTCCACCACCTTAGTTCCGGCAGGTAGGAGTTACGACATCAGAGCCCCCTTCTCATCCCTTTCCGTGGCTCTTTTCCCTCTGGCCCCGACGAGCGACAAGTTTTGCCTTGATTCTATCCGTGACTCTCACGAGTCCCAAACTTCATCAGCTATCCCCTCTCTACCTGAAATCTACCCTTGCCTTTCTATCCTTCGTCACCATATCCCCCGGATGAATTAGTTCAGGTTCACAACACTTCTAGTTCCCCATGGAAATCGATACCTTGGAATACTCCTGGGTGAATGCTATAACGGTATCCGTGCGCTTGCGGATCTATCTGTGATCGTGTAGTATACCAACAGGCTTTCTGGCGCCGTTGCAAATCTAGTAATGATGTAAGAAGTGCCAACAAAGAGGAGGAGAAGGAGGCGGGGAAGGCCGTCCGAGGGAGCCGTCCGCCGCGATACCGGAGCCGTCCGTGGGAGGAGGGAGCCGGACCTGTCGTCGCCGCGCACCTCTGCTTCTTCTGCTTCCCCTGCTTCGGAACGTTCCGCGCCGCTGCACGTCTTCACCATCGCATCGTCGCCGCTTCTGCAGCCCTAGGTGAGCACTGCATCTCCCGCTTGCTGTGGCGCCCGGCCTTCGAGCCATGGGCGCATCGAGCCTTGTGTGCTCGTCGGGCCTTGTGTGCCTGCTGTCGAACCGTGTCGCGCCACGCCGCCGCATGACCTGCCGTCGTCTGTGAAGCTGGCCTTCGAGCAATGCCGGCTGTTTGTAGGTGCCGCTGCCTACTACGACGCGCGCGCTCCTCTGCTCTATCATCGTGTCATCCCTTCGTTCCTGCACACCGAGCAACAATCCGCCACCGGCACCTTCATGCCAGCGTGCGCTGCCGTCGGCCCCGTTTTTTGGCCGCGCTCACACACACGCACGCACCCACGCGCGCAGATGCACACACCTGTGCACTCACGAACATGCACACACACGCACTCACGCGCGCACACAGCGAGACCGAGGCAGAGGTCAAGTTTCTGGCTGCCCTGAGCCGGACCTTGCCGCCGGGGGGGATTCCCTTCCACCTGGGCACGCGAGCACCGGGCTGACCTTACGCACACGCACACGTCCACGCATGCGCATGCGTACCACCTCACCGGCACCGGCCACCCCAGCCGTGCCGCCGTGCCTAACCTCGCCGTCTGGAGCGCGAGCACCCGACCGCGTTGCCGCCTCGCCCTGTATCGTCGCGCCGCCACCGTGGAGCCGGTGTCCGACCAAAGGTCACCCCTTTCCTTGCCCTGTCAAAACCCTAGGGTTCCCTCTCACGTGCCGTGTCGCGTGTTGATCAAGCACCGCATCACCTCGCCGCCGGCGAGCTTTTTCCCGGCCGCCGCTCCTCTTGAGCAAATCGTCGAACACCTTGGCTGCCGCCCCAAAACCCAAGGGGGTTTTTCTGCACACGCCGGCACACAGGCCGTTTTGGCCACAATGGATCCCTGGGATCTCGTGCGCCCGGCCACTCCTAACCCTTGGCACGCGCAAGCCCACACCAGGCCGCGCCGCAGAGGATCCCGGCTGGATCCTTTGCACCACGCCACGCCAGCAGCCACATGCATTGCCATGTGTGCTGCAGCTACCTTAAAGCTGCCTATGTGGCATCCACGTGGGCGGCTGGAGCTAGCTACCAGCCAGCTTGTAGCTGCCTTAAAGCCCTTTAGAGTCAGCCAGTAGTTAGCTTAAAGTTAATACTATTGTGAATGAGTATTTTATTTCCAGAAATCTAATTTATCTTTGGAAAATCATTGTAAATACATTTTAACTCCGAAAAATACAAAACCTTTTCCAGAAATCTTCTAAAATCTTAAACTCCATGTAGGACTAGTGTTTGCTCTCTTTTGGCTCTTAATCACGGTTCATTTGGAGTTAATTGCAATAGGACCCGTCTTTATTTTAATTTACGCATTATAAGAGCAGCTGGAGCCGGGGAGCTGAACCCGGAGTACGACTACATCGACGACTACGTCGCCGATGACTACCCGACCGCAGGTTCACGCCCGACTGATTCTGAATACCTATTAGGCATTGCTGTGTAGTATACTAGTGTTTTACTTTAAATGCATGATGATGAACCTTGCACTGCCTTCTTTAATTACCCTGTCCTTGATTGCCCTACTACTACTATATATATAAGTGTGTATATATGCTGAGCCTCATGATACATGTGTTGGGATGGGAATAGTGGTTCTTGGCGTGTGTGGGGTAAAAACTGGCAGGAGAAGGCGTTTTGGGTACTTTGGCGGGGGTGAGCTCGAAACAACCGATCTGGGATTGGGGACGGGGGTGCACTCCTCAGTGTGTCCCCACTTTTACGGTTTTTGGAGCACAGGTGTTGGGGTTTTACTTACGCTTGGAGGATATGAGCTCGCCCCGGTCTAAAAGCGAGTGGACAGACCTTTTCATGGGACCTTTACGTACACACCACCTCGCCGAGAGGGGTTAGGGCCGAGTTGAGCTCGGCAAGTGTGGATCCATACCTGCCAGCAGGATAGAGGGTATCAGTGGGGGAGAGGTGGGAGTGAGACCACCTTCTCCCAGTGCGTCTCCCGTGTGGTCACACGGGGGCATTTCATAGTTCCGGTGCAATTCCCTTTGCGGAGGGGATCGTTTTGAGGGCCGGATGCAGGATGGGACCGTAACTACCGAGAATTCGCACGGTAGGATGGGCTCGGTCGGTCGTACACCGGCCGGGTGCCATTCCGAGTTGGGTACAGGTGTACACGCTCTGCAGAGTTGTTCGATCTATAGCTATAGCCATGTCCTCGGTCATGGACGAGACCAGTGGATTGTTGGTTCTCAAGTTTTGGGATTTCTACCTTCCCCCTGTAGTTGAGAGTGTGGTGAGCCGTGGTTGCAGTCGGGGAGAGGAGAGTGGCTCCCTCTACCTCGCGGATCCGATTGCAATCATTGAGGTGCGAGGAGAGGAAGTTCTCGCATCGACCCTAGATGGAGATAGGATGTGGAGACGGGGCCCTGGGGTACCAGGTGTTTTCGAGCTGTGTTGAGAGTTTGAGTTGGGATCTTGATGGAGATATCCTGTTGTTACTTTGCTGCTACTGCATAGGAAACCCGAGCTTCTACCTTGTCTCTTTTCTTACCCTTCAGAAGTTAGGCCACCTAAAGCTGCATACAGTTGGTGACGTGGACCTATCCCACTCCTTGGGGATAGACTTTGGGTGTGCAGGGTATGAGTCCGACTACGACAACAACGCCGACGGATGGTACGACTGAGGGATGCGTCGCTACGCTCAAGGATGCCTGTGGGTGAGAAGAATAAAAGATGGAGACTCTTCTGAGATGCTAGCTACCGCTGTGTAGAATTTTCACTCTAATTCAGCCAAGAGGCTTGTAATGTTGTACTCCATAATGGACATGTAATAAATTATGTACTGATATTTGTGTGATGCGATGTATGGCTTTGTTTTACCTTCTGTGATGCGTTCTGTACGCGATAGCCACTGATCCAGGGACTATCGCAAATGTACAGGGATTCGGGTTTTCCTCACCGAAAATCCGGGGCTTTACAGGTGGTACTAGAGCCACACTTGACCGTAGCACCTATCCCTAGAAATGGCTGATATAGATAGGACTCTATACGCTTTATTTCTATATGCATACCCTTGAGCTATGTTATAAAAACTTATCTCTCTTTAAAACTTCTTCCTTACTTGCGCTAATAAAAATTTCTTACGTGTCACAGGAAATGGAGCTCCAAGTTGCGGAGATCACCCTCGAGACGTGCGGGGAGCTGTGCCACTGCTTGGAGAGGGCCCTCCTCAAACTCGGGGTCCCTCCTACCTACATCATGTACCGCGCTGAGTACATGCCCGTCGTGACGGAGCAGCTGGTGCTTTGCATAGTTGCCATCCTTCCACACCCAGCGCTTCCAGGCTTGAAGGGGGAGGTCAGCTACAACACCGCCATGACCATCCCGACTGCGATGGACCTCGCCTGCCGCCAGGCACTGGGCTGCCTTCTCACTCAGTACCGTGGCACGTTCGAGACCGGGGAGCTTCGCCTTCTACCCCGCGACTACTGGCCCCCTGGCACCGCTTGTGGACGGAGTCCCTTCGCACGAGGGGATCCAGGACGACGTCGACATTGCGCCCTTCCGCGAGTCCGACGAGACGTTGGTGGAGACATCCAGTTACCTTGTCAACCTTGACAAGTACACCCGCCGCCTGGAGAACGAGTCGCTGAACCTCTTCGGCAAGATCAAGGACGCCACGGCCGAGGCCCGACTTCACCTGCCCCGCTGCCTTGAGTTGGAGAGGGAGAACTGCGCACTCCGCTACCGTGTTCGCCATCTTGAGTAGGGCATCAACTGCGCGAACACCACACTACTGCAGGTGGAGAGGGAGTGTGTGGCTACACGCGAGGAGTTGCTGCACGTCAAGGAGGACCTTTGCAAGATGACCGTGAGCCAGAGCCGACTGAGAGACAGGCTTCAGAGCAAGGACGACTTGCTCACGGTGCGCGGCCACCTGCTCGGCTGCGAGAGGAACAAGGTGAAGAACCTGGAGAAGTGCAAGGCAGAGAACGTCGCCAACCTCGCGTGGCTCACGCGCACGGCCGTCTACCTGAGAGACAAGGCCGAGAGACTGAGGAGGACGTGGGAGGATGCCGATTCCCTTCGAGTGGACGAGCTCATGGAGCTCAATGGAGAGCTACCCTTCGAGTCCCAGCATGCGATCCGCACGGAGACCTTCGAGCTGCACCCTTCCAGGCTCAAGCTGCACCTGTGTCCGATGGCTCGGATGCCGACCCCCGTCGAGACTGAGGAGGTGAGAGAGGCACACGCCGTGGTGTCCAGGATCTTCCCTCCGGACTTCCCCACCGACGACCGCCACCCTATCTCGTACAAGAGGGCTCGTACTGAGTAGGGTGTAGAGCGAAGACATGGCATGAGAGTAGAGTTGTAAGATAGTAGTTTCCATGTGTTGTTCCATGCAGCCGCGAGCATGTTCCGGTGCATGAAGAGTTTCATGTCACATCTTGTTGGCACCACCCCTTTTGAACATGTAACGATGTATTAGAGCGTTGATTTGAGCTGCTACCTCTAAGGTCTGAGTCAGCCTCGAGGAAGCATATGTACTACTCATGCTTGTTGTATGCTTGGATCTTAATGGAGTTATTTGTGTCTTAATGCATTTTCTCATTGAGTGTTGGATTATATATTTAGTTTTATTTTCATGCTTGTTCTCAGACTCATATATGTTGGTGAGTGACATTGTATAAAAGTCTTTTCTTCCCTGGTCGTGTTTTCAGAAGGATGTCGATCTGAAGGTCTGGTCGTCTGCTGGCACGCCTCGAGGAGGCTACCGATGAGGAGGATGCCCCACAGGGCTGTGGCTGTGGTCGTGGCCGTGCCGCCGCACGTGGACGCGAACGTGCACCTGCCCGTGGCCGTGGGCGCCCGCCTAATCGTGGAGGAGCTCGATGTCGGTGCGCCACCGCCGCCACCGCCGCCCGAGGGCCCTGAAGCTAGAGACGAGGAGGGAGAAGCTGAGCAAGAGCTGGAGCAAGGCCAGCCTGAGCCGGAGCAGCCACCACCACCACCACCCAACTTGGTGGACGTGATGGCCCTGCAGACTCAGCTAATGCAAAGGATGGCGGAAGCCATGGAGCACCGAGGCAACGGTGGGAACCGCAATGCCCCGCCAGATGAGGACCTCACGAAGAAGATCGAGAGGTTCATCCGCCTGAAGGTCCCCACTTTCAGCTACTCGGATGATCTGCTCGATGCCGACGACTAGCTGAGGGAGATCAAGACCAAGCTCGACCTCACTGCCTACACCGACGAGGAGTGCGTCGCCATCGCCGCGCACCAGCTGGAGGGTCCTGCCAAGTCTTGGTGGGACAACTACATCGCCAGCCACCCGAACCCAGCCTTCATCACTTGGCTGGAGTTTTGCAAGGCGTTCTGCGAGCAGTACCTGCCCAGCGAGCTGATGATCCAGAAGGCTCAGGAGTTCCGCACCATGACGCAGGGTGCGATGAGGGTGGAGGAGTACGAGCGCCACTTCATGAAGATGATGCGCTACGCCCCCGACGACACCAACACCGACCAGAAGAAGCAGTTCTGGTTCCTGCGAGGCCTTCACCACGGCCTTCGCCAGGGACTGAAGGCGAGCGAGCACAAGTCCCTGCGCCACCTCGTCAACCGCGCCATCGCGGTCGAGGAGGAGAGGAGGGGCCACGAGGAGCGCATGAAGGGGAAGAAGATGATGGGAGATCAGGAACACCATGACCGATCCTTCCAGAAGCCGAGGAGCGGACAGAGCAACCTGCTGAGGGGGAGCTACCGCCTGGGGCACAACCAGCCTGGGTGCAGCTTCGGAGGAGGCCGTGGACAGTTTCCCGGAGGAAGGAACCCCGGCTACCAGCAGCAGGGTGGAGGCTACAACCGTCCGTCGTAGAATGCCACAAGACCTACCACTGGAGGTTTCACTCTGACTTGCTTCGCCTGTGGCAAGCCTGGGCACAAGTCCTACTACTACCCCGACAAGAAGACCGCTGCTACACCTGCGAGAGCTCCTGCTCCAGAAGGAAGACCTCCTCAGGTTGCACCACCGCCGTCTGCCGGCCGTGGGAGGCTCAATCACCTCACTGAGGAGGAGGCTGCCGACGCTCCTGACGTCGTGATCGGTGAGTTTTTGGTTTGTGGTACTAATGCTTTGGTTCTCTTTGATACCGGTGCAATCGGGTCGTACATAACCTCTAGGTTCATAAACAAACTCTCCCTCCCTACTACCACCCGACCGATTCCTATCGTCACGAGTTCACCTCTCAAAGACATCAGATGCACCTTGCTGTGTAAAGGTGTGGATGTGGTCATTCAAGACCGCAAGTTTCTGGGGGATTTGACAGTGTTGCCCTCCAATGGCATTGACATCATTCTGAGGATGGACTGGATCACCGCCCACAAAGGTGTCATCTCCACTTCACTGCGACTTGTGACCTTGATACACCCCGATGGAACAAAGGTCACCTTCGAGCCGATGAAGTCTCGAGACATACCAGCTGTGTACAGTCTTCAAATGAAAGCCATCTCAGATGTACCAGTGGTTTGCGAGTACACCGACGTGTTTCCAGAAGAGCTACCGGGTTTACCTCCAGATCGTGATGTGGAGTTCATGATCAACTTGGTGCCGGGAACCACACCTATAGCTCAGAGTCCGTACAGAATGGATGAAGTTGAGCTGAAGCTGTTGAAGGCAGAGTTGGACTCGCTTCTCGAGAAAGGGTTCATTCGACCGCGTGCTTCACCATGGGGTTCACCAGCTCTATTTGTGCCGAAGAAAGATGGGACTCAGCGTCTGTGTGTCGATTACCGCGCGCTCAATGCGGTAACCATCAAGAACAAGTACCCGCTACCACGGATCGATGATCTGATGGATCAGCTAAGGCAAGCCAGGTTCTTCAGCAAGATTGACCTCCGATCAGGCTACCACCAGATGAAGATTCGGCCGGAGGACATCTTCAAGGCCGCATTTGTGACCCGGTACGAACAATATGAGTACACTGTCGTATTGTTCGGTCTTACGAACGCCCCAGCGTACTTCATGAACATGATGAACAAGGTGTTCATGGAGGAGTTAGACAAGTGTGTCGTTGTCTTCATTGACGACATACTGGTCTTCTCCAAGACTGCAGAGGAACATGAAGAGCACCTGAGGATAGTGTTGGAGAAGCTAAGGCAACAGCAGCTGTATGCCAAATTCAGCAAGTGTGAATTTTGGATGGAAGAAGTCGCCTTTCTCGGTCACGTGTTGTCAGCAGAAGGAGTGGCCGTAGACCCGAGCAAGATAGAAGTAGTGTCCAAGTGGTAGTCACCCAAGACAGTGATAGAGATTCGCAGCTTTCTCGGTCTAGTCGGATACTACCGCCGGTTCATCGAGAACTTCTCCAAGATTGCGAAGCCAATGATAGAACTGTTGAAGCAAGCTCTCAAGAGCTCAAGACCTGCCTCACCACTACACCGGTCCTGACTCTTCCTGATGCTAGCAAGGACTTCGTGGTGTATTGTGACGCTTCGAGACAAGGACTCGGTTGTGTGTTGATGCAAGGAGGCAAGGTCGTTGCTTATGCCTCGCGATAGCTTCGGAAGCATGGGGAGAACTATCCTACTCATGACCTCGAGCTGGCTGCTGTCGTTCATGCTTTGAAGATTTGGAGGCACTACCTGATGGGCAACAAATTTGACATTTACACCGACCACAAGAGCTTGAAGTACATCTTCACACAATCTGAGTTGAATCTGAGGCAGCAAAGATGGCTTGAACTAATCAAGGACTACGACTTGAACATCCACTACCATCCTGGTAAAGCAAATGTCGTAGCCGATGCCCTGAGCCGCAAGAACTACTGCAACAATCTAAAGGTGCAGAAGGAACAACCAGCATTGTATGAGGAAATGGAGAAGCTGAAGTCGGAGATAGTCGAGAAAGGACAGTTGAATGAACTGAGAGCGAAGTACACCCTAGAAGACTAGATTCGGCAAACTCAGAAAGGATGCCCAGAAATTGAAGAAGTGAAAGACTTCATGGCCAGAGGCAAGGCAACTGACTACCGCCTCGACGAGCAAGGCACTCTGTGGTTGAAAGATCGCATATGTGTACCCCGAAGAAAGGAGACCCAAGACTCGATTCTGAAGGAAGCTCATGACTCTCGGTACTCGATTCACCCTGGTTCCACGAAGATGTATCAAGATCTGAAGGTACGTTTCTGGTGGGAGAAAATGAGGGAAGACATTGCTGAGTATGTCGCTCGATGCGACACGTGTCAGAGAGTGAAGGCAGAACATCAAAGATCTGCTGGTTTGCTACAGCCGCTTGAGATACCCATCTGGAAATGGGATGATATCAGCATGGACTTCGTAGTGGGTTTGCCTTGCACACAGAGAGGGCATGATGCCATATGGGTGATTGTTGACAGGCTTACCAAGCTAGCTCACTTCATACCGATCCAGGAGGATTACCGTGTACCGAGACTTGTGGACCTCTACATAGAACACATCTTGAGGTTACACGGGGTCCCCCGCAGCATAGTGTCGGATCGAGGACCACAGTTCACAGCACAGTTTTGGAAGAGTTTGCATGGTTCTCTAGGTACGACCCTCGACTACAGCACCGCCTTTCACCCACAGACCGATGGACAGACTGAGAGAGTGAATCAAGTACTTGAAGACCTGTTGAGAGCTTGTGTGTTGACCTACAACTCTGACTGGGAGAAGAGTCTGCCGTATGCCAAGTTCTCGTACAACAATAGTTTTCAAGCAAGTCTGAAGATGGCACCCTTCAAGGCTCTTGGTGGCAGAAAGTGTCGAACACCGTTGATGTGGTCCGAGGTGGGGGAGCGAACCTTCTTTGGTCCCGCCACCATTGTTGAAGCCGAGGAAAATGTTGCTAAGGTCAGAGAGAATCTGAAGATAGCCCAGAGTAGACAGAAGAGCTACGCTGATCCAAAGAGGAGAGACGTATCGTTTGAAGTGGGAGAGCACATCTACTTGAGGGTTTCACCTCTTCGAGGCACCAAGAGGTTCCATGTCAAGAGAAAGCTATCTCCGAGGTTTGTTGGTCCGTACCAGATTGTGAAGAGAGTCGGGAAGGTGGCATACAAGCTTGAGCTGCCACCGGAGCTCGCTGGAGTTCACCCCGTGTTCCACGTGTCTCAACTCCGAAAGTGCGTGGTTACGAAGAAGAGGGTGCCCGCTCAGGCACTCGACGTGCAGGACACCCTGGAGTACTTGGTGTACCCGGTCAGAATCCTGGATTGGGCAGAAAAGTCAATCAGGAAGACCACCACTTGCTTCTGCAAAGTGCTCTGGAGCAACCACAGCGAGCGCGAAGCGATGTGGGAGGAGTCGGTCATGAGGGAGGAATGCCCTCACCTCTTCGAATCGGAGGTAACTTCTTAATCTCGGGGACGAGATTCTTGTGAGGGGGAGTTCTGTAACATCCTAGATTTTGTTTGAATGCAAAAATGAGAATTTTAAAAAAACTTTGGTTTGAACTTGGGTGCTTAATAAAAATTATAAGGTTGTCTTCTCTGCATCTCCCCTTAATCCTAGATTTATTTTAAGCCAACTAACAATTTTAGGACTTATAAAAATGTTAGTGTGAGAAGTTTGGATTTATTTGGATTTATTTGTGTGGGGTTCAAATTTGAATCATGTGTTGAATAGGAGAAAGGAGTTAAGGAAATAGGAAAAACCCTTAAACCCTATCTGGGCCTTAACCTCGTCAACCTAGTCCTAGGAAACCCCCTGGACTTCTTTGTTGTGAACCCCGGACCACCCCAAGCACTGCCGGCCCGTCAGTCGCTCGGCCCAGCTGGCCCGCTAGCTCTTTCAACCTCGCCCGAGCCACCGACCAGTGGGACTCTCCTGTCATAGCCGTCTCCCCCACCGCTTTTTCCTCTTCCCCCCCTTTCCTCTCTCTCGGGCTGCGTCGCGCCGCCGTGGAAAGGACCGGCCGTGCGGCCATGTCCACTGCCGCGGATGCGCTCCACGCGTCCCGCGCGTAATTTCGCCGTCCGCGCCACCTACCTCGCCTATATAAGCACCGCCACATCGCCTTGCCCTAACCCTAGCCGTCTCGGGGATTCCTCCCCCAATACGCCACTGGTGACGTCAGGGAGGGGGAAGAGGAGGAGAAGGAGGCGGGGAAGGCCGTCTGAGGGAGCCGTCCGCCGTGAAGCCGGAGCCGTCCGTGGGAGGAGGGAGCCGGACCTGTCGTCGCCGCGCACCTCTGCTTCCTCTGCTTCCCCTGGTCCGGAACATTTCGCGCCGCCGCACGTCTTCACCGCCGCATCGTCGCCGCTTCTGCAGCCCTAGGTGAGCACTGCATCTTCCGCTTACTGTGGCGCCCGGCCTTCGAGCCGTGGGCGCATCGAGCCTTGTGTGCTCATCGGGCCTTATGTGCCCGCTGTCGAACCTTGTCGCACCGCACCGCCGAGTGACCCTCCATCATCTGTGAAGCTGGCCTTCGAGCCATGTCAGCCGTTTGCAGGTGCCGCTGCCTACTACGACGCGCGCGCTCCTCTGCTCTATCGTCGTGTCGTTCCTTCGTTCCGGCACACCGAGCAACAATTCGCCGCCGGCACCTTCACGCCAGCGTGCACCGCCGTCGGCCCCATTTTTCTGGCCACGCTGACATACGCGTGCACCCACACGCATGCACCTATGCACTCACGAACACGCACACACGCGCGCACGCCATGAGACCGAGGTAGAGGTCAAGTTTCTGGCCGCCTTGAGCCGGACCTCGCCGCCAGGGAGGATTCCCTTCCGCCTGGGCGTGCGAGCGCCGGGCTGACCTTACGCACACGCACACGTCCACGCACGCGCACATGTGCCACCTCACCGGCACCGGCTACCCCAGCCGTGCTGCCGTGCCTAACCTCGCCATCTGGAGCGCGAGCATCCGACCTTGTCGCCACCTCGCCCTGTATCGTCACGCCGCCGCTGTGGAGCCGGTGTCCGACCAAAGGTCACCCCTTTCCTTGCCCTGTCGAAACCCTAGGGTTCCCTCTCGCGTGCCGTGTCGCATGTTGATTAAGCACCGCATCACCTCGCCGCCGGCGAGCTTTTTCCCGGCCGCCGCTCCTCTAGAGCAAATCGTCAAACACCTTGGCTGCCGCCCCAAAACCCAAGGGGGTTTTTCTGCACACACCGGCACACATGCCGTTTTGGCCATAATGGATCCCTGGGATCCTGTGCGCCCGGCTATTCCTAACCCTTGGCACGCGCAAGCCCACACCGGGCCGCACCGCAGAGGATCCCGGCTGGATCCTTTGCACCACGCCACGCCAGCAGCCACATGCGTTGCCATGTGTGCTGTAGCTGCCTTAAAGCTGCCTATGTGGCATCCACGTGGGCGGCTGGAGCTAGCTACCAGCCAGCTTGTAGCTGCCTTAAAGCCCTTTAGAGTCAGCCAGTAGTTAGCTTAAAGTTAATACTGTTGTGAATGCGTATTTTATTTCCAGAAATCTAATTTATCTTTGGAAAATCATAGTAAATCCATTTTAACTCAGAAAAATACAAAACCTTTTCCAGAAATTTTCTAAAATCTTAAACTCCGTGTAGGACTAGTGTTTGCTCTCTTTTGGCTCTTAATCGCGGTTCATTTGGAGTTAATTGCAATAGGACCCGTCTTTATTTTAATTTACGCATTATAGGAGCAGCTTGAGCCAGGGAGCTGAACCAGGAGTACGACTACACAGACAACTATGTCACCGACGACTACCCGACCGCAGGTTCACGCCCGACTGATTCTGAATACCTATTAGGCATTGCTGTGTAGTATGCTAGCGCTTTACTTTAAATGCATGATGATGAACCTTGCACTACCTTCTTTAATTACCCTGTCCTTGATTGCCCTTCTACTACTATATATATAAGCGTGTATATACGCTGAGCCTCACGATGCATGTGTTGGGATGGCAATAGTGGTTCTTGGTGTGTGTGGAGTAAAAACTGGCAGGAGAAGGCGTTTTGGGTACTTTGGCGGGGGTGAGCTCGAAACAACCGATCTGGGATCGGGGACGGGGGTGCACTCCTCAGTGTGTCCCCACTTTTACGGTTTTTGGAGCACAGGTGTTGGGGTTTTACTTACGCTTGGAGGATATGAGCTCGCCCCGGTCTCAAAGCGAGTGGACAGACCTTTTCACGGGACCTTTACGTACACACCACCTCGCCGAGAGTGGGGTTAGGGCCGAGTTGAGCTCAGCAAGTGCGGATCCATACCTACCAGCAGGAAAGAGGGTATCAGTGGGGGAGAGGTGGGAGTGAGACCACCTTCTCCCAATGCGTCTCCCGTGTGGCCACACGGGGGCATTTCACAGTTCCGGTGCAATTTCCTTTGCGGAGGGGATCGTTTTGAGGGCCGAATGTAGGATGGGACCGTAATTACCGAGAGTTCGCACGGTAGGATGAGCTCGATCGGCCGTACACCGGCCGGGTGCCATTCCGAGTTGGGTACAGGTGTACACACTCTGCAGAGTTGTTCGATCTATAGCTATAGCCGCGTCCTCAGTCATGGACGAGCCCAGTGGATTTTTGGTTCTCATGTTTTGGGATTTCTACCTTCCCCCTGTAGTTGAGAGTGTGGTGAGCCGTGGTTGCAGTCGGGGAGAGGAGAGTGGCTCCCTCTACCTCGCGGATCCGATTGCAATCATTGAGGTGCGAGGAGAGGAAGTTCTCGCATCGACCCTAGATGGAGATAGGATGTGGAGACGGGGCCCTGGGGTACCAGGTGTTTCTGAGCTGTGTTGAGAGTTTGGGTTGGGATCTTGATGGAGATATCCTGTTGTTACTTTGCTGCTACTGCATAGGAAACCCGAGCTTCTACCTTGTCTCTTTTCTTACCCTTTAGAAGTTAGGCCACCTAAAGCTGCATACAGTTGGTGATGTGGACCTATCCCACTCCTTGGGGATAGACTTTGGGTGTGCATGGCACGAGTCCGACTACGACAACAACACCGACGGATGGTACGACTGAGGGATGCGTCGCTGCGCTCAAGGATACCTGTGGGTGAGAAGAATAAAAGATGGAGACTCTTCTGAGATGCTAGCTACCGATGCATAGAATTTTCACTCTAATTCAGCCAAGAGGCTTGTAATGTTGTACTCCATAATGGACATGTAATAAATTATGTACTGATATTTGTGTGATGTAATGTATGGCTTTGTTTTACCTTCTGTGATGCGTTCTGTACGCGATAGCCACTGATCCAGGGACTATCGCAAAGGTACAGGGATTTGGGTTTTCCTCACCGAAAATCCGGGGCTTTATAAGATGATTCGGTGTGGTTCCTCAAGGCTTGTTTGTGTCTCTCCCGTTTTCCCTTTTGGTGATTTTCGGAGCCTTTTCTTGGCGAATTTCTTGTGGTTGATTTGAGGCCTTTCTCTTTGGGATTTGATAGGGGATGTATACGTGAGCCCTTCATCATTCTTTTCCTTATGATTCCCCTCCCAAATCCGTGAGTAAAGGTGCTCGATTTTGGGGTTTTCTTAGGTTTCGGGAAAGTTGTGTTCTTGGTGGAAATCCTTCGATTCCTCTTCATTCAGCGAGTTTTTGTGGACCAAATCGTAGCTATGGGATGCCCATGAGGTACTCCTACTATCCCCAAAGTCTTGTGTGAATCCGTGGTGCGAATCGGGAGATCGGGATTTGGATTTGGAGGGGTTGACCCGCGGCTTGTTGTTCATCCCGAGCTGCCCATTCTTGACCGGTCTAACCGGTGCAAGGTCCTAGTGGGATTTGCCTCGGGTGAACTGCCTGATCCATGTGGCTTTGGGCTGTGGTGCTGCTGGTCAGTTCTTGGCAGCTTTCAAGGGGTTTTGCTAGGTTATCTGAAGGTTTTTCTTCTCCTTCAGTTTGAGGTTGGAGGTGGTTTTTGTTCCAGGGCCTAGAGAAGTCACTGGGGCTTCCTGGAACGTTTCTGTGCACTTGCTATAGCCACCGGCCTGACCGGTGCTGTCCACCGGTCTGACGAGTGCCATCAGTCTGACCGGCGAGAGCCATCTGTCTGACCGATGTAGCACTGACAGCAGGCTGTGTAGATTTCTGCTGCGTGTTTGGAGTGTTTGTTTCGGTTGGTTGAGTGGTTTGCTCCTAGGGTCAGTAGCACTTTCAATGGCTATGTGACTTTGGCAAACTTGGGTAGTTCGAGTTGGAGAAGTGTTGGATAGGCCGTGTTCGACTTGTTGGAGAAGCCATCTCCTTCGAGAAGAATTTTTATCGTCTCCCATTCACTCCCCCCTCTCTGGTCGCTAATTCGGTCCTTCAGCCGCCCACTGTCGATTCAGGAGGAGCAACGACGATGGCGAGGGCAGGAGGGAGGGTTGCGCCTGCGGGAGGAGGAGGCCGTTGGCGGCCGCCATAGCCCGCACCGCGCATCCTGGCAGGCCGGGAGGAGGATAAGAGGAGGTGGTTGCCGTGGAGAAGGAGGCTGCCAGTGACCGCCACCAACCGCGCTGCGCCTCCAAGCTGCCCGCCGGGAGAAGAAGGCCGCTGGCCACGGAGCTGGATGCGCGGATCTCACGTGGGATGGATGGATGGGAAGAGAGAAGTTGCGGTGGTTGACTTGGAGTTTGGTATGGAGGTGCACCGACTGCAGCAAATACCTTTCGTGAGCGGTAGAAATCATGCTGACATGTGGGCCATGCCCTGCTTCCAGATTGTTTTAGCGTCGGTGCGGTGCGACCAGCCTGACCGGCACTACCTCCCAAAAAAATATTTTTGCAAAAATAAATGATCATAAAAAATATTTGCAAATCTTATAAATCTATACAAATGCCTTTACTTAAAACGGCTATAGCTGATAGGTGCCGATTTGGATCAGCACAAGGGTGGCTCGATCTTCACGACAGTAGGCTCACAAACAAGGATAAATTGCTGTAAAACAGCGGGGATAACTAGCTTTATACCTGACCAAGGTTGGTTATGACCAAGCGACGGGGAGAGAGGCACCGAAACCGCGAAGGACTTCGACTCGATCACCGAACGACCACAGAACCACAAGCCTGAACTAATCCACACAATACGGCGCAGCCAAACGGAAGCCGTAGAGCATGAAGTAGGGGACCTCAGAGAGATCTCTTCACAAGTCCTCGAAGAACAAGGAAGAATAAGGGGTGTGCAAGGCACTCAGCAGCATCAGCTGCGACAAACCATATGAGGCTATCAATTCATGATTATCAAAAACTTAGTTTTCAGTAGTACATAGGGGGGTATTTGTACTAGGAACAACCCTCCTAGATGGGTGTGAATTTGAGATGGAAATGAAAAGGCTAAGCATGTGAAAAGGCTCCCCAGAAATCAACTCTCGAGGTGGACTCGCGTGGCTGTTGACCTTCTGTGCAGCCTCCACTAAATCTGTCATAACTCTTTATTGGAAAGTTCAATGGACATGCCGTTTCTTGCATTGGAAAGTTGACTTCAAGCACGTTCCATCAAGTACTCGTGGAGCTCTAGAGACATCACAACCAAAGAGTTATGGTCGATTCATTATGCAGGTCCGAACTAGTCTGAAGTGGAGATCTGAAGCGAACTTCCTGGATCCTTATTCCGAACGGGTGATTCTTGGTTTCCAAGCTTGTCCGAACAATCGTCCGAACGGAATCCTCCTGGATCCTCGTTCTGAATGGATGATTCTTTGTTTCCATGCTTGTCTGAACAGTCGTCCGAACGGAATTCTCCTGGATCCTTGGTTTGAGTTGGTGATTCTTGGTCCGAGTGTTTCTTGTTGTTTACTTCTTCTCCATGTTTAGTTGTACCGTCCTCTTCATGCATATTCCTAAGGACACCAAAGTACAACTTTTAGGTAGTATAACATTGTCATATATTTTGGAATTAATTTCAGCAAGGAAAGAATTCACCTTTTGTTGGAGTTCCTTAGCATGGCTACGTGTAATAGGTCCTTGAAGTGCATTAGCTTGTGTATTTGATGCTTGGTCTTGTGTAACTCGTGGGATGTCCACATCATCCTCCCCCTCTTGAAAAGGAGTCATCCTCGACTCTGTTATGTAAGTGTGGCTTGGCATGTGCACATCATCCTCCTCCTCTTGAAAAGGAATTGTCCTCGACTCTATTGTGCAAGTGAGGCTTGGCATGTGCACATCATCCTCCTCCTCTTGATAAGGAGTCATCCTCGACTCTATTGATCCAAATAATGGAGCTAGGTCAGCATCGTCGAGGAATGTTGCTGCATTGTACTTCCTTTGCATATGAATCTTCTTTTTCTTTCAAGGACAATCAACAACCCCTTTATGGTTGAAATGATTCAAATGAAGATTTGTTGGTGTTGTGGCATTTATTTCCTCCAATATTCCAAGGTGTCTCAATCTGTAATCATACAATCCAAATAGTAGCTTTGCCATAGGAAAATAAGAAGGATGGAAGTTTAATTTAGCTTTCACCTTGGATAGTTGTTTGACAATGATGGCTTCTAATGTCCATAAGTAATGCTGATCTTTCTCTCCCTCTTGAGGAGAAGCTACTCCAAGCTTTTCATAACCTGAATAAAGATTGCGCAAAAGAGCAAAAGTATATGCATGGTATATGAATAGGTCATTTGTTTTGTCATTGTCTTTGTTGCGCAAAACACCATTCTTAAGAAAGGAAAAACTGCATAGAGTTGGTCCATATGTCACAATTATCATGATGTTCACATCATTATTCTCCCTCCCTTGGAAAAAAGTCGACCTCGACTTTTGGTTATACCACAATGATTATTAGCCTGAAACATTGTATTACCAACTTTCATCTTACCATGATGAAAAATCATGATTGACTTTTGTGTACCTGCAAATAATTGATTGGATGGGAGAACGAAAATTTCATGCAAACAACACAATTGATTTAACATATCCAATTTCACCATTCCAAGATCAAATTGTTCAAAAGATGGTGATGAAACATTCATAACAATCCCAAAGTTTGTGTTGCTCAATTTATGGACAAGTTTAGATGTATACCCTTCAATTGCAATGCTCATGGATGTGGATAGTTGCTTTTCGAGTCCACAGATTGCACTTATTTTCCCATGAGTGTTTTCTTTCAGTGGATTAGATAAACAAGGGAAAGACATTGAAGGTTCTGAATTACAAGCACTAAATAATTGAGTCATCTCATTAGGAAAATATAGATCACAAGAATCAACACAAAACATGTTTGACTTCAAATCAGCAAGCTTGTCACTCATTATGCAAATGGCATGAACATAAAATGTATTTACAACATGTTCTCCAATTAAAATAAATGTAAACTTGCAACTATTAACAGTATTCAAGGATCTTGAAGATGTTATCTCCGAAATATTTTCAAGCATATGGTTGAGATCAGTAGGCATAGCAAGCTTAGTATAAAACAAGCAGTTGGTAGGAGATCTTTTTTCAAAGAATTCAGCACTAGTAGTCAAATAAATAGGGTGAAGTTTATTAGATTGTAGAACATTACATGGATCAATAAAAGTATAGATGTTATCACCATGATCATATGCAGCACTTGTATGAACATGTGGTTCAATCAAATCTGCACTAAGGTTTTGATTATGTCTTATTGCTGAAACAGTAATATCATGAGTATTCATTTCTATGTTACAAAATTTATTTACATGCACAGTATTAGATATATGGGTGTAAAGTATCATGTAAATCAGCCATATCAAAGCATAGAAATGATAATGTATGACTAAACATTGGTTATCAACTTGCAAACTTTCAGCAAAGGTATGATCATGTAACACTACCAAATCAGCAAAATATTATGGTCAATTTTATTTGAAACATGTGTTTTATCACAATCACTCAACACTATATTTCGCATATTCAAATCTGAATCATGTTCGGTACATTTTATAATTTGTGGTAGTGCTAGTATCATGGATGACGTTTCTGAAATCTTACCAATTGCCTCGTCAAGTTTAATGTTTTGGGCTGCATACAATTGGTTTGGATGATTGGCTACCTTCTCATCTCTCTCAACAAGTATGGTGGCATCATGAACAGCCATGTCTTCCTCATTTTTATTGCAAACCTGCACACTTGGAAAGAAAACACTAGCGGTAGAGATGAGAGTGTTAGTTTCAAAAGTATCCTCACAGGATTTGTATTCAAACTCTCTATTGGTCTATGGTGTATCCCTCACATTTTCATTATTTGGACTCTCAAGGTCATAGTGGGTGGAATCACACAACTCACTTTTGGTTTCACTCTCTCTCAATTTGGCTGTGTGGCCCTCATTCTCACATAGGTCTTGATGCACAATCACTTCAACATCTTGGGATGCAACATATGCATACGTATCATACTTCACCATGTTCTGTGAAGGCAATGGAGCAGCAGTTGTTGCAAAAGAACCAAGAATTAAATCTTCCTCAAATGCTACTGAACTTGCATCAGTTGAATGAGAAGCATTTGCATTATTATTGCCTTCAATCTGATCCTTATGTTGCAAATACAATGAAATTTCAGTACCTTTGTCCATGGTCATCACCTGATCTTCTTCATCGAAAATTGGAGGCTGATCATACTGCACCATATTATTTTCTTCAGTAACTTGTAGCACATCAAAAGAAAAACTAGAAGAAAATGTCATGTTAGAAAGAGATGTTTCCTCACAAGACTCCTCTTCTTTGCTCAATTTTTGTGTATCTCTCTCACATATGGTGGATTCTCTCATATTTTCATGTTGAACTCTCACACTCAATTTTTGTTGGTGGAACTCTTCCTCACATATGGTGGAGTCACTCTTCTTTTCATTTTGAACTCTCGCACTCAATTTTGGCTGGTGGCACTCCTTCTCACATGGGTGCTGCTGATCATAGGAACTTCTTGGTGTCTCTTGCCGAATTTTTCTTTTTGTGAACACACAATAATCTTTAGCACCAATCAGCGCATGAGGGCGAGAACTATGCCCTCGAGCACCTTTCCCATGCAGTCCTCTATGGTCAAAATGACCATCATGAAGGTTTTTGACACGTTGATGTCGTACCCCACTATTTGAGATTGGAAGACGTTCATCGAACATCCTCTCCCTGGCTGCCACAAGTGAGTTTTCAAAGTGATGTAATTCAGCTCGAGAGATTGGTGGCTCTTTTCCTCTATGTCTACCACCACAAAAACTTGGATTGGATCCTGCCATGTTAGGATATTGCAAGAGAAAGTGGAATAGGAAAAATTATATAGAATCTCACAACCTCACCTCTTACACACCCAAGTTCTTACCCGTTCTCAAGGACCGTGAGTGTGCTTGTGTGGCGTAACCAAACCCGTGATTAAGCGGTTGAAAGGATACAAGACGAGAGGTCCAGTTTCAGATTTTGTGGAGCTATAGGTGGCTGATCAAGGGAGGCTATGGTACAGAAACAAAGTGCAACAAACCGTCCAAACAAGATGTAAATGTTGCTGTTCGGTGCACCACAAACTTGAACTTTCAGATATAAAACTTTTGATTACACAATCCGCAATACAGCCCCTTTCAACTTTTCTTTTCTTTCTTTTTTTCTCTTCTTTTTTTGCTCCTTCTTTCACACTTTTTTTTTCTGATTTTTTTACTAACAGCAAACACAAAACAATCTAAGAGGGGTGCGGATAAAAAATTAAACAAGAGTACGGCGGAAGAACAAAGGCGGTGACTAGCAACACGATGAACGAAATGAACACAAAGTAACAGTACCAACAAAATGGCTATAGGATTTTTTGTATGGCTTTTCAGTGGACTGTAGGACATGAACAAAAATGTATATGATGGATGAAACTAGTAACAAATTGTAAAGGATGGGAGGGTGGGTAAAAACAAAACCTACTGTGACAACGATAGCTCTGATTACCACTTGATTAGTGCGAGGGTGGGTAAAAACAAAAACCTACTGTGACAACGATAGCTCTGATACCACTTGATAGGTGCCGATTTGGATCAGCACAAGGGTGGCCCGACCTTCACAACAGTAGGTTCACGAACAAGGACAAATTACTGTAAAACAGTGGGGATAACTAGCTTTATACCTGACCAAGGTTGGTTATGACCAAGCGACGGGGAGAGAGGCACCGAAACCGCGAAGGACTTCGACTCAATCTCCGAACGACCGCAGAACCACAAGACGGAACTAATCCACACAATACGGCGCAGCCGAATGGAAGCCGTAGAGCACGAAGTAGGGGACCTCAGAGAGATCTCTTCACAAGTCCTCGAAGAACAAGGAAGAACAAGGGGTGTGCAAGTCACTCAGCAGCATCGGCTGCGACAAACCATATCAGGCTATCAATTCATGATTATCAAAAACTTAGTTTTCAGTAGTACATAGGGGGGTATTTATACTAGGAACAACCCTCCTAGATGGGTGTGAATTCGAGATGGAAATGAGAAGGCTAAGCATGTGAAAAGGCTCCCCTGAAATCAACTCCCGAGGTGGACTCGTGTGGCTGTTGACCTTCTGTGCAGCCTCCACTAAATCTATCATAACTCTTTATTGGAAAGTTCAATGGACATGCGGTTTCTTGCATTGGAAAGTTGACTTCAAGCACGTTCCATCAAGTACTCGTGGAGCTCCAGAGACGTCACGACCAAATAGTTATGGTCGATTCATTATGCAGGTCTGAAGTGGAGATCTGAAGCGAACTTCCTGGATCCTTGTTCCGAACGGGTGATTCTTGGTTTCCAAGCTTGTCCAAACAATCGTCCGAACAGAATCCTCCTGGATCCTTGTTCCAAACAGATGATTCTTGGTTTCCAGGCTTGTCCGAACAGTCGTCTGAACTGAATTCTCCTGGATCCTTGGTTTGAGTTGGTGATTCTTGGTCCGACTGTTTCTTGTTGTTTACTTCTTCTCCATGTTTAGTTGTACCGTCCTCTTCATGCATATTCCTAAGGACAACCAAAGTACAACTTTTAGGTAGTATAACATTCTCATATATTTTGGAATTAATTTCAGTAAGGAAAGAATTCACCTTTTGTTGGAGTTCCTTAGCATGGCTACATGTAATAGGTCCTTGGAGTGCAGGAGCTTGTGTATCTGATGCTTGGTCTTGTGTAACTCGTGGGATGTCCACATCATCCTCCCCCTCTTGAAAAGTAGTCGTCCTCGACTCTGTTATGTAAGTGTGGCTTGGCATGTGCACATCAATAGCAAATCAATAAGTATGAAAACCGCCATTTGAAATGGTGTTCAATGATAACATTTGTAGTAAAATCAAACGAGCTAGTGTTTGTTCTGTCACATGATCACCTCAATCTACCTCAATATCTGGATTATCAACCACCAGTCAGCGATACTTTTCTCTCAGAACAAATCAGCATATGCAACCAGCCATTAACCAAGCAGCGGTGTTCTGGCTGCTAGAACAAATCAGCATCAGCCACCAGACAACCGAACAGGTTAAAAAATCGACGGGTGGAAGGTTGCTAGTTCCTGGTGAGCCTCATGAGGAAGCCACCATTTGAACTGATGGTAGCTTGTTGTTAATGGCTGGTTGAACTGATGCCTAGGACACATACCATCATATCAAGTAGTGAAAGGTCTATTGATGTAACTCTCAATTGATAGAACCCGACTCACAAGCCTTGTTCGTTTGGCTAGTGACTGGTTGCTGGTGCTAATTTGTTCCGAGAGAAAAGTACTGTTAGCTAGTGGTTGGTGGCTGGTTTGTTCTGAGAGAAAAGTACTGTTGTCTGGTAGCTGATAAGTCAGACGAACAGGGTGTATATGCCTAAGTGCTACAGGACAAATACTAACCAGATGGAAAGTTGCTAAAAAGTAAAAATAGAAGAGAAAAAGGGCATCTCATATTCATATAGGAGCATTGTGCATGGCCTCCAAGAAGTGAAAGAGGGAATCATCTAGAGAGTAGATGATCTCAAATTAACATATTGCACAATGAGCTAGTCCGAGATATTTTTTTTAAGAAAGGCGTGAAACACATACTTACCATCCCATCAAGCAAAGAATAGAAGACACAATTTCCTAGCACTATGATATGAAGGGCATCTTCTTGGTAAAATCATCTTATTACCATCAACAACTGCAACCGAAGCAAGCAGGCTTGTCCAACTCCCCAGCGAACCTAGATAAATCGCTCCATTGGCTACAACTGTGGAATTTCAAGCGCCAACCAAAAGTGAAGTGGTTCAGTGGCATTTGATGAGGACATCACCAGCTCAGATGTGACCATATTAATGGATTGTAAACAAAAGGTGAATCGATCCTATATCATGATTATTGTTTCTATATTTGATGAATTGTTGCTGCACCATGATATTTGTTCATTATCGTTTTCAAAAATATGTACATAGATCAAAAAGAGTGCTAGACACACATGGAAGGCATGGAGGACCAAAGAGGTTGATTGGGGACCAAGTCCAAGTGTTTCCCACGTCCTCCATCAGCCCATCACGTCACTTGTGGCCCAAAGATGGAAGAAGATCAAGTCCAACACGTTTTGGACGTTGGATTCGAACTGCATGATTGGGCCAACTTGCAACGGACACCACGACCTCATACGGACTCCGTTTGGGACGTTATTTATATGGTTGGAACGAAAATTTCATAGAGCTTCTAATGGAACCAGTCTCATATCGAAATTACATCTGAGTCGACGGGAATCGCCAAAAGAAGTAGACGTCCAGAATCTGTCAGGGTGCTGCGTCACCGTCTTTTGGGTCGTTGGCCCGTGTATTGTGTCGGAGCCCGTAGGGGCGCGTCCTAGGGTTGGGGCAGGACCCTTTCCCTCTTGTGGTCATCCTCCCCCTCTCATATACAGCTTAGCCTTCATCTAGAACACTCGGGTTTTGTTTTGTTGAAAGTTTAGCCATTGCTACTTCCTTGTAGACGCGTGTGTCGGCTAGATCACCCGTTCTACCTAATTCGAAACCCCAACTTTGAGATATCAGATAGGTTTCCATCTCCACATTTGCAATTGAGTTGCTTGTTATACTTGTTCTTGCTTGTTCTTCGATTGCTTGCAGGAACAGGTGCCCTAGTGGCGGTTGACGCGCTCCACAAGATCGCAGCAGCCATAGGAGGTGGTGTATCGGTTGCTAAGGCGCATCCTTGGAAAGGTTGTAGTTGGGCCGTGAACGTCATCTCCTCCAATCGAGTTATCCCCCACGTCTCTCATCGAAAGATCGGCCACAAACCCTAGCGGGTTCACATCACTTGGGAATCAGAGTGAGGTTTATCCGTGAGAGACTATCAATCTATTAATGTTTTTATATTTCCTATAGTCCAGAAAAGCCAAAAAATAGATCAGTTTACCTGCAATCCTATACACTTTTTGAGCCTTTACTAGTACTGCTTAGTTAGGGCTTGTTGAGTTTTTGGTTGCAACGGTTGTGTCGAGTTGCTGGTCTTAGTGTCTAATCCTTTAGAGTTTTGAGTTCTATCACGTTTTGGTCACCACAAGATCCTTTATCATCATATACTTTGGTGCTGCATTTTGGCCACCACGGTTCCAAATTAAGTCTGATTCAAGTGTTCAAATACAATCCGGACAGCTTATCTTTTTATCTTTCCAATGGATCTAGCCTTGTTCACTAGTAGAAATGTTAACATCTATGACGATTTGATAGTGATGTTACATTTATTCATCATGGAAGTGGTCTCTACCGTGATGAATTTTTTAACTTTGTCACAGATAACGAGTGACAACGCCAAACCACTAAAAATAATGACCAAACGCAGTGAATCGTCACCAAACAACGAACCTGTTCGTCACAGATGAATCGTTCCAGTTCTGCCTGTGAGGAACCAATGATGAACGCAAATGGACGTCACAGAACAACAACGTTATTGTCACAAAACAACTTGAAAAAAATAACATAGATCTGGTCGCAATTGCAACACGTGTAATTGTGGGTCCGACTATGGGTCCGGGTCCTGCATACGTACCACCATCCATTCCCACGTGGCTACGTGGGCTCCACCGTCGCATGGTCCCACCGGACAGAATCGGTGGGCCACACAAGTGGGCCCGGTCGTATGGCGACGTAGCAGTACACGTCAGCATGACCCCACCATTGTGGTCCCACTGCCATGTGGCAATGTGGGCCCACGACCTCTTGGTCCAGCTGGACAGAATGGTGGGCCGCCAGCCCAGGTGCATTGGGCCGGCCTTCTTTTCGCTTTTCAGAAACGGTGGGCCACCAGCCCAGTAGCATTGGGCCGGCCTTCTTCATTCTCCGTCACCCTGCAACCAGGCCAGGGTAGCCGGCCTACAACCAGCCCAGTAGCATTGGGCCAGCCTTCTTCGTTTCCCTCAGGTTTTTATTCGGCAAAAAAGGTGCTTTCCCCAAGATTCGAACCGGAGACGGGAGGACACCAGAGAGGAAGTCTTACCACTGCAGCATTCAATATTTTGTGTTAGAGAAGTACATATTTATTTATTTAACGTGTAGAACATGAATTCCCATGTTCAATAAACAAATAGACTGAAACTCAAGTAGACCGCAACACACCCGGCGTCGTGAAGACAACCTTGCGGGCGGCTGCTGCGTGGCGGCGTCCCCGGCGGGCGGACGGAGGCTGCTGCATTGCGGCGTCCCCGGCGGCCGGATGGAGGCGTCCTCGGTGCACTTCGGCGGCGTCCCCGACGCACTGCAGCTGCGTCCTCGGTGCACTACGACGGTGTCCCCACAGCGGTAAGGTGATGGCTCGGTCCCACGACAGCGTACCCGCAACATAGACTGCAGGTTAGAATTCAACTTTAGAGTTCAACTCTAGATTTAAAATCTAGTTAGTACCCTGTGTACTAGAATGCATTTCTTCTCATGCTTTTGGTCCAAAAGTAATGCTTTTCCTTAAATGTAGCTAGTAGAACTAGTTAGCAGGAAGACATGGGCTTGCTGGGCGATTTGGGAAGGTCTATAGTCGATGAATAAAATTTGTAGAGATTCAGTACATTTGCATGCATCCATATTCTGAACCTTAGCTGTAATGGCAGAAGTTTGGAGCTCTGAAATCCGTTGTAGTGCCTCAAATTGCCTAAATTTATAAGGAAACCTGTGATGTGTAGGGTGGTTTTGTAACTTGATCTGGAAACCTGTGATCCATAGGGTGCCATGGCTGAATTCTTTTACATTGAGTCTATGCTGTTGTGTTGCTGTGTTCCCAAAGTATACTTGTTGTTGCATCTCCCTTTCCCTTATATTACTGCCTTTCTCAAAGTTTACTTGTGTTATTGTTTTCTAAATTTCCACATGTATGCCAAAATAGATGGATCGAAGTTGGGTTCATTTGAAACCATTCACACCTACCTACATGGACGGAGTGGAAGAGTTCATGGAATTTGTTAGAGGAAAATACCCTGAAGAAAGCAAGATAAAATGTCCATGCTGTAGATGTGTTAATCAAGTTTTACGGCATCAGCAACAAGTGAATGACCATATACACATCTTTGGAATGTCGCTTGCTTACACTCGCTGGATTCATCATGGGGAGTCTCCTGGTGCTGAAATTATTGAGTCCAGAGAGGAGGAGGTGCACCATGACAAATATGATTATGATGAAGGGATAAATTTGGGCAAGGATGATGGCCAAGATGATGACCTAGATGATGATCACAGAGTCACAGAGATGCTGGCAGATTTGTGCACATCATTAGAGGCAAATGGAGGGAATCCAAGGTTTACCAAAGTTCTAGCTGATGCCAAGCAGCAACTGTGCCCAGGATCAGAGCATTCCAAATTCTCCTTTCTTGTGAGACTTCTTTATATCAAATCTCGCTATCGAGTTGGCAGTACAACATTTAGTGCATTGATGAAGTTATTGTCCCAGGGATTCCCTCAGTGTGAATTTCCAAGTTCTTATGATGAGGCGAAGAAGTATCTTGGTGAACTAGGCCTTGCATATGAATCAATCCATGTGTGCAAGAACAACTGTGTGCTGTTTCGAAAGTATAAATTGTTTGACAAGGATTATTCCAAGCTAGAAGCATGCCCAATTTGTGGTGAATCTAGATGGGAAGATGGCGATGGAAAAAGGTGGGTTCCTCATAAGGTCTTGAGGCACTTTCCCCTTATAAAAAGGCTGAAGAGGATGCTTGCAATGAAACGAACAGCTGAGGAGACCAAATGGCACAAGAAGGGTAGGAGGCCAGTCAAGAATGTAATGAGCCATCCAGCTAATGGGACGGCTTGGAAGTATTTTGATAATGAGTTTAAAGATTTTGCAAAGAAAGCGAAGAACTTGAGGCTTGCCTTAGCTACAGATGGTTTTAACTCATTTCGCCACATGAGTACTCAATATAGTATGTGGCCCGTGCTTTTGACACCTCTAAACCTACCGCCATGGGAATGTGTCAATCTAGCAAATTGCTTTATGTCTTTGCTCATCCTTGGTCCATCATGTCCTGGAAAAGATTTTGATTTGTATTTGGAGCCTCTAGTTGAAGAACTGCTTGAACTCAGGAGTGGAGTAAGCACTTATGATGCCGTGAGTGGTAAAAAGTTTGATCTTCGTGCCGCTGTGCTGTGGTGCATACACGATTATCTGGCGCTGAGCACCTTGTCGGGGCGAACAACTAAAGGCTATCATGCTTGTATGCACTGTGACAAAAATCTGCTATTACGTTGTTGACACTCTCTAGCATCGCACCAGGTTTATATCCCCGGCAACGGTGCCAGAAAGCTTGTTGGCACTTGCTAGCGTTGCTACTAAATATGCAACGATGCCAGAAGGCCTGTTGGTATAAATAACGATCACAGAAAAGTCCGCAAGCGTACGGATACCGATGTAGCTTTCACCCAGGAGTATTCCAGGGTATCAAATCCACAGGGAACGTGTGTGCACTAGTGAAGAATCAAGGTCGACCTTCGACGAGAGAAGATATGATAATAGTGTAGGAGAGGTAGAGAGGGTTTCGAAGAATTCCGGATACTAAAGATAAGATCAGCGTTTGCTACGATGCTTGCTTCGAGACGCTCAACCATCCTAACCCGGAAAGGGATGAGAAGGGGGCTAGGCAAGCCAAGCAGGGGTCCTACTGCGCTCTAGTGGATCTCACGTGGTGGACTACGTAGGCCGTCAGGGCTGTCACCACCTGGGGCTACCACAACAATCTGTGCCACTAGGTGTACTCCAAGGTAGTCGCAAGACTAGACACCACGTCTACTCTAGTGACTACTATTCTAGCTTTGCAATTACTAGAACACTAATCAAAGCAAGGATCCCACAAGCATAAATAGTAAAGCCGAAATTAATTAAAGAGATCCAGAATGCCTAAGAGTTACCCGGATGTTACTCGAAGTTGAGCTGCATCCGCCGAGGTACAAGAGAAAGGGAGGAAGCCGACAACTCCAGCTTCTCCCGGACTCGCACCTCAACTCTCACCTAATTCTAACACTAATTTTGGTAGGGCTTCGCCTTGATCTCTGCTTCTCTGTTCGTCTTTTGAAGTGAGGAATGGGGCTTCTATTTATAGGGGAGGAAACTTGGAGAAGTGGAGGACCTCCCCCTCTTTCCTAGGGCCAAACTGACCCCCCAGGGGTGGTAACGCATCGGGCACGGTGTCCTGGAGGTGGTGGAGCAGAAAACCGGAGAAAAACTGGATCTTAGGGCGGCCTTGAACCGGAGCTAAACCAGCCGCTGGGTGCCTGAATCGGACGGAAAAAGCAAAAACAAAGCGGCCTGGGCGTGAACCGGTAGCAGACCGCCAACCGCCTCACCTCGCGCCACTGCGCGGCTGCCGCGTGTCCCAGCCCGGCTGTCCGCACCTGCGCGAGCCGCACGGCCTCGCTCGCTCGTGCGCGAGTGCTCCGCGGTGGGCCGCAGCTGGCTGTGTGGACTGCCGGCCTGTAGGCCACTTGCTTGCCAGGGCCGTGATGGGCTGCCTTTGCTGGCCGTGTTGGGCTGGATCGCACCGATGCGGCTGGGCCGCTTTGCACGGTCGTGTGTGGGCCTCCGGGGTGCTGATGTCAGCACGACGTCAGCATCCCACATTATTTTCCTCCTTCAATATCTTTTTCATATGAGCTCCAAAGTAGACAAATAATATATCCATTTTAATCGTCTTGACGAGCTCGTCACAATGGCGTAGTCCAAATCGGTGTTTGAGGTTGTTTGTGATAATGCCATATTTTATTCTTTATTCGCTCATTTGCACTTGCAACCAAATATACACCAAAGCTTGTGGAATTTGTTAGATTATAACCCTATAGCTATGGTGCACACTCTCATGGAGTAATTTTTATCCGAAGTTGATGGTCAAAAATAGGGACTTAACGACCGTCAACAGACGTGCACTGAGGGGAAAAATTGGGTACATTGGCTATCACCGTTTTCTTCCAAAGGAGCATGCTTGGCGGAGAAGCTGGCTTTTGATGGCTGCCCTGAAACGAGGGATGTGCCGGGTAAGTTCAGTACTGAAGAGATCCTTGAGCATCTTGAGAAAGTGAAACATGTGAGGCCAGGAAGGCATCCAGCACCTCCACCCAGGAAAAGGAAGCGTGGGGAGGATAGCGGGCCTAGAATTTTTAGTCGCAAAGTTTTGTTGTGGATGCTGCCATATTGGAAAGATTTGCTGCTGCCATACAATCTTGATGTTATGCATATAGAAAAGAACATCTGTGAAAACATCCTTGGCACATTACTAGAAATTCTGGGCAAGACCAAAGACATCGATAATGCAAGGTTGGATTTGCACGATATGGGCATTAGACATGATCTGCACTTGCAACAGGATGGCAACTTAGTTGTGAAGCCAGACACTTTCTATGTATTGAACAAGGTAAAATAAAGTTAAATTTTGCAAATGCCTCAAAGATGTGAAGTTTCCAAATGGGTTTGCAGCCAACCTAGGCAGATTAAGTAGTGTAGATGGTACTAAGTTGCAGGGCCGGTTGAAAACACATTGTTGCCATGTACTACTGCAAAGGATCATACCTGTTGCATTAAGAGGATTGGTAAGGAAAGATGTGTATGAAGCAATTGCAGAGCTCAGGAACTTCTTCAGAGAATTTTGTAGTATAAATCTAAGGATAGATGTGGTGGAAAGATTAAAGCTCAAAATCCCACTAATCCTTTGCAAGCTGGAGAAAATATTCCCGCCAGCCTTTTTTGATGTCATGGTGCACCTGGTTGTGCTTCTACCTGATGAGGCATTGCTTAGAGGGCCTGTTCAGTATGGATGGATGTACCCAATAGAGAGAAGATTGGGTACTTTGAAGAATTTTGTGAGGAACAGGGTTAGGCCGGAAGGATCAATTACGGAGGCCTACGCTGCAAGTGACACCTTGACATTTTGTTCGAGGTATATGCAGGATGTTGACACCAAGTTCAACCTGGATGTAGTTGATGGGCCATTAGTTAGTGACACCTCAATTTTCATGTGTTGGGTACTTTAGCATCACACGAATAAATCCGTAAGCGCACAGATACCGTTGTAGCTTTCACCTCAGAGTATTCCATGGGTATCGAATCCAAGGGAACGTGTGTGTACTAACTTCGTACTAGTCGGTCCAAGGACACACCCAGATAAGAGGCAAGGATAGAGAGGATTCCTAAAGGTAGAACTATAGATGAGATTAAAGGTCCATCTCCAAATAGAACTTGGCTTAGGGTACCGATAGCCCTGACTTAACAGGCGACTCCAGCACGCGGATCTATGTGGAACGGAGCTCTGACTATATCCAGCCGCGGAGGATCAACGAGGGCCAGAAGGGCTGTCACCACCTCCTGGACTGCCTGATGGGAACTAGGTGGCCCGATCTTCCATCAGGGAAGGATAGCTTTCATTTTGGGCGGGTGTGACACACCGATCCGGCTTCAGATCCAAAGACCCGAATCCCTGCAACCTTAGCACCACAACTCCTCTGGTTATCAACCGTGTCACGATCTGGTTGACCTCGCCAAGAAGGCTAATCCCTGCCTACGAAACGAAGAACACAAGCAAGAACTCGAAACAATGCAGCTCTCAAAATTTGGTGACAAACTGCAGATGAAAGATTAAGCACACGAGTTGGGGTTTCACAAACCGATGAGCGGTGACTGTTCGAAGACAGATTGACTAAAGCAAAACCCAAACCCTAACGAGGGTGTGGCGGCTTCTAATAAAGTTGCTAAGGTCATGTAAGACCCCCTGGACGCGCCCCTATTGGGCCCCAACATGATACAAGGCCCAAAGACCAAAAAACAGTGTCGCAGCGCTGGGACAGATTCTGGACGTCAACTTGTTCAGACGATTCCCATCGACTCTAAATGAATTTGGGCCTAAGTGCCATTGGAAGTGTAATGAAATTATCTTTCCAACCATGTAAACAACACCGAAAACCGAGCCCATATGCAACTTGGGCGTCCGTTTTAGTGAACGCTGCTCCTAGACTCCGAGACGGACTCGAAAACGACTTGATTGGGCCTCCAACTTGGTTTGGACGCCCTTGCTGTCCTCCTAAGGTGGTGGCCAAGGTGGAGGATGTGTTGCACCATTCTTTCTTAAAGTGTTCTCCACATTCTTGAAGCATGCTCCTACTTGGACCGGGGTCCCAAGGGTGAATATCATGGTCATGATGACGACGTCGCTTCCGAATGTTGGACTTTGATGAGCTAGCACTTTGAAACACACCTTCAATCAAATAAAGACATGTACATGTGGAACCAAGTGAGTTTTACCAAGAGTTACTATGCAAATATCGAAACGAGCTCACCATATAATCAATGGTCGTATCCGAAGATGTCATGTCCTCATCACTGCCTCTACCTAACCTTGGGATAAGCCGAACGAATGATAACATGTAGCGTGACAACTGCATCTACGTTGTGGTTACTATCGTAGTCAATGGACTATGACACTCTGTACTAATAGATCTACGACCACGAAAGAGAACTGATCTCACTCACTATAGGTACTACTAGCTTATACTAAAGGCATGCAAGAGAGCACTCGACCCCGTACTATGCTTCCAACATTTACGAATGACTTGCAGCAGACGAACGCATAAACCCAGGATCTATGCACTAGTAGAGGAAAAAGTCTACTCATGCAACCTAGCATAAACTATTAGAAAGGAATCACGAACACACTTTATTCTAATTAGAGCATGCAAGCATATCCACTTTATTCTAATTGACTAGTCATACAAACAGGATATAAACTAGTGCACCTAATCAACTAGTTCGAGAGGGCGTGTTCGTGAAGAACACGCACCTCTAAATGATGAACAGGCGAAGAACACAAGAACATATCACTCAAGTATGAATAACACTTTAGTCTAAATAGAAAACGCGGAAATACTCACTTTACTCTAATTGAAGAACGGAGCATCCATAGAGATACAAATCCCTCTCTCACTCTCCTATTCTCTAATCTACCAAGGAGAGGCCTCTCCTTTGAAGGGAAGCTCTCATCCTTGGGTGAGATGGTGTGTCCCTATTCTTACCCCCCTCTCATCTATTTATATGCCAAGGGAGGCTTGGGGGCTCCCCTTGGCTGCCTTGGGCACCACCTATAGGGTGGTGACATGTGGCGCTGAGGAGTGGGGGCCAAGTTGCTGTATCTTCCGTGAGAAGGAGCTTGAGACGGCTTCCTTCCTGTGTAAGCTACTAAACCTTCCGGTGTAAGCTTCTGGGAAGCTACTCATTGCAGCCACACATGTGCATGCGCCCCATGCTACTGATGTGGCATGGACCTGTGCCAGGTGTGGGCCCTACTGGTGGGTCCTGCGTGATGAGGTGTGGGCCCCAGGTGACGTCTGAGGACTGGAGCGTCCGAGAACCAGTGGATCATCGCTCCCTGGTGTGATGAGTGATTGACAACGTGGTGTGGACTGACTCTTGGCCGAGTATTGTAGGTGTAGGTTGCGGCTTGATTTCCGTTGCTGCAGGTGAAGAGCTGGCGCGAAAGGTCTATGCCTGTGTGGCCTCCAAGGAGTGGAGAGACAAGTAGGCTCGGCTCGATGGACCCGGTGGCCGAACGAGATCAAGTGCGGGCAGCATGGTGGCAAGAAAAGCAAGATGAAGTCATGAACATGAGCCAGTGTAGGGTAGCGGCTCACAACCGGAGTCTACATGCGGAGTTTGGTTGGTTTACTCCACAAAACCAAAACCGAGCCGGGACGACTGTGGCGGCCAAGTCATGAGTGGGATTGGCGTGGAGGCTGCACCTAGTCCGCGGGGTTTGCGGCGGCTCACCACAAAACCGTTGGGTTCCTTGGTTGAGACACAAAGTCAAGACCGGAGGCTCGGCGGGCGGAGACAGGATCCGGGTGCTCCGAGAGAATTCGAAGCGGAGGACACACGTCGGAATCGCAAGGCTTGCGTCAAGTCTAAGCGAGGTGCGGTCGCTGGACATCCATCCGATTGTGCTATGACAAGAATTCCCAAAGAGCCCTTCGGGGGGCGTGTATCCTAGTATTATGTAATAGGGGTAGTTTCGTCTTTCGGTTGCCTCCACATAAACATGGAGTAGAGAGGATGGCAACCATCTCTTGGAACCCTAGCTCATTTGCTTTCTCATTTTCCCTTCCTATTTTCCTTAGGATTTTCTATAGGACTAGCTTGAGAGCTTCACGGTGAGATCTTTATAGAGGGATGGATGATCGGGAGGCAAGCTAGTCCTTGTATGAATCTTTCTTGGCATGTATAGAAGATTCAGTGTGATTCCTCAAGGCTATTTATTGTCTCTCTCGTTTTCCCTTTTTGGTGATTTTCGAAGCTCTTTCTTGGGATTTTCGTGAGAAGCTTTTGGAGGTGTTTCTTTGTGGGATTTGTTTTCGGAACCACACCTGAGGTTGGTGTGCCTCTTTTATTGGTGATCTTGCCCCTCAAATCCCGTAGGAAGGCCTTCGATTTTGGTGGTTTTCGAGTTCTTTGTGCTCTTGAGGTAGAGGCACGAGATTTGCGATTCCGGGAGTTGTAGGGAGTTAGAGGCCGAAATTTTTGGGGCATATCTTCCCTTTAGGGTGCTCATCATCTCCCCAAAATTTCGTCTCAAGACTCAAGTGGTTTGGGAGATCCATTGATCAGAAGGTTGAGGCTATTTCTCGGCTGTGTTGTTTCGCACCTAGTGGACCGTCCGCGAGGTCACCGCAGACCGTCCGCGAGGTGCATGACTACCCAGCTCTTCTTCGTGTTCGTCGTGAGTTCTTGAGCTCTTTTGTTCGATCCATTTTGTCAGTGGATTTTTGGTGCACAAAGTTTGCGGACGGTCCGTACTAGAGTGCCGGACGGTCCGTGTCGGGGCGGATGGTCCGCGGGTCCATCACGGATGGTTTGTTTTTCTCAATGCACTACTGGAGGTTCGGGAGGCTATTTCGGATGGTCCGCCCCCTACCCGCGGGCAGTTCACCACCCCCACACGGACGGTCCACCCGGCACCTCGCAGAGTGCCTAAGTCCTTTGCTTCTGAGTTGTGCTTCCGCTTTGGATTGGTTTGGGACTTGTTCCTAGGGTTGGTAGGTCCGTCGTGACTATGTGACCTTGGCAAGTTCGTGTGGGAACCCTTGTTTGTGATTTCGGGACATAGTCGTGCTCATCTCTTCGAAGAAGAATTTTTCTCGGTTGCCATTCACTCCCCCCGCTCTCTGGTCGCCTAATCGGTCCTTCAATGTCATCTATCCTTTGTTTATTTATTTCATATCTTTCTCATACGGACTCCAATTTAGACAAATAATATATCCGTTTCAATCGTCTCGACGAGCCCGTCGCAATGGTGTAGTATAAATTGGCATTTCAGGTTGTTTATGATGACGTCCTATATAATCCATTAGATCAGTTGCTCTCAACTGTACCATCTAATGTGTATTTCGGTGCGTCCTGCAACAAAAGCTAGAGACACCAACACTTGTGGAACTTGTCAGTATAAAATCCTATTCTAGTGTTGATGATCACTTTTCATTTATTTTATGCAGGAGTTGACAGCATAAAAGTGGTACTTAACAGCCGTCAACAACACCCCCACACTTGACCTTTGCTCGTCCTCGAGTAAAGGAGAACAAATCAAGGTGAGACACGATATCCAAACTTATGAAGCAGGCATAAGAGATATTCCAAACCATACCTTGTACCTGTGAACTTTGTGGAGTGTCTATCATGCCATCTTGGGTAGTTGAGGAATGTAATAGTCATGAACCAAATCACCCCTGCTCACCATGTCAAGTAACTTCGGGTTTACAATAAATTTTCAAAACAAACCTTGCTTGGATCCTCATTTGATTCTATCAGATCGCTCAATGTGTATATGTCCTCACCAAGGCATTAGATTTGCCTTTTTTCATCCTACATCTAATGATGGCTATATGTGGAGCTCAAAGTAGGATAAAAGATAAAGCATACTTGCATCACATCTATTGCAAAGTCAAAAACCGGATCCAAGGAGAAAATCAAGTCATACAATCAGATCAAGATGTGCACATGTATGGATGTGATGGATATGGTAAGGTGGATACTAGGCTCGGAATGGGTGCTAGATATTACCAATGTATGATGAATGTTGTGGTGATGGTAAGGTGGACACTAGGCCCGGAGTGGGTGCTAGTTATTACCATCAAATTTATTAGAACTCCTTTTTGCATGATCACATCTCTCTCCTTTTCGACATGGGCTATCCTTTCTTTCTTTCTTTTTTTTTCTTTTTTCTCCTTTTTTTATCATGCCTTGAGCATGTGTCTCTTTCTTCTTGTTGTTTTTTGCATAGCCCATGTCTCTTTTTCAAGGACACTTTTGGAGAGAGAGAGGTCACACCACATACAGAGCTTTTTTATGGGATGAATGGACGGTACAATGCTAACTTCCAGTGTAGAAGCATAGCAAGGGGATATGGTGGTGTGCACATGAACCTTGACCATGAAAGCATGAAAAGAATTCTCACGAGGGTCACAACAATTTGACAAATCTCAATGCAATAACAAGCAACATATGGATGAAGGGTTTTCATGATAACTAATCATATGGCTTTGGTAGGACTTTGGCATATCAAAGAGGAGCTTTGCAAAGGGTTTTCAAGTTTTCAAAAAAAATTCCCAAGCACTCAAACTATTAGAGAGAAGGTCATATCATCAAATAATATCACAAACACCAACTACTTAGATGAGCATGAGTTCCCTAATGATATTTGTTCACAAGCATCAAGATAATAGGTGAGAAATAAAACGTATGCACACCAACCATAGGAAACATGTAGAGCATGTAGAGCATGATTCCATGAGTTTAATTTTAGCAGATAAGAATTGAAACTCATTCAAACACATGAATCAAAAAGAGTGAGATAAAGGGTGCACATACCATCGCTCCTGAAGAATATGAGAAACAAGGAAGACCAGTGGTGGTTCGCTGACCCATGGGGCAGACAGATCATTCTAGTTTACCTTGTCCCTTGTCATGAAAGCGCAGTCGATGTTTTGCAATGCCTGTGTGAGAGATCTCAAGTGTGGATGTCGGTGATAACCTTGCACTACAAGGTTTTGTAACAAATGCAACGCTTCTGAATTGCAACGCCTAAAATTTTGTTGCTAGAGATGGTTGTATTGCAACCATTCTAAAAAATGGTAGCAATACGTGCCTTTAATACAACGGTTCTCAAGTCATTGCGAACCTTTGTTGCATTTGGTGGATGATATTGCAATGGTGAAAAATAGTTGCAGTAGAATTGATTTTGGTTGCAATTATGTGGTAGTACTGCAACCACGTTTGCGTTAGTTGCATTTGGTTGTGCCTATTGCTACGTTTGTTTTGTGTTGCATAAAATTTCACAAGCGTTGCAAATGCTATATGCTTAATGCAATGAGAACTTTGATAGGCGAAGCAAAAGTGGTTCACAATTGCAACGCTATTTTGGGGTGCAACTGCTACAACTTATTGCAACAAGGACTCTAGGGGGGTGAAGCAAAGTGATTCTCAATTGCAACGCTTTTTGGGAGTTGCAACTGTTACGTGCTTATTGCAACGAGAACTAGTAGCCGAGGCCGATTTGGATTGGGCCTTATATATGATATATTAGGAAAAAATATAATTCATAGTAAAAATTGAACTTAGCTAATTTTGAATTTAGATTTTATTGTAATTATTGATATTGAGAAAAAAGTTTGAATTGGTGGGGAAACAATCTTTCATTTGAGACAAAATAGAAAAAAATAAAAAAAAGTGTCATGGTATGGAATTGAACCAAGATCCTCAATACTACACTAGTATATGACTTACCACTACACTATTATAATGTTAGTGTTAGCTAGCATCGTTCAAGCCTTTTTCATGTTTCTATGTGGTCAACTTATAGTAACCTTATAGATATTAAAATAGAAAAGTTACTTTACAGGATTCTATTAGTTAGTTACATTACACTTGGTATGGTCCCACCAGCTAGTCCCACCTCGACCACGTGGCACTGCAGTCCCACTTTAACAACATTTAAAGCAGTAAATGATTTTAGATGGAAAAGTCATAAACATAAGAGTTATAGAACTCATCAAGATCTACACTTTGTATTATGATCATTTTTGCATTTGACAGATTTTGAACGATTCAATATTGAATTTCAAAAATTTACAAAGAAAAATCAATTTTTGAAACCCTAGATGGTTTCAAGTTTTTTTGTTTTCTGTTTAATGCAACACAGAAATTCTGTTGCAATAGGCCTAAAATGGTTGCAATAGACACAATGTCATGAAACCAAACAATTTTAAATTGTCACCGACCGCGATTGCCATGTCACCCAGCCTCACCTTGAGGATGTGTCGATGCGGTCCCACCTTGAGGACGTGGTGATACGGTCCTACCAACGGTCCCCCTCAAAAAATAGTAATTAAATATGTATGCATAGGCAAGAAAAAATTGAAAAAAATAAAAATTGTGTGGATTACGATTTGAACTATGCACCTCCTACTTCAACTAAAGCACTTTTACCACTACACTACATAACATTTTGTGTCTCTCCATTGCATTCAACATTTTTGTACTTGGTATTGCCACCGGCCAACTGCGGCCGCGCTCGGTCGAGCCCCGGCTGGCCGAGCCACGGCCGGCTACGCCATGGCCCCGGCTGGCTGCAACCTCCCACGCCATGCAGCGGCCGAGCCCCGGCCGACCGTAGCCAGCCGCGCGGCGGCCCCGGCCGGCTGCGCCCTGGCCGCGGCTGGCCGCGCCCTAGCTGCAGCAAGATCGTGGCTGGCCACGGCCGGCTGCACCAAGGCCGTGGCTGGCCGAGCCCCCACAATCCGCTCATGAAGTTCATTAAGATTTATTGGACAACTCTTATTTTTGTCATTTGTTAATCCAACAAAATGGTAATACCATTGTTCACAAAATTAACAAAGGTCACTTATACTCATGAAACCATATGAGTGAGTTGTAAAATTTTTGTCTTCTGTCTAATGCAACACTGAAAAAGTGTTACAATAGGCCTAAAATGGTTGCAATAGAAAAAATGCCAAGAATTTAATTGGCAAAAAATGTCTGCTTGGGGATCGAACCTGAGACCTTTGGAACAAAAGTGACGTGTGCAAACCACTAGGATAAGCATTAGTTTATGTTGTATCAGGGTGTTTTGTTTCTTTTTATTAATTGAACGGCAATAAATCTTTAAAACAAATTTGAAAAGATATGTGGCTATACAATACATTTTGGCTCCATAACCATCCCATAAAAGTTTCAAACGATTTTGACAAAGTGATACTATACATCTTTCACAACTAGGAACATATCTCACTTAGCTACATAGGACTATGTGAGCTATATTTGTCTTTGTGAGGGATATTCAGCAACTCATTATCGAAATCACTTGAATTTTTATGTGACGCTCATACACCAAAATCATGTGGCTACATAACTTTTTAGACTTTTCTAGCCACTTTATGATATTTTCACATTTATTCCTTAGTAATTCAATAAATAATTACAATTATAGCAAAACTTGATCAGAAAATTCCATAGATTCACACAACAACATATTTAAGGTCCATAAGTGTTGGGGTTTGATACCGCCGGCAAGTAATTTTTGGTTAGAATCGTGCGTCTGATCCGGATGGTTGGGCTTAGAGACACCGGGATTATACTGGTTCAGGCACCGAGGGGATGCCCTACGTCCAGTTTGGGAAAGTGTTCTATATGCCCATAGGGGGGCTTGTTGTAGGGGATACAAGCTTAGGTCGAGAGAGGGAAGAAGTCCCAAGTCTCTGTATGTGGGTGAGAGCAGCTGGTGCTCGGTCAGTGTGGAGTGTTGCTTTTTGTCTTGCCGAGTTCGTATGTCTGTGCTCGCATATCCTATTCGTGATGCCAACCTCCTCTTTTATAGTTCAAGGAGGGCCAGCGTACAAAGATCAAGATGGTAAAAACCCATTCTGCTACAGTGCTGCAATAGTGCCAGAATAGTGCAACACCGTGGGCCTTCGTCTCCCGTTGGCGCCGTACACTGCCCCAGCATCGGTAGCCCTCGTAGGGCGGCGTAGCTTCGGCCTCCGTCCCGAGGCGGCTTCTTTCCAACCCAGGGGCTTGCTGGTCTTGCTAGGTCGGGGCTTCTCGTGCAAGCCACGACCTTCCCTCCGATGCTTGATGGGTCGGGTCACGTCGTTCGATGTCTTGCAGGTGAAGGATTTGTGTGTCCTTGGCCACTGTTCAGTATCAGGTGATGGGACACCGGGGCAGCCCGCCTGCCACGCCGGGGAAAATCTCATCATTACCTGAGCCTCTGACAGAGCAGATCCGCGTGCTCCGCTGCAGCTGCACGTCCCATGCGGTGCGGGGCAGCTTCCGCCACGTTGCGGTCCGCCTCCAGGGGGGCCCCCAGGCGTCAGATTACGGCGGAAGGAGCCTTAGGTCATGCGAGGTGGAGCCTCCTGCTGAGGTAACCGGGTTGGTTGCTTGAGTCGGAGGCGGCCCTGCGATAGGGGGCCGAGCTGCTATTCTTTAAAGGAAAAGAGCTGGGCCTAGCCTTGCCGGCTGTCGGTGTTGGGCCTCTGCCGACGCAGCCCACCATTAGTCTTCTTGATTTGGGGTTTAGGGGTTAAGATGATTACCCCTGGTTCAGCCCCTCTTCAGTAGCCCCCGAGCCTAAGGGGGAAAATGGATTTCTCTCTTAGGATCAGAGAGGTTGAGTTTTTGTTTTTCTTCCTCAGTCCGGTGAGGGCGCGCGAGCGCACTCGCCGAGTGTAGCCCTCGAGCTCGTGGTAGAGTTGAGGACTCTGCCACGAGGTGATTTTTTAGCCATCGCGAGTACTAGCTTGCCTTTTGAGACCGACATGGCCGGACAGTGCATTTGACCCGGTCTCACGGGGAACTGTGGCTGACCTCTGTTGATGTGACGGCGAGGCTCTGTGAGGCTTCAATGCACCGCCTAGCGGGGTGGGTGGCCGTTTTAGTTTGTTTTGTAAGCTTAGCCGCGTCCATCATGGCCCTCACGTGGTTGGGCTGTTGCTGCCGTATAAAAGTAGCTCCACTTCGCCCCGGTGAGACTCCATGGTTGCCATATGGAGAGGGAAAGACAGCAGCTACTTCTCCGGTCGTGGGGGGTTCGTCCCCCTGAGTGTAGTGCCATCCTACAAGCCTCCTGATGTTGGTGGGAGTTCAGCGAATGGGGAGGCATGCTAGGGTTAGGCGTTCGGATTTCCGGAGCGATTCACCATGTCGTAGTCCGGGTCTATCCGCTCGGGATCAGAACTTCCTGCCCTTATGCCTTGGGGGTGTAGATCCCCCCTGAGTTTGTTTCGGCCGCCCGCGTCCCTTCTTGAAGCCCCCTCCTCATGCTTTGAGGAGGATGCTTCATCGTCAAGGTCGTGAGCGCGCCGACGACTTCTCAACCCCGGGGGTTGTCGAGTGTATGGCGCTTGGCGGCCGATGGCGGGAGTATGGTGAGCATTGGATCTCTGAGAGTCCCAGCTCATCGTACTGCGCCTACCCTACTCTTGGACGATCGCTCCCCTGAACCCGTGGTGGTGGCGTTGCTCAAGAACTGGGGCGCCGTTTGTCGCGGCATCCCCTTGCCTTGTTTCCTTTTATCTCCTACCCTTTTGGTTGTGATAGCTTTTGCTTAGGTATTCGGAGGAAGGTTACCGTTGAGTCCTTTGAGTAAGGCATTTCATTGTGTTTTGTACGTACGTATATATGTTTTCATTTGAGTTTTGTTGCCGCCCGCCAGAGCGGGTGACTTGAGTTGTTCGTTAGGGGTGCTTGGTTTGCCTCGTGAGCTTAGCGCCCGTTCGTTTCACCTCACGCTGCCCCTTTGTTGGGGAAGGAGGGTTGAGCAGTACCACGGCTTACCTCGATGGTTGAGCCATGGCGCTCGTTGAGCTACTAGCGGGTAGTTCGAGTAAGACCCGGGTCCCGTTCGCGGGGACCCGACAGGATCAGCTGGTGATAGATCTTATCAACCCCTTCGAATATCTCATTTATCTCCAAGGTCATTCGATTGACCTCGGTGGCTCGTTGCCTCCCCTTCGGTGGGGATTCCATGAGACCTTTCGTCTGGGGCTCGAACACGATTCAGGATGCCCATGGCGCTCGTGCGCCTGGGTTTTGGCCGCTTGTGGGCCATCCCTTCTCGTCCCTTGCTCTGGTGATGGCAACGACTTGTTCGAAACCCTTCGCTGGGCCAGCCTTCGAACCGCGTGTCGGCCCTGGGCCCCTGGGGGCTTGCGGCGGGCCGCGTCCTAGTGATTATTTCTCTGACAATGGAGAGATTTTAATCGACTCGGACGGTCGTGCCTTGAATCGAGGTGAATTGTGGCGAACGTGGGAGAGTGCATCGGTCGTGCTCTCCCTGCCGACGGCCCTATAAATCACCCTCCTTCTCAGAGGGTTTCGCCTCATCCTTCTCGCCAGCCCCTGCAGAAGCGTCTGTGGCGATAGTGGGAAAAATCTAGGCGGGTGATTCGGAAGGAGCGTTACCTCAACTCCCATGCCTGTGATGGAGAGGGGGAAGCGCGCCGCGACAGACGATTTGCCGCAGCCGCCATCGCCACACCGCCGGAGGTGTGCGCGGCTTTTTCGGACGACGGTGGTTGTTGTGCCCTGGCCCCTTCACGCCTCTTATTGCCTTTGCCTTCTTTCTTTGTCCGCAGGGGCCCGGGGGGCACATCGGCTTCTAGGGTGGAGCCCCGACCTATTGGTGCGGCCTCTGCCGCCAGAGTGTCTCGAGAGGAAGTCTTCTATCTGACGACGCAGGTGGCCGAGACGGGGAGCCGCCTGGAGGAGGCCTTGCGCGATCGACGCCGACTTGTGGAGGCATTGAATGCTGCCCATGCGGCAATTAATGCTGTCGAGGCGGAGGTCGAGGTGGCCCGCGTTGCTGCCGACGGGGCCGAGGCTCGCCGTGTCGATATGTGCCTTGGGATGTTCCTCGGCTGGCTTACAGAGAGTTGCGGTTTCCTTAACCTCTGCTGTTCTGCAGATACGGAGGACAGGGTGCTGGAGCTTCGGCGAGAGATGGGGGTCCTGCGGCGTCGGGAGTTTGACGCAGAGACGCGTATCCACATTCTCACGGTCGCGGTGCAGGCGGCCGTCGACGTTGTGGCCTCTCCCCCGGCCCTGTTAGTGGACCAGCTTCGAGCATTGCCCAACCTCGTCAGGGGGCGGTGCGCGCCGGGATACGCCGAGGGGCGTCGGAGGCTTTGGGCGCGGCCGACGCACAGTCGGACAAGCCATGGCTCGTCCCGCTGGGGTGGCCCGAAGGTTATGACGCGGAGCGCCGTCGCCTCGACTCGCTGGAGTTCACCACGGTCGCCAATGCCATCGCCGACGGGATCGATGTCGACGAAATCCTCTGTGGCGGTGGCGGTGGCGGTGGCGCTGGCGGGGCCGGCGGTGTGTAGTCGTCGTAGGTCGAGTCCGCCGATGTACACTGCGTCTGCACCTGCTATGTCGGACTTCCCTTTCCTTTAATGAAGTGTTTTCCTTTCCTTTTTCTCTTTTTCCCCTTGACTGCCTGGGCTTTAGGGAAGAGGGAGGAAAAACGAAAAAACACCGTTTTCCTGAGCGGGGGCCCCCGAGCTACAAGGGGTTTGCCAGATGGTCGGGAAATGCCTTGTAGCTAAGGAGGAGGAACTAGGCTACCCTTCCTACCGGAAAAAGGAACTTTTTAAGGGTAGAAACGACGTAGCTGTTCGATGTTCCAGGCATTGGTGATGGGTCAGCCGTCTTCGTCTTTAAGCTTGTAGGTGTCGGGACGCAAAACTTGATCGACGATGAAGGGGCCTTCCCATGGCGGTGATACCTTGTGGCGGTCTTTGTTGCTCTAGACCTGGCGCAGCACCAGGTCCCCAACTTGGAAAGCCCTTTCTCGGATGGTGCGGCTATGGTAACGCCGCATCGCTTGTTGGTACCGGGCCGAGTGCAGCAGTGCCACGTCTCGAGCCTCGTCGAGCTGGTCGATAGCGTCTTCGAGGGAGACTTGGTTTCCTTCGTCAGTATAAGATCGCACCCTTGGGCTTCCATAATCGATGTCAGTCGGGAGGACCGCCTCCGACCCATGAACCATGAAGAATGGGGTGTAGCCGGTGCCACGCGTTGGGGTAGTCCGCAGGCTCCTTAGTACCGAGCATAGCTCGGCCACCCATCTCGCCTTGAACTTCTCGAGCCTCTTGAAGATGCGCGGCTTTAGCCCTTGCAGGATCATTCTGTTCGCCCTCTCGACCTGTCCGTTGGTCCTCGGGTGACTGACGGAGGCCCAGTCTATCCGGATATTATTGTCGTCGAGAAACTGAGGAACTTCTTGCCGGTGAAGTTCGATCCGTTGTCAGTTATGATGGCGTTCGGGATCCCGAAGCGGTAGATGATGTCGGTGAAGAACTCGACGGCCTCCTCCGACCTAACGCTACAGATGGGCCGCGCTTCGATCCACTTGGAGAACTTGTCGATCGCCACGAGTAGATGCGTGAAGCCCCCGGGTGCCTTCCTCAATGGTCTGACCATGTTGAGCTCCCACACAGCAAAGGGCCAGGTGAGGGGAATGGTCTGGAGCCCCTGCGCCGGGAGGTGTGTTTGCCCGGCATGGAACTGGCAGCCTTCGCAGCTTCGCACGATGTTTTTGGCGTCCGCGACCGCTTAGGCCAGTAGAAGCCCTGTCGGAAAGCACTTTCGACAATCGCCCTGGGGGCGACGTGATGGCTGCAAGCCCCCGCGTGGATGTCCTGCAGCAGTTGGCGCCCCTGGTCCGCGAGGATGCAGTGCATGAGTATTCCAGCCGCGCCTTGTCGGTAAAGATCCCCGTCGATGAGCCTGAAGGACTTCGCCCGGTGCGCGATGCGTCGGGCCTCGGTGCTGTCACTCGGGAGTTTCCCCTCCACCATCCATTCCAGGATTGGGATCCTCCAGTCGGGATCTTCAAGATTGGGCTCTGAAGCCTCTCCCAATGCCATGACCTCCTGAAGATCTGGTGGTGAGGGATGGTCGTCCTCTTCGCAATGGATGGACGGCTCTCGTAGGTCGCTTGTGAAGACGCCATTCGAAACTGGTGTCCGGTTCGAAGCTGCCTTTGCGAGAGTGTCGGCCGCTTCGTTGTACTTCCGCAGTACATGCTTGAGCTCGAGCCTGTGGAACTTATCTTCAAGCTCCTGGACGGCCTTGCAGTAAGCCGCCATCTTCAGGTTGATGCAATTGGCCTCCTTCATCACCTGGTTGACAACGAGTTCGGAATCTCCTCGTATCTCGAGGCGCCGAACCCCGATCTCGAGGGCGATCTTGAGCCCGTTGAGGAGGGCCTCATACTCCGCAACGTTGTTTGATACCGGGAAGTGGAGCCGGATCATGTACTCCATGCGCACGCCCAGAGGCGAGATGAAGACGATCCCGGCTCCTCCTCCCTCCTTCGTGAGGGAGCCATCGAAGTACATGGCCCATGTCTCGTGCTCGATCGGGGCCGCGAGCGTCTGGATCTCCATCCATTCAGCGACGAAGTCAGCCAGAACCTGGGACTTGATGGCGGTGCGCGGAGTGTAAGCGATGCTCTGCCCCATCAGCTCCAAGGCCCACTTAGCAATCCTCCCCTCTGCTTCCGGACTCTGGATCACCTCTTTGAGTGGGTATTTCGAAACCACTGTGATCGGGTGTGCATCGAAATAGTGCCTGAGCTTTCTTTTGGAGATCAACACGGCGTAGATGAGCTTCTGAATGTGCGGGTAGCGGGTCTTGGAGTCGGAGAGTACCTCGCTGACAAAGTAGACGGGCCACTGCACCTTCAGCACCTTGTCGGGCTCATCGCGCTCGACCACCAGAGCTGCGCTGACGACCTGAGTCGTGGCAGCGATGTATAATAACATCGGTTCCCCTGGTGCGGGTGCCGTAAGGATTGGTGGCTTCTCGAGCAGCCTCTTGAGGGACTCTAGCGCCTCCTGGGCCTCCGCAGTCTAGGCGAAGTGCTCCGATTTCTTCAGCAGTTGATAAAGAGGCAGACTTCGTTCGCCCAGTCGGGCGATGAATCGGCTGAGGGCCACCAGGCACCCGGTTACTCGTTGGACCCCCTTGATGTTTTGAATCGGCCCCATACTGGTGATGGCTGTGATTTTCTCCGGATTAGCTTCTATGCCGCGTTCCGATACGACGAATCCGAGGAGCATCCCCCTAGGGACCCCCGAAGACGCACTTCTCGGGGTTGAGGCGAACCTGGAATCTCCTCAGTTTCTCAAAGACAGCCGTTAGGTCGGGGACCAGCTCCCCCATTTGCCTGGATTTCACCACAATAATGTCATCGACATATGCCTCGACCAACTGACCGATGAGGTCGCCGAAGAGGCGCTGCATGCACCTCTGAAAGGTAGCGCCTGCGCTCTTCAACCCGAAAGGCATAGAGGTGTAGCAGAAGCAGCCGAAAGGAGTGATAAATGCCGTGGCAAGCTGATCATCCGAGTCCATCACAATCTGATGGTACCCGGAGTAGGCATCGAGGAAGCAGAGGGTTTCGCACCCTACAGTCGAATCCACAACCTGATCTATGCGTGGCAGAGGGAACGGATCCTTCGGGCACGCTTTGTTGAGACCGGTGTAGTCGACGCACATCCTCCACTTGCCGTTCTTCTTTTTCACCAACACGGGGTTGGCCAACCACTCGGGGTGGTAAACCTCCCTGATGAAACCCACCGCAAGGAGATTCTTGATTTCCTCGCGTATGGCCTTTCACTTGTCACCATCGAAACGGCGTAGCTTCTGCTTGACTGGCTTAGAATTTGGCTTAATGTTGAATTTATGCTCGGTGACCTCCCTGGGAATGCCTGGCATGTCGGACGGCTTCCATGCGAAGACGTCAAGATTCGCCTTCAAGAAACACACAAGCGCTTCCTCTTGCTCCGGCTTGAGTGTTGAGCCGATGCGGAGGGTGCGCCCGTTGTCGGATATTGGCACCTCTTTGGCGTCCTTTGTGGGCTCGAACGAGCACGCCGCCCGTTTGGTGGTTTCCGGGATGTCAAGCATTTCCGGAACTGGCTCCTCGGCGAGCTCGTTGGAGCGGATGAGAGAATCCGCGAAGTGGAAGCACTCAGCATCGCATTCGTACGCGTGCTGAAGCTTGGTGCTGATGGTGACGACTCCCTTAGGTCCGGGCATCTTCAGCTTGAGGTAGGTGTAGTTGGGGACCGCCATGAACTTCGCGTACGCCGGCCTCTCGAGGATCGCGTGATATGTTCCCGGGAAGCCGACAACCTCGAAGGTGAGCGTTTCCTTGCAGAAATTGACCTTGTCGCCGAAGGTGACTGGTAGGTCGATTTGTCCAAGCGGGACTGCCTCCATCCCGAGAACGACTCCGTGGAACGGGGTTGAAGACGGGCGGAGCTGAGACCGCTGGATCCCCATGCTGTCGAGGGTGGACATGTAGATGATGTTGAGGCCGCTTCCTCCGTCCATGAGCACCTTGTGCATCTGCTTGGTGCTGAAGAGCGGTGCCACCACGAGGGGGTAAGCCCCCGGCTATGGAATGTGGTCGGGGTGATCCGCCCAGTCGTACGTGACGGCCGTCTCGGACCACCGGAGGTACGAAGGCATGACTGGCTCGGTGTGGTAGATCTCCTACAGGATGTGCTTATGCTTACGCCTCGGAGGGCCAGCGGGCGTCCCACCGAAAATCATCATGACAGCACCATCTTCCTTGGGGAAATCGTCGTGCTCGGTGTTCTTGGCGATGCCGGTGTCGGCCGCGTCTTGCGGCTTATTCTTCCCTCCGAGGTATCTCTTCATGAGGTTGCAGTCCTTCATGGTGTGCTTGACCGGCGTCTCGTGGTAAGGACAAGGTGCCTCAAGCATCTTCTCGAAGTGATCCCTCGGGGGACCAGCCTTTGGCTTGGACGGTCGCTTGTCGGCCGCCGCCACCAGGTTGCTGTTGCGGAGCTTGCGCTCTTTCTTCTTCTTCTTCTCCGGGCGAGTGGTCGGAGCCTCACCCTGCTCTTCCTCGGGCTTCCTCTTGCTGAAAGCGACGGCTTCCTCCCCGTCGGCGTGGTCAGTGGCCAGGTCAAGGAGCTTGCGGATGGTTTTCGGCTTGACTCACCCTATCCGATGGACAAGGGTCTTGCACATGGTACCATCTTGGAAAGCGGTAATGACCTGGTTGTCGGCCGTGTCGGGGAGCTCAGCACAACGCTTGGAGAAGCGACGAATGTAGTCACGGAGACTCTCGCCCTTCTTTTGCCTGCAATGGCGAAGTTCGCACGCATTGCCAGGCCGTGCGTAGGTACCTTGGAAGTGCCCTATGAAGGCGTCCCAGAGCTGGGCCCAGCTGTTGATCCTTCCTCGAGGGAGGTGCTCGAGCCAGGTACATGCCGAGTCAGCAAGGTACAGTGGGATGCTCTTGATGATGAACAGATCGCTGGTCGCGCCGCCATTGTGGCAGGCAAGGCCATAGTCCTCAAGCCATACGCTCGGGTTGGTCTCCCCATCGTACTTCGCGACGGTGGTCGGAGCACGATACCGAGCTGGAAGGCTGCAGCGAGGACGTTGGTGCCGAAAGCCCGCGGACCTCGGGGGTCGGGCGTCGGACTCCGGCTTCGATCCTCACCGCTGTCGTAGCGGCCCCCGCGCCTCTGGCTGTAATCCCTTCGCAGCCGGCTGAAAGGACCTTGTGATGCCTAGAGGGGGGGTGAATAGGATCACTTTAAAATTCTGCAAAAACTTAGCAGCGGATCAGGGACCGGATGACCCGGCACTACTGACCGGATGACCCGGGGGGTCCGGGTCACCCTGGCACTTGTGCCGGATCAACTAGTGCGCAGGGGTAAAACACAATAACTTATGAAGAATGTGAATTTGCAGAAAGTATATGAACCAAACTTAGTGTATTTGATGTGGAAACAACCTGCAACAAAGGATATTACAAGCAACAACACAAAAGAGTAGATCGATTCAAAGATAACTTCTAGGGTTAGGGAGAAAATGAAGAACACAAGCAAGCAAAGGAGACAAGCGATTTGTTTACCGAAGTTCACCTCCACTAAGAAGGCTACGTCTCCGTTGAGGTTCCCACAAAGGGAGGGCTATCACGAAGAGCCACTTGCCTCACCCAATCCACCACAAAGGTAAATTGGTGCTCACTAAGAAACTCCACAAAGGAGAGGGTAATACAAACGTTCCCGGGTGCTCCACACGGAGAGGGCACTCAACGGGCGACGCCTAACCATCTAGAAGCAAGCTTCAAGAGTAACAAACGTGAATCGATCAACCAAAGGCACCACAAGTGCTTCTTGAGAGGAAGGAGTGAAGATCTGTCACAAAGGGGCTAAATCCTACACCTCAAATGTCTCTCACACCCAAACCCTAGGAGAAATCCTTGATTGGAGTGCTTGGGAGGGAGTTGGGAGAGAGGGTTTGAAGCTTTGGAGGTGTTTCAATGGTGGAGAAGTCGGAACCCTAGAGAGGAGGAAGAAGGGGTATTTATACCCACTTCCCCCGAGCTAGCCGTTGGGGGCTTCCTGCGGCCTGGCCGGGTCACCCGGCACGGGTGGCCGGGTCACCCGCCTCCCTCCAGTACCGTCCCGGGTGGCCCGGCCACTCGTGCCGGTTGACCCGGTAAGGTTGGAGGGGGAAGGTTAGGGTAGTCTAAGGCTATAAAGTGTTTTTCTAATGGTTTTTCTAGTGTTTTCACTCTTGAAAAAGATGAGATTAGATCAAGAAGGGTACTTGTAGCGAACTTTGACTAACCGACCGCATCTCTCTTTATAGTACGGTGTTTCCTAAACTCAAATTCAAACCGAAAATTAAAATTAAATCGCCGATTGAGCTTCAACACCATTCATAAGAAAATGAGGGCCTTCCTTTGAGTATTCACATTTATTTAATCTTTTAAGCCTGCACACATCTCATTGAAAGCATTAATCCTCCCAAATCGCATTGTCATTATCACCAAAATAATTAGGAGCCTAGATGCACTTTCAATCTCCCCCTTTTTGGTGATTGATGACAACACAATTTGGTTAAATAAAAGAGATGTGTGTATCCAACAATTTAGTGAGAAACTCCCCCTAGATGTGCGCATTATCAAATAAAGAGGCCTCAAATGCCTTTGCACACAAATTGGCAAGAGCTCCCCCTAAATCTTTGCATAAACACATTGTGCACAAGTGTGATAAGAAATATTCCGTGATGCATATGACATATATATCACAACAATAAAGTGAGAAATAACATATCATCAACCAACACATGCATCACACATAACCATTAAGATTCTTACATCACACTAGCATAGATTAAGTCTTACAATTAAGTCTACAAATAAAAGTTTGCACTTGGCACACCATCATCCATCACACCACACATAGCTCATTACATGTCCACTAGTTCTATTACATAAATAACGATAAGAGATAGATAAAGATAGATAGGGGCTTCCATCACTTCCATCACCAAATTCACTCCCCCTTTGGCAACAAGCACCAAAAAGGGAGCTACTCCTCGTCGTCCTCGTCATACTCCTCCTCACCTCCATAGTCTTCTTCTTCTTCATCCTCAACCGGGACCCAAGAGCCAAGGTCCTCCCACGGATTTGGAACGGGAGATGGAGGATCAAAAGTTATCATCTCATGGACCGGAGAATGTGGAAGATTAAGCCGAGCTGCCATATCCTTTTGATTCTTCTCTTGCCTATGAAGCTCTTGAGCCAACCACCGACGATCGGCCTCACGCTCTCTAGCATCTTTGCGGAGCATGTTGAAGCAAGCAAACAAGCCTTTGGCAAGAAAATTGAACTTCCCTCTCTTGCCCCTTGGAGCCCCATGAGAGTGAGAGGCACCCTCCATTGGAAGGGGTTCATATGGACTCTTTGTTGGTGGAGCTTGAGAGGAGGAGGCACCCGCATCAATAGGTCCAACAAAAGGATAAATCCCCGGATACGGTCCTCTGGCATCAATACCGGTTGAATGCTTGCCAAGACGAAAAGATTGAGCAAGTTTCCCTTTGCTAGTTTTGTATGGCTCATGAACAACATCCGTCTTAAGATCAAGTTTAGTGGCATGCTTAACCATCATAAAAATGTATGGTGCATAGTGACATCCACTAGAGGAAGTGTGTGAGCAAATGATGATCTCATTCCAAAGAAAGTGGCAAACATTGAACTTGGGTTGACCGGGAGCCATTTGATAAAGGAGGTTTCTAGCTCTATGAGATATGTTATCGGAATCACCACCTCTAGGACAAAGTGTGTACCTAAACAATAGGTTGAGCATCTTGTAAAAAGGAGTGAGTCCACTAGTATGACCATAGTTGATGTTTCCATAGGCACGATCATACATAAACCTCATCTTAGTCACCTCTAGCTCATCTTCACTGTGAAGTCGGAAAAGTTCACTAGAGAATTGATTTGTAGTGGTGGCACCTCTAAGTTTGAAAAGAGAAGCAAATTCACTGACAGAGATTTTGAATCGCTTACCACCAAGGGTGAAGTGCATCTCATTCTCATCTCGATCAACATAAAGTGTGGCATAGAATTGTGCCACCACCTCCTGAGAATAATCTGAGCGTAGCCCCATAAGATATGCTATCCCCATGTACTGACAGCGAGTTTGGACAGCCTGTATAACCTCTTCAATAGGGGCAGGAAGGTCAAGCAAGAAAGGCCAATCCACCCACTTCATCTCAGTGGTGATACGTCCCTTGGGTAGGATGGTTGACTCGTACCAATCCGCTTGATGAGCAAGCCAAAACCGATCATCACTGAAGAATGACCTTTGGAGCCTCCTTGGATCCTCCGGCCAAAAGCGAAGTGACCTCATGTCGGTCCCCGCCTTCATGAAATTCACCAAAGGAGGGTCACGCCTTGTGCGCTCCGGAGGGTGAACGGGAATAGCCATCTGCACATAGAGAGACAAGTCCATATTGTCATCATAACGATCTCCAACTTCATCGGCGGTGCTTGCCCTCTTGGTCCTAGCACCGACGGTTGTGGTCCTCTTCTTGAGAATAGGGTTGCCATCATGACCACGACCACGGCCTTGAGCACGAGAAGGAGGAGATTGAGGCTTGGCTCTCTTTTCATGCACATGAATACCAAACTCCTCCCCGGATGAACGTCATTCCTCCTCCTCCTCACTTGATTCCGAGCGAATCTCCTTGTCACGGGCGCTCACTTTCTCTCGACCCATCTGTAGATAGATAATGTATGCAATGAATTAAGATATGTATCAAGAATCTCCGGAAAGCAAGTGTGTTGGAGCACCCCGACCCTAGCCGGGTCAACCGGCACGGGTGGCCGGGTCAACCGGCTAGGCGGGATGAACCCTAGAACGGTCGAATCACGGGAGTGAGTGCTATGGTTGTTGGATTGAAATGAGATCAAAAAGAGATGTTCTAGAGCATAAATAGAAGCTATTGACCGAGGGAAATCATCTAGAACGAACTACATTGAGAGATCGAGAAATCCGGAGTTTGAATTGACTTTACCGTTGATTTGAGAGAGTTTTCCAGAAAACCCGAGGAAGAGGAGGCACAAGGGAGGAAGGAGGCTTCAATCCCCCTCACGCCACACAATCCCCACGGTCGAGCTCCGAGATCGCCAACGGGCGCAATGGGGGGCGGCGGCGGCGGTTTGAGTCGATTGGAGATGATGCTAGGGTTTGAGGGGGCCGGCTGTGGGCTTTTTATAGCCTCTGCGCGGGACCCGGGCGACCCGGCGCGGGTGGCCGGGCGACCCGGCGGCCTCCAGAGGCGCCCCGGGCGACCCGGCACGGGTGACCGGGCGACCCGGCAACCTCCAGAGCCGCGCCGGGTGAACCGGCCACCTGTACCGGTTGACCCGCCAGGCGCAGAAACAGCCCAAAGAGTCAAGTTTGATAGAATGATTTTCGATCAAAGAGATATAGATAGATAGACTTGGTAGAATGATTCAAGATTAAAGAGAGAGATAAGATTTTCTTGTTAGATGAGATTTTCAAGACTTTGAGATAAATGATAGAAATCGCTAGTGGACACATAATAAACTTCTTGGTAACAAGTGACTAGACACAATCAATCATACATAACAATAGTCACTTGAGCCAAGTATTTGATCAAAAGATCTCGAAATCCAAGGTTTTGAAATACTCACACAAATAAATAAAAATAAAACATTTTCAACCTATCTAGGCAACAATCAAGTATGTGCAATAAGTCAAGCCAAGTTACGAGAATCCAAGATGTTTAGCTCACTCCTCAAAGCACAAAACCTTTACTCGTCTAGAGGCTTAGTGAAAATATCGGCAAGTTGCCTCTCGGTGCTCACATGACGTAGAGCAATATCTCCCTTAGCCTCATGATCCCTTAAGAAGTGATGTCTAATGTCTATGTGCTTTGTTCTAGAGTGTTGGACCGGATTGTTTGCTAGTTTGATGGCACTCTCATTGTCACACAAGAGTGGAATCTTGCTAAACTCACAACCGTAATCACTCAACGTTTGCTTCATCCACAAAAGTTGTGCACAACAAGCACCGGCCGCCACATACTCGGCTTCGGCCGTGGATAGAGCAACCGAATTTTGCTTCTTTGAGCTCCATGACACCAAAGACCTACCAAGAAATTGGCAAGTCCCGGTAGTGCTCTTTCGATCTACTTTGCAACCGGCATAGTCCGAATCGGAGTAACCAAGTAAATCAAAAGTGGAGCCCTTGGGATACCACAAGCCTAGGTTAGGAGTGTGAACCAAATATCTAAAGATTCTCTTAACGGCCATTAGATGACACTCCTTAGGATTGACTTGAAATCTTGCACACATGCACACACTAAGCATTATATCGGGCCTAGATGCACAAAGATAAAGGAGGGAGCCAATCATGGAACGAAATACCTTTTGGTCGACCGACTTCCCTTCTTCATTGAGATCAAGATGTCCATTGAGTGCCATGGGAGTCTTGATGGGCTTGGAATCGGCCATATCAAACTTCTTGAGCATATCCTTCACATACTTGGTTTGACACAAGAAAGTCCCTTCCTTCAATTGCTTGATTTGAAACCTAAGGAAGAACTTCAATTCACCCATCATAGACATCTCGAATCTCTTGGTCATGATCCTACTAAACTCTTCACAAAATTTATCATTAGTAGACCCAAATATAATATCATCAACATAAATTTGACAAATAAAGATTTCTTTTCCATTTCTTTGAATAAAGAGAGTAGAATCGGATTTGCCTATCTCAAAACCGTTCTTGAGAAGAAAATCCTTAAGGCATTCATACCATGCTCTAGGAGCTTGCTTCAGCCCATAGAGCGCCTTATGGAGCTTGTACACATGGTTTGAAAATTTTGAATCTTCAAAGCCCGGTGGTTGCTCAACATAAACTTCTTCTTGGAGAGGTCCATTCAAGAATGCACTCTTCACATCCATTTGATGGAGCTTGAAATCATGATGGGTAGCATAGGCCAAAAGGATACGAATTGACTCAAGCCTTGCTACCGGAGCATAAGTCTCTCCAAAGTCCAAGCCTTCAACTTGAGTGTAACCTTTGCCAACGAGCCTTGCCTTGTTCTTTGTGACGACACCAAATTCATCTTGCTTGTTTCCAAAAACCCATTTGGTGCCGATCACATTTTGCTTGGGTCTTGGTACCAACTCCCAAACTTCATTTCTCTTGAAGTTGTTTAACTCTTCCTCCATGGCAATAATCCAATCCGGGTCCTTAAGAGCTTGTTCCACACTAAGAGGTTCTAAAGAGGAGACAAACGAGTAAAATGCACAAAAATTTGACAATCTTGAGCGAGTTGTTACCCCTCTTTGAATACTCCCAAGTATGTTATTTACGGGATGATCCCGTTGAACCATTTGATGTACTCTTGGGTGTGGTGCTTGAGATTGCCGTTGAATTGGTCCATCATCATCATCTTCAACTTGTGGGGCTTCTTCTTGAGCTTCACCACCTTGTTCTCCCCCTTGATCAAAGCCCCGTCCATGATCGTCACCATGAACTTGACTTGTATCTTGATGAACTTGAGAACTTGGTGGTTCCACTCTTGTTGATGATGATAGATCTTGATTGTTTGTGTTACCCGGAGCTTGAACTTGAGCCTCACGAGGCATAACTTCACCGGTCCCCATTCTAAAGATTGACACACTTGGGGGTTCTTCATCATCTACAAGGTTTTCACTAACTTGCTCTCGTTGAGAGCCGTTGGATTCATCAAATTTCACGTCTACCGTGGTCTCAACACAACCGATGGTTTTGTTGAAAACACAATAGGCATGCTCGTTAGTTCCATAACCAATAAGAAAACCTTCATCAACCTTGGATGCAAACTTTGAGGCTTTGGGTTTCTTGTTAAGTATGAAACACTTACACCCAAAGACCCTAAAGTAGTGCACACTAGGCTTCTTACCGGTGATGATTTCGTAGGGAGTCTTGTTCAAGTACTTGTGGAGGTAGAGGCGGTTGGCGGCATGGCATGTGGTGTTGATGGCTTCCGCCCAAAATGAGTCTGGAGTCTTGTATTCATCAAGTATTGTTCTTGCCGCTTCAATCAATGTACGGTTCTTCCTCTCCACGATGCCATTTTGTTGAGGGGTGTATGGAGCGGAGAGTTCATGCTTGATGCCTTCTTCATCTAGGAACTCTTCAACTTGAGTGTTCCTAAACTCCGATCCATTGTCACTTCTTACGTTCTTGACCTTGAGCTCAAACTCGTTTTGAACTCTTCTAATGAATTTCTTCACAATTCCCTTTGCTTCACTTTTATCTTGCAAAAAGAATACCCAAGTGAAATGGGAAAAGTCATCAACAATTACTAAACCATATTTGTTACCACCGATGCTTATGTAGGCGATAGGTCCAAACAAATCCATGTGTAGTAGCTTCAATGGTCTTGATGATGATAGGATGTTCTTGGCGGGATGATGCGCTCCAACTTGTTTTCCCGCTTGACAAGCACTACATAACCTATCTTTCTCAAAAACAACATTTGTTAGTCCTAGGATGTGCTCGTCCTTTTGAAGTTTGGCCAAGTTCCTCATGCCAACATGGGCTAGTCGGCGATGCCATAGCCAACCCATGTCGGATTTTGCCACTAAGCAAGCCTTAGGGTCCACCTTTACTTTTGTGAAGTCCACATAGTAAAGCTTTCCCCTTAGGTGACCCGCAAAGACAATAGAGGAATCCTCACTTCTAGAGACGGTCACACCCTCTTTGGTAAAGAGACAATTGTAGCTTTTCTCACAAAGTTGTGAAACCGACAACAAGTTGTACCCTAAACCTTGCACATGAAAAACATCTTCAATTGAATTTGTTTTTGAGATAGCAATTTTACCTAGACCGATTACATCTCCTTGACCATTGTCTCCATAGATGATAGTTTCCGTAGGGTTGTCATAATGATCAAGGGATGCAAATAAGCCTTCATCTCCGGTCATATGATTAGTGGCACCACTATCAATCAACCATGCGCTTCCACCGGAGGAGTAGGCCTACAAAACAAGTTTAAGCTTTTGGTTTAGGTACCCAAAATGATTTGGGTCCTTGGAGGTTAGATGCATAAACTTTTGGAACCCACACACTCTTCCTCATGGCCTTCATGGTGTAGGCCCCAACATACTTGACTACCATTTTACCATTATGATCCAAGGTCACGATGTAGTCACAAGTGTAGTTGGGAGAGGGCTTGTGCTCAACCACATTCTTCGATGCCTTTGGTGGAGTGTTAACCCCCCCACTTCCTTTTGTGGTGTTCACTACCTTTGGCATGTCCTTGGTTGTGGTAGAGGTGGTGACTCCATGGGCTATATCCATAATAGTGTTGAGGTAGCCACCCTTGTTCCACAAGGGGATCTCATGCCCTTTCACCACTACTCTACCATTGGCCTTGTTGTTCTTGTAGTGCCCAAGTCCTTGCTTGTCAACCACCTTGGGGTTGGACTTGGCACCATTCTTGCCTTGAGTGATCAACATGTTCAATCGGGCTATTTCTTTGTCTTTGCCCTTGATTGTTTCCTCAAGCCTTGCATGGTTAGTCTTGAGAGCATTTATATCAATGTTAGAGCAAATAGAACAACCTTTGCTAGTGGAGGCACTAGAGTCCAATGTTGCCGAAGGAGTGGCTTTGGTGCTTTCCCAAATACTACTATAGTTAGCTTCAAGAGTTTTGTATTTCTCCGTCAAGCATGAGAGGCTTGATTGAAGCTCACTATGAGTGGCTTTTAGGGAAGCTAGAGATTCATTTGCTAAAGTATAATCCTTTGACATCCTCTTGTTGGAATCATTGGCCAAAGACAAGTCCGTGGTCAACTTTTCCACCTTAGCCTTCTCCTCGGCAAGAGATTTCTCTAGAGCAAGGTTTTTTTCCTTTTCAAGGATAAGCAAGTCTTCTTGCTCATGGAGAATCTCCTTCTTTTCCTCTAATTTGTCCAAAAGCTTTTTAATTTCCTTATGACCCTTTTTACCGAATTTCTTTATCATGTTATCTTCCATTTCCTTTTCCTCATCTATGTTTTCTATGTCATCACTAGGTGTGGATGAAGAAGAGGTTGGAGAAGATGAGATAGTAGTTTCTTGTACCTTGCTCCCCCTTGCCATGAGGCAAAAGTGAGAGTGGTCTTCCTCGTCGGAAAAGTTGTTGAAGAGGCGTGATGAAGATGACCCTTGTGCCATGGCGACGGTTGCCATGCCTTGCTTCTTTGGTTCCTCATCTTCATCACTTGAGTCCCATTGTTGACCCACATGTGCACGCCCTTGCTACTTGTTCTTGTACTCCTTGCTCTTCTTCTTGTATTTCTTCTCTTCCTCATTCTTGTTCTTGTTCTTGGGACACTCGGCAATAAAGTGTCCATACTCTCCACACTCATAGCATTTTCTTTGAGACTTCTTCTTTCTTTCATCTCCGCCTTTTCTTGATGCTCTTGACTTCAAGAATTTCTTGTACTTCCTTATGGCGAAGGCGGTTTCTTCATCCGTGCTTCCTTCATCGCTAGTGTCTTCCTTCTTGCTCTTGGAGGGCTTAGGCTTTGCTTCCACCACTTCACTAGAGCTAGCATTGAGGGCTAAACTCCTGCCCATCTTCAAGGTTAGAGACTTCTCCACATCTTGATCAACTAGTTCTTGATGCAAGATTTCTCCAAGAAGTTGAGTGGGTGTCATTGTTGGGTATCTTGGATCCCTTCTTATCATAGCCGTCAAGTTCTTGTCCTTAGGGGCAAAATCTCTTAGCAACTTCTTTGTGACCTTTGAATCGTCCCAATCTTTACTTCCAAGTGCTCTAATGTCCGAGACAAGGACCATGAGCCTATCATACATTTCTTGTACGGTCTCTCCATCCTTCATGAAGAATAGCTCAAGCTCTCCGTTGATTAGGTCCATCTTCCCTTGCCTCACATGTTCGGTTCCCTCATGTGCTTCCTTGAGTGTATCCCAAATCACCTTGGCAATTTGGATGTTCCGCACCTTGTTGAATTCTTGTGCACACAAGGATCCCGTGATGACTCTTGTTGCTTGCACGTTGCGGTGGAGGTCTTGCTCATGCTCAATTGTGAGGGCTTCTCCTTCGGCGGGTATTGTAACACCTACAACCACAATCTTCCAAAGAGAAGGGTGAAGCCCGTAAAGGTGCATTTGCATATCATAAGTCCATTTGGGATAGTCCTTCCCATCGAAATGAGGAGGCTTTCCCAAATGCACGGAATAGAATTTTTCGTTGGAGTTGTTGCCCGGAATTTGTGCGTAGTTGTAGGGCACTTCGTAGAACCCGGAGTGAGTGTACTTGGCTTGCTCCTTCTTGATCATCTTCTTGAGGAGCTTCTTGGCCATCTTCTTGGCCTTCTTCTTCTTCTTAGCCTTTCTTCTCTTCTTTGCCGCCTTCTTTGCCGGATCATCACCATCCTTGACATCTTCATCACTTGAGTCGGAGTCCGAGTCGGAGTTGGATGAAGAGTCGTCGGAGTCGATGTTGGATGGTGAACGGCTTGGAGCCTTGCCGGTGAGGTCACCGACTTGAGCTGCCTTTAGCTCTCTCTCTTGGGCTTCTTTTGCGGTGATTTCTTCGGCGGTTGGGTTGCTTCCAACCCCCGACATCTTGATCCCTTAGCGGTTAAGCCTAAATCAAGGGATTAGGCTCTGATACCAATTGAAAGGACCTTGTGATGCCTAGAGGGGGGTGAATAGGATCACTTTAAAATTCTGCAAAAACTTAGCAGCGGATCAGGGACCGGATGACCCGGCACTACTGACCGGATGACCCGGGGGGTCCGGGTCACCCTGGCACTTGTGCCGGATCAACTAGTGCGCAGGGGTAAAACACAATAACTTATGAAGAATGTGAATTTGCAGAAAGTATATGAACCAAACTTAGTGTATTTGATGTGGAAACAACCTGCAACAAAGGATATTACAAGCAACAACACAAAAGAGTAGATCGATTCAAAGATAACTTCTAGGGTTAGGGAGAAAATGAAGAACACAAGCAAGCAAAGGAGACAAGCGATTTGTTTACCGAAGTTCACCTCCACTAAGAAGGCTACGTCTCCGTTGAGGTTCCCACAAAGGGAGGGCTATCACGAAGAGCCACTTGCCTCACCCAATCCACCACAAAGGTAAATTGGTGCTCACTAAGAAACTCCACAAAGGAGAGGGTAATACAAACGTTCCCGGGTGCTCCACACGGAGAGGGCACTCAACGGGCGACGCCTAACCGTCTAGAAGCAAGCTTCAAGAGTAACAAACGCGAATCGATCAACCAAAGGCACCACAAGTGCTTCTTGAGAGGAAGGAGTGAAGAGCTCTCACAAAGGGGCTAAATCCTACACCTCAAATGTCTCTCACACCCAAACCCTAGGAGAAATCCTTGATTGGAGTGCTTGGGAGGGAGTTGGGAGAGAGGGTTTGAAGCTTTGGAGGTGTTTCAATGGTGGAGAAGTCGGAACCCTAAAGAGGAGGAAGAAGGGGTATTTATACCCACTTCCCCCGAGCTAGCCGTTGGGGGCTTCCTGCGGCCTGGCCGGGTCACCCGGCACGGGTGGCCGGGTCACCCGCCTCCCTCCAGTACCGTCCCGGGTGGCCCGGCCACTCGTGCCGGTTGACCCGGTAAGGTTGGAGGGGGAAGGTTAGGGTAGTCTAAAGCTATAAAGTGTTTTTCTAATGGTTTTTCTAGTGTTTTCACTCTTGAAAAAGATGAGATTAGATCAAGAAGGGTACTTGTAGCGAACTTTGACTAACCGACCGCATCCCTCTTTATAGTACGGTGTTTCCTAAACTCAAATTCAAACCGAAAATTAAAATTAAATCGCCAATTGAGCTTCAACACCATTCATAAGAAAATGAGGGCCTTCCTTTGAGTATTCACATTTATTTAATCTTTTAAGCCTGCACACATCTCATTGAAAGCATTAATCCTCCCAAATTGCATTGTCATTATCACCAAAATAATTAGGATCCTAGATGCACTTTCACCGGCGTTCACCGTCCGACCCGCCTCGGGTCGTCGTCCTCCCACACGCCGAGGATGCACCTCGGGCCTCGTGGTTGGAGTTGTCCTTGCGGCCGGCGGGCGAGCGTACGCTCTCCGCGCGGTTCGGGTGCCCTGTTAGACACGACGACCCGCGGTGAACCGAGCGCTCTTTGTCCGGGGCCCATGCCCGCGGCGCCAGGACGCCGAACTTTCCGGCTGCTGCTCGGCGGCCACGTTGAGGAGTGTCTAGAGGTGTTGACGGAGCTTCTTTTCCTCCGAGGTCGTAGGCTCGGGGCCGGCCCGGAGGAGTACGGCCGCCGCGGCGAGGTTCTGGGAGGCCCGTTTGGCGACGGGAGTCCCGTGAACGTCGTCGATGATGCAGCGGCATACCTCTTGTGCGCGCTCACGCGCGGGTGTTGCCGCAGCCTCCGTGCCGAGCACGTGGTGGAGCCTTGCCTGCTCGTCCTCGAGAGCCTTCTGAGCCTGGTCCAGCTCGTCGAGGCGGGCTTGCTGTCGCTCGCGGTTGTACTCGTCTTGCAGAGGTTCGCAGCTAGCGAAAACGTCAGGTGATGTGGGCTCACCTTCCGCGGAGCTGTCGTCGGAGTTGTCAGAGTGGACCACGTCGGGCTGCTACTGGAGGACGAAACACTCGCGCCTCGGGTCGTGGGGCGTTGGCACCTTCTTGCCTGGAGGCGCGCTCTCGGCCTCGTCGCAACTCGCTTGAGAAGCCCCCGAGGGAACTGGCCGTGCGTCTCCCATGGCGGCGGGAGCTTTCGCCCCGCCGCAGGGGAGCCACGCCTGCCCCTCAAGGTACACAAAGTCGTAGCAGAGCCTGAACTCGTCCCAGGTCAGTGTCTCCTCCTCCTGCAGCCCGAACACGAGCATGGAGGTGGCAAACGCCGCGAAGCGAAAGAGCTCCTGGGACGGATTCGGGCCTAAGGCGACCGCCATGTTGCAGCCGACCAGGTCCCAAACCCGGTCAGCGGCAGACTTCACCGCCTGCGGCCCCTCAGGCGGCTGGTCCTGAGGTAGTGCAGGCGCGTCGGGCTGGGACCGCGAGAACACGGCCCCAGCGGGCGACTCGACTGGACCATCGAAGACGAAGTCCAGGGAGCCGAAACGCAGCTCGGTGGTGCGCACTAGCTGCTTGTCGGAATGGGCCATCCGGACCCTTGTTTGGCGTCGTGACACACGAAGTGCCCCTACCTGGCACGCCAACTGTCGGGGTTTGATACCGCCGGCAAGTAATTTTTGGTTAGAATCATGCGTCTGATCTGGATGGTTGGGCTTAGAGACACCGGGATTATACTGGTTCAGGCACCGAGGGGATGCCCTACGTCCAGTTCGGTAAAGTGTTCTATATGCCCACAGGGGGCTTGTAGTAGGGGATACAAGTTTAGGTCGAGAGAGGAAAGAAGTCCCAAGTCTCTGTATGTGGGTGAGAGCAGCTGGTGCTCGGTGAGTGTGGAGTGTTGCTTTTTGTCTTGCCGAGTTCGTATGTTTGTGCTTGCATATCCTATTCGTGATGCCAACCTCCCCTTTTATAGTTCAAGGAGGGCCGGCATACAAAGGTCAAGATGGTAAAAACCCGTTCTGCTACAGTGCTGCAACAGTGCCGGAATAGTGCAACACTGTGGGCCTTCGTCTCCCGTTGGCGCCGTACACTGCCCCAGCATCGGTAGCCCTCGTAGGGCGGCGTAGCTTCGGCCTCCGTCCTGAGGCGGCTTCTTTCCGACCTAGGGGCTTGCTGGTCTTGCTAGGTCGGGGCTTCTCGTGCAAGCCTCAACCTTCCCTCTGATGCTTGATGGGTCGGATCACGTCGTTCGATGTCTTGCAGGCGAAGGATTCGCGTGTCCTTGGCCACTGTTCAGTATCAGGTGATGGGACGTTGGGGCAGTCCGCCTGTCACACCGGGGAAAATCTCATCATTACCTGAGCCTCTGACAGAGCAGATCCGTGTGCTCCGCTGCAGCTGCACAACTCGTGCGGCGCGGGGCAGCTTCCGCCACGTTGCGGTCCGCCCCTGGGGGGCCGCCAGGCGTCGGATTACGGCGGAAGGAGCCTTAGGTCGTGCGAGGCGGAGCCTCCCGCCGAGGTAACCGGGTTGGTTGCTTGAGTCGGAGGCGGCCCTGCGATGGGGGGCCGAGCTGCTATTCTTTAAAGGAAAAGAGCTGGGCCTGGCCTTGCCGACCGTCGGTGTTGGGCCTCTGCCGACGCGGCCCACCATTAGTCTTCTTGATTTGGGGTTTAGGGGTTAAGATGATTACCCCCGGTTCAGCCCCTCTTCAATAACCATCTCATAAAAGTTTCAAATGATTTCGACAAAGTGATACTATACATCTTTCACAACTAGGAACATATCTCACTTAGCTGCATAGGACTACGTGAGCCATATATGCTTTTGTGAGGGATATTCAACAACTTTTTATCGAAATCACTTGAATTTTTTATGTGACGCGCATACACCAAAATCATGTGACTACGTAACTTTTTAGATTTTTCTAGACACTTTATGATATTTTCACATTTATTCCTTAGTAATTCAAAAAATAATTACAGTAATAGCAAAACTTGATCAGAAAATTCCATAGATTCACACAACAACATATTTTGGCTCCATAACCATCCCATAAAAATTTCAAATAATTTCAACAAAGTGTACTATACATCATTCACAATCAAGAACATCTCTCAATTAGTATGACTTTGTGAGGATGTGCATCACAACTTTCTCAGAATCAATTCAAAGTTTTTTGTGGACACTTATACAGCAAAAGGAGGTGTCCCTCCAAGTTTTTTGATTTTTTTATGTAGCTAAGGTTATTTTAACATTTATTCTTTAGTAAATCGTAAGATAATTATAGTAATAGGTAAACTTTGTCAGAAATTCGCATAGATGCACACATCATCATAGTTTGGCTCCATAAACATCCTATTAAAGTTTTAAATGGTTTCGACAAAGTGGTACCAAACATCTCATATAAGGATGAACATCTCTCGCTCATCTATAGAGGCATGTGTGACACCATGTATGACCTTGTGAGGATGCGCGTCACCACTTTCTCAGAATCAATTGAAACTTTTTTTGACACTTATACACTAAAAAGAGGGGTCCCTCTAAGTTTTTTGAATTTTTTATGTAGCTTATGGTATTTTAACATTTATTCTTTAGTAAATCGTAAAATAATTACAGTAATAGGTAAACTTGTCAGAAATTTGCATAGATGCACACAACATCATATTTAGGGTCCATAAACATCCCATTAAAATTTTAAACGATTTCGGCAAAAACATCGTGATCTTTTTTCTCCGCTCGGACTTCGCGGCTCCGTGTGCCTCCGCTCCTCCGGCCTCCGCCTCCGTGCATTTGCATCCCACGCGTGCCTCCGCTCCCTCGATTACTGCCGTCCGATCACCTCTACTCTAGTCTTAGTGTATGACACATCAAGTGCACTTATCATCTCTATTATCTCTATCTCTGCTCTAAAAGTACGAAGTCCGATGTCTTTTTTTCCTGCTCGTGAGAGCCAGGTGTGGTTCGAGGACCGGTGGATGGTCGCTTCCTGGTGTGATGAGTGATTGACAACGTGGTGTGGACTGATTCTTGGCTAAGTATTGCAGGTGCAGGTTGCGGCTTGACTGGTGCAGGTGCAGGTGAAGAACAAGCGTGAAAGGTCGTTGCCGGTGAGGCCTCCAGGTGTGGAGAAGACAAGTAGGCTTGGTTCGAGGGACCCGGTGGCCAGCGGGGTCAAGTGCGGGCCGCATGGTGGCAAGAACGGCAAGATGAAGTCATGGACGGTTTCTTGGTTGAGCCTCAAAACCAAGGTCGAGCCGGGACTACGTGGGAGCCGAGTCATGAGTGGTGATTGGCGGAGGCTACACCGAGTTCGCGGGGTTTCCGGTGGTTCACCAGAAAACCACTGGGTTCCTTGGTTGATCCACAAAGCCAAGACCGAAGAACCGAAGACGGAGGTGCAGCAGCTCCAGACCGGTCTGACCGGTGGGTCTGACCGGTCTGACCGGTGGGTACCGGTCTGACCGGTGAGGATAACCGGTCTGACCGGTGTGCGACGACGCAGTCCGGAATCTTCGAAGCGGAGGACACGCGTCGGGATCGCAAGGCTTGCGTCGAGGCTAAGCAAGTTTGCGGTCGCTGGGCATCCGTCCGATGGTGCGAAGACAAAGACTTCCAATTTCGCCCTCGAGGGGCATGTATCCCTAGTTAGCTAGTAAGGGTATTTTAGTCTTTCGGTTGCCTCCATATAACCCAAGTGGTGAGAGGATGGCAGCCATCTCTTGGAACCCTAGCTCATTTGGTTTTCCTATTTTCCTTCCTATTTTCTTAGGATTTTCGTAGGACTAGCTTGAGAGCTTCATGGTGAGATCTTGTGAGAGGGAAGGATGATCGGGCGGCAAGCTAGACCTTGTATGAACCTCTTTGGTATGTATAGATGATTCGGCGTGGTTCCTCAAGGCTTGGATGTGTCTTTCCCGTTTCTCCTTTTTGGTGATTTTCGGAGCCTTTTCTTGGCGATTTTCTTGGAGCGATTTCGAGGCCTTTCTCTTTGGGATTTGGTGGGGGATGTATGCATGAACCCTTCGTGGTTCTTTTCCCTTTGATTCCCCTTCCAAATCCGTGAGCAAAGGGGCTCGATTTTGGGGTTTTCGTGGCTCTAGGGTTAGAGGCGTTCTTGGTGGGATTTATTCAATTCCTCTTGATTTGACAAGTTTTGGTGGACCAAATCTTGGCTATGGAGTACCCATGAGGTGTTCCTACTATCCCCAAAGTCTTGTGCAAAACCGTGGAGCGGATCGGGAGATCGGGAGTTGGATTTGGAGGAGTTGACTCGCGGGCGCTGTTCATCCCGAGCTGCCCAGGCACGACCGGTCTGACCGGTGCTCTTGACCGGTCTGACCGGTGCTAGCCCTTGGTGGGTTTTTGTCTCGGGGAACAACCTTGTCCGTGTGGTTTTGTCCCGTGGTCCTGCTGATCAGTTCTTGGAGTGTTTGGAGTTGTTTTGCTAGGGTTTGTGAGGGGTTCTTCTTCCTCACAGGTTGTGTATCGTGGTGGTTTTTGTTCCAGGGCCTAGAGGATTCACTGAGGCTTCCTGGAACGTTTGCTGTGCGGCTGCTGTAGCCACCGGCCTGACCGGCTCTGTCCACCGGTCTGACCGGTGTCACCGGTCTGACCGGAGCAGGCCATCGGTCTGACCGGTGTAGCACAGGCAGCAAGCCGTGCAAGTTTCCGCTGTGTGTTTTGGTGAGTTTTGGCTAGGAAGGTTGAGTGTTGGTTCCTAGGACCAGTAGCACTCCAGTGGCTGCGTGGTCTTGACCAACTTGGGTAGTTGGGTCGGAGACGTGAGTTGGAAGCTGTGTTCGTCTTGTTGGAGTTCTCATCTCCTTCGAGAAGAATTTTTATCGGCTCCCATTCACTCCCCCCCTCTCTGGTTCGCCTAATCGGTCCTTCAATTGGTATCAGAGCCGGTTCGGGTCTTTATTGACTCTTACCAGTCTAAGATCCAAAGATGGCGTACCAGGAACGGGGTTCGGGTCCTCCGCACTTCGATGGGAAGAACTACCAGATGTGGCAAAGGCGGATGGCGGCGTTCCTCCGCGGAAAGGGTCAGATCCTTTGGGATGTCACGGTGAACACAGCTTATGTTCATCCGATGAACTTCCTTGCTCCAGGATCGAGGGATATGTTCGAAGCCAACAACAAGGCTGTCGACTACTTGTTTCGTGCCCTGTGTCCACCTGAATTCGATCGGGTTCAGACAGAGGACTTAGCTTGTAGGATTTGGGAGCAGTTGAAGGATGCTCATGCTGGGAATGCTCAGGTTCAGGCTCGGATGTACGCGACTTACCGGAGAGAGTACGAGAACTTCACTCATCTCCCCGGCGAGTCCGTCGATGCCCTTTTCCAGCGATTTACGGTCGTTGTGAACAACATGAGAGCCAATGTGGACGTCCTCCCATACAATGATCATGATAGAGCCGTGAAGCTCTTGCACTCGTTGGATCGTACCGTATGGGACGGGAAGTTTGAGGCTATTGTTGAGTCCGAGAAGTATGACACCTTGACGGTGAACGAGCTGTTCTCGAAGCTCAAGTCGGCTGAGTTGGACCGTGGTATGACAGCCAAGATCGAGAGCCCGACTGATTCTCATAGTCTCGCTCTCGTTAGTGGCAAAGGAGCCAAGTCTAATGCTAACGCATCCTCCAGGATGTACTCTTTGTCTTCTTTGATGTCTTTGCCAGACGAGGAGTTCGACGTGCTTGGAGAGGACGAGCTGGCGTTGCTGACCAGGCGGTTCGAGAGGCTGCACGAGAACCGGGTGAACTCAAGGAGGAACTCGAGAGCGTGTTTCAAGTGCGGCAAGACCGGACACTTTTTCGCCGAGTGTCCGAAGGTGAACAACCACGACAAGCACAAGTCCAAGGACAAAGGAAGAAGATCCAAGAAGAAGGAACATGAACATGGGAGGAAGACACGGACCCGAGAAAAGATCAAGAGATCGAGCGACATCGACTCCGACTCTGAGGATGTGTCATCAAGCTCGAGCGAAGAAGAAGAAGAAGAGGACAGCAAGAGGAAGCACAGAAAGAAGAAGAAGGACTTCGGCAAGTACTTGAACGGCCTTTGCTGTACCGCAAGCAAGACTTCGAGAGGCTGCAACAAGAAGGATGGGCTATGCGGCATGGCACGCAGCTCCGGCAGCAAGAGAAGCCAGAAGAACGCCTCGGAATCAGACTCCGACTCCGAGGATGAGGTATGTGATGAGCTCTCTTCTTTACGCAAGGAGAATGAGGAGTTGGTTGACTTGCTTGATAATCGTGATCACATGCTTAGAGAGGCTAAGAAGCTTAGGAAGGAGCTTAGAGCTTTGCTTGAAGATGCTAGGACTAGAGTGGCTGAGCTAGAAACACAGGTTCTTGATGGCAAGCTTGAAATCGATTCGCTTAAGGCTAGCCCTGTGGTTTCTGATGAGATTGATTGTGCTGATTGCTCTGTTTTCCTAGCTGATTTGACTGCTCTTAGGGAAAAGCATGCCTCCAAATGTGAGGAACTAGATGTGCTTAGGGTTGAGTTGGTTGAGCTGCAATCTAGACCCACTTTGCTTGGTGCATGTACTTCTTGCCCTGGTTTGCATGAAAAAATTGCTGAGCTTCGTTCTCGCATTGTTTCGCTTGAGGCTGATTTGAAAGTGCCTATTCCTACTGCTTGCTCTACCTGTGAATTACATGCTGTGAAGAATTTGGAACTTGCAAAATGTGTTGATCATTTGCAGGATGAGAACAGTAAGGTGCGTGAGGTGTTGAGTTGGGTGTCCAGTCATGAGCCTCAGCTGGGTGTGTTAATTGGCAGTTGTAAGCGCTTTGATGGTTGGGCTTTGGGATCTGATAAGTTTGGTGAGAGCAGTGGTGTGAGAGAAGGGAAATTTGGGAATACTCCAGTTCCACCACAACCAACACCCAAAGACAAGTTTGCACCCAAGCCAAACCAGTTGCTTAAATCGAGAGAAAAACCAAGTGAGAAGCCTAGTGAGAAACCTAGTGAGAAGCCTTGTGAAGAGCCACACCCAAAACCTAAGCCAAGACCAATTCGTTTCCATTGTGAGTTTTGTGGAAAGGATGGTCATAAGAGAGAGTTTTGCTTTAAGAAAAGAAGAGAGGCGAGATTGGCTAAGGAGTGGGCGAACAAGGACAGGTACCACCCTTCTCATGGTGTGCCTGAGCCTCGTATGCCACTACCTAAGGGAAAGGGTGTTGTGCATATGGTTCCAGCATGGAGAGATAGGAGAGCTTCAGGTGGAGGCAGGTTTGCTGGCCGAGGACCACCGGCCAGACCGGTCAGAGTGACCGGTCAGACCGGTGCTAGGCAGAGTGCTGGACAATTTGGTTTCCGGGATTGTGAAGCTAGAGGGTTCAGCCTGTTTGGTCGTGGAACAGGTGGTAGGCGCTTTGGGTCTGGTGGTGTTGAGTTTGCTGGACGTTCTCCACCTCGTGATCAATACGAGTTTGGGAGAGGTCGCAACTTTGAGTCTCAGAGGGGCTACGGACCACGGTTTCCCTTTCGTGGTACTCGTACTCCTCCAGTGAGACGGGAGTGGTGTTCCCATGGTGGTTCCAGGTTTGATAGGCCCGGTAGGATGGATGTTGCTAACCCTACTTTTGAGGAAATGGCCCGGCACTGGTTTGACACCTTTGGTACTAACCCCAGTGTTGAGTCGTTTGCTCGCTCTCGCTCTTGGTTTTGAGTTGCAGGTGGGAGACCCGGAGAACATTTGGTTGATATCGGGGGTGGTTCTCCGGCCTCATACCCCGGTGATGATATGGAGGTACATCACTTTCGGGGACCGTGGACAAGGACAGGTGACTTCTGAAGAAATGATCAAGGTAAGTATTTTTGTGATCTTCAAGTGTGTGGCCTTGGTCAAGCCACTTGGTTCGTTTTGCTCCTTGCCCTATCTCATGTATGTAAGGTGAGCTTTGTATGCTCTTTGACCTTAATGCATGAGTTTAGGGGGAGCCTGTGTGCTTAGTGTGCTCTTTGCTCTATCATGTGTACTAAGGGTGAGCTTTGTATGCTCTTTGGCCCTAATGCATGTGTTTAGACGGAGCTTGTGAGTTTTGTTCTCCTTTGTTTTTTTTCCGGTGGTGTCGAGCCCTTTTTGCCTCCCCTCGAGGAGCCGGTCGTTTGTGAGCTTTGTGTGTGGGAGCTCCTTTGTAGCATATGTATAGCTTTCCTTTGTGCATTTCTTGCATTTGGCATGGCATATGTAACATGATGTATAGGCATCTTTGTATCTTAGGTTGCATGCATTTTGTATCATATGCATTGTTTAGGAAAGGCTTCTCTTATACACATTGTTCACCATGGAATGACATATATGTCTTTGTGAGCTAATTTGGTAAGCTATGGTTAGTTTGGCTTAGCTCTTGATAATCTTGGTTTGTATCCATGGTTGATGGCTATGCTTTTGAAAAATTTCATATATTCGCTCTCTTGTGAGTAAATGCCTTTACATGATCTTGACATGTTTTAGTGGCTTGGCTATGCTTAATTTGTGGTTGGATAGCTTATTTTGATCATATGGGGCCAAAGGCTCATTTGCCATCATGAATGTTTAGCCCCCATGCTTCATCTTGTGGAGGGGCATAAGTTCCTTTTTGTCGCAAAGACATTTCATGTACCAATTATAAATCTGAAAATGAAATGTAAATTGCTTGAAAAATGTGCTCCCATGTCATATGTGCTAATTTTAATTTGCTTTGGGTGCTAAATCGTTGCATGATGCCTACCAATGAGAAGTCTCATATATAGAAGTAGGCACATGGCTCGGTGGCTTTGACATGACATGAGGTGCTTGTGGGTGTTTATGATGGTCTTATGCTTAGAATGGTTGTCCTAGCATGAAGTTTGTGTGGCTTTGCCATTTTGACATGTTTTGCTCATGTTTAGGACTTTGCTCATGAGAGGGTGATTTTTCGCAAAATTGCTAAATTCTATCTTAGCTTCGCCCAATGGTTGTGAAACTTGGTGATCATGAAGTTTATGTCTTTACGAAGCTATAGGGTATCTAACTTGCTCGTTTGGACATGTGTAGCATCCTATGTTGAATTTTGTCTATTTGAGAAGCTCTAGGTTGCATTTTTTGCATTTTTGGCTTGATTCATGCATTGTCAACAAGGGGGAGAAGTTTGAGCATGTTTTGGCCTACTGAATGCATTTGGAAGGTTTTCAGGTGGTTTCGAGCTATTTTTGGGCTCTGTTGTGCACCGGTCTGACCGGTTAAGGTCACCGGTCTGACCGGTCAGAGTGCTGGTCCTGTTCACATGTTGCCCACCGGTCTGACCGGTGGTGTCGACCGGTCTGACCGGTCAGAGCTGAGCTGTTGCAGCTGCTCTGTTTTGTGAAGTGGTTCGCATGCATTTGTCCAGGGGGAGTTGCATCAGTTCAGGGGGAGCTTGCATGTGTGCAGGGGGAGCTCTTTGTGGTTTTCGAGCTTTGATTTGATGGTTTGTGCTCTTTGCTTGAGCATGTTTTGTCTCGGATGTGTCGAGCCGTTGCCCTTGCCTAAGGGGTCCGAGACTTGTCTTCTTCAAGTGATCTTGCTCTTTGCCTTTTCTTTGGCTTTCGATCGCTTGTTGGAGTTTCCTTTAGTCGTTTCTTTTCTTTTCCTTTTCTCTTGGTTACCAAAACGTGTGTGTTGTCAATGCACTCATCAAGGGGGAGATTGAGAGCCAGGTGTGGTTCGAGGACCGGTGGATGGTCGCTTCCTGGTGTGATGAGTGATTGACAACGTGGTGTGGACTGATTCTTGGCTAAGTATTGCAGGTGCAGGTTGCGGCTTGACTGGTGCAGGTGCAGGTGAAGAACAAGCGTGAAAGGTCGTTGCCGGTGAGGCCTCCAGGTGTGGAGAAGACAAGTAGGCTTGGTTCGAGGGACCCGGTGGCCAGCGGGGTCAAGTGCGGGCCGCATGGTGGCAAGAACGGCAAGATGAAGTCATGGACGGTTTCTTGGTTGAGCCTCAAAACCAAGGTCGAGCCGGGACTACGTGGGAGCCGAGTCATGAGTGGTGATTGGCGGAGGCTACACCGAGTTCGCGGGGTTTCCGGTGGTTCACCAGAAAACCACTGGGTTCCTTGGTTGATCCACAAAGCCAAGACCGAAGAACCGAAGACGGAGGTGCAGCAGCTCCAGACCGGTCTGACCGGTGGGTCTGACCGGTCTGACCGGTGGGTACCGGTCTGACCGGTGAGGATAACCGGTCTGACCGGTGTGCGACGACGCAGTCCGGAATCTTCGAAGCGGAGGACACGCGTCGGGATCGCAAGGCTTGCGTCGAGGCTAAGCAAGTTTGCGGTCGCTGGGCATCCGTCCGATGGTGCGAAGACAAAGACTTCCAATTTCGCCCTCGAGGGGCATGTATCCCTAGTTAGCTAGTAAGGGTATTTTAGTCTTTCGGTTGCCTCCATATAACCCAAGTGGTGAGAGGATGGCAGCCATCTCTTGGAACCCTAGCTCATTTGGTTTTCCTATTTTCCTTCCTATTTTCTTAGGATTTTCGTAGGACTAGCTTGAGAGCTTCATGGTGAGATCTTGTGAGAGGGAAGGATGATCGGGCGGCAAGCTAGACCTTGTATGAACCTCTTTGGTATGTATAGATGATTCGGCGTGGTTCCTCAAGGCTTGGATGTGTCTTTCCCGTTTCTCCTTTTTGGTGATTTTCGGAGCCTTTTCTTGGCGATTTTCTTGGAGCGATTTCGAGGCCTTTCTCTTTGGGATTTGGTGGGGGATGTATGCATGAACCCTTCGTGGTTCTTTTCCCTTTGATTCCCCTTCCAAATCCGTGAGCAAAGGGGCTCGATTTTGGGGTTTTCGTGGCTCTAGGGTTAGAGGCGTTCTTGGTGGGATTTATTCAATTCCTCTTGATTTGACAAGTTTTGGTGGACCAAATCTTGGCTATGGAGTACCCATGAGGTGTTCCTACTATCCCCAAAGTCTTGTGCAAAACCGTGGAGCGGATCGGGAGATCGGGAGTTGGATTTGGAGGAGTTGACTCGCGGGCGCTGTTCATCCCGAGCTGCCCAGGCACGACCGGTCTGACCGGTGCTCTTGACCGGTCTGACCGGTGCTAGCCCTTGGTGGGTTTTTGTCTCGGGGAACAACCTTGTCCGTGTGGTTTTGTCCCGTGGTCCTGCTGATCAGTTCTTGGAGTGTTTGGAGTTGTTTTGCTAGGGTTTGTGAGGGGTTCTTCTTCCTCACAGGTTGTGTATCGTGGTGGTTTTTGTTCCAGGGCCTAGAGGATTCACTGAGGCTTCCTGGAACGTTTGCTGTGCGGCTGCTGTAGCCACCGGCCTGACCGGCTCTGTCCACCGGTCTGACCGGTGTCACCGGTCTGACCGGAGCAGGCCATCGGTCTGACCGGTGTAGCACAGGCAGCAAGCCGTGCAAGTTTCCGCTGTGTGTTTTGGTGAGTTTTGGCTAGGAAGGTTGAGTGTTGGTTCCTAGGACCAGTAGCACTCCAGTGGCTGCGTGGTCTTGACCAACTTGGGTAGTTGGGTCGGAGACGTGAGTTGGAAGCTGTGTTCGTCTTGTTGGAGTTCTCATCTCCTTCGAGAAGAATTTTTATCGGCTCCCATTCACTCCCCCCCTCTCTGGTTCGCCTAATCGGTCCTTCAGCTCGCCCGTGCGTCCGCACGCCCCGTCCGTCCGGCGTCCGCAGCCCCCACCCACGACATCCCATTTTTACTCCTAGGGTTTGCCACCCCCACGGCCCAACCAGCTGTGCCTCCCCACATCTTTCTCCTCCTCTCTTTTCGAACCGCCCTCCCCACTCCTGACGGCCACCGCCGTAGATCGCCCGGGCGCGACTGGGCGCCGCCGGACCACCACCGGCCGCCGCCGCCGGATCCATCGCCACACCTGACGTCTACCGCCACACCTGCCCTAAGCGCCGCCCGCCGGACCACCCTCGGGCGCCACCGGATCCATCTCCTCCTCCCTATATTGCCTCCCCAACGCTTACACCTGCCGTCAGCCTCCTCCCTGATCCGGCAGGACACAGGCGTCCAGTCGATGCGCGATGCAGCCATTCAGGCACTACCGCTTGGGCGGAGGCAGCCTGGCTCCTCACCCCCTGGCCGCAAGATGCCGGTACTCCCCGCAGCGGCACGGCGGCCCAAGCCGTGTGCGGTGCATGGATCTGCCACAGGTAAGGTCGGTGGCATGTATATGCTTGCCTCTTTCAGTCCACTCTCTTTTCTTGCTATGGCTCGTGAGAAGCATATCTAGAATTCAATTACATTTTGGTTCTAAACAGCCTATTTTGATTAAACAATCCATCTCTTGTAGCCACTCTTAAATATGTTATATACAAGGTTTATTTGATTCAACATGATGTTTGCCTATTTGGTTTGTTGGTCTTTTGTGCTATGGAGAAAGACTCACTTTTCATAACCAAACTATATTCCTTCCTGTAATTGGGTTAGTTGACCCTGATAAGCTCCTTCCTGTAATTGGCTTAGTTGACCCCGATAAGCTGAAGGTAGGAGTTAACAAATACAGGTACTTGATACTCGATGCATTGCCTTCGGAGTATGACTCACGAGTGAAGGCAATGGAGGTAGATGAAAAGCCTACTGGACATTGGAGGACTCGAGAAGCAGGTGATTACTTTACGGAATCAGTTTATGGCAAAGGAACGGATGTCAGTTTATTATTCTACAGGCACTGCAAGTAGTGATACGATGTTCTGGCCTAATGCAGATTCAAGAGCTTGTGGAAGTAATAGTGTTGCCAATGACACACAAAGATCGCTTCCAGAAGTTGGGTATTCGTCCACCTAAAGCCTCGTTTGGCAACTGGAGTTTTGGCGTGGAAAGCAGCCCAAACCTCACCTCCTGTGGAGCCTAGCTCACGCCGGGGTGAGTTTTCCGTCTTGGGCCAAAAGTGCATTTGGCAGTCCGTGTATCAAAGTGGAAGGCCTCCAGAACCCGGTCAATCCACGGGAAAAATGAACATCATTGAACACCCCGTGGAAAAAATCTCCCACGTCTCTCTCTCTCGCTCTCTCTCTCGGCGTCCTCCACCAACGCACTTCCTCGCGCTCTTCTTCCTCGGCCGCCGTCGTCACCTACCTCTCCCTCACGGCGCCGGCATCAAGCCCGGCCACGCCGGGAAGGTGCGCTACCTCCTCCTCCTCCCATCCCCCCATCTCCTCCTCCTCCACCTCATACCCTCCCCACTTCTTTTATTTTCCTGCTAGGGTTCGTCAGGCAGTGGCGGCGGCGGCGGCGGCGGTGCCGGCGACTGCTGCTCCAACTCCGGCCTCGATTCGGCTCCTCCAGGTGCATATCCCCCTCCTCCCATCTAAGCTCCCTCAACGTGCTCTCCCTCCCGTCGCTCCTCCTCTATCTCGGATGGCAAGAACGCCAGATGCCCAGGTCAGTGGAGTGCAGCTGATCGATCTCGGAATGACATCTTTTTTTTAATCTATGGCTGCAGTAAGGAATAGATTGTCCGTCTATCTTTTCTTGGAACAGTGGATGTAACTTCTGAGCTTCACAACTTGTACCATTGTTTTTTTTCTCAATTGAATCCCAACATTAGTCAAACTAGAAACTATGATTTTAAGTATGCTTGATAGCCCAAGGTCAATCCTGTGAGATTGTCTGCTATGACCATAATTTAGAAGGAGCTGCCCACTATGGTTGTTTGATACTGTGCTCTGAATACCCGTTCTATGTTTAAGCTTTGCAAACCTACATGGATTTACATCATTTGAGCAGTTGAGCTGTGTCAAAATAATATATATTGCAGTTTATCAAAATTTCTACTAGTTGTTCCATTGGATTCATAAAAGCTCATAGTGCAGATGTGAATGTGGGGTCAATAATGATTAATTTTAACTGAATACCTCTTGGAGACTATAGTAGTACAAGTGCAAAGTTTTTGAGTGCTTGCCTCATCAGAAAACAGAAATACAGTAACAAAGGTTTTAACTGATTTCCTATTGAGTGCAGTAGAAAAATACAAGGAATTTAACTAGATGCCTCTTGGGAGTAGCACAAATATTTTAGAATAACAGAAATACAATGATGATACAGCTGTGAAATGAATGATGATGCAATGCCTCAGCTGATTGTCTGCTTCGTCGTTACATTGTTGTAACTGGCAGGTGGAAGCAAGAGATTCTTGAACTGACAACTTAGAGCTCAAGATAAATTGGATAGGTGTTATTGTGTTGTGGTACAGAAGATTAGTCGGCCAAAATGCAGGGTCCAATTTTGTCTACAGAGAGTAGTGTTTAAGTTAGTTCATATTGTTTGGATTACTTCAAAGTTCACATATTATACTATTATGGGATTCTATTTTAGAGTAGGTCCTGTGAGTTATTGACATGGATTAAGAATTTATAGAATGGCTACTAGTTATTTGACTTGTTGTTGCCTGTTCATAAGTGGTTTACTACACATTAGCTGCATGTTAATGCTAATGCTACAAATTTGTGTGTGTTCACCCAATTTTCTGTTATACTTGGTGAAGTCACTTGTTTTGCTTGCTTGTCTTTGTTTTCTTGTTTTTCAGATATAATTTGTCTGTTTGTTTTCAGCTTGAAAAGGTGACTAATTTGATATTTTCATAAACAGTTTGTATGTAGGTTCGAAACGTTGTTAGTTCACATGTTTTGATGGATCGTGATTGAAAAATGTCTTGATTAATTGATGCTTAGAATTGGATTGTGTTCATAATTGTTCATGTAGTACTAATTCTCATTGCATTGCATTTCCTTTAATCTATTGTTATTTTTGAACTTTGCAGGTTAATCAAGTTATTTGACATTTGTCTCAGTTTCAAGTGCAGTTGCAAGAACAAGCATTGTGATTTGTTACCTGTTTGAATCGTCAGCCGCATCTAATTTTTTGATTACTTTCTTTTATTCTCGTTCAGATTCTTTAGATGAATTTGTAATTAGGATTGTTCTGAGCTCTTTTTTTATATATTTGTATTTTCATATTTATTTTACTTTTGGATTTTTGTTGCACTTTTTAAATTTATGATATATGTAACTTGTCTTGATATGATATTCAGATGAATGCATCTCGGTTTAGTTTCTCAATTTTTTTTAGTGCTGGTTCAATCTGATTGCTGGTTCTCTTCTCATCATGGTTGTTGGTTATGAACCCAAGGTAAGCCAAATGACGATTAGCCCGCTGCCGGCCGGACGGAATCCCTCCGCAACCAGCAACCCCTCCGCAACGTGGATTGGGTGGGAGGAGGGGATCCACCGGATCCCTCCTTGGATTAAATATCCCTTGGATTGAACTCACTGATTGCCAAACGAAGCCTAAAGGGGTTCTTCTGTACCGGACCACCTGGGACTGGAAAGACACTCATGGCTCATGCATGTGCTGCACAGACTAATTTCTGAAACTGGCTGGTCCTCAATTTGTCCAGGTACTTTTGTGTTAAAGATGTTGACGACAATGCTAGGATTATCCTTGCATCTTAAATTTGAATACACTCAAATATCATATCGAGACTCAAATAAACACTTCATTTTTGCGTGCTGGAAGGATTACAGTTGGTCTTGATAAAGTAATAAAGAACTTATTTACTAATTTTGCAGTGTCTAAACTCTGATTTTTTACTGCAAATTCTGCAATGTTTTTGGGTCTAATGATGACATTATTGGGTCAATAATTAGATCAGGATATGTTTTGGATCCATTATTTGCGTCATAATGGTTGGCTGTGCAAACATACACACCAGTTTTATCATCTATAATCTGTGCTGCTAATTTCCCTCCCTTAGTAAAGTTAGTATTGACTGTATTGTTTAGTAAATAACAATATTTTTGTGAACTGTTTCAGATGTTTATCGGTGATGGAGCCAATCTTGTTCGAGATGCTTTTCAGCTGGCAAAGGAGAAAGCCCCTTGCATCATATTTATTGATGAAATCACAAAGCATTTTGACAGGTACTTTTAGCATTCTTGGCATACAGCCTGGTGTCTTACACTTTCTTTAAACATGGAAAACATTAATTTTCAATCAGGAGTTTGGTGTAGCAGGTTCATCCCTGTGACATGGTATTCTGCATTCATAGCTTCTCCAAATTTGCCCCTGTATATCCATCAACTTTAATTAGAACAATTCTTGCTGGGTCACCTTGCATCAAAATTCAATGGATACCACAAAATATTTTCTTAGACTTTGCTATGATTCTCCCATGGTTAGTTTTGATGGAAATGCTAGAAGCGCGCAGAGGATTTCTTTGTTCAGACATTAGGCATCTTGATTTGCAAGCAGACCAACACCAACTGTTAGTCATGGAATAAATTTCATATAGAAAATGCATATTATTGTTGAAGCATGCATGATTACAACTTAGTACCTGGCTGCGCTGGTGAATTCACATGTCCCATAACACAATAATCTGCTCCAATGCATGTACACCAGGATTGCATGCAAGATGGGAAGAGCATAACATTTTGTGTGAATGAGGGCTCGACCAACTTCTGGCTGTCGCTGCTGATCGAGTTCGAAGACAGCAAAGGGGTGGATGTGGATCCATGCACATAAAATAGGTACCAAGGTGCCACGCCAAAACCTACCGTTCCATTTCCCTCCTCTACATATGCTAATTCAATATTTTTTCATGATCATCTTACTTTCAAATTACAAGAATGGAGTGCACAATCATATGTCTGCAAATATTGAAGGTAAATAATATTTACAAGAATGGGACGATGGCCAACATACATTTCAAGGCAACCTTCATTGCTACAGTAGATATTGGTCTTTTGATTCGAATGAGTCCAAACAGTTGTGTGTTGGATACATTATTATGTGTTAAGTTGTGTTCTCGTTTAGTTTGACACTCAGTGTGTTTTGTTAAAGATTTTGTACGAACAAATTATATTTTGTTTAATGGATGTCGATGCTTCATTCATTATGTATTTGTCGTTTGCGTTTATTGATTTAAGCTACCAAACAAAGCGTCACAACATGAATTATTAATATATTAATTTAGCGTTTCATTATAATATGGAAATCAAACCAAATTACGTTGCAATAATCACACATATAACAACCACATTTAGTCGTGGTAATAGGTACGATAATCGTGGCAACAAACAAACTATCTCTTGCAACTAAAAAAAAGATGACGGTAGCAATAGAAGAATCTACCTATAGCAACCACTCAGTAACGTGGCAATAAAGGACCTCTCTTTAGCAACCAACCTACAGAAACGTTGCAATAACCTAAGCCACCTATAACAACCATTTAGGCGACGTGGTAATAGAGAAGCTCTATTGCAATGCTTTCTCCGTGTAGCAATAACCACGATTGCAACACCTACGTTGCGTTGCGATTGCATTGTGTTGCTATACGACCAGCGTGTCGCAATACGTATCGCTAGCAACGCCTAGTTCGTTCCAATTAATACTATTGCCACACCCATAATGGTTGCAATTGCTATTGTTACAACACTCACTAAGTGTTGCAAAAGTGTCAAAAGTGTTGCAATAGAGGGGTTGTGTGTCGCAACTAAAACGTAACTCATTGCATTATGCTATTGCTACCGTTACAAGTGCAATAACATTTAACCAAAAAAGAAAGGTAGCAAAAGTACTATTGCTACTATTTTTGTGTCTTTTGCTACACTTTTTCGGCGTTGCATTTGTTACAAAACCTTGTAGTGTTGGGAGATATCCCCCACACTTGTTCTCGTACCTGGTGCTGTCTTCAAACAAAATGGGGAAAAAACAAAAGAGGGATTCTACTGGTTCAAGAACCAGGGTGCCTTTATTCAAATTCAAATATTTTTTTGTTTTTGTTGTTTTTTTATTCACCATGATACCAAACTCAAACAAGACTGACATGCCTTGGCCTACCTTCCCTTTTGAATCAAGCTCGATGACTTACCCCATTTGGATTCGAAATTCCTGTAAGGGTTAGTCCGTATATACAACCAATATCCATGCAAGCATTAACTATAAGGTTCATCAATCAAACTCGACACCATGTCTTGTTTGATTGAAGAAGACAGTTTTAACCTAAGCACCGTGCTTAATTTAAAACAACCTATGAATGCACGTAGCTAAACATGCACTCAAACCTTAGCATTACGAACATTGATAAAGGAAGCATGAAAGCATGATCGAGCTATTTTCAAAGGGACATAAACATGAGCAAATGATGGTGAACATCGGGCAACCTCCCAGAAGGGTTTTGTTTAATGTCAAAAGCAGGACGTACCTAGCTAGTCGAGCAAGATGAAAGAGCTTACATCATCTCCAAACCAGGATAAGATTTGGCATGAGAGAAACTTTACTCGGGATGCTCACATATCACTAGTAGAAATGTTAATATATATGATGATTTGATAGTGACGGTACATTTATTCGTCATGGAAGTGGTCGCTACTGTGACGAATTTTGTAACTTCATCACAGATAACGACTGACGGTGCCAAGCCACTAAAAATAATGACAAAACTCAGAGGATCGTCACCGAACAACGAACCTGTTCGTCACAGATGAATCATTCCAGTTATGCTCGTGAGGAACCAATGACGAACGCAAATGGGCGTCACAGAACACCAACATTATCGTCACAAAACAACATGAAAACGAAAACAAGGATTTGGTCCCACATTTAACCACGTGTAATTGTGGGTCCGGGTCCCACCATCCTGTTCCCAGGCATTCCATGTCCACATGGCTACGTGGGCCCCACCACCACATGGTCCCACATGACCCACCACCGCATGGTCCCACATGACATAATCGGTGGGCCAGCTGCCGCACACGGGCCGCCAGCTAACACGTTGGCCCAGCTTTCTCCGTAATAAATTCCGACGGACAAAAAAATGTTGAGAACAGGGGACTCGAACTCACAACCTGGGGGAAGGAGGACAATGTGTTACCACTAAGGTAGAAGCCGGGTTGTGTTTGTTTGCAGAATTCGTTGGTTAGGTTGCATTCTTACTCCTGTGTGCATGTTCGTGGCCTTAATGGCCCAGCATGCAGCATGCACCGTAGGCGTTTGTGGCCTTAATGGCCCAGCCCTGCCCCTTGCATGCAGCATGCATGCACACACATGCACCAGGCCTAAGTGTTGTTGTACGTGATGGAATGGATCACATGCACCGTAGGCCTAAGTGTTCAGACAACCGGCCCACGCTGGCCCAAAAGGCCCCCGGAACATTATGCGTAGCGCCCAGACAAACGAACCTGGCGCAAAAAATGGTGCGGAAGGGGACTCGAACCCACAACCTGTGGGATGGAAGGAAGACGTGTTACCACTGAGCTACAAGTGGAGTTGTGCATGTTTGCAGAAGTCTATTTATATATACTTAAACACTTGTTGATTAGGGTTGCCTTTTATATCCTAAATGTACAGAGATGAAGAACACCTATAGGGTTCATCTTTCTCTTTTTAATCCTGAATTAAAAGTTGTATTTGGTTTTTCTCTTTCATATGAACTCCAAATTTGGTGTTTCTTTTTCCCAAATTTTTCTAAAATCACATTCTTTCATTTTATTGTGTTGTTTTGTAAGTCAGTTATTGTTTCTTTAATCTTATTCATATGGCTTTTTTCCATCTATTTATGTAGAGAATATAAATACATGTTTTTGAATAAAAATTACTAATTTAAATTTATAATTGCTAATGTTATGGTCAACATAAGTTTGTGTCCAAAATTTAGATGCATACGAGTCAAAAATTGTTACGAGGTATTCAAATTTCAAAGTTTGACTTTGAGTTATAGGAAACTATAAGACGGATGTATCCTTTGTAACAATGTATGGTCCTACTTTATTGAAACCACTTGAGTTTTTTATGGTAAGATTGTGGACCAAAAACATGTTGTTATTCCAATTTGTATAATTTTTTGACCAAATTTACTTCACAAGGGTGTCTTAATTAGGTTTTAGAAAAAAATTGAAAAAATGACTTTTTCGCATGAGAATTGGAAATCTAAAACTCCAAATACTAATATGAGAGTAAGGGTAAGGTTGCATCCAAATTTGAGGTGTCTATGGGGTAAGAAACTACTTGAGTGTGTACAAACTTTGAAGTTTAAGTTGAGCAATATGATGAACTATCTAGTTTATGGACAATGTATACTCCAATTTTCACAAAATCTTATGAAACTTTTTTTCAAGCTTATGGATCCATAAAATGAATCTATGCCAATTTACATAATTTTTGGAGAAGTTTTAGTTATTATTATCATTATTTTTTAACAAGGTGACTAGTAGAATTTTGAGTTTTCCATATAATTAAATTGAATTTTCCATCAATCTCCTAGATGTAGGCTAGAATGGACCATAAATGCCTAAATATAGTTTTTTTAATCTTATTAGAGGTACATATAGGTCAACTCGGAATTACTTTCAGTAAACATGTAGAAATTCATTTATATCATAGAAAATAGCAAATCTACTTGAAAATTCTTGAAACTCCTATATTGCAAGTTATATGTTGTTTGCTACATGTGAAAAATGTATTGGTGGTATTTAAGGTAACTGATTTTTGAGTTGTTTTCAAAGGGTGTGTTATTTAGGTATTTAAAAAATAGAAAAAACAACTTTTTTGCACAACAAGTGGCAATGTAACTCCACAAATGTTAATAGGAGACTAAAGATAAGTTTTCATCCAAGTTTGATGTATATATGACTAAGAAAGTACTTAAGAGTGTATAAACTTCAAAGTTTAAGTTGAGTTGTATAAAAGAATGTAAGAGATCCATCCATTTTGTGAACAATGTATGATCCCACTTTAGCAAAATCATTTAGTTTTTTATTACAGTATTATGGGTTAAAAATATGTTATCATGCCAATTTGTAGAATTTTCTAACCTAATTTTGATATTATTGTAATTATTATGTGCTAATTTGGATGTAGAAGTTTTAATTGCTCCTAGAAGACACTTGAAATTTTCATATATTTTTTATATGAGCTAAAATATAACATATGAGACTAAATATAGTTTTTATGCATTTTTTAATCTTATTTGAGCTAGACGTAGTTCAATTTGGCATTATTTTCAATAAAGATATAGAAATTCATTTAAGACAATATATTTGTATGTATAAGATAATTATTTTTAAGTGTTACTTCAAAATGGTGCAATGAAAAGAAAAAAGAAAAAGAAAAACGATAAGCAGAGAAGCCTATGTCGGCCCAAATAGCCCAACTCTTTACGACCGTCGATTGTCGATCCGATGGTCCTGATCGTGTTTCCTTGGTATATAATTCAGTTCCCAGTCGAAATCCTACCTCCAACTGTATTGCCCTCACCCAGCCGCACGCCCGCACACCGAGCTCCCCCTTCCTCTCCACCGATTCTCTCTCCGCCCCGCCGCCGCCGCTGACGGACCTCCTCACCCCGGCCGTCTCCACCCTAACCAGCCGCAGATCCTTGATCTCCTCCGCGCGACCTCTCCATCCATCCTAGCCTCAGACCCCCTCGCCACATGTGCAGGGAGATCGGGGACCCCAACACTCACCATCAAGCACCGCTGCTCCTCGGCGATTCGCCGCCTCCGGTATCTCCCCGCCGTTCCCAGTCGTTCGCACCCCTGCTTTAGCATGGACTCACACCTCCTCGCGTTGCACCGCCGCCGCTCCGCCCTCGCGCCGCCACGAATCGGGCCTGCGGCCACCCAGGCTTGGGTTTCGGCGTCCTCTGCGCCGCCGGGCGTTTCTGCCTTCTCCGCCGCTGCCACCGACGGCTTCGCCTCACCCGCCACAGCGACGCCTCCATCCCCATCCTGGTGCGGTGTGCTGGATCTGCCCGAGGACGGCATGCGCAGAGGGACGAGGAAGGGGGGAGTAACTGGGAAGGATGCCCAGTCCCATCAACCAGGGATGGCGCTTGCTCCTGCCCCTCAATGCGCTTTCCTCCCATCGTAGAGATAAGCACCTCCTTTCTGATCCGTTCTCCCTCTCCTGCTCGGCTTCCTTCTCCCCTCTAATCGTTTCAAGCCTCGTGATTCCCCACCCAGGTTTCAAACCCTAGCAGCCGGACATCGTGCTGATCCGTGAGCTACAACCATTTCCTCCACACTTCTCCCTTTCTCCTGATTTTGGATTTTATGTGGTTGGTCCTGATCTATGAATCGATGGTGTTCTTGTGTAGGTGTGGCGGCGGGCATAGCGTTGGTGACCTAGGCCTAACATTGTCCTGCCTTACAAGAAGGTGGGTTGCTAGATTTGGGTCTCCAACGACTAACCCTGGCGTTCTCCAGGCTGCTTCCTCGAGCCCTCGCAGGTCCGTTCTCCAGGCTGCCAAGCCCATGCAGGTAATCTGTTCGGCGGATAGTTGCCATCCTAGACTGAAAATGCTTGCCGGGGATACGAAAAAGAATAACTGAATTTGTGTCGTCCGAATTACCTCTGCGCCATTGTTCCTTTGATTGTTTCCTTAGATGTGACGGCAACTCGTCGAGTTCAAGTTGAGGACGAGGCCGACGCGGTGGCTGTGCTCGGCGACAGCAACAAGCCCACCCACCTCATCTGCGGCCGGATGGTAGAGTTTCAATTCGAACCTGTCCCCGATCTGCGCTCCTTGATTATGCCTTGATGCTCAACTAGCATTCCTCTGTACCGTAACTACTACCATGTACTTCCGTTCATGGATACAGTGCTTTGCCCGGTGCTTGATGTTGAACAGTTAAACTTCTAGTTCCCACAAATTAGTATATGACCTGATCAGTTAATTTAGGTTTGCACTCTGAAATTTCTATGAAATCGTCTAATGTGCCTGTCAATTGCAAGTTTTGGAAATTATCTCTTTATTTCTAGCCTATTTCAAATTGACTAGATACTGAATAAAGCTTACTTATATATGATGAGGGCTAGGAGGATCTTCCAACATCAGATCTGTGCGAATTTTTCTTCTGCTCAAACATGTCACGCAATACCCTGTACCTATTATAAAGTGAAGCTCTGATTTGTCCTTCTCTATAAACATTTATGCTTATACATTAGCCATATATATCCTTGTTAAGTTCATTAATGCATCTATCTCTAGATCTTTTTCTATTAATTCAAAATCGATTCTACAAGCTTCCAGTTCTGTGCTTGGTCTTCACTAGACAAAATCTAGTTACAGAAAGATTGGTAGGTTAATTTAAATTTTGAAGTCAAAACACAGCTCTAACTTCAAATGTGCCTGCAAATTATGTGATGAATTGCTTGTTCAGTAGACTATGTAGCCAGGCTGGGCTTGTGGTCACCAATAGCATCTTTAGAAAGTACATTTCTAACATTTGTGACAGAAGTATATGTATTTTTTTACTGACTTTGTAAGTGCTCAGTGTGCATTTCATTGTGATTCGCGTCCCAGACTACAATTCCGATTTGTGAGCTCCAGCCGTTTCGTGTACCTTGCTCTCTTTCTGTTGATTCTGATATGCAATTTTGATGTGCTTCTGCAGGTGCGTAGGAGCCCCTTTCTACTTGGCGTCGTGCAGGTAATGTTGACTGAGTACATCTCTCCTTTCTTGTGTTGGTACTGAAATAGAGGCTACTGTTGCCGCTCATGCATAATTTATTAGCCGTAGTTGCTATGGATAAGCCTATTTCTGCACTTATTATTCGTGTTAGTGTTGCCTGAGCATATGTTTTGTTTGATTCAGTGTCTTCTGTCCTGCTTAAATTTGTCAGTATGAAGATGTCCCTTGTTGCGTTATTTTTCCAATTATTAGCAAGAACTTGAACATATATGTCTACTCTTGTATCTGCTTCCGCTCTGTCCTTGCTTGTTGATTTTGAAAAGTCAGTTCGGTTTAGCATGTATCAATTCGTGATCTCAATATGCCTGAAATCCTTGCCATAACGGCATAAGCTAGGTGCTATGCCTACTGAAGAAGCTATGCTGAATTATTATATGTGATTAATCAGAACATTTTTTAGATTTGTGATTTCTGACATCTACAAGTAATAGCGACAGCTTGTAAGAAGATCTTGCTGTACTACTGTTTATATATTTGAATGGAATAGTAAAAAGCTGAGCCTAATTGCTCTTTGCAATTATACGGAACTAGCTATGCATCAGGTGTATATGTTGTCATGCATACTAACAAATTTTCTTAAGCTGACATCTCTTCCATGTATATGTTAGTTGAATGTTGATAGTGACTCGAATTTGTAGTTCCTGTAGTACACATAAACATATAGAACACATGATACGTAATCTTAGTATGGTCTAATTGAAGTGCCACATGATTGAATTTGCATTCTTTGCTTACTTATGCTCCTGCAGATCTAGCATGGTGTTCGTTGAGGCAGCGACAACTGCAGGTTGGCTCTTTCTCCCCCTCCCTTCTTACTTTTCTCTGTTGTGATTAACTGATTGGCTCACACGCACACACCTTCAGAATCCGAACCATACTAGCATCTAGACTTGCATCTAGTCAGGCTATCAAAAGTAGTAATTTTGCCTTGCATCTAGACTGTTGCTCAACTCACAGATTATAAAGTAAAATATGATTAATATTTGGATCTGAATCATACTAGCAAAGTGAGTACTTTAATTAAATTCACTTTTCGCATTATACTATTATTGCTGAAACAATTTTTTGACATTTTAGACAAGGGAACTGATTGATACCTTCAGAATCTTACTTTTTAGAGCAGTGTGCTTAGATTAGGGATCACTTGGAATTTGCTAAACTACAATCTACTATGACTCTCAATTGGAACACGTCCAATAAAATACTGCCACCTGCTACATACAGCCTCTCATTCTACAACTTTCTAATCTTTCGTACTATATGTTTGTATGATATAACATATGCATGTAGTTGCAGTTCTCAGTACATAGCATATTAGTAATTTCTATCTCAAATATTGCGCATTGACAATTGTTTGGCAATGCCCTCTTTCAGGTTGAGGATTAGGGATCAGCAAGCAATTGACATGTTTGATGCTACAAGAAAATATTTGATCTGTTATTTTTTTTGTGATTTCTAGGCTTGTTGAGTTCAATTTTATATGGGTTGTGTATTTATTGCCATGTTGGGCTGTGTAATTATTGCCACGTGCGCCTGTTTTGCTGAATTTGGAATGGCTTTGTATATATAGATGAATGCCTTGAGAAATATTTTGTCTAATACATGACCTTCTCAAATTTCGTCATAAACATTGTTTTATGACGAAATTTCGATGACCAATCAGATCATGACACGTGGACTAATGAGATAACGACACATGGACCAACTAGATCATGACACGTGGACCAACTTGATCACTGCACGTGGACGAATCAAACGACGACATGTGGACCAATCAGATAGCGACATGTCATTGTCCGGGTGCACGTATCCACGTCAGTGTCTAGCGTGGAATCGAGCCATGTCAGCAGCCAGCGTGACAACGATCGCGTCAGCAGCCAGCGTGGCATCGAGCCACAGCTGCCAGCATGCACGGTGTCACGTGGTGGTCACTTCCATGATGAAATTAGTGACGATGTTCACTAGTCATAGAAGACGAGCGGTTACATGATGAAAAACGTGTTCATCACTGAAAAGGAGCAGTTCTGTGATGAAAATGGCTGATTTGTCACGGTGCGACAAATGTGACGCGCTTTCTATGACGATCTCAAATTCGTCATAAATTCATCACAGAAGTTTTTCCATGACGAATTTGGTATGTTCTGTGACGAAAGTGTTTTGTCATGGATGTGAACTTCTGTACTAGTGTATCTCCCCCACACTTGGAGTTTGCATTGCTAAGCAACAAAACACAAGTGTGTGGAGATCAAGCTTCCCTTGTAAATGTTCCCTCACCAAAATCTTACCAAAGTGTTGTAGTTGATGTAGCTCACATGTTCTTAGGCATCACCTATCCACCGTTCTTTTCAATCTCCACCTGAAAGGTTAGCTTCCAAAAGTACCCGAAGGACAGTTTTATCTTAAAAACATGTTCTTGCTTTTATTTGAAAAGGGAAAATAAAATCTAACCTAATCCAGGCTATCTCCTGGTAGTGCTTTGTTTACGGTCATAAGCTCGACCCTGGGAACTTCCTTCCTGCAGCTATCATTGGTGATGTCATTCCCGTCTCACCGCCAATTGTTGATGTGTCATTGAAGCTTTAGCTGCAAGGTTAGTGCCACAGTGCATACACAAAATCTACAATGCTTATGGTAAACATATGCATCTACAACCACCCTTCTAAACTTTTTACAGGAGAGGACCATAAGGCGGTTGTAGTCCTCGTGCATGCTCAGTGCACTAAGCATGGCTGCCTCTGGAGAGGCATGATGCAAGCATGGTTCATGTGGTGTATCAAGAATGAAGCTACCATGCTTATCAATGAAATGCTTTCCTTTAAACTCCAGAGTCGGCGCCTCATAGATTTCCATGGCCCTTGATTTCTCCATCTCAAGAGATGCATCGTGGAAGCTCGATGTTGGTTTTCGATCAAGGTCGAGAGAAACATCGTACTGGCCAGCGGGAAGAGGCTCAAACTCGATCAAGGATGATGATGATCGTTCGCCTTCACAAAGGTGAAGAGGATCTTCTGAATCATACCCCTGAGGGGTAGAAAATTCTACAACCTCAATGAGAACGGGCTCAGACGATGCGAGCGGAGGTACATGCATCATCTTCTCGAGCGGGTTTTGCTTGGGAAGAGGCTTCTCCATAGAATTTTCTGAAAACAAGGGAGTGATGGTAGGAGTGGCTTCCCTAAGCTTTTCATCTAGGATCCCTTGAGATTTATCAAGAAGATCATCCAATGGGAAGCCTAGGAGAAGACTAAAATCGACGATGGGGTAGATATGAAAATCTAAGCGCACCTCAATTTTGTCTATGATGATCGACACATCCCTAATGATCCCCCGACATGGGAAAAGGTAGCCCCACCCGGGACTTCAGAAATATCTATCAATCGGGGTCAGGGGCTTGTTACCCACAAGAGTATACATAAGGTACTCTGATATGATGCAAACCCCAACAGTAGGGTCATGAACAACTTCTACGACATTTCCTCTCATGGAACAAGAGATAGTCGTTGAAGGACCGATTAGGTGACCAAAGAGGGGGGGAGTGAATTGGAGCCGATAAAAATTCTTCTCCGAAGAGACGAACTCGACTATGTCCCGGAATCACAAGCAAGGGTTCCCACACGAACTTGCCAAGGTCACGTAGTCACAATAGACCTACCAACCCTAGGAACAAGTCCCAACACAACCCAAAGCGGAAGCACAACTCAAGGTGCAAAGGACTTAGCCAACTGTGTCTGCCCGCGGCGGACTGTCCGTAAAATCAGACAGAACCTCTAGTAGCACCCCCGACCAATACGGACAGTCCGACACGACACCACGGACGGTTATAGCTGCGGACGGTCCGTGACCCCTGCGCGGACAGTCCGTCAAACACGACCCGAAAAAGGAACTCGACCCCAACGGATCAAACCACCGACCAGCACGAACACACGACGAACTGGACGAACACGAGACCCCGCAGACGGTCTGTGGCCACCTCGCGGACGGTCCGCCGGCCTCGAACAGAACTGGGCGAACTCGAAAACCGCAAGTCAACCCTCCCTAGCCTTCCATGGATCTCCCAAATGGTTGCATGGATTGAGAAAATATTTGGGAGAGATGTGAAGCGTCCCAAGGGGATGCTATGCCCAACAACTTGAGGCCTCAAACCAACTAAATCGCTGGGAATCGATCACGAACCGAGCTCAACCAAAAAGCTAGGGTTCCACCCGAAATCCTCAAATCCAAGGCCAAATCTGGAGTTTGAGAGGTCAAGGGCAAGCACAAAGATGCACAAGACATCTATCCATGATCCACACAAAGAAATCCGAACACAAACGTCTCAGAATCGAAGGAACAAGCCGCGCACGAAAATCCAACGAAAATAGCCCGAAAAGACACGAAAATCACTTGAGCCACAAGAAGGAAATCGACGCAACCATGAAAGCTTCCATACACTCGGAGGTTAGATTCTCTACAAACCGGTGAAGAAAATCTAAGCCTAAAGAGCAGGGAAATAAGAAGCAGTCCGGATGGATGAGTTGCCCTGAAACCCTAGAGATATATATATGAAGTCCCTCTGGGTGGGGCAAATGACCAAGCTACCCCTATAACTTAAAATGAGATACACACCCCTCAGGGGCAATATGGTCAAGTAGCACTCCTCTTCATCGGGCGGCCACGCCTTCACCACAGTCCGCGTCCTCCTGACGCAAGCCCTGCGATCCCGCCGCGTGTCCCCCGGTATGAAAGCGTCTCGGCGCGCCCGGATCCCGTCTCCGCCTGCCGAGCCTCCGGTCTTGGTTGTGTGGCTCAACCAAGTAACCCGACGGTTTTGTGGTGAACCGCCGCAAACCCTGCGTGCAGACTCCGGTCGTGAGCCACTACCCTGCACCAGCTCCAGTCGACGACTTCGTCTTGCTTTTCTTGCCACCATGCGGCCTGCACTTGATCTCGTTCGGCCACCGGGTCCATTGAGCCGAGCCTACTTATCTTTCCACTACTCGGAGGCCCCGCAAGGCTAAGACCTTCCGCGCCCGCTCTTCACTTGCACCAACACAAATCAAGCCACAACCTGCACCTGCAATACTCGACCAAAAGCCAGCCCACACCACGTTGTCAATCACTCATCACACCAGGGAGCGACCATCCACCGGTCCTCGGACACTCCAGTCCCCAATCTCCCCCTTGATGAGTGCATTGACAACACACATATTAACCAATTCAGAGAAAGAGAGAAAAAAGAAAAGAAACGAACCAAAAACTCAAACAAGTGATCAAAAGCCAAAACAAGATCACTTGAGAGAGAAAAATCTCGGTCCCCTAAGGCAAGGGCAACGACTCGACACAACCGAGATAAAATACTCCAAAATTGCCGACTCGTCAAGGTGAGGCAAAAGGGCTCGACACCATCTGCAAAAGAGCACAACTAAAATCAGGCGACAAAGAGCTCCCAAAACACATGAATGCAAGCTCCCCCTGAACAAATGCATTTCTCCCAATTTTTCTCCCATGATGCAAAACTCCCCCTGGATGCATGAATTGGGTACTTTCCTCCCCCTTGTTGGTAATGCATGAATCAAGCTTACAAATGCAAGCATGTGCTTCTCAAATAGACAAAGAGCACTACAACATGCTAAAAATGAGACATAGACAAGCAAGATAGCAACAAATTAAGTACAAGCAACACTGAGGACCGGAGCGTCCGAGGACCGGTGGATGGTCGCTCCTTGCTGTGATGAGTGATTGACAATATGGTGTGGACTGACTCTTGGCCGAGTATTGCAGGTGTAGGTTGCGGCTTGATTCGTGTTGGTGCAGGTGAAGAGCGGGCATGAAAGGTCCTAGCCTTGCGGGCCTCCGAGGAGTGGAGAGACAAGTAGGCTCGGCTCGATGGACCCAGTGGCCGAACGGGATCAAGTACGGGCCGCATGGTGGCAAGAAAAGCAAGACGAAGTCATCGACCGGAGCCGGTGCAGAATAGCGGCTCACGACCGGAGTCTGCACGTGGGGTTTGCGGCGGTTCACCACAAAACCGTTGGGTTACTTGGTTGAGCCACAAAACCAAGACCGGAGGCTCGGCGGGCGGAGAAGGGATCCGGGCGCGCAGGGCTTGCATCGGGAGGACACGGACTGCGGCGAAGGCGTGGCCGCCCGATGAAGAGGAGTGCTACTTGACCATATTGCCTCTGAGGGGTTTGTATCTCATTTTAAGTTCTAGGGGTTGCTTGGTCATTTGCCCAACCCAGAGGGACTCCATATATATAGCTCTAGGGTTCTTGGGCAAACCATCCTCGCAGACTACTTCTCATTTCCCTGCTCCATAGGCTTAGATTTTCTCCACCGTTTTGTAGAGAATCTGACCTCTGAGTGTATGGAAGCTTTCATGGTTGCGTTGATTTCCTTGTTGTAGCTCGAGTGATTTTCATTTCTTTTTCAGGCTATTTTTGTTGGATTTTCATGCGCGGCTTGTTCCTCCGATTATGAGGTTTTTGGGTTCGGATTTCTTTGTGGGGATCATGGATAGATGTCTTGTGCATCTTTGTGCTTGATCTTGACCCCTCAAACTCCGAATTTGGCCTTGGATTTGAGGATTTCGGTTGGAACCCTAGCTTTTTGGTAGAGCTCGGTTCGTGATCGATTCCCAGCGATTTAGTTGGTTTGAGACCTCAAGTTTAGGGGCATAGCATCCCCTAGGGACGCTTCACATCTCCCCCAAATCTTGTCTCAAGAGCTCAAGTCGTTTGGGAGATCGGGTGATGGATTTGGAGGGTTGACTTCGCGGGGTCGGGCTGTTTCTATGCGGTTCGTGCCTTGCGGACTGTCCACCCACAGGTTGCGGACTGTCCGTGCACCCTCTGTTCGTCGGGTGTTCGTAGCGTGTTCTTGAGTTCGTGAGGACGAGTCGTTTCGATCCGCGAAAGGGCTAGGGTTTTGTTGCATGCTGTTTGTGGACTGTCCGCATGCAGGTCACGGACTGTCCGCCTAGCTCGGACTGTCCGCGGTTCCTTCACGGACTGTCTGATTTTCGAAGGTGCGGTATTAGAGGTTTGGCTGCTTATTTTGGACTATCCGCCAAGGGTTAGCGGACTGCCCGCCAGGCTCGCAGACTGTCCGCCGTACGCCTGCAGACTGTCCGCCCAGGGTCTTCCAGATTTGGCTAAGTCCCTTGCTTCTTGAGTTGTGCTTCTGCTTTGCATCTTGTTTGGACTTGTTCCTAGGGTTGGTAGGTCCGTTGTGACTACGCGACCTTGGCAAGCTCGTGTGGGAATCCTTGGTAGTTGATTTGGGACATAGCCGAGTTCGACTCTTCGGGGAAGAATTTCTATCGGCTCCCATTCACTCCCCCCCTCTCTGGTCGCCTAATTGGTCCTTCAATTGGTATCAGAACCGGTTATGGATCTTCGTGATTCTAACCAGTCTAAGATCCAAAGATGGCGTACCAGGAATGGGGTTCAGGCCCTCCACACTTTGATGGTAAGAACTACCAGATGTGGCAGAGAAGGATGGCCGCTTTTCTTCGCGGCAAGGGTCAGTTGCTTTGGGACATTACGGTGAACATAGCTTATGTTCATCCGGTTAACTTCCTAGCTCCGGGTTCGAGGGACATGCACGACGCCAACAACAAGGCGCTCGATTACTTGTTTCGTGCTCTGTGTCAATCCCAATTCGATCGGGTTCGGACAGAGGACTTAGCTTGTAAGATTTGGGAGCAGTTGAAGAATGCTCACGCTGGGAACGCTCAAGTTCAGGCTCGGTTGTTTGCAACCTACCGGAGAGAGTATGAGAACTTCACTCATCTCCCCGGTAAGTCCATTGACACCATGTTCCAGAGATTCACTGTGATTGTGAACAACATGAGGGCTAATGTGGCTGTGCTCCCGTACGATGATCATGAAAGGGCTATGAAGCTCCTGCACTCTCTGGATCGTACCGTGTGGAGTGAGAAAGTCGAAGCCATTCTTGAGTCGGAGAAGTATGAGACCCTCATGGTGGACGAGCTGTTTTCCAAGCTCAAGTCATCCGAGGTGGACTGTGGGGTGCGAGCAAGGACCGAGAACCCGACTGACCCTCATAGTTTGGCCCTCATTTCTGGACCAAGGACTAACACTAACTTGTTTTCGAGATAGTTCTCTTTGTCTTGTCTTGTGTCCATGCCAGATGAGGAGTTCGATGTGCTGGGCGAGGAGGATCTCGCATTGCTGAGCCGACGGTTCGAGCGCATGTACACGAACCGGAAGAACGCTAGGAGGAGCTCGGGCATGTACTACCGGTGCGGGAAGCACGGGCACTTTATCGCTGAGTGCTCGGAGGCCATGGAGATCAAGCCCGAGCACAACCACCATCTGAGGACATCGACTCAAGCTCCTGCTACTCTTCATCGAGCTCAAGTGATGAAGAAGAGAACCGGCACAAGGGCAAGCGGTCAAGCAAGAACATCAACGGCTTGTGCTTCGCCGTCCAAGGCTTTTGCGGCATGGCACATAGCTCCGCAAGAAAGAAGAGCAACAAGGATGACTCGGACTTCGACTCCGAGGATGAGGTAAACAATGATCCATCCTTCTTGGTATTGGAAAATGCTAGGTTGAATGAATTGCTTGACAACCATGATGATGTGCTTAGAAATACCAACAAGGAGAAGAGGGAGTATAGGTCTTTGCTTGGAGAGGCTAAGGAGAAGGTGGTTGAGCTAGAGTCTTTGCTTGTTGATGCTAGGGCTCAAATAGATTCTCTTAAGTCTGCTCCTATTGTGACCGATGAACCTGAATGCACTGATTGTTCCACTTTTCTTGGTGATTTGACTGTGCTTAAGGAAAAGTATGCCTCCAAGGTTGAGGAACTAGATGTGCTTAGGGTTGAGCTAGATGAGATGAAATCTAGGCCCTCTTTGCTTGGTGCTTGCACTTCTTGTCTAGTTTTGCATGAGAAGCTAGATGTTTCATTTGCTTATGCTAGATCACTAGAGGCTAAGCTGAAAGCTCCTATTCCTACACCATGCTCTACTTGTGAAATAAATGCTATGAAGAATTTGGAGCTTGCACACTGTTGATGGCTGTTAAGTGCTTACTTTAGCCGTCAATTTACTCATGAATAAAGGAGCAAGAGGCATTTCTTACACGCATTTTGGTTAAGAATAATGTAGTTCCACTTGTCCTTGGAGATTATGTGATTGCAGGAAAATAAGCATAAAAGAAGTGGCAGACTCACCTTCTATGATTCATGCCACGTCAACTCAAGGAGTTGCTGCCACCTCAGGTGCCATGCATGCAAGCTAAGCCACCTCAGGTGCCACGCATGCATGCCAGGTCACCAATCCAAGGGAGGCAAGCCCCGACGAATCAGAGCGTGACACGTGGACTTCACATGGATCCATGGGCCCACCAGAGCGCCTAAACCGCCTCAAGAGCACATGTACACCAGGGACCGACCTAAGGGCCAATAGGACAGCCACCCCAAGGAAGCACACCCCGAGTGGGGCCCACCTGGGGTCGGCCGACCCTAGGATCGGCCGAACCGACCTTGGGTCGGCTGATCCTGGGCTTCCACGTGGCGCTTATCCATTGGTCCTAGAGGCCGTCCCCGGGGTGTTTCACTCCTTCTTGCGCTGGTGCTCTGGCCTATAAATAGAAGGGAAGGGGGTTCATTTCTTACCAACACACCTTACTCCTCCTCTCTCACTTTTGGTTTCTAAGGCTAGGAGGTAGGCTAGAGTAGTTCTACTTCAGGTTCCAAGTCTACTTTGGGATCTATGTATGAGTCCTCTTGTATCTTTATTTTATTGTATGACTTTGATCTACTTTAATTATTCAGCTATTTCATATAAAGTTGTGCTTGTATACATGGGTGATTTGTTCATGTGTTCTTCGCTTGTTCATCATTTAGAGGCTCATGTTCTTGATGAACAAGGCCTTTCGATCCAGTTGACGATTGACTTAAACATATTTTCGGTGTTTGTTCATAAGTTAGAGGCTCGTGTTCATCACGAACACGACCCTTTGATCTTGTTGAATAGACATAGGAAAGCACAAATCCATTTGTGTACTTAGCCTAGTTTGATCTAGTTAGATCCCATGTTTGTGTTGTATGAAGTTCGTGCTCAAGCTACGGTACTTGATGTAATTGGCCGGTTTATCTGGTCGCTCTGACCTGGGTCACAATAGCCCGGGACGGCCAGGGTCCTGCTAACAACGTAAGCGTGGTGCTTGGGTTGCGTAGCTACGTTGCTTATGAGTGCATCCCACGGTTTGTCTTGGGGTAGGCCGCAGTGGTGATAGCCGTTGGACCCTTCTGGAATCCCCCACGTTCGGATACGCTGTAGGAGTCTAAAGTCTAACAACCGGAGTCGTGCGTAAGCGACGCGGGAGGTTAGCTCCCCGTTTGTACCTAGGTGCTTGAGCCAGCAATTATGTAATGCTAGTGTGTGTCTAACTCATCTGACTAACTTTGTATGCTTAGTACCTTAGAACCTAGAGCTAACTCGTATGTTGCCTCCTAAGCCTAGGACCTTTAGAGAGTGTGTGTTTGTGTGTTCACACTACCCTCTTATCTATCATATCTTACCCCTGTACTTGAGTGTCTGGTTCGTTCCCGTCTATGATTTATACTCCTTGCAATAGTGTTGAACTTGTTAATCCGCCCATCCTTCCTTGGATTCGATACCCTTTGGAATACTCCTTTGGGGAAATGCTACAATGGTACTTCCGTGCGCTTGCGGACTCTTGTAATCGTTAGGATTACCATCTGGTCATTTCTGGCATCGTTGCTAGGAACCCATAACTTAGCATCGACGTTAAGAAATACCAACAAGCATTTCTGGCGCCGTTGCCGGGGAAGGCTAAGGATAACATGTCAACACTTTGTAATGTTTATAATCATGACAGGAATAAAACAGTTCTCAATGCAGGCTAACTTTGAATGTCTTCTTTGTCTATCGATGATGAAGACAGGTAGTGTATGACTGGTTTCGACTTACCGCCGAATTTCACTAAAGATCCTAAGTCACTCGTAAGGAGAGCTAGATCTCATTTCGGTTCTCCCCAGCGTGTACGTACGGAAGTCGACCCAGCTTCCTTTGTGCCATCTACATCAACTCCTATGGCCAATCAAGAGAAGACTCTTCGCGAATACTCTGCTCCCTCTGTTGACCAGGTGCCTACTGGCCCCGAGATCAACACCGGGAACGAAAACTTCGAGATCAAGAATGACCTCATTACGATGGTACAGGCTAGCCCATTCTGTGGCAAGCCTAATGAAGACGCGGGTGCCCACTTGCAACAGTTCCTGGAGTTGTGCAGTACCTTCACTATACGAGGAGTGGAGGAAGATGCCATTCGTCTGTGGCTATTTCCATTCTCACTTCTGGGAAAGGCGAAGCAGTGGTTCTATGCGAACCGTGCAGATATTGACACCTGGGCGAAGTGCTCAGCAGCGTTCCTCGCGAAGTTCTTTCCGTTAGGCAGGACCAATGCCCTCCGGGGAAGAATTTCAAGCTTTCAGCAAGCAGCAAATGAAACCATTCCAGAAGCTTGGGAAAGGCTTCAAGAGTACATCTTGGCTTGTCCCCATCATGGGATGGACAACTGGCTTATTCTGCAGAGTTTCTACAATGGGCTGACTCCGACAGCCCGGGGCCATATTGATGTTGCTGCTGGAGGGGCTTTCTTCTCTCTCACTATCGCTGAAGCAACTAAACTTATTGAGAAGATGGTCTCCAACCAAGGGTGGAGTGATGATCGACTCCAGCCACGTCAAAGGGGTACACATACCGTCAAGGAAGCGGATATGCTGCACGCCAAGATGGACCTACTTATGAAGAGAATGGATGCTTTGACCAGTGAGAAGGCTGCCATGGCCATCACTACTCAAGCTATGGATGCTCGCATGACCTGCGAAGTCTGTGGTGACACTAGGCATTCAGGGAATTACTGCCCTACTACCCAGGAGGATGTTATGTACATGAACGGCAACAACAATGGTTATCGTCCACAAGGAGGTCAAACATGGAATCAATCACGCCCTTACTATCAGGGAGGTAATCAAGGTAATACTTACAATCCGAACCAACCTTCCCTGAAAGATCTGGTTTTCGAGCAAGCTAAGATTAATGATGGTTTTAACAAGAAAATAGCTGCCTATGATAAGGCTTTAGAAAGCCTCAACACTAAAATCGATAGCCTTTCTTCTGCTCTTAAGAACCAGCTGAGCTTTAATAAAATGATAGAAGACCGGTTAGCTCATTTGGTCACTTTGGTTCCTCCAGTTGAAAATGCAAAAGCGGTAGTCACGAGAGGGGGTAAGACCACTCGTGACCCGCATTATCCTAACCATGCAGGAACCAAGAAAATCCCGAAAGAGGGCGAAGATCGCAACGACGAGTCATTAGGCATGAGGGAGCCTTCACAGGCAAGAGTATCAGAAGAGAAGGCAGACAAGCCTGAGTTTATTGACACAAATATACTGCCATTCCCTCAGCGGAATAGGAAGGTGACAGTGGATGAGCAATTCACTCGCTTCGTGGATATGATTCAGAAGGTCCACATTAATGTTCCCCTCCTTGAGGCCATACGTGTGCCCACATACGCACGTTACCTCAAGGATATTCGTACCAAGAAACGGGCTCTACCCACTTCGGAGGTGGTAAAGCTTACGGAGGAGTGTAGCGCAGCTATACTCAATCACCTTCCAGAGAAGAAAAAGGATCCAGGGTGCCCCACGATCACATGCACAATTGGATCGCAGAGATTTGACCATGCCCTCTGTGATCTGGGTGCCAGTGTTAGCGTCATGCCAAAGGTAGTCTTCGACCAGCTCAATTATACAGAATTGTCCCCAACCACCTTGTGGCTGCAACTAGCCGATTCATCAGTATGGTACCCAGCGGGGATAGCCGAGGACATCCCGGTGAAGGTGCGAGATTGTTTCATCCCTGTGGACTTTGTGGTACTCGACATGGACATTGGTGATGAAATACCTCTCATCCTGGGGCGTCCATTTCTGAGCACGGCCGATGAATAAATTGATGTTGGTGCCGGAGTAATCCGACTCCACATTAATGGCCGGGAGGAAAGGTTTGAATTCCGTCCGCGTAAGGAACAATGCTCAATGGATGAGGACATACCAAGGATGGACACCCTCGCCAAAGATATTGAATCTATACAGTCACAAAGGGACAACTTCATTACTCCCATGAAGGATTCTCTAAGACAAAAGCCGGAATCTAAGTCCCCATCCAAGAAGCAGTATCCCACACTTAGGAAGCAACAGAACAACAAGAAGGTGTGGAGAAGAGTGGGCGGGGAGCTGACTCCTTCGTCCTCAAAGGCAGACCTTTCACCAAGGTAGGTGATGGGAAGGTAGTCGGGGCTCTAGAAGATTTGAATAAAGAGCCCTGCGCCGACAGGTAAGATCAGTAAGATGCTTCCTTCAATAAAAAGATTCTAACTTCTAATAGACACAAGCTATTCTTGCTCCATCTGTTTGCTCGCATTCTTATTGGGATTCAAGCTCATGGGAGTCCATCCGGGCAACCCCCTTGAGTTTGAACCATGATGCACAACAGCCGCCACCACAGCCGTCTCCACAGCTGTCGCCTCAGCCTACCACACCTCCGTCTGGTACATGGACCTCTACCGAGTACATGCCTGGGGTTACTCCCGGATATGCTCCCGGTTGGGACCAGCCCATGTACCAGCAAGGTGTGAGTAGCTCGGCTTGGGCTAGTGCAGGCAGTGGTGAGTGGGCCGTCCCTGCTGGTACTGCCTACGGAGATGCGGCATCTTTGTCGTCCAGGTTGCGCTCGTCATCTCGTGGGGCCACCCTCACTCAGCAGATGAGCGAGCTCAACATCCGAGTCGGCGACATGGAGGAGACCGTGCGCCAGCACGTCGAGTCCACCCAGCACTAGCAGCGGATGTCCGGCGAGAGACTTCATGCCATCGAGCTGGCACAACAGCAGCAGCTGGAGGAGCAGAGGGCCTAGTACCGGTGGATGGGATTTCCCCCTCCACAGTAGTGAGCCTAAAGCTAGCTTGGGGGAGGACCCCCACCCTGAGGTAACTTGTATCTTTATTTTCAGAATCTCATATGCTAAAAACACATAAAAATCTGCAAAATTAAAAAGACCAAAAAAATATCTATTTGCTTTCTTAAATTAGTTTGTTTTCGCATGCGCGGTAAGAATGCTTTCTGTCTTTCATGGTTGAAATGATGAATAGTTGCTCTGTTTATTCCTTTTTTATGCCTGGCTACAGCTTAGTATCCTATCTTAGTTTTGAGTTAGTTGGCTTGTATGATCAAACCTTAGATTGAAACTTGTGGGTAGCAAAAAGCATGACCTTTGCCTAGGTTGTTGTGAGGTATGATATGGTAAAATAGGGTTGCTATGAACTAGTGCTAAGTGATGTTTGATATCCGGAGTTTTCTTTTGAAAAATGATAAAATGATAAGTTCCTCAATGATGAGAAATTCCTATCCAAAGCCATATGTAGATCATTGCTGTTGTTAGCCTCCACATATGCTACTTGTTTTCCTCATTGAGTCTTGTCGAATTGTTGTGACCTTCGACGAGAAACTTGTCATGCTCCCATGATCAAGATCACGTACACAGCCACTATATGCTAAACTTCTACACCAGAAGTTGGCACCCATCATTTCATCCATCCCCCATCCATTCCGCAAATAAAGCTCTACGCATTTTCTATGATTACTCTCTTCCCAAAAATATTTAGCAAGGACTATGGGCTATGCGAAAAAAGAAAAAGAAAAAAAAGAAAAAGAGAAGAAGAAGAAAGAATAAAGAGACATAGCCCAAGTCTCAAAAATTTCAAAAGGAGAAGAGAGAATCATATAACAAAAGGAGTTCTTTATCCATCCACCATATACACACACATGCACATCTTGATCAGATTGGATGACTTGTTGCTCCCAAGGATCCGGTTTTCGACTCGACAATATATGAGAAAACAGGTATGCCACATGTTTTCCCTACCTACAGCTCCACATATCATCTTATTAGGAGTAGGTGGTGAAAGAAGGCAACTTAATGCCTTGGTGAGGAATCATACACACTGAGCGATTCGAGAGTATCATTTGAGGAACTTTGATTTCTTTGTGAAAATTTGCAAAACCTCCGGATTGACGACTGATCAAGGTACTTGTGATTAGTAATTTCTATATAACCGTTCTATCTTTCAACCGCCCAAGGCAGGTGAAGCTACAAGCCCCATAGCAATCAAGTGTAAGGTAAGATCAATGCCAACTTATTCAATCCTTGATAGAGTACCTAGCCGTATGCTTGTCATAAACTAGGAATACAACATCGTAGCAACTCCTGATCAACCAACCTAAGTCCTAGGAGTCTTGCTTGGGACGAGCAAGAGGCTAGCTTGGGGGAGTTGTTGACGGCTGTTAAGTGCTTACTTTAGCCGTCAATTTACTCATGAATAAAGGAGCAAGAGGCATTTCTTACACGCATTTTGGTTAAGAATAATGTAGTTCCACTTGTCCTTGGAGATTATGTGATTGCAGGAAAATAAGCATAAAAGAAGTGGCAAACTCACCTTCTATGATTCATGCCACGTCACCTCAAGGAGTGGCTGCCACCTCAGGTGCCATGCATGCAAGCTAAGCCACCTCAGGTGCCACGCATGCATGCCAGGTCACCAATCCAAGGGAGGCAAGCCCCGACGAATCAGAGCGTGACACGTGGACTTCACATGGATCCATGGGCCCACCAGAGTGCCTAAACCGCCTCAAGAGCACGTGTACACCAGGGACTGACCTAAGGGCCCACATGACAGCCACCTCGAGGAAGCACACCCCAAGTGGGGCCCACCTGGGGTCGGCCGACCCTAGGATCGGCCGAACTGACCTTGGGTCGGCTGATCCTGGGCTTCCACGTGGCGCTTGTCAATTGGTCCTAGAGGCCGTCCCCGGGGTGTTTCACTCCTTCTTGCGCCTGTGCTCTGGCCTATAAATAGAAGGGGAGGGGGTTCATTTCTTACCAACACACCTTACTCCTCCTCTCTCACTTTTGGTTTCTAAGGCTAGGAGGTAGGCTAGAGTAGTTCTACTTCAGGTTCCAAGTCTACTTTAGGATCTAGGTATGAGTCCTCTTGTATCTTTATTTTATTGTATGACTTTGATCTACTTTAGTTATTCAGCTGTTTCATATAAAGTTGTGCTTGTATACATGGGTGATTTGTTCATGTGTTCTTCGCTTGTTCATCATTTAGAGGCTCATGTTCTTAATGAACAAGGCCTTTCGATCCAGTTGACGAGTGACTTATACATGTTTTCGGTGTTTGTTCATAAGTTAGAGGCTCGTGTTCATCACGAACACGACCCTTTGATCTTGTTGAATAGACATAGGAAAGCACAAATCCGTTTGTGTACTTAGCCTAGTTTGATCTAGTTAGATCCCATGTTTGTGTTGTATGAAGTTCGTGCTCAAGCTACGGTACTCGGTGTAATTGGCCGGTTTATCTGGTGGCTCTGACCTGGGTCACAATAGCCCGGGCCGGTCAGGGTCCTGCTAACAACGTAAGCGTGGTGCTTGGGTTGCGTAGCTACGTTGCTTATGTGTGTATCCCACGGTTTGTCTTGGGGTAGGCCGCAGTGGTGACAGCCGTTGGACCCTTCTGGAATCCCCCACGTTCGGATACGCTGTAGGAGTCTAAAGTCTAACAACCGAAGTCGTGCGTAAGCGACGCGGGAGGTTAGCTCCCCATTTGTACCTGGGTGCTTGAGCCAGCAATTATGCAATGCTTGTGTGTGTCTAACTCGTCTGACTAACTTTGTATGCTTAGTACCTTAGAACCTAGAGCTAACTCGTATGTTGCCTCATAAGCCTAGGACCTTTAGAGAGTGTGTATTTGTGTGTTCACACTACCCTCTTATCTATCATATCTTACCCCTGTACTTGAGTGTCTGGTTTGTTCCCGTCTATGATTTATACTCCTTGCAATAGTGTTGAACTTGTTAATCCGCCCAGCCTTCCTTGGATTCGATACCCTTTGGAATACTCCTTTGGGGAAATGCTACAATGGTACTTCCGTGTGCTTGCGGACTCTTGTAATCGTTAGGATTACCATCTGGTCATTTCTGGCATCGTTGCTAGGAACCCATAACTTAGCATCGACGTTAAGAAATACCAACACACACTATGTTGATCGCTTGCATGATGATAATGATGAGTTGAGGAAGATAATGGGTTGGTTGTCTGGTCATGAGCCTCAGCTCAGGATGATGATTGAGGCATACAAGCGCTATGATGGGCAAGCGCTTGGGTCAGATAAGGTTGGGGAGTGTAGTGGTGAGAAGGAGGAGAAGATTGGTGATATCATAGCTCCACCAAAAACCTTCCACAAAAATGTCTATGCTCCTAAACCCAACCCACTTAGGAACCGACTAGACACAACCCCAGAGCCTCCCGTGTTTCCTCCACACATTGACAACTTCCAGAAACCCACCAAGTTCAAGAGTGACTTGGGGAATGAGTGCTTTGGGAAGAAGGGAGAGAAACCGAGTGAGGAGAAGCCACAGCCCAAAGAGAGCCCAAAGCCAAAGCCAAAACGAAAACCCTTCCATTGTGAGCCTTGTGGGAGGGATGGGCACCTAGCTGAGTTTTGCTTCAGGAGGAAGCGTGAGGAGAGGTTTGCTAGGGAGATGGCAAACAAGGACAGGTACCGCCCTTCTCGTGGTGTGCCTGAGCCTAGGATGGTGCCTAGGGGTGACGGTGTGGTGCATACCATTTACCCACAAGAGAGGCGTGAGTTTGTGCCTCGAGGTGTGCCACCACAGAGAGATGGTGGTAGGCGTGTTGGGTTTGGGCGTGGTGAGTTTGCTGGACATTCCTTCACTCGTGGCCAATACGAGTATGGGGGGAACGATCGCAGTTTTAGGTCTCAGAGGAGCTACGGGCCACGGTCTCCACCTCGTGGTACGCGTAGTCCTCCAAGGAGACGTGTGTGTTCCACCTAGGAGTGATAGGATGAATTTTGCTAACCCCACTTTTGAGCAAATGGCACGACACTGGTTTGATTCATTTTGTACTAACCCTAGTGCTGAGTCGTTTGCTCACTCTCGCTCTCGTTTTTGATTTTCAGGTGGGAGGATTGGAGGGCTTTTGGTTGATCGACTCCGGTTGCTCTCGACACATGACCGGAGATCGAAGGTGGTTCTCCAGCCTCACCCCGGTAATGACCAAAGAGTACATCACTTTTGGGGACAATGGGAAAGGTAGAGTGCTTTCGGTGGGCACGGTGAAGGTGAGCGAGTCTGTGACTCTTACGCGTGTTGCTCTTGTCAAGTCTTTGGGATTCAATCTTCTTTCGGTGTCCCAACTTCTTGATGAGGGTTTTGAGATCCATTTCAAAATGGGTGCTTCTCGTGTTTTGGATTCTCGAGGTGATCTTGTGTGCACGATCATCCCCGAGGGTCAGATTTTCAGAGCCGATTTTTCTCAGTGTGTCAACTCTTCTTGTTGTTTGGTTGCTGGTGTATCGGCGGAGATTTGGAAATGGCATAGGAGGCTAGGTCACTTGACTTTTGACTTGTTGTCACGCTTGAGTGGGCTTGGTTTGGTCCGAGGATTGCCTAAGTTGAAACACCAAAAGGACTTGGTATGTGCTCTGTGTAGGCATGATAAGATGGTTGCCGCCTCTCACCCGCCTGTGACATCCGTTATGACAGAGAGGCCATGTGAGCTGTTCCATATGGACTTGGTTGGTCCAGCTCGTGTGTGGTCGGCGGGTGGGAAATGGTACGTCCTTGTGATAGTGGACGACTATTCTTGCTATGCTTGGGTCTTCTTTTTGGCTAACAAGGGGTCTAATCTTGAGGTTTTAGAATGAAAGGAATGGAGATGTTGTTCGAGCTATTCGTAGCAACAATGGCACTGAATTTAAAAACTCTCGTTTTGAAACCTTTTGTCGTGATTTGGGTCTCGAACATCAATTTTCCTCTCCCTATGTTGCTTGTCAGAATGGTGTGGTAGAGAGGAAAAATCGTTCCCTTTGTGAGATGGCTCGGATGATGCTCGACGAACATAGGACTCCGAGGAGATATTGGGCTGAGGCGGTGAATACAACGTGCCATGTTGGGAACCGGATTTTTCTTCGGGCTTTCTTGAACAAGACGTGCTATGAGGTCATGCACGGGCGAGCACCTAGAGTTAGCCATTTCAGTGCTTTTGGTTGTCGGTGCTTTATTCTCAAGAAGGTTAGGCATGATAAGTTTGAGTCGAGGTCTTCCGATGGCATCTTTTTGGGTTATGCGAGTCATTCTCGAGCATTCCGTGTGATCAACCTTGATACTAACCTAGTCATGGAAACCTGTGAGGTTACCTTTGACGAGACCCAGCCATGCAGTTCGTCTATTTTTGAGTGTGCAGGTGATGACAAGATTGGAAAGAAGATCTTTGAGGACGAGGAGGATGATGCTGGAGAGGATGACGGTGATGATGGTGAAGCTCCAGCCACACATGTACCATCTACTTCCACTACGACGACTACGGTGGAGGATGGCCCATCCCCAACACCGACTACGATCCAGCAAGATCAAGTGGAAGCTGCTGCTGAGGAGGAGGTCGTCTCTAGGCGAGAGGCACCGAGGCGCGTTCAAGTTGATCATCCTCCCTCAAGAATTATCGGTGACATCAATGAACGTACGACACGGTCAATGTCCAGGAATGTTTCTCACTTTCCTTATTCGGCTTTTGTTGCTACCTTTGAGCCAAAAGACATTGGACACGCCCTCTCTGATCCTAATTGGGTGAACGTAATGCATGAGGAGTTAGAGAACTTTGAGAGAAACCAAGTTTGGGAGTTGGTAGAGCCACCACCACATTGCAAACCTATCGGGACAAAATGGGTGTGGAAGAACAAAGAGGGTGAGAATGGTGAGATGGTGAGAAACAAATCGAGGTTGGTTGCTCAGGGCTTTGGTCAGAAGGAGGGGATAGACTATGAGGAGACATTTGCTCCTATAGCCCGTTTGGAGGCGATTAGTATCCTTCTAACCTTTTCTATGGCTAAAGGGTTCAAATTGTAACAAATGGATGTGAAGAGTGCCTTTCTGAAAGGGTTTTTAGAAGAAGAGGTTTATGTGAAGCAACCACCGGGTTTTGAGAGTGTTGAGTTTCCCCACCGAGTGTATAGGCTGAGGAAGGCGTTGTATGGGCTGAAACAAGCTCCCCGTGCTTGGTATGGCTGTTTAGGGGGTTCTTGTTCAGCAAGGGGTTTGAGATGGGCAAAGTAGGTAAGCCTGTTTTTCTCCTCGGGCAGGGCGATGATATCCTAATTATTCAGGTGTATGTGGATGATATTGTCTTTAGCGGCTCGTCTCACTCTTTGGTTGCGAGGTTTGCAGAGGACATGAGCAAACAATTCGAGATGTCTATGCTGGGAGAATTGCAGTTCTTTCTCGGGCTTCAGATCAAGCAGGCGAAGGAGGGAACCTTTGTGCATCAAGCCAAGTACACGAAGGACATCCTCAAGAAGTTCAAGATGGACGACTCGAAGCCCCTATCGACACCGATGAGTACGACTACAACGCTGGATGCGGACGAGGACGGAGAGGCCGTGGACCAGAAGGAGTACCGGAGCATGATAGGCTCCCTGTTGTACTTGACGGTGATGAGGCCGGACATTCATTTTTCTGTGTGTCTGTGCGCTCATTTTCAGGTGTTGCCGAGGACTTCACATCGGCAGGCCGTCAAGCAGATTTTTAGGTATCTTTGAGGACCGGAGCGTCCGAGGACCGGTGGATGGTCACTCCCAGGTGTGATGAGTGATTGACAACGTGGTGTGGACTGACTCTTGGCCGAGTATTGCAGGTGCAGGTTGCGGCTTGACTCGTGTTGGTGCAGGTGAAGAGCGGGCGCGAAAGGTCTTAGCCTTGCGGGGCCTCCGAGGAGTGGAGAGACAAGTAGGCTTGGCTCGATGGACCCGGTGTCTGAATGGGGTCAAGTGCGGGCCGCATGGTGGCAAGAAAAGCAAGACGAAGTCGTCGACCGGAGCCGGTGCAGGGTAGCGGCTCATGACCGGAGTCTGCACGCGGAGTTTGCAGCGGTTCACCACAAAACCGCTGGGTTACTTGGTTGAGCCACAAAACCAAGACCGGAGGCTCGGCGGGTGGAGACGGGATCCGGGCGCGCCGAGAAGCTTCGATGCCAGAGGACACGCAGCGGGATCGCAGGGCTTGTGTCGGGAGGACGCGGACTGCAGCAAAGTCGTGGCCGTCTGATGAAGAGGAGTGCTACTTGACCACATTGACCCTGAGGGGATGGTATCTTAATTTTAAGTTCTAGGGGTAGCTTGGTCATTTGCCCAACCCAGAGGGACTCACATATATAGCTCTAGGGTTTCTGGGCAAACTATCCTCCCGGACTGCTTCTCATTTCCCTGCTCCATAGGTTTAGATTTTCTTCATGTTTTTGTAGAGAATCTGATCTCCGAGTGTATGGAAGCATTCATGGTTGCATCGATTTCCTTCCTGTAGCTCGTGTGCTTTTCGTGTCTTTTTCGGGCTATTTTCGTTGGATTTTCGTGCGCGGCTTGTTCCTTCAATTCTGAGGTGTTTGGGTTCGGATTTTCTTGGGGGAATCATGGATAGATGTCTTGTGCATCTTTGTGCTTGATCTTGACCCCCAATCTCCGGATTTGGCCTCCGATTGAAGGATTTTGTATGGAACCCTAGCTTTTTGGTAGAGCTCAGTTGCGATTTGATTCCCGACGATTTAGTTCGTTTGAGGTCTCAAGTTTTGGGGTATAGCATCTCCTAGGGACGCTTCACTTCTCCCCCAAATCTTGTCTCAAGAGCTTAAGCCGTTTGGGAGATCCATGGATGGATAGGAGGGGTTGACTTCTCATTTTCGAGCTCAAGCTGCTCTGTCCGCACCTGGCGGACAGTCCGCCTGGTAGGCGCGGACAGTCCGTGAGGCCCGGTGTTCGTCCAGTTCGTCGCTTGTTTGTGTGCGTTCGTGGTTTGATCCGTGGGAAAAGTTGCTTTGTGTTGCAAGGGGTTTGCGGACCGTCCGCCCGCTTGTCTCGGGCCGTCCGCGCGGTACAAGTTGCCCACGGACCGTCCGAGGGTAGGGTACGGACCGTCCTATTTTCAAGGGGTGCATACTGGTTGTTCGGGCATCTTTTGCGGACCGTCCGCCGTGGTCCCGCAGACCGTCCGCCCGGCCCCTGCGGACCGTCCGCCAGGTCACTACGGACCGTCCGCCCCAGGCACCGCAGATTGCCTAAGTCTCTTGCTTCTTGAGTTGCGCTTCCGTGTTGATTTGAGTTGGGGTTTGTTCCTAGGGTTGGTTGGTCCGTTGTGACTACGCGACCTTGGCAAACTCGTGTGGGAATCCTCGGTTCTGAATTTGGGGCATAGGCTGAGTTCATCCTTCGGGAAGAATTTTTATCGGCTCCCATTCACTCCCCCCTCTCTGGTCGCCTAATGGGTCCTTCAATTGGTATCAGAGCCGGTTACGAATCTTCGTGATTCTAACCAGTCTAAGATCCAAAGATGGCGTACCAGGAATGGGGTTCGGGTCCTCCACACTTTGATGGTAAGAACTACCAGATGTGGCAGAGGCGGATGGCTGCTTTCCTCCGCGGCAAGGGTCAGATCCTTTGGGATGTTACGGTGAACACAGCTTATGTTCATCTGATTAACTTCCTAGCTCCAGGATCGAGGGATATGTTCGACGCCAACAAGGCGGTCGACTACTTGTTTGGTGCTCTGTGTCAATCCGAATTCGATCGGGTTCAGACAGAGGACTTGGCTTGTAGGATTTGGGAGCAGTTGAAGAATGCTCATGCTGGAAATGCTCAGGTTCAAGCTCGGTTGTTTGCGACCTACCGGAGAGAGTACGAGAACTTCACTCATCTCCTCGGTGAGTCCATTGATAGCATGTTCCAGCGGTTCACGGTGATTGTGAACAACATGAGGGCTAATGTGGTCGTGCTCCCGTACGATGATCATGACAGGGCTGTGAAGCTCCTGCACTCTCTGGATCGTACCGTGTGGAGTGAGAAGGTCGAGGCCATTCTTGAGTCGGAGAAGTATGAGGCCCTCACGGTGAACAAGCTGTTCTCCAAGCTCAAGTCGTCCGGGGTGGACCGTGGGGTGTGAGCAAGGATCGAGAACCCGACTGACCCTCATAGTCTGGCTCTCATTTCTGATTCCAAGACTAACGCTAACCCATCCTCCAGGATGTACTCTTTGTCTTCTCTTGTGTCCTGGCCAGACGAGGATTTTGACGTGCTATGCGAGGATGATCTAGCACTGTTGTCGAGAAGATTCGAGAGGATGCACGAGAACCGAGTGAGCTCAAGGTGGAACTCGAGGATGTGCTTCAAGTGCGGCAAGGCCGGACACTACAATCCAGCAAGATCAAGTGGAAGCTGCAGCTAAAGGGGAGGCTGTCTCCAGGAGAGAGGCACCGAGGCGCGTTCAAGTTTATCATCCTCCCTCAAGAATCGTCGGCGACATCAATGAACGTATGACATGGTCAAGGTCCAGGAATGTTTCTCACTTTGCTCATTCGGCTTTTGTTGCTACGTTTGAGCCGAAAGACATTGGACACGCCCTCTCTAATCCTAATTGGGTGAACGCAATGCATGAGGAGTTAGAGGACTTTGAGAGAAACCAAGTTTGGGAGTTGGTAGAGCCACCACCACATTGCAAACCTATTGGGACAAAATGGGTTTCGAAGATCAAAGAGGGTGAGAATGGTGAGGTGGTGAGAAACAAATCGAGGTTGGTTGGTCAAGGGTATAGTCAGAAGGAGGGGATAGACTATGAAGAGACATTTGCTCCTGTAGCCCGTTTGGAGGCGATTAGGATCCTTCTAGCCTTTTCCGTGGCTAAAGGGTGCAAATTGTACCAAATGGATGTGAAGACTGCCTTCTTAAATGGGTTTTTAGAAGAAGAGGTTTATGTGAAGCAACCACCGGCTTTGAGAGTGTTGAGTTTCCTCACCGGGTGTATAGGCTGAGGAAGGCATTGTATGGGCTGAAACAAGCTCCCCGTGCTTGGTATGGCCATTTGAGGGGGTTCTTGTTCAGCAAGGGGTTTGAGATGGGCAAGGTTGATAAGACTCTTTTTCTCCTCAGGCAGGGCGATGATATCCTAATTGTTCAGGTGTACGTGGATGATATTGTCTTTGGCGGCTCGTCTCACTCTTTGGTTGCGAGGTTTGCAGAGGACATGAGCAAAGAATTCGAGATGTCTATGATGGGAGAATTGCAGTTCTTTCTCGGGCTTCAGATCAACCAGGCGAAGGAGGGAACCTTTGTGCATCATGCCAAGTACACGAAGGACATCCTCAAGAAGTTCAAGATGGACGACTCGAAGCCCCTATCAACACCGATGAGTACGACTACAGCGCTGGATGCAGACGAGGACGGAGAGCCCGTGGACCAGAAGGAGTACCGGAGCATGATCGGCTCCCTCTTGTACTTAACGGCGACGAGGCCGGACATTCAGTTTCCTGTCTGTCTGTGCGCTCGTTTTCCGGCATCGCTGAGGACTTCACATCGGCAGGCCGTCAAGCGGATCTTCAGCTATTTTCGATACACTCCTGAGCTCGGTCTTTGGTGCTCGGCGTCCTCTTCTCTTTCGCTTCTTGGATTTTCCGATGCCGACTTTGCAGGGTGTCGAGTCGATAGGAAGTCGACTTCGGGGACGTGCCAGTTTTTGGGTTCATCGCTTGTTTCTTGGTCTTCTCGCAAACAATCTAGTGTACCTCAGTATACCACAGAAGCCGTGTATGTTGCTGCCGCTAGCTGTTGCTCCCAGCTGCTTTGGATCACATATACGCTGAGTGACTTTGGTGAGGAGTGTTCCCATGTACCTCTCATATGTGATAGCACGAGTGCCATCAGTGTTGCCAAAAACCCCGTACTACACTCCAGAACCAAACATATAGAGGTGAGGTACCACTTCCTGAGAGACAATGTTGAGAAGGGAAACATAGACCTCATCCATGTGCCAACTGAAAAGCAGCTCGCCGATATCCTAACCAAGCCTTTGGACCAAGCTACATTTGCCCGTTTGCTAGAGGAGCTTGGTGTTGTTTTTCCTTTCTGAGCTTGGGTTGGGGGTTTGATGTACATACTCATGTTGCATTTTCATTTATGTATAATATCATGCTTGCATCTTTGTATCATAGACTGCATGTGTATCATATGCTTTAGGAATGTGCTTCTCCTATATACTTGGATCACCATGATATGCTGGATATGAGATTATGACTTTGCTAGTGATGCTCATATGATGTATAGCGTGCTCTTTGTAGTTTTGGGATGTATATGCTTGTGGATGGCTTACTTTTGTAAAAATGCTATATATGATCCTCTCTTATGGGTTGAATGCCTTTCATGTTAAATTTGTGCACTTATGGCTATACCTTGCTTAATTTGTGCTTGGCACCATGTTCTTTTCATTGGGGGTCAAAGACCCATTTATCATCAAGGATGTTTAGCCTACATGCTACCTTGTGGAAAAGCGTAAGCTTCTTTTTGCCGCAAAGGCACTTCATGTACCATGCTTAATTTGTAAATCTTGAAATTGGTATATGAAATGCTTGTGCTTGAAAAATATGCTTCCATGTCAAATTTGCTTTAAATTTCTTATCTTGGGTGCTAAACCGTTGCATGATGTTCATCAATGAGAAGTCTCATTTTTTTTGAGTATCTCAATGAGAAGTCTGATATTTAGAAGTGAATACATGGCTCGGTGGCTTTGACATGACATGAGATAGCTGGTAGGTGTTTGTGATGATCTTGTGATGAGAATTTGTGACCTTGCATGAAGTTTGTGAGTTATATGTTGTTTGTGCTCATTTTGATCATGTTTATGTCCTATGCTCATGAAGGGAAACCTTTGTGAAAATTGCTTCATTTTGATCATGGCTATGTCACATGCCTATATGTCTCTATCTATCTTGTTGGCGATGCTTGTACTAAATTTGTGGCAATCTTGCTTATCTATGTCTCAATTCTAGTATGTTGTAGTGCTCTTTGTCTATTTGAGAAGCACATGCTTGCATTTGTAGACTTGATTCATGCATTACCAACAAGGGGAAGGAATAGTACCCAATTCATGCATCAAGTGGGAGAGATGCATTTGTTCAGGGGGAGCTTGCATTCATGTGCTTTGGAGCTCTTTGCGCCTGATTTTAGTTGTGCTCTTTTGCTGATGGTGTCGAGCCCTTTTGCCTCACCTTGAGGAGTCGGCAATCTTGGAGCATTTTATCTTGGTTGTGTCGAGCCGTTGCCCTTATCTTAGGAGACCGAGATGTTTCTCTCTCAAGTGATCTCGTTTTTGGCTTTTGTTTGGCTTTTGATCACTTGTTTGAGTTTTTCTTTCCTTTCTTTTCTTTTTCTCTTTTCTCTGAATTGGTTACTATGTGTGTGTTGTCAATGCACTGATCAAGGGGGAGATTGAGGTCCGGAGCGTCCGAGGACCAGTGGATGGTCGCTCCCTGGTGTGATGAGTGATTGACAACATGGTGTGGACTAACTCTTGGCCGAGTATTGCAGGTGCTGGTTGCAGCTTGTATCGTGTTGGTGCAGGTGAAGAGCGGGCGCGAAAGGTCTTAGCCTTGCGGGGCCTCCGAGGAGTGGAGAGACAAGTAGGCTCGGCTCGATGGACCCGGTGGCCGAACGGGGTCAAGTGCGGGCCGCATGGTGGCAAGAAAAGCAAGACGAAGTCGTCGACAGGAGCCCGTGCAGGGTAGTGGCTCACGACCGAAGTCTGCTCGCGGGGTTTGCGGTGGTTCACCACGAAACCGCCGGGTTACTTGGTTGAGCCACAAAACCAAGACCGGAGGCTCGGCGGGCGGAGATGGGATCCTGGCGCGCCGAGAAGCTTCGATGCTAGAGGACACGCGGCAGGATCGCAGGGCTTGCGTCGGGAGGATGCGGACTGCGGCAAAGGCATGGCCATCTGATGAAGAGGAGTGCTACTTGACCAGATTGCCCCTGAGGGGATTGTATCTTAGTTTTAAGTGCTAGGGGTAGCTTGGTCATTTGCCCAACCCAGAGGGACTCATATATATAGCTCTAGGGTTTCTGGGCAAACTATCCTCCCGGACTGCTTCTCATTTCCCTGCTCCATAGGTTTAGATTTTCTTCATGTTTTTGTAGAGAATCTGATCTCCGAGTGTATGGAAGCATTCATGGTTGCGTCGATTTCCTTCTTGTAGCTTGTGTGATTTTCGTGTCTTTTTCGGGCTATTTTCGTTGGATTTTCGTGCGCGGCTTGTTCCTTCAATTCTGAGGTGTTTGGGTTCGGATTTTCTTGGGGGAATCATGGATAGATGTCTTGTGCATCTTTGTGCTCGATCTTGACCCCCCAATCTCCGGATTTGGCCTCCGATTGAAGGATTTCGGTTGGAACCCTAGCTTTTTGGTAGAGCTCGGTTGCGATTCCATTCCTGGCGATTTAGTTCGTTTGAGGTCCCAAGTTTTGGGGTACAGCATCTCCTAGGGTAGCTTCACTTCTTCCCCAAATCTTGTCTCAAGACCTTAAACCGTTTGGGAGATCCATGGATGGATAGGAGGGGTTGACTTCTCGTTTTCGGGCTCGAGCTGCTCTGTTTGCACCTGGCGGACAGTCCGCCTGGTAGGCGCGGATAGTCCGCGAGGCCCGGTGTTCGTCCAGTTCATCGCTTGTTCGTGCGCGTTCGTGGTTTGATCCGTCGGGAAAGTTGCTTATTGTTGCAAGGGGTTTGCGGACCGTCCGCCTGCTTGTTTCGGACCGTCCGCGCGGTACAAGTTGCCCACGGACCGTCCGAGGGTAGGGTACGGACCGTCCGATTTTCGAGGGGTGCATACTGGTTGTTCGGGAATCTTTTGCGGACCGTCCGCCGTGGTCCCGCAGACCGTCCGCCCGGCCCCTGCGGACCATCCACCAGGTCACTGTGGACCGTCCGCCCCAGGCACCGCAGATTGCCTAAGTCTCTTGCTTCTTGAGTTGCGCTTCCGTGTTGATTTGAGTTGGGGTTTGTTCCTAGGGTTGGTAGGTCCGTTGTGACTACGCGACCTTGGCAAACTCATGTGGGAATCCTCGGTTGTGAATTTGGGTCATAGGCAGGGTTCATCCTTCGGGAAGAATTTTTATCGGCTCCCATTCACTCCCCCCCTCTCTGGTCGCCTAATCGGTCCTTCAATCTTCGATACACTCCTGAGCTTGGTCTTTGGTACTCGGCGTCCTCTTCCCTTTCGCTTTTTGGTTTTTCGGATGCCGACTTTGCGGGGTGTCGAGTCGATAGGAAATCGACTTCGGGGACGTGCCAGTTCTTGGGTTCCTCGCTTGTTTCTTGGTCTTCTCGCAAACAATCTAATGTAGCTCAGTCTACCACAGAAGCCGAGTATGTCGCTGCCGCTAGTTGTTGCTCCCAGCTGCTTTCGATCACATACACGCTGAGTGACTTTGGTGAGGAGTGTACCCATGTTCCTCTCATGTGTGATAGCACAAGTGCCATTAGTGTTGCCAAAAATCCCGTGCTACACTCCAGAACCAAACATATAGTAGTGAGGTACCACTTCCTGGGAGACAATGTTGAGAAGGGAAACATAGACCTCATCCATGTGCCAACCGAGAAACAGCTCGCTGATATCCTAACAAAGCCTTTTGACCAAGCTACATTTGCTCGTTTGCGAGGGGAGCTTGGTGTGGTTTTTCCTTTTTGAGCTTCGGTTGGGGGTCCGATGTACATATGCATGTCGCATTTTCATTTTTGTATCATATCATGTTTGCATCTTTGTATCTTAGACTGCATTTGTATCATATGCTTTAGAGATGTGCTTCTCCTATATACTTAGATCACTATGATATGCTGGATGTGAGCTTATGACTTTGCTAGTGATGCTCTTGTGATGTATAGCTATGCTCTTGGTAGCTTTGGGATGTGTATGCATGTGGATGGTTTATTTTTGTGAAAGACTGTATATGATCCTCTCTTGTGAGTTGAATGCCTCTCATATTCAAATTGTGCACATATGGCTATATCTTGCTTAATTTGTGCTTGGGAACCATGTTCTTTTCATTTGGGGTCAAAGACCAATTTGTCATCATGAATGTTTAGCCTACACGCTACCTTGTGGAGAACCCTAAGCTTCTTTTTGCTGCAAAGGCACTTCATGTACCATGCTGAAATTTAAATCATGAAATTGGTATATGAAATTCTTATGCTTGAAAAATATGCTTCCATGTCAATTATGCTTTAAATTCCTTATCTTGGGTGCTAAACCGTTGCATGATGTTCACCATTGAGAAGTCTCATATTTAGAAGTGGACACATGGCTTGATGGCAAAAACAAGCAGCATATGAGTATAAGGTTTTCAACTAACAAACATCATATGGCTTTGGTAGGACTAGAACATATCAAAGAGGAGCTGCAAGAGCGGTTTTTTAATAAACCCAAGAGCTTAAACCTTCAGAGCTAAGATCATGTCATAAAGCCATATCTCACTTGTCAACTACTTAGATGAACATGTCGACCTTATAAAAATATGGTTCACAAGCCTCAAGAGTAGAAACGAGGAACAAGACTTATGCATGTCAACCACAGGTACGGAGCAAGCATCACCATAGACTTCTCGAGTTTGTTCATAAATGATTTTATAAAAGGGCATAACGAACTCAAGCATCATGGTTAAATGAGGTAGAGATGCAAACCAGCGCTAGTTGTTGATGCAGACCGGACGGGGTTTTCGTGATGTTCAAGAATGCGTCTCCGTTCAGGTTCTCTAAGCATGAGTGGTCGTATGCGCTGTGCGAGTGTGGCGTGGGTGCAACTATCCTTCGTGTTCGCGTTGGAGAGTGCGGCTCTCCCCCACACTATCTTGTACCTGGGTGCGGTTCTTCAAGACGAACAAAAACAAAAACAACTAACACACATGTGACTCGACCGGGTTACATGACCGGTGGAGCCAGATTATTTTATTCAAGTTCGTAATGAAACAGGCGCTTACACACATGATGGGAGTAAAAATTGAAAGGGAAATAAACATGAAAGGAAATAAACTAAACTGAACTAAGTGCCTAAGGAAAATGAAAAATGGGCGTAGCCCTCTACTCCGCGTCATAGAGGTCCTCGTGCCCTGTGGCCTCAAAGAGGCGCCTCATCTTGGCACACAGGCCATGACGAAGGTCGCGGAGGTCATCCCTCAGCTCAGCGACGTCCATCTTCTGCTCTGCACTGATGGACTCCAGCTTCTCGCACTTCTTGCCATTCTCTTCCACCAACAGGGCTATCCGGGCAGAGGGAGTCTTGTGAGATCGCTCGGTTGCCCGAGTCTTCTCCCTTGACTTCCTGGGTGCCTGTGGTGTGGAGCTACTGCCTAGCTCAAAGTCCTCATCGGTCGCCTCTAGAGTCACCGGTGTTCGGGTGCCCTTCCTGCCAGAGCTACCTGGGCTAGCGTACCTGAGCTTCCCAGGTTGAGAGGCCGGCGGAGGAGACATCGGCGCAGCGGGGACCGGATGGCCCTTTTGCCCCTGAGGCTCCTGGAGCGTCGGTCCGAAATGGTGGAACCACCGGTGGCAGCGGGATCACCATAGGTTTCGGCTGAATCCCCACTCCCCTCTGGTAGGGGCTGCTGGCACGTCCCTGCGACTTCCTCGCCTTGCCAGGCGAAGTAGATCGGCTTGAGGGGCGGGGAGCCAAAGGCGTGAAGGGCTGGACCACTACCCCCTTAGCAGCCGAGGGTCCTTCCCTGGCTGCCCCTGACCCTTGGCCTTCCACCGGAGGACGGGTAGCGAGCGGCTGCACTTCAAGAATGCACGCAACCTCCATAGGTGCTGTCTCTTTAGGAGACGCAGCAATGGCAGGGACGTCTCCCTTGATGGGCTCCGTAGAGGAGGACTCCGCGGGGTAGGGAACAATGCTCTTGTCAGCCATAGCGGTGGCTGTGAGGAGGAAGGAGCAGGGGAGATGGAGTTCTGCATGGCTCGAAATCCGTCGCACGGCGAGGAGGAGGTGTTTGGAGGATGAAAGGAGGCGCACGCGAAAGGGGAGAGGCGGCGGCGCCCTTATTGGGTCGGCCGAACCCATGTGGGCCCCGCTGGGCCTCCCCTTTGGCCTGTGGGTTCTAGCAAGGTTCATGGTCTCCGGGCCAGGTGTCACGCAGATTTTGAGCTTGGAGGCTCCAGTAATAGCTAGGACAAGGTGTTGGGCATAAATGACCTCACTCCTCTTTTAGCTTTACTTAAACCTCTTCCCGCATAAATAGCACAACATAGGGGGTTCACCTGGACCCATACCTCTGGAAGCATGGCTCAAGAATGCTCGGACCCCAGATCAAGTCAGTGAGACTCCATGGGTCGAACAAACATTCGAGCTGTAAATCAAGAGCAACAAACTTGCTAGTTCATTCTCTCCTTAGGTTGCCAAAGTTCTCACCCTTACTAGTGTGAGGATGACACGTAAGCCAACCCAAGCTTCCAACAGGAGTGCAAAAGATAGAGATGCAACCACACTCCTGTAGGGCATCGATCAAGTCAAGGTGTAAGAAGGGGATTTATGCCTACTTAACTTGATCGACATCGGTCCTATCTGAGCTCATGATGATGAGATAGGTTGCTCAACTGGATCGGTATAAAGTCATGCTTTCCAAGGCCAGAAGTATAGAGACTTGTGATCCTGGGGCCAGTGTCTTAGCCTGACCTTTGGTGTGGCGGCACCTCAAGTTAAGCCTTGACATGAAGCACGAAACATTCATCGTAACCTCTCCCTGAAAGTTGTAGTCGAAGTCGAAATAGTCGTTCTCGCCAGGAACAACCACCCTTCTTTGACCGCTCCTTTCCTCCCTCCTCCGAGACTAAGTCTCGAAGGTCGGGTGTTTAAGAGAAGAAGCGATAGGGGAACCTAAGGGCAGAACTCGCACTAGGTGCTCTTTCCCATAGATTCCTGCTAGTTAAGAATGACATCTTCGACCAGAGCGTAGAGAAGGTTGGTATGTAAGCTCGGGCTCTCTCGAAGATGGATCTAGGCAACTCTTCATTACCACAGTTGGCTACCTCGTCGCTCAGGATGGGCAGGGAGCTGAAATCTTGGAGCTTTCCTAGAATTTCCTTTCCTCTTCGGCTCTAAGAACACAAAGGTGCCTCCCGACATGGCATCAAGCATCATGCCACTCTCCCTAAGCAAACCAAGCCGGAAATGCTGCAAGAGCACCAGGTCTGGCAGATCAAGGACTGGGCATGACTCGGCCATAGAGGCAAAACGATGCCATACCATGCCTAGGGATTCCTTCTCTCTCTGTTGGAAACTGAGGATCATCATTCTTAAGGAAATGATACGCCTCAAAGGAAAGAATCGAGTGCAGAAAGCTGCTCTCAATGCTCCCCAGTTGAGGTGATCATGTCCATAACAACGGTACCAAGTTCTCGCTCCTCCAGAAAGGGAGAACGGGAACAAGTTCCTCCTAAGAACATCCTGTGTCACCCCAGTCTTACCCTGGGTAGAACACAGTTGTTCGAAGTCTCTCACATGGGAGTAGGGATTTTCATGACTTTTCCCCGAGAAGGAATCGTGCTCTACTAGCTTCATGAGGGATGGGTGAACCATACAAGGCGTTAAGGAGGCGGGTCGCCTCTGCAAGGATGATTCTATTGGTTCACTCATAATGGGCGGAAGGTGTGTACAAGGATAACCTTCCTGGGATAACGGGGGTAGAGGTAGAAATGAAAAGGAAAAACAAAAGATACGAGGATAGTCGGGTTCGTAGATCCTCGACAACCGTTCCCCGGCAACGGCGCCAGAAATGCTTGTTGGTATTTCTTAACCTCACCACTAGTGGCGCGTCTAGCATGAGCCTGTAAGGAACACCCGGGTACACTGACGGGTGCAAACGAATCCGCAAGCGCACGGATACACCGTTGTAGCACTTCTCCCTCGGGAGTATTCTAAAGGGTTTTGTTCCTAAGAACGGTTGGGTACTCTACGAGCGACTTACCCAAGGACACAGGGTCTCTGCTGAGGTAGGTGAGAGGTATGGTATCTCTTGTAGGTACTTGGTTCTAGGGGGGTACAAGCTGCAAAGGATCTCGCTTCGGACACCGGACCCTCCTGGCTATAACAGTCGGTTCACGACAAATGGTTGCCTCACCTGTATCAGAACGTGGGGGATTCCGAAAGGGTCCAACGGCTGTCACTACCGCGGCCTACCCCAAGACAAACCATGGGATACAGGGCAATCGAACGATAACCCGTAGTCCAGACACCACGTCTGCACCACCGACTACTACTATAGCACGGCTACGTCTGACGTCCCGTAGCAACACTATAGCACTCTGTAGAAATACGGAGCGACGAACCCGCGAATACAACTAGACCTTTCCCATCGTGGAATCAAGACAATACGAAGAGATATGAATGAAACTTTGGTCTAATTCAGATATGCGGGGCACTCACTATATTCTAATTGACAAGCAGTCACACAAACGGAATGCAGAATTATTCATAGTCAACAAGATCAAAGGATCGTGTCACGAAGAACACGAGCCTCTAAATGATGAACAGATGAAGAACTCTAGAACATATCACCCATGTATGAATACAACTTTAGTCTAATTGGAATATAACGAAATACTCACTTTAGTCTAAATGAAGAACAGCATCACTCATGAGGTACAAAGGAATGATGAACGAAGAACGGATCATCGCATCTCCCTTCTACTCACCCACACACTCCCCTCTCTACCTAGCACCACCTAAGCTAGATCTTCCTCACACTCACACTCATGGTGGGATGAAGTTTCACCTCCACCTAGAGGGAATGAGAAGGAGGAGAAGAGGCTAAGGTGAGAAGTTGCCTTCAAGTGTGTTGTCCTATTCTTACCCCCTCCTCTTCTATTTATATGCCTGAGCACCGGCGTCAAGTGGAGCGAGACACCCCGGGGATGGCCTCTAGGACCAATGGGCGAGAACCACGTGGAGGCCCCTGATCGGCTGACCAAAGGTCGGTTTGGCCGATCCCAGGGTCGGTTGACCCCCACGTGGGCCCCCTCGGCTTGTGCTTTCTCTGAGTGGCTGATTGGTGGGCCATAGGATCCATGTGATGCACGTGTGGCGGTCTCTGATTCACCGAGGCTCTCTCTTGGATTGATGACGTCATTGATCCAGGGGCTGCTTGCATGGCAGCCCCTCATTGGCTGAGCCTAAAGTGCTAGGATCATAGAGGTGTGCTTTCTCTTCATTTCTTATGCTAAACACCTGCATTCATCTTCATATAGCCACTTGTGGAAATTGTTAGTTTAAACCCCTATTCTAGTGTGGATGCATGATTCTCATGATGAAATGCAGGGATTGACGGCCTTAAATTAGGTACTTTACAGCCGTCAACATTGAGCCACAAAACCAAGACCGGAGGCTCGACGGGCCAAGGCGGGATCCGGGCGCGCCGAGAAGCTTCGATGTCGGGGGACACGCGGCGGGATCGCAGGGCTTGCGTTGGGAGGACGCGGACTGCGGCGAAGGCGTGGCCGCCCGATGAAGAGGAGTGCTACTTGACCATATTGCCCCTAGGGGTAGCTTGGTCATTTGCCCAACCCAGAGGGACTCCATATATATAGCTCTAGGGTTTCTGGGCAAACCATCCTCCTGGACTGCTTCTCATTTCCCTGCTCCATAGGATTAGATTTTCTTCACCGTTTTGTAGAGAATCTGACCTCCGAGTGTATGGAAGCTTTCATGGTTGCATTGATTTCCTTGTAGCTCGAGTGATTTCCGTGTCTTTTTCGGGCTATTTTCGTTGGATTTTCGTGCGCGGCTTGTTCCTCCGATTCTGAGGTGTTTGGGTTTGGATTTCTTTGTGGGGATCATGGATAGGTGTCTTGTGCATCTTTGTGCTTGATCTTGACCCCTCAAACTCCGAATTTGGCCTTGGATTTGAGGATTTCGGGTGGAACCCTAGCTTTTTGGTAGAGCTCGGTTCGTGATCGATTCCCAGAGATTTAGTTGGTTTGAGACCTCAAGTTTCGAGGCATAGCATCCCCTAGGGACGCTTCACATCACCCCCAAATCTTGTCTCAAGAGCTCAAGTCGTTTGGGAGATCGGGTGATGGATTTGGAGGGTTGACTTCGCAGGGTCGGGCTATTTCTGTGCTCTTCGTGCCTTGCGGACTGTCCGCCCGCAGGTTGCAGACTGTCCGCGCGCCCCCTGTTCGTCGGGTGTTCGTCGCGTGTTCTTGAGTTCATGAGCACGAGTCATTTTGATCCGCAAAAGGGCTAGGGTTTTGTTGCGCGCTGTTTGCGGACTGTCCGCGTGCAGGTCACGGACCGTCCGCCCAGCTCGGACTGTCCGCGGTTCCTTCACGGACTGTTCGATTTTCCAAGGTGCGGTACTGGAGGTTCGGTTGCTTATTTCGGACTGTCCGCTGAGGGTTAGCGGACTGTCCGCCAGGCTCGCGGACTGTCCGCCGTATGCCTGCGGACTGTCCGCCCAGGGTCTTCCAGATTTGGCTAAATCCCTTGCTTCTTGAGTTGTGCTTCCGCTTTGCATCTTGTTTGAACTTGTTCCTAGGATTGGTAGGTCCGTTGTGACTATGCAACCTTGACAAGCTCGTGTGGGGATCCTTGGTTGTTGATTTGGGACATACCCGAGTTCGACTCTTCAGAGAAGAATTTCTATCGGCTCCCATTCACTCCCCCCCTCTCTGGTCGCCTAATCGGTCCTTCAAATGCCAACAAGGTAGATAGGGGCATATAAGCATGTGACATAGCCATAAGTAAAATGAAGCATTTTTCACAAAATTTCCCTCTCATGAGCATAGGACCTAAACATGGTCAAAAAGAGCACAAACAACATATAACTCACAAACTTCATGCAAGGTCATAAGTTCTCATCACAAGATCACCACAAACACCTACAAGCTATCTCATGTCATGTCAAACCACCGAGCCATTTGTCCACTTCTAGATATGAGACTTCTCAATGGTGAACATCATACAACAGTTTAGCGCCCAAGATAAGGAATTTAAAGCAAATTTGACATGGAAGCATATTTTTCAAGCATAAGCATTTCATATACTAATTTCATGATTTAAAATTAAGCACGGTACATGAAGTGCCTTTGCGGCAAAAAGAAGCTTAGGCTTCTCCACAAGATAACATTTAGGCTAAACATTCATGATAATAAATGGGTCTTTGACCCCAAATGAAAAGAGCATGATTCCCAAGCACAAATTAAGCAAGATATAGCCATATGAGCACAATTTGAGCATGAAAGGCATTCAATTCACAAGAGAGGATCATATATAGCATTTTCACAAAAGTAAGCCATCCACATGCATATACATCCCAAAGCTACCAAGAGCATAGCTATACATCACAAGAGGTTCACTAGCAAAGTCATAAGCTTACATCCAGCATATCACAGTGATCAATGTATATAGGAGAAGCACATCTCTAAAGCATATGATACAAATGCAGTCTATGATACAAAGATGCAAACATGAAATGATACAAGAATGAAAATGCAACATGCATATGTACATCAGACCCCAACCAAAGCTCAAAAAGGAAAAACCACACCAAGCTCCCCTCGCAAACGAGCAAATGCAGCTTGGTCCAAAGGCTTTGTCAGGATATCGGCGAGCTATTTCTCGGTTGACACATGGATGAGGTCTATGTTTCCCTTCTCAACATTGTCTCTCAGGAAGTGGTACCTCACCTCTATATGTTTGGTTCTGGAGTGTAGCACGGGATTTTTGGCAACACTAATGGCACTCGTGCTATCACACATGAGAGGGGGTACACTCCTCACTAAAGTCACTCAGCATGTATGTGATCCAAAGCAGCTGGGAGCAACAACTAGCGGCAGCTACATACTCGGCTTCTGTGGTAGACTGAGCTACACTTGACTGTTTGCGAGAAGACCAAGAAACAAGCGAGGAACCCAAAAACTGACACGTCCTCGAAGTCGACTTTCTATCGACTCGACACCCCGCAAATCGGCATCCGAAAAACCAAGAAGCGAAAGAGAAGAGGACGCCGAGTACCAAAGACCAAGCTCAGGAGTGTATCGAAGATACTTGAAAATCCGCTTGACGGCCTTCTGATGTGAAGTCCTCGGTTGAAGGACCGGTTAGGCGACCAGAGATGGGGGGAGTGAATGGGAGCCGATAAAAATTCTTCCCGAAGGATGAACTCGGTGGTTGACACATTTTATCTTATATATTTATAAGTCAACTAAACATGAGAAAAGGGCATAATTGTTAATACCAACTAAGAATAGGGTGTCACTAACAGTTTTTCTGGAGTTTTGGTGAATTATATGATTTCAGGGACCATTCAGGAAAATACGAAAAGAATGAAGTTTAGAAGGCTCCAGAACTCAATGTGACTTGGCACCCAAGAAAGAAGCATCTGGAAGAGGCAAAGACCCACCTGGCCGAAGTGGGCCCCGAGGGGGGCCCACCACAGACAGGTCGGCCCCATGGTGGGGCCGGTCGGCCTCCCTCGGGCGCCACGTCAGCCCTACTTCTGGAATGTTCTTCCACCGCCTATGAGGATCAATCTAAACCGTATGTTAGGTCGGTTTGATCGTACGGCTCATGGCATCCCCTCAGGACTATATAAGCAACCCCCTGACCCCCTGGTAGAGGAGAATCTGGCTCTCATTTGTTCATACACCAGATCAAGTCCTCAAGTCAGAGATACTACGCCCTAGAAACACCATATAGTGAGAGTAGCTAACTAGTCTAGATCTAGGAGGAGGCAAGGCGTCTACTTGGCTCCTGATCATCTAGAAGTTGGTCGAGATACTGATCTAGCTTCGCTTTTGTAAGTTCTTCATAAGTTCTTCACATTTGCTGTAGAGACATATGTTCTTATCAATGATTATATTCGAGATTATGTGCTTTGGTGCTTATTATGATTACATGTTTAGCATAGTTGATTTACCTTTATATTCGTATATGGAGTCGTATAGCCCTCACCTAGATCATCTGTTAACATGGGTGAGTGGTAAAGATAGTGTAAGCGTGGTGCTTATACTGTACTTACCTGCGATTGCACCCTACATGCCGGGTTGCGTGGTAGATCGTGGTGGTGACAGTACTATTGAGTCCTTTGCAATCCACCCCCCGTGTGTAGGACTAGTGGAGCCTTATACTATTTGGGTTGTTTCAAGTTTCGGCCTTGATCCTCCTGATTAGTCTCCCCATGCATTAGTATAATAGTTCTTCTTCCATGATTGTTAAATGTATTGCACTAATCATAGTTTGCATTGACATATAGTTTAGGGTTACCGAGGAGTATCCTCGCTAACTAGGCTGTGAATACACTTCTCTTTCTATATTGACACTTTCTAGTGGCTCACGATGTTATGACTTGATCAATGCTATCATTATTATTATCTTTATGTGACTTACACCTGTTTATAGTAATTGATATATTTTGGCCACTCTACATTACACAACTGATAGATATGCATGTATTTGTTATTATAGATAAAAGACTTCTTTCCCTGAGGTAGAATATAAATACGATACCTGGTTTTACTCCTGGTTAAAATGCTACAATGGTATATTCATATCTGTGCGCTTGCGGATACCCATATATATATATATATTCTTATCTAGAGATCCAAGGCATATGTAAGAGTACCAATCCATGTGTTTTAGTGGCACTTCTGTCAGGGATGACAACCTAGATCGAGTTGTGCTATGACCCGTATTGGATTTATCTTTTAGTTTATCTGAAAGCAGCATCTGATATACACTTAGCATCATGTTAAGATATACCTTTGCATTTCTGGCGCCGTCGATAGAGATGGATCTTATATCTGTTTCTAGTCGATGACGTTAGCAATGTCAACATCGGCCTATGCCCCAAATTCACAACCAAGGATTCCCACACGAGCTTGCCAAGGTCGCGTAGTCACAACGGACCTAACAACCCTTGGAACAAGTCTCAAACAAACCCCAAGCGAAAGCGCAATTCAAGAAGCAAAGAACTTAGCCAAACTGCGAGGCTCAGGGCGGACTGTCCGCACGGACCGGGCGGACCGTCTGCGAGGCCTAGGCGGACCGTCCGCGGGTCAGCGGCGGATCGTCCGAAAAATAGCCCTCGAACCTCCAGTACTACACCTCGAAAAATGGACCGTCCGCGCCGGGTGGACCGTCCGCACTCTCCTCGCGGACCGTCCGCCAAACTTCGAGCAACCAAAAGCACTGGGCCAAACGGATGGAATGAAAGGCGAACAAGAACACATGACGAACTCGACAAAGTGCCGGCTGAAAGCCTCGCGGACCGTCCGACAGGGGCGTGCGGACCGTCCGCGTGGTGCGCAGACAGCAGCCCGAGCACGACCTCTTGAAGGTCAACTCCTCCTCCCCTTTGCCCGATCTCCCGAATCAACCATGGGATTGCTACCAAATCATAGGTGAAGATGAAGCCCCTCTAGGAGATGCTATGCCCATGAATTAGTAGCCTCAAACCCACTGAATCGAGAGGAATCGAGATTCTACCGAGCTCACACAAAGAGCTAGGGTTCCAACCGAAATCCTTCAATCGGAGGCCAAATTCGGAGTTTGAGGGATCAAGATCAAGCACAAAGATGCACAAGACATCTATCCATGATTCCCACAAACAAATCCGAACCCAAACACCTCAGAATCGAAGGAACAAGGCGCGCACGAAAATCCAACGAAAATAGCCCGAAAAAGACACGAAAATCACACGAGCTACAAGAAGGAAATCAACGCAACCATGAAAGCTTCCATACACTCGGAGATTAGATTCTCTACAAAACGGTGAAGAAAATCTAAACCTATGGAGCAGGGAAATGAGAAGCAGTCCGGAAGGATGGTTTGCCCAGAAACCCTAGAGCTATGTATATGAGTTCCTCTGGGTTGGGCAAATGACCAAGCTACCCCTAGCACTTAAACTTAAGATACAATCCCCTCAGGGGTAATATGGTCAAGTCGCACTCCTCTTCATCAGACGGCAATGCCTTTGCCGCAGTCCGCGTCCTCCTGACGCAAGCCCTGCGATCCCGCCGCGTGTCCTCTCGCATCGAAGCTTCTCGGCGCGCCCGGATCCCGTCTCCGCCCACCGAGCCTCCGGTCTTGGTTTTGTGGTTCAACCAAGTAACCCGACGGTTTTGTGGTGAACCGCCGCAAACCCCGTGTGCAGACTTTGGTCGTGAGCCGCTACCCTGCACCGGCTCCAGTCGACGACTTCGTCTTGCTTTTCTTGCCACCATGTGGCCCGCACTTGACTCCGTTCGGCCACCAGGTCCATCGAGCCGAGCCTACTTGTCTCTCCACTCCTCAGATGGCCCGCAAGGCTAAGACCTTCTGCGGCCGCTGTTCACCTGCACCAACACGAATCAAGCCGCAACCTGCACCTGCAATACTCGGCCAAGAGTCAGTCCACACCATGTTATCAATCACTCATCACACCAGGGAGCGACCATTCGCTAGTCCTCGGACGCTCCGGTCCTCAATCTCCCCCTTGATGAGTGCATTGAAACACACACATAGTAACCAATTCAGAGAAAAGAGAAAAGGAAAACAAACGAAGGAAAAAAACTCAAACAAGTGATCAAAAGCCAAACAAAAGCCAAAACGAGATCACTTGAGAGAGGAAAATCTCGGTCCCCTAAGACAAGGGCAACGGCTCGACACTACCGAGATAAAATGCTCCAAAATTGATGACTCCTCAAGGTGAGGCAAAAGGGCTCGACACCATCGGCAAAAGAGCACAACTAAAATCAGGCGGCAAAGAGCTCCAAAGCACAAGAATGCAAGCTCCCCCTGAACAAATGCATTTCACCCAATTTTTAATTTTTCTCCCCCTTGATGCAAAACTCCTCCTGGATGCCCAAAGCAAGAATTGGGTATTATCTCTCCCCCTTGTTGATAATGCATGAATCAAGTCTACAAATGCAAGCATGTGCTTCTCAAATAGACAAAGAGCACTACAACATGCTAAAATGAGACATAGACAAGCAAGATAGCCACAAATTTAGTACAAGCATCGCCAACAAGATAGATAGGGACATATAAGCATGTGACATAGCCATGATCAAAATGAAGCAATTTTCATAAAAATTTCCCTCTCATGAGCATAGGACCTAAACATGGCCAAAATGAGCATAAACAACATATAACTCACAAACTTCATGCAAGATCACAGATTCTCATCACAAGATCATCACAAACACCTACAAGCTATCTCATGTCATGTCAAAGCCACCGAGCCATGTGTCCACTTCTAAATATGAGACTTCTCATTGGTGAACATCATGCAACGGTTTAGCACCCAAGATAAGGAATTTAAAGCAAGAATGACATGGAAGCATATTTTTCAAGCACAAGCATTTCATATACCAATTTCATGATTTACAAAGTAAGCATGGTACATGAAGTGCCTTTGCGGCAAAAAGAAGCTTAGGCTTCTCCACAAGGTAGCATGTAGGCTAAACATTCATGATGATAGATGGGTCTTTGACCCCAAATGAAAAGAACATGGTTCCAAGCACAAATTAAGCAAGATATAGCCATAAATGCACATATTGAACACGAGAGACATTCAACTCACAAGAGAGGATCATATATAGGAATTTTACAAAAGTAAGCCATCCACAAGCATATACATCCCAAAGCTACTAAGAGCATCGCTATACATCACATGAGCATCACTAGCAAAGTCGTAATCTCATATCCAGCATATCATGGTGATCCAAGTATATAGAAGTAGCACATCTCTAAAGCATATGATACAAATGCAGTCTATGATACAAAGATGCAAGCAAGATATGATACAGAAATGAAAAAGCAACATGTATATGTACATCAAACCCCCAACCGAAGCTCAAAAAGGAAAACCCACCCCAAGCTCCCCTCACAAACGAGCAAATGTAGCTTGGTCCAAAGGCTTGGTTAGGATATCGGCGAGCTGCTTTTCGGTTGGCACATGGATGAGGTCTATGTTTCCCTTCTCAACATTGTCTCTCAGGAAATGGCACCTCACCTCTATATGTTTGGTTCTGGAGTGTAGCACGGGGTTTTTGGCAACACTAATGGCACTCGTGCTGTCACACATGAGAGGAACATGGGTACACTCCTCACCAAAGTCACTCAGCGTGTATGTGATCCAGAGCAGCTGGGAGCAACAACTAGCGGCAGCAACATACTCAGCTTCTGTGGTAGACTGAACTACACTAGATTGTTTGCGAGAAGACCAAGAAACAAGCGAAGAACCCAAAAACTGGCACGTCCCCGAAGTAGACTTCCTATCGACTCGACACCCGGCAAAGTCGGCATCCGAAAACCCAAGAAGCGAAAGAGAAGAGGACGCCGAGTACCAAAGACCGAGTTCAGGAGTGTATCGAAGATACCTGAAGATCCGCTTGACGGCCTGCCGATGTGATGTCCTCGGCGACGCCTGAAAACGAGCGCACAGACACACAGAAAACTGAATGTCCAGCCTCGTCGCCGTCAGGTACAAGAGGGAGCCGATCATGCTCCGGTACTCCTTCTCGTCCACGGGCTCTCCGTCCTCGTCCGCATCCAGCGCTGTAGTCATACTCATCGGTGTCAACAGGGGCTTCGAGTCATCCATCTTGAACTTCTTGAGGACGTCCTTCGTGTACTTGGCTTGATGCACAAAGGTTCCCTCCTTCGCCTGCTTGATCTGAAGCCCGAGAAAGAACTGCAATTCTCTCATCATAGACATCTCGAATTCTTTGCTAATGTCCTCTGCAAACCTCGCAACCAAAGAGTGAGACGAGCCGCCAAAGACAATATCATCCACGTACAGCTGAACATTTAGGATATCATCGCCCTGCCTGAGGAGAAAAAGAGTCTTATCAACCTTGCCCATCTCAAACCCCTTGCTGAACAAGAACCCCCTCAAACCGCCATACCAAGCACGGGGAGCTTGTTTCAGCCCACACAATGCCTTCCTCAGCCTATACACCCGGTGGGGAAACTCAGCACTCTTAAAGCCCGGTGGTTGCTTCACATAAACCTCTTCTTCTAAAAACCCATTCAAGAAGGCACTCTTCATGTCCATTTGGTACAATTTGAACCCTTTAGCCACGGAAAAGGCTAGAAGGATCCTAATCGCCTCCAAACGGGCTACAGGAGCAAATGTCTCCTCATAGTCTATCCCCTCCTTCTGACTATAGCCCTGAGCAACCAACCTCGATTTGTTTCTCACCACCTCACCATTCTCACCCTCTTTGTTCTTCCACACCATTTTGTCTTGATAGGTTTGCAGTGTGGTGGTGGCTCTACCAACTCCCAAACTTGGTTTCTCTCAAAATTCTCTAACTCCTCATGCATTGTGTTCACCCAATTAGGATCAGAGAGAGCATGTCCAATGTCTCTCGGCTCAAAGGTAGCAACAAAAGCCGAATGAGCAAAGTGAGAAGCATTCCTGGACCTTGACCGTGTCGTACGTTCATTGATGTCGCTGATGATTCTTGAGGGAGGATGATCAATTTGAACGCGTCTCGGTGCCTCTCGTCTGGAGACAACCTCCCCCTCACCTGCAACTTCTACTTGATCTTGCTGGATTGTAGTCCGTGTAGGGGCTGGGCCATCCTGCACCGTAGTCGTCGTAGTGGAAGTAGAGGGTACATGCTCGGCTGGAGCTTCATCATCACCATCATCCTCTCCAGCATCATCCTCCTCGTCCTCAAAGATCTTCTTGCCAATCTCGTCGTCACCTGCACACTCAAAAACAGACGAACTGCATGGCTGGGTCTCGTCGAAGGTAACCTCGCAAGTTTCCATGACTAGGCTAGTATCGAGGTTGAGCACACGGAATGCTCGAGAATGACTCGCATAACCCAAAAAGATCACATCGGAAGACCTCGACTCAAACTTATCAAGCCTACCTTTCTTGAGAATAAAGCACCGACAACCAAAAGTCCTGAAATGGCTCACTCTAGGTGCTCGCCCGTGCATGAGCTCATAGCACGTCTTGTTCAAGAAAGCCCGAAGAAAAATCCGGTTCCCAACATGGCATGCGGTATTCACCGCCTCAGCCCAATATCTCCTCGGAGTCCTATGCTCGTCGAGCATCGTCCGAGCCATCTCACAAAGGGAACGATTTTTCCTCTCAACCACACCATTTTGACAAGCCACATAGGGAGAAGAGAATTGATGTTCGAGACCCAAATCACGACAAAACGTTTCGAAACGAGAGTTTTTAAATTCAGTGCCATTGTCGCTACGAATAGCTCGAATAGCATCTCCATTCCTCTCATTCTTCAACCTCAAGATTAGATCCCGCACAAAACCAAACGTCTCCCCCTTGTCAGCCAAAAAGAAGATCCAAGCATAGCGACAATAGTCGTCCACTATCACCAGGACATACCATTTCCCACCCGTCGAGCACACACGAGTTGGACCAACCAAGTCCATATGGAAAAGCTCGCATGGCCTCTCTGTCATAACTGATGTCAAAGGCAGGTGAGAGGCGGCGACCATCTTACCATGCCTACACGGAGCACATACCAAGTCCTTTTGGTATTTCAACTTAGGCAATCCTCGGACCAATCCTAGCCCACTCAAGCATGACAACAAGTCAAAACTCAAGTGACCTAGTCTCCTATGCCATTTCCAAAGCTCCACCAAAACACCAGCAACCAAACAACGAGAAGAGCCTACACACTGAGAAAAATCGGCTCTAAAAATCTGACCCTCGGGGATGATCGTGCACACAAGATCACCTCGAGAATCCAAAACACGAGAAGCACCCATTTTGAAACGGACCTCAAAACCCTCATCAAGAAGCTGGGAAACCGAAAGAAGATTAAACCCCAAAGACTTGACAAGAGCAACACGCCTAAGAGTCACAGACTCACTCACCTTCACCGTGCCCACTGAAAGCACTCTACCTTTCCCATTGTCCCCAAAAGTGATGTACTCTTTGGTCATCACCGGGGTGAGGCTGGCGAACCACCTTCCATCTCCGGTCATGTGTCGAGCGCAACCGGAGTCGATCAACCAAAAGCCCTCCAAGCCTCCCACCTGAAAATCAAAAATGAGAGCGAGTGTGAGCAAATGACTCAGCACTGGGGTTAGTACAAAATGAATCAAACCAGTGTCGTGCCATTTGCTCAAAAGTGGGGTTAGCAAAATCCATCATATCTCTCCTAGGTGGAACACCCACACGTCCCCTTGGAGGACTACGCGTACCACGAGGTGAAGACCGTGGCCCGTAGCTCCTCTGGGACCTAAAGTTGCGATCATTCCCCCCATACTCGTATTGGTCACGAGCGAAGGAACATCCAGCAAACTCACCACGCCCAAACCCAACACGCCTACCACCATCTCTCTGTGGTGGCTCACCTCGAGGCACAAACTCATGCCTCTCCCGAGGGTAAATGGTACGCACCACACCCTCGCCCCTTGGAACCATCCTAGGCTCAGGCACACCACGAGAAGGGCGCTACCTGTCCTTGTTTGCCATCTCCCTAGCAAACCTCTCCTCACGCTTCCTCCTGAAGCAAAACTCAGCTAGGTGCCCATCCCTCCCACAATGCTCACAATGGAAGGGTTTTGGTTCTGGCTTTGGTTTTGGTTTTGGGCTCTCTTTGGGCTCTGGCTTCTCCTCACTCGGTTTCTCTCCCTTCTTCCCAAAGAACTCATTCCCCAAGTCACTCTTGAACTTGATGGGTTTCTGGAAGTTGTCTGTGTGTGAAGGAAACACGGGTGGAGCTGGGGTTGTGTCTAGTCGGTTCCTAAGAGGATTTGGCTTACGAGCATAGGCATTTTTGTGGTGGGTTTTTCGTGGTTCTGGGATATCACCGATCTTCCCCTCATTCTCACCACTTCCCTCACCAACCTTATCCGCCCCAAGCACTTGCCCATCATAGCACTTGTATGCCTCAATCATCATCCTGAGCTGAGGCTCATGACCAGACAACCAACCCATCATCTTCCTCAACTCATCATTCTCATCCTGCAAGCGATCAACATAGTGTGCAAGCTCCAAATTCTTCACAACATTTATTTCACAAGTAGAGCATGATGTGGGAATAGGAGCTTTGAAAGCAGCTTCTAGAGATCTAGCATAAGCAACTGATTCATATAGTTTCTCATGCAAAACAGGACAAGAAGTGCAAGCACCAAGCAAGGAGGGCCTAGATTTCATCTCATCTAGCTCAACCCTAAGCACGTCTAGTTCCTCAACCTTGGAGGCATACTTTTCCTTAAGCACAGTCAAGTCACCAAGAAAAGTGGAACAATCAGCGCATTCAGGTTCATCAGTCACAATAGGAGCAGACTTAAGAGAATCTATTTGAGCCCTAGCATCAACAAGCAACGACTCTAGCTCAACCACCTTCTCCTTAGCCTCTCCAAGCAAAGACCTATACTCCCTCTTCTCCTTATTGGTATTTCTAAGCACATCATCACGGTTGTCAAGCAATTCATTCAACCTAGCATTCTCCGCTACCAAGAAGGATGGGTCATTGTTTACCTCATCCTCAGAGTCGGAGTCCGAGTTATCCTTGTTGCTCTTCTTGCTTGCGGAGCTGTGTGCCATGCCGCAAAAGCCTTGAGCGGCGAAGCACAGGCCGTTGATGTTCTTGATTGACTGCTTGCCCTTGTGCCGTTCTTCTTCATCACTTGAGCTCGATGAAGAGTAGCAGGAGCTTGAGTCGATGTCGCTCGCTCTGGCAACCATCGCACGCTCCTTCTTGTGACCACCACTCCTCCTCGACCTCAGCTCGGACTTGTTCTTGCCCTTGTGGTCGTCCCTCGAGCGGTGCTTGTGGTCGGTCCTCGGACGGTGCTTGTGCTTGGGCTTGACCTCCATGGCTTCTGGGCACTCAGCGATAAAGTGCCCGTGCTTCCCGCACCGGTAGCACATGCCCGAGCTCCTCCGAGCATTCTTCCGGTTCGTGTACATGCGCTCGAACCGCCTGCTCAGCAACGCGAGATCTTCCTCGCCCAGCACGTCAAACTCCTCATCTGGCATGGACACAAGACAAGACAAAGAGAACTGTCTTGAAGACATGTTAGCATTAGTCCTTGGTCCTGAAACGAGAGCCAGACTATGAGGGTCAGTCAGGTTCTCGATCCTTGCTCGCACCCCACGGTCCACCTCGGACGACTTGAGCTTGGAAAATAGCTCGTCCACCGTGAGGGTCTCATACTTCTCTGACTCGAGGATGGCCTCGACCTTCTCACTCCACACGGTACAATCTAGAGAGTCCAGGAGCTTCACAGCCCTGTCATGTTCACAATCACCGTGAACTGCTGGAACATGCTATCAATGGACTCACCGGGGAGATGAGTGAAGTTCTCGTACTCTCTCCGGTAGGTCGCGAACAACCGAGCCTGAACCTGAGCATTTCCAGCATGAGCATTCTTCAACTGCTCCCAAATCCTACAAGCCAAGTCCTCTGTCTGAACCCGATCGAATTCGGATTGACACAGAGCATGAAACAAGTAGTGGACCGCCTTGTTGTTTGCGTCGAACATATCCCTCGATCCTGGAGCTAGGAAGTTAATCAGATGAACATAAGTTGTGTTCACCGTAACGTCCCAAAGGATCTGACCCTTGCCGCGGAGGAAAGCAGCCATCCGCCTCTACCACATCTGGTAGTTCTTACCATCAAAGTGTGGAGGACCCGAACCCCGTTCCTGGTATGCCATCTTTGGATCTTAGACTGGTTAGAATCACAAAGATCCGTAACTGGCTCTGATACCAATTGAAGGACCGGTTAGGCGACCAGAGGGGGGGGGGAGTGAATGAGAGCCGATCAAAATTCTTCCCGAAGGATGAACTCAGCCTATGCCCCAAATTCACAACCAAGGATTCCCACACGAGCTTGCCAAGGTTGCGTAGTCACAACGGACCTACCAACCCTAGGAACAAGTCTCAAATAAACCCCAAGCGAAAGCGCAATTCAAGAAGCAAAGAACTTAGGCAAACTGCGAGGCTCAGGGCGGACTGTCCGCAGGGACCGGGCGGACCGTCCGTGAGGCCTAGGTGGACCATCCGCGGTTCAGCGGCGGACCGTCCGAAAATAGCCCTCGAACCTCCAGTACTGCACCTTGAAAAACGGACCGTCCGTCCTCTACCCGCGGACCGTCCGTGCCGGGTGGACCGTCCGCACTCTCCTCATGAACCGTCCGCCAAACTTCGAGCAACCAAAAGCACCGGGGCAAACGGATCGAACGAAAGGCGAACAAGAACACGCGACGAACTCGACGAACTACCGGCTGAAAGCCTCCTCGTGTACCGTCTGCTAGGGGCGTGCGGACCATCCGCGTGGTGTGCAGACAGCAGCCCGAGCACGACCTCTTGAAGGTCAACTCCTCCTCCCCTTTGCCCGATTTCCTGAATCAACCAAGGGATTGCTACCAAATCGTAGGTGAAGATGAAGCGGCTCTAGGAGATGCTATGCCCATGAATTGGTAGCCTCAAATCCACTGAATTGAGAGGAATCGAGATTCTACCGAGCTCACATAAAGAGCTAGGGTTCCAATCAATATCCTTCAATCGGAGGCCAAATTCGGAGTTTGAGGGATCAAGATCAAGCACAAAGATGCACAAGACATCTATCCATAGTTCCCACGAACAAATCCGAACCCAAACACCTCAGAATTGAAGGAACAAGGCGCGCACGAAAATCCAATGAAAATAGCCTGAAAAAGACACGAAAATCACACGAGCTTCAAGAAGGAAATCAACGCAACTATGAAAGCTTGCATACACTCGGAGATCAGATTCTCTACAAAATGGTGAAGAAAATCTAAACCTATGGAGCAGGGAAATGAGAAGCAGTCCGGAAGGATGGTTTGCCCAGAAACCCTAGAGCTATATATATGAGTTCCTCTAGGTTGGGCAAATGACCAAGCTACCCCTAGCACTTAAACTTAAGATACAATCCCCTCAGGGGCAATATGGTCAAGTAGCACTCCTCTTCATCAGACGGCCATGCGTTTGCCGCAGTCCGCGTCCTCCCGACGCAAGCCCTGCGATACCACCGCGTGTCCTCTGGCATCGAAGCTTCTCGACGCGCCCGGATCCCGTCTCCGCCCGCCGAGCCTCCGGTCTTTGTTTTGTGGCTCAACCAAGTAACCCGACGGTTTTGTGGTGAACCGCCGTAGACCCCGCGTGTAGAGTTCGGTCGTGAGCCGCTACTCTGCACCGACTCCAGTCGACGACTTCGTCCTGCTTTTCTTGCCACCATGCGGCCCGCACTTGACTCCGTTCGGCCACTGGGTTCATCGAGCCGAGCCTACTTGTCTCTCCACTCCTCGGAGGCCCCGCAAGGCTAAGACCTTTCGCGCCCGCTCTTCACCTGCACCAACACGAGTCAAGCCGCAACCTGCACCTGCAATACTCAGCCAAGAGTCAGTCCACACTACGTTATCAATCACTCATCACACCAGGGAGCGACCATCCACCGGACCTCGGACGCTCCGATCCTCTTTAGTGAAGCCTGAAAACGAGCGCACAGACACACAGAAAACTGGATGTCCGGCCTCGTCGCCGTCAAGTCAAGAGGGAGCCGATCATGCTCAGGTAGTCCTTCTGGTCCATGGGCTCTCCGTCCTCGTCCGCATCCAGTGCTGTAGTCGTAATCAGCGGTGTCGGTAGGGGTTTCGAGTCATCCATCTTGAACTTCTTGAGGATGTCACTAGTAGGGATGTCGTCATCGATGACGTTCACCTAACGTCATTGAAGACGCCATAATCATCACGGATGTTCATTTGTGACGAGTTTGTGACGATTTGGATTTCGTCACTATGTTCGCGTTACATTTGGTCATCGGTGACGAAATGGTTATTTTCGTCACAGATGTGTCTCTATTCTGTGACGAATTAGACGTCATCAGGGAAATGAATTCAATCTGTGACGATCGCTTTTGGTCATAGATAATACACCGTTTTCGTCATAATCTCCCGTCTAATGGTGTTTATTTTCTATGACGATCCGGTTACGTCATCGATAGTCCTATTTTTCGTCATTACCGGCTGTATGCTACGCTGGCAGATGACGTGCTTAATGACGTGGCAGCTGACATGACAGACGACGTGGCTGCTGACGTTGCATTTTTAAATGACAGGTGGCCAAATTAGGTTCCACTACGTATCCTCTTTTTATTGGGCCACGTGACGTGCTATGATTGGCTAGGATTTTTGTCACATATGATATTACCAATTCATCATAGAAATAATTATATATTGGTCACTGAAGACTCATCAATTTTATCACAAAGATGCACATGGTTTCATTACAATTTGCAAATAATATTGAAATGATCAAACAATTCCACGGATAAATAGATCAAGTATCCAGTGCTACACAAAAATTGCACTCGTACAAAGACAGAAACATCTATTACAACCAAAGTATGTACTATTATAGGCCATATACAGACACTAAGAATTGTGGGCTTCATGATAGCAACTTGTATCATGGTACTGCTTAACAATTGTGATAAAGTAACTTGTGACCACCAAAGGGCAAATGCGGATCTTTATTCCTGCAGAAAATAAAGCAATAAAGTCATTGATTTATTTTTATTATCATATTATTACTGAACACAACTTGAGCAGTGAACAGAGTACTAAACCTACAGTACATGTAAATAGAGCAGCAACATTTAGGTTAGATACAAATATTGCATGGTACCAGATGCCAAAGCTACTTGCATAGTTTCTCTCAAAACACTATGTTTACATTTCCGGATATCCTTGATTATGATTGCTGATCAACAAGATTGATAGTGAGTTAATACAAGTATCATGATACACGGTAACTGATTTAGGAGCTCTCGAAGATTAATGCATTTTCTAGAAACTAGAATAAATAATGTGACTGAGTGATAGGCTCAGCAGTACATCACAGAACAATTGTTGATAGTAGCTGGCCTACTGGATACCAGCAACACACACAACGATCGCCAGTACATATGTCTGTTAGAATAAGCATCAAAGTTTTGATCAAGCACATTAGATCTACATTTTGCTTTCAGTAAACCAACTGATGATCATATCCATGACAAACATTTAGTTTTTCTCTATAACCTTCTTATGTTGGGTAAATAACACAATCATTATATTCATTTCCAGCAAATGATTTAACGTGGAAAATGCTGATGCTATGATTCTAGGATCATGAGAACCAGATCTAACGTGTACTGAATTTGAGATTCTCAGATCTGATTGCATATGCAAAACATGTCCATAGTCTGTAGCTGACCACCACATAAATATTGCTTCTTCTTAGCTAGGATATATACAGAATACTACAAGCAGGTAAAGCAAAGTACCTTCATTATCCACATATCAGTAGGAATTACTTGTAAATACAGGTCGAGCATCTCTCTGCAAAAGTAAAAAGAACAAATGGTTACAGAGAGCATAAATCTCTTGACAGTTATTTACTGAAAAGATCATTACAGTTATTTACTAACCTACATCTAAATCTCCTGTTGTGGTAACGGTCGGGAAGCTTTGTGGTAGATTAACAGTAATAGGATTGGAGGAAAGGACTCTGTAGCAATTTGAATAGAAATATAATCATAGAATTAATACAAATCCAGTTTTGATGACCCAAAAAGAAACAGAAATTGTACGCACACAAGTACTAAAGTTGGCATCGTGAAAATTGAGTATGACACAGGTCCAGAGATTTGGCTCCCTGCCAGATTGCTGCAAATCAACTCAGATGGCGTGTAATCAGATGAAACAAGAGTACATATACATGCCAGCAACTAAATATCTGGAAGATCGTACGGAATCTATTAACCACCACTAAGATTATTTTGGCTCATAAGTCATAAACAACACTTTTTCATGGGCTCACCTCGTATCAAAGTACCGGCTGACCCCGGGCGACGCTGGCGGGGGGTGTGGTTGGACATGGTGGCGTCGTCGTCCACAGGATCCGACGGAATCTTCCGGCAACGGCCGGCGACGTCCACGGGCGACGGGGGCTGCGCCGTCCATGGGCTGCGGCGGGCAGCGTCGACAGGGCGGCGGTGTCCACGGGCACGGGGCACCAGAGGGTGGCGGCCACAGGCGACGGGGTCCAGTGCCATCCATGGGCGATGGCGTCGAGGGACAACAACGGCGGTGACATCAATGAAAGAGGGCGGATGGAATCGGGGCGGGAGGGGGTGCGATGCGGGTCATGCGGCGACGGTTGCGGCGCAAGGATGGAGGTCCTAGGTTATAGTGTTGAATGGGTGGAGAATGGACATAGTGGGCTGGCTGCCATGGGACTTATTTATTTTCTTTTGCTTTTATCTTTTTTATTTTATCTTTTTTTATTTCCACCTCTCAGATGTATAGTACCAGTTTGTCAAAATCATTTGAAAATTTTATGGGATGGTTGCAAAGCCAAAATATATTGTTTGTATATTTGTGCAATTGTTTTACCAAGCTTACCTATTAATGTAATTATTTGTTGATTTAATAAAGAATAATTGTTAAAATCATCTAATCTAGCTTAAAAAATCTGAAAACTTGCATTGGCTCCTTCTTTTGGTGTATTATGTTGACAAAAAAAAGTTTCAATTGATTCTGATAAAGTGGTGATGCACATCCCCACGAAACCATACATGTCTCACACATGTCCTTATTACTTAGCGAGATATATTCATCCTTGTGTGGATGTATAGTACTAGTTTCTCAAAATCATTTCAAATTTTTTTAGGATGCTTATGGATCCAATCTTTGATGTTGTGTGAAGTTTCGGAATTTTCAGACCAATTTTACCTGTTACTGTAATTATTTGTTGATTTAATAAAGAACAATTGTTAAAATCATCTAATCTAGCTTAAAAAATCTGAAAACTTGCACGGGCTCCTCCTTTTGGTGTATTATGTTGACAAAAAAGTTTCAATTGATTCTGATAAAGTGGTGATGCACATCCCCACAAAACTATACATGTCTCACACATGCCCTTATTACCTAGCGAGAGATGTTCATCCTTGTGTGGATATATAGTACTAGTTTCTCAAAACCATTTCAAATTTTTTTGGGATGCTTATGGATCCAATCTTTGATGTTGTGTGAAGTTTTGGATTTTTCAGACCAAGTTTGCCTATTACTGTAATTATTTGTTGATTTAATAAAGAACAATTGTTAAAATCATCTAATATAGCTTAAAAAATCTGAAAACTTGCATGGACTCCACCTTTTGGTGTATTATGTTGACAAAAAAGTTTCAATTGATTATGATAAAGTGGTGATGCACATCCCCACGAAACCATACATGTCTCACACATGCCCTTGTTCACAAATGGATACATCTGCCAAAGAATTTCCAAAAACTTAACTCAAACTTCAAGATTTGAATAACTTATAACATATTCGAACTCATATAAACCTCATATTTGGAAATCACCTTATGTTGACTATAACATTGGAAAATATCACATTATATTAACAATTGCTATGCAAATCAAATGATTTTCTATCATGTATAAGGTGTATAAAAAATAAGTCATACAAAACATATCCAATAAATAGTAATTTAAGTACAAACAAATGTCATAAAGTGAAAGAGCATGATTTTACAAAGAAAACGAAAAAAGAATCGTGGATTCAGAGTTCATATGAGAAAGAAATACTAATTACAAATTTTTGTTGCAAATCAAAAAGAAAAATGAAGCATCAGTGTGTTTTTCATCTACTTCTCAACGTTGCCACGTGGTGGAACTAGATTGGCCCATGTGGTCGTCCCAACTAATACGTGCTCACATCCCAGAAAAATGATAATATATAAGTATAAAAACCTAAATACCAAATCTGTTCAGAACCATTGTTGTGGTGTAGTGGTAAGGTGGAGAACTCACAATCTCAAGACCTAGGTTCGAAACCCAGGGCGCCCCTTTTGCCCGCGGCCTATTGATTTTTTTTAAAAAAATTGCACACGGGCCGACATGCGGGTCCAATTGGCCGGATGACGTGGTGCGGCCAAGTGATGTGGCGGATGGCGGCTGGGTGACTTGGCGCTACGGCCGGCTATGTGGTCCTTGTGTTGGCTGGTGGCAAGCCGGCCACATAAAGTTACAAATAAAAACAACTACATTCCTACAACATGGAAGGACACGTAGTGCAGTGGTAGAGCTTCTACCTGTGCACCTCCTGGTCTCTGGTTCGATGCTCCGCGGGAGCTATTTTTTTCCGAATGTGTCCGTGTGTCCGAATGTTTTTTTTATGATGCAGTTAAAGGCCCACTATTTATTAATAATGGTACAAGTAACAAAAATGTTTACCCACAACACGAATGGTCACGTAGTGTAGTGGTAGAGCTCCTACCTGTCTACCGCTTGGTACATGGTTCAATGCTCCACGGGAGCAATTTTTTGCGAAATACAAAACAAAAGTATTGTGCAGCTGACGGATTGGAAAAGGCCAAAACTGTCGCAAAACCAATTTGGCACGCGAGCGCTTCAAGCGCTTCCAACACGCGAGGCGTGGCAGGCAGGGGCCCATCGCCCACGTGTGTCTGCACACGCACATTAGTTGCTGCGCGCTTCGTCTTAAAAAAAATAATTCGTTCGTTTCAAAAATCAGTTGCTGGGCATGACTCGAGTTGTCTTTTATCTATACCAAAATAACAGTATTTAAGTGTATAAGTTATGCACATAACTTGTTAGAAAAATGTTATGTGCATAACTCGTGGTCAGAAAAATTATATGTATAACTCGTCGTGAGGGACAAAGTTATCTGCATAACTCGTCACCAGTGTCAAAGTTATGTGCATAACTCATCGTTAGGGAAAAAGTTATCCGCATAACTCGTTGTCAAGGTCAAAATTATATGCATAACTCGTTGTGAGGGTCAAAGTTAACTCGTCATTCGAAAAAAGTTATCCGCATAACTCGTTGTGAGGGTCAAAATTATATGCATAACTTGTCATTATGAAAAAAATATACATATAAATTAGCATACGAAAAAATTTATGTGCGTAAGTTGTTGTGGCGAAAATTATACGCATAGATTCTAAAACATATGCAACAAATTTATGTCTATAATTTAGAATATTCAGAAAAATAAAATATTTGTGAAAGTATCTTTCCTCACGCGCGGAAAGAGAACAAGGAAATGACCCTCATGCATGCCAAGTCGCCCACGTGAAGATGTCTGACACCCACGGAGGATACATTGTCTCCTAAACTGATCCCTCCAAGCGCGCGCCCGCTAAATAGCAAGGCCCCCAAGCTGCTGTGGAGTGGTATCTGTTTTGGCCCACTACCCAAAAAAAAAGGAGCGGCCCATGTGGCTTACGCATCCCACGCCGTCAAGTGCAAAACTGATTTGTAACCAATTTATTTCATCACTAAGTGTGTCAAACGATGCCAATAAATGATGATGATATCAAAACTAATTTGTGACGACTAGGTTTCATCATTACAATACGATATACCAAAACATGATCTATGACGATCTCGTTTTAGTGTTCTGTGACGATATTTTCATTTTCGTCATAATTCTTCAAGCTAAATCTTCGTCAGTTGACACCTATGATGAAAATGGACATTTCGTCATAGAGGACATATCATTCTGTGATGAAAGTAAGTAGCGTCACTATCAAATCGTCACTGATGACCTCTAGTAGTGTGTCCTTCGTGTACTTGGCTTGATGCACAAAGGTTCCCTCCTCTGCCTGCTTGATCTGAAGCCCGAGAAAGAACTGCAATTCTTCCATCATAGACATCTCAAATTCTTTGCTCATGTCCTCTGCAAACCTTGCAACCAAAGAGTGAGACGAGCCGCCAAAGACAATATCATCCACATACACCTGAATAATTAGGATATCATCGCCCTGCCTGACGAGAAAAAGAATCTTATCTACTTTGCCCATCTCAAACCCCTTGCTGAACAAGAACCCCCTCAAACGGCCATACCATGCCCGGGGAGCTTGTTTCAGCCCATACAACGCCTTCCTCAGCCTATACACTCGGTGGGGAAACTCAGCACTCTCAAAGCCTGGTGGTTGCTTCACATAAACTTCTTCCTCCAAAAACCCATTCGAAAAGGCCTCTTCAAATCCATTTGGTACAATTTGAACCATTTAGCCACAGAGAAGGCTAGAAGGATCCTAATTGCCTCCAAACGGGCTACAAGAGCAAATGTCTCCTCATAGTCTATCTCCTCCTTCTGACTATAGCCCTGAGCAACCAACCTCGATTTGTTTCTCACCACCTCACCATTCTCACTCTCTTTGTTCTTCCACACCCATTTTGTCCCGATAGGTTTGCAATGAGGTGTGGCTCTACCAACTCCCAAACTTTTTTCTATCAAAGTTCTCTAACTCCTCATACATTGCGTTCACCCAATTAGGATCAAAGAGTGCGTGTCTAATGTCTTTCGGCTCAAAGGTAGCAACAAAAGCCGAATGAGCAAAGTGAGAAACATTCCTGGACCTTGACCATGTCGTACGTTCGTTGATGTCGTCGATGATTCTTGAGAGAAGATGATCAACTTGAACGCGCCTCGGTGCCTCTCGCCTGGAGGCGACCTCCCCCTCAACTGCAGCTTCCACTTGATCTTGCTGGATCGTAGTCGGTGTAGGGGATGGGCCATCCTGCACCGTAGTCGTTGTAGTGGAAGTAGAGGGTACATGTGTGGCTGGAGCTTCACCATCATCACCATCATCCTCTCCAACATCATCCTCCTCATCCTCAAATATTTTCTTGCCAATCTCGTCGTCACCTGCACACTCAAAAACAGACGAACTGGATGGCTGGGTCTCATCGAAGGTAACCTCGCAAGTTTCCATGACTAGGTTAGTATCAAGGTTGAGCTCACGGAATGCTCGAGAATGACTCGCATAACCCAAAAAGTTGCCATCGGAGGACCTCGACTCAAACTTATCATGCCTACCCTTCTTGAGAATAAAGCACCGACAACCAAAAGCCCTGAAATGTCTAACTCTAGGTGCTCGTCCGTGCATGAGCTCATAGCACGTTTTGTTCAAGAAAGCCTGAAGAAAAATTCGGTTCCCAACATGGCACGCGGCATTCACTGCCTCAGCCCAATATCTCCTTGGAGTCCTATGCTCGTCGAGCATCGTCCGAGCCATCTCCCAAAGAGAACGGTTTTTCCTCTCAACCACCCCATTCTGACAAGCGACATATGGAGAGGAAAATTGATGTTCGAGACCCAAATCACGACAAAAGGTTTCGAATCGAGAGTTTTTAAATTTAGTGCCATTGTCACTACGAATAGCTCGATCAACATCTCCATTCCTCTCATTCTTCAACCTAAAGATTAGATCCCGGACAAAACCAAATGTCTCCCCCTTGTCAGCCAAAAAGAAGACCCAAGCATAGAGAGAATACTCGTCCACTATCACAAGGATGTACCATTTCCCACCCGCCGACCACACACGAGCTGGACCAACCAAGTCCATATGGAACAGCTCGCATGGCCTCCCTGTCATAACGGATGTCAGAGGCAGGTGAGAGGCGGCGACCATCTTACCATGCCTACATGGAGCACATACCAAGTCCTTTTGGTATTTCAACTTAGGAAATCCTCGGATCAAACCAAGCCCACCCAAGCGTGACAACAAGTCAAAACTCAAGTGACCTAGCCTCTTGTGCCATTTCCAAAGCTCCGCCAAAACACCAGCAACCAAACAACGAGAAGAGCCGACACACTGAGAAAAATTGGCTCTGAAAATCTAACCCTCGGGATGATTGTGCACACATGATCACCTCGAGAATCCAACACACGAGAAGCGCCCATCTTGAAACGAACCTCAAAACCCTCATCAAGAAGTTGGTACACCGAAAGAAGATTGAATCCCAAAGACTTGACAAGAGCAACACGCCTAAGAGTCACAGACTCGCTCACCTTCACCCTGCCCACTAAAAGCACTCTACCTTTCCCATTATCCCCAAAAGTGATGTACTCTTTGGTCATCACCGAGGTAAGGCTGGAGAACCACCTTCGATCTTCGGTCATGTGTCGAGAGCAACTGGAGTCGATCAACCAGAAGCCCTCCATGCCTCCCACCTGAAAATTAAAAATGAGAACGAGAGTGAGCAAATGACTCAGCACTGGAGTTAGTACAAAATGAATCAAACTAGTGCCGTTCCATTTGCTCAAAAGTGGGGGTAGCAAAATCCATCCTATCACTCCTAGGTGGAACACCCACATGTCTCCTTGGAGGACTACACGTACCACGAGGTGGAGACCGTGGCCCGTAGCTCCTCTGAGAGCTAAAGCTGCGATCGTTCCCCCCATACTCGTATTGGCCACGAGTGAAGGAACATCCAGCAAACTCACCACACCCAAACCCAACACGCCTACCACCATCTCTCTGTGGTGGCACACCTCGAGGCACAAACTCATGCCTCTCTCGAGGGTAAATGGTACGCACCACACCCTTACCCCTAGGCATCATCCTAGGCTCAGGCACACCACGAGAAGGGCGGTATCTGTCCTTGTTTACCATCTCCCTAGCAAACCTCTCCTTACGCTTCCTCCTGAAGAAAAACTCAGCTAGGTGCCCATCCCTCCCATAATGCTCACAATGGAAGGGGATTGGTTTTGGCTTTGGCTTTGGGCGCTCTTTGGGTTGTGGCTTCTCCTCACTCGGTTTCTCTCCCTTCTTCCCAAAGAACTCGTTCCCAAGTCACTCTTGAACTTGATGGGTTTCTGGAAGTTGTTGGTTTGTGGAGGAAACACGGGAGGATCTGGGGTTGTGTCTAGTCAGTTCCTAAGTGGGTTTGGCTTAGGAGCATAGGCATTTTTGTGGAAGATTTTTGGTGGAGCTGTGATATCACCAATCTTCTCCTCCTTCTCACCACTGCAGTCCCCAACCTTATCTGACCCAAGCGCTTGCCCATCATAGCGCTTGTATGCCTCAATCATCATTCTGAGCTGAGGCTCATGACCCGACAACCAACTCATCATCTTCCTCAACTCATCATTCTCATCCTGCAAGCGATCAACATAGTGTGCAAGCTCCATATTCTTCACAGCATTTATTTCACAAGTAGAGCATGAAGTAGGAATAGGAGCTTTCAGCTTAGCCTCTAGAGATCTAGCATAAGCAAGCGATATATCTAGCTTCTCATGCAAAATAGGACAAGAAGTGCAAGCACCAAGAAGGAGGGCCTAGATTTCATCTCATCTAGCTCAACCCTGAGCACATCTAGTTCCTCAACCTTGGAGGCATACTTTTCCTTAAGCACAGTCAAATCACCAAGAAAAGTGGAACAATCAGTGCGTTCAGGTTCATCGGTCACAATAGGAGCATACTTTAGAGAATCTATTTGAGCCCTAGCATCAACAAGCAAAGACTCTAGCTCAACCACCTTCCCTCGAGCGGTGCTTGTGGTCCGTCCTCGGACGGTGCTTGTGCTCGGGCTTGATCTCCATGGCCTCCGGGCACTCAGTGATAAAGTGCCTGTGCTTCCCGCACCGGTAGCACATACTTGAGCTCCTCCGAGGGTTCTTCTGGTTCCTGTACATGCGCTCGAACCGCCTGCTCAACAATGCGAGATCCTCCTCGCCCAGCACATCGAACTCCTCATCTGGCATGGACACAAGACAAGACAAAGAGAACTGTCTCGAAGACAGGTTAGTGTTAGTCCTTGGTCCATAAATGAGAGCCAGACTATGAGGGTCAGTTGGGCTCTTGATCCTTGGTCGCACCCCACGGTCCACCTCGGATGACTTGAGCTTGGAAAACAGCTCGTCCACCGTGAGGGTCTCATACTTCTCCGACTCTAGAATAGCCTCGACCTTCTCACTCCACACGGTATGATCCAGAGAGTGCAGGAGCTTCATAGCTCTGTCATGATCATCGTACGGGAGTGCGGCCACATTAGCTCTCATGTTGTTCACAATCACAGTGAACCACTGGAACATGGTGTCTATGGACTCACCGGGGAGATGAGTGAAATTCTCGTACTCTGTCCGGTAGGTCGCAAATAATCGAGCCTGAACCTGAGCGTTCCCAGCGTGAGCATTCTTCAGCTACTCCCAAATCCTACAAGCCAAGTCCTCTGTCTAAACCTGATTGAATTCAGATTGACACAGAGCACGAAACAAGTAGTCGACAGCCTTGTTGTTGGAGTCGTGCATATCTCTCGAACCTGGAGCTAGGAAGTTAATCGGATGAACATAAGATGTGTTCACCGTTACATCCCAAAGGATCTGACCCTTGCCGCGAAGGAAAGCAGCCATCCTTCTCTGCCACATCTGGTAGTTCTTACCATCAAAGTGTGGAGGACCCGAACCGCATTCTTGGTACGCCATCTTTGGATCTTAGACTGGTTAGAATCACGAAGATCCGTAGCCGACTCTGATACCAATTCAAGGACCGATTAGGCGACCAGAGAGGGGGGGGGTGAATGGGAGCCGATAAAAATTCTTCTCCAAAGAGACGAAATCGACTATGTCCCGGAATCACAAGCAAGGGTTCATACACGAACTTGCCAAGGTCACGTAGTCACAACGGACCTACCAACCCTAGGAACAAGTCCCAACACAACCCAAAGCGGAAGCACAACTCAAGGTGCAAAGGACTTAGCCAACTATGTCTGCCTGCGGCGGACTGTCCGACCTGGACTGGCGGACGGTCCGTCGGGACCTGGCGGATAGTCCGACGTTGTACAGTGGACGGTCCGTAAAATCAGACAGAACCTCCAGTAGCACCCCCGACCAATACGCACAGTCTGACACGACACCACGAACGGTCCGTGACCCCTGCGCAGACAGTCCGTCCCCCTCGTGGACAGTCCATTACCCACGGACAGACAGTCCGTCAAACACGACCCGAAAAAGGAACTCGACCCCAACGGATCAAACCACCGACCAGCACGAACACACGATGAACTGGACGAACACGAGACCCCGCGGACGGTCTGTGGCCACCTGGCGGACGGTCCGCCGGCCTCGAACAGAACTGGGCGAACTCGAAAACCGCAAGTCAACCCTCCCTAGCCTTCCATGGATCTCCCAAACGGCTGCATGGATTGAGACAAGATTTGGGGGAGATGTGAAGTGTCCCTAGGGGATGCTATGCCCAAAAACTTGAGGCCTCAAACCAACTAAATCGCTGGGAATCGATCACGAACCGAGCTCAACCAAAAAGCTAGGGTTCCACCCGAAATCCTCAAATCCAAGGCCAAATCCGGAATTTGAGGGGTCAAGATCAAGCACAAATATGCACAAGACATCTATCCATGAGAAATCCGAACACAAACACCTCAGAATCAAAGGAACAAGCCGCGCATGAAAATCCAACGAAAATAGCTCGAAAAAGACACGAAAATCACTCGGGCCATAAGAAGGAAATCGACACAACCATGAAAGCTTCCATACACTCGGAGGTCAGATTCTCTACAAACCGGTGAAGAAAATCTAAGCCTAAAGAGCAGGGAAATGAGAAGCAGTCCGGATGGATGAGTTGCCCTAAAACCCTAGAGCTATATATATGAAGTCCCTCTGGGTTGAGCAAATGACCAAGCTACCCCTAGAACTTAAAATGAGATACACACCCCTCAGGGTCAATAGGGTCAAGTAGCACTCCTCTTCATCGGGCGGCCACGCCTTCAGCGCAGTCCGCGTCCTCCCGACACAAGCCCTGTGATCCCGCCGCGTGTCCCCCGGCATCAAATCTTCTCGGCGCGCCCGGATCCCGTCTCTGCCCGCCGAGCCTCTGGTCTTGGTTTTGTGGCTCAACCAAGTAACCCGACGATTTTGTGGTGAACCACCGCAAACCCCACGTGCAGACTCCGGTCGTGAGCCGCTACCCTACACCGGCTCCAGTCGGCGACTTCGTCTTGCTTTTCTTGCCACCATGCGGCCTGCAGTTGATCCCGTTCGGCCACCGGGTCCATCGAGCCGAGCCTATTTGTCTCTCCACTCCTCGGAGGCCCCGCAAGGCTAAGACCTTTCGCGCCCGCTCTTCACCTGCACCAACATGAATCAAGCCGCAACCTGCACCTGCAATACTTGGCCAAGAGTCAGTCCACTCCACGTTGTCAATCACTCATCACACTAGGGAGCGACCATCCACTGGTCCTCGGACGCTCCGGGCCTCAGTCGTGGAGGTTGAGCTAACCCGAATTGCTTTGAAAGTAAGCTCTAACTCCTTTAACCAATCCGATGTGGATGTCTGATTGGAAACTTTATCGAGGGTCTCATAAGGGCACATCGATGTCGTAGGTTTCTCGTGCCTAGGATGATTCAGGGCGTTTATGATGTCTTCAAAAGGATCATCCTCGAATCGGAAAGCGAACTTCGAAGGTTGAATCTTCTCTTCCTTCGGTGTTCGTGGTTCGGGAGAGGGCTCAATGGTAGAAAATTGAGATGTGGAAACAGTAGGTTCAGGTTCGGCTGTTGACAGACTCTCATGGCTTGATACATACTCATCGTGGAGGGGTTCGTTATGGTCAGTAGGTAAGAAAGAGTCTTCTGAGAGGGTATCTAGGATTTCCCTTCCTTCCATAGTTGTTTTGTCTTCAAACGAGCCTCCGGCGATAGTGTCAAGCTCCCAGGCAGACTTCATGTCTAGACACGAGCAAAAGATGTACAAAGATACACCCTCAGGTATAGACAGGTGTGGGTAAGAGGCCAAGAGGTGTAAAAATCTCACCCATGCTGCACAAAGGGATTCCTCCTCTAGTTGCTCAAAATCGAGGATGTCCATCGGAAGGGAATTTATGCGTTTCAGGAGGGAAAACGAGGAACAAAAGTTAACTCGTAGTTTCTCCCAATCACCGCTAATGCTCCCTACCAAACGGATGTACAATTGTTTCGCCTTCTTTGTGAGAGAGAAAGGAAACAACTTCCAACTCAAGGTTTCCTACGTCATTCCTTGGATAACCAAGAATGAACACATATCCTTGAACTCTTGCAAATGATCGTAAGGTTCTTCATTAATTGCTCCAGAGAAGGTTTGATTCCGAACCATGGCTATAATGTCTGTTGACGGTCCTTACAACAAATATTTTACCGTCAACATCTTGACTACGGTAGCACTTTATAACGAATTTCATGCATGTTTTAGGTGCTAACGAGGTTCCACGAGCTGTGTTGAGATTTTATCTGAAGGATCAAGATTAGGGAGCAATTCCGGGACATTGGGCCCAATAAGGTAGGCAAGGCCGTACCTAGTGGTACGCCCAGCCCTACCTTGCACCACTATTCAGGTTCACACCAAGTGTAGTCCCGTGCACCACCTCCCAAAAGTCAAAAATCATCATGATCGTGTTGGATTAAGCAAACACACCACAGGCGAGCTGCACAGGGGCCAGGAGGCAGGGCCGGCTGCACCACTAGGGCCGGCCGAACCTCTAGGGCCGGCCGCACCACTAGGGCCGGCCGCACCTGCCCGACACGTCCAAACGTGCCACCAAGCCTCGGTCACTCCAGGGAGCACAGCTAGAAATGATCCTGATCGAGGAAACAAGGTCGGTTTGATCCAGAGGTTGAGATTAGCTTCACTTGGATTCATGGACCCACAAGCCAGTGAACAACCGATGTGGGACAGCGTCCAAGGCTTCATCTACCCACTAGAGCATGATCCAAAGTGGATGACAAGGGGGCCCAGGGCCGGCCGCACCAAGGGGCCCGGCCGCACCTCCTTCACCGAACCAACCGACCCACAACTGTCTTCAAACCGCCTCAGAGACCAAATCACGGACGCACGATCAAAGGCGGTGAAAATCACAGGGCCAGCCGCACCTAGAGGCACGGCCGCACCTCCTTGCCGGCCACTACACCTCCCTCTCGCCTACAAGTACCCCCTCCTGCAGCCACCGACCCAGAGGGCCTATATATAGAGCCTGGCACCTCGTGGAAGGATGACAAGTGATTAGAAGCAAGTGGCGGAGCCCTACATAAGTTAGTATTCAGAGAGTAGGGAGAGAGAGTTGAGTGTTGGAGTAGAAGCCGGAGTGTCGGTCTTCTTCCCCTAGTGTTAGAGTAGAAGCCGGAGTGTCGGTCTTCTTCCCCTTCCTCGGCGGGTGCGGTACAACTACGGTCGTCCACACCTGGGATATTTTGTAAGTTTGGATTCGTGAGTAACTAAGTCTCAAGTCATTTCATCGTTCGCTCTTAGGTTCTTCGATTGCACTTAGTAGTTTCTACTCATTGTGATTGCTTTGCTTTGAATTCGAGTAAAGTAGTGCTTGGTTAGTGTAGACGTGGTGTCTAGGCTTTCCAGTACCTTGGAATGCTTCCCAGTTCAACAGAATAGTTGTGGCACCCTAGGGAGGTGATAGCACTGGACGGGCTTTGTAGTCCACCATGTTAGTTCCGGCAGGTAGGAGTTATGACATCAGAGCCCCCTTCTCATCCCTTTCCGTGGCTCTTTTCCCTCTAGCCCCAACGAGCGACAAGTTTTGCCTTGATTCTATCCGTGACTCTCACGAGTCCCAAACTTCATCAGCTATCCCCTCTCTACCCGAAATCTACCCTTGCCTTTCTATCCTTCGTCACCATATCCCTTGGACGAATTAGTTCAGGTTCACAACACTTCTCGTTCCCTGTGGAAATCGATACCTTGGAATACTCCCGGGTGAAAGCTACAATGGTATCCGTGCGCTTGCGGATCTATCTGTGATCGTGTAGTATACCAACAGGCTTTTTGGCGCTGTTGCAAATCTAGTAACGACGTAAGAAGTGCCAACAAGCTTTCTGGTGCCGTTGCCGGGGAACGGTAGCTATTTTGATTCTGAACCCAGTTCGTCCGTGTATCACCCCATTTATCACATGGATTCCAATCCAACTCTTTTCGATTTTTCCTCTCCAAAGGGCGATCATTTGGAGCCTCCATCATCATTACATCCCATCAAAACACCGAGCGATGAGCTTCACCCTGTTCTTATAGCCTTGGTCCGAGAGAATTCGTTCGCTGGAATGAAAGAGGAGAGCACATACATTCATTTGTGAGGATTTGAGCAAATTTGCTCGATAATCGTAATTGAGGGAATAACCCAGCAAACCCTCAAATGGAAGCTCTTCCCAATTTCTTTAATGGGAGGAGCGAAGAAATGATACTATTCCTCAGTTGGAAGCATGGAGGGAAGTTGGGAAAAGCTCAGAGAAAAGTTTTGTCTGACCTTCTTCCCTATGTCTCGATTAGTGACCCTACGGCTACAAATCCTCTCTTTCAAACAACTAGACAAGGAGTCACTAGGGACTGCTTGGGCACGATTCACCAATTCTTTGGCCTCTGGACCTGACATTGGGATCTCAGAACCTATTCTTCTACAACATTTTAGAATGGGTCTCGATGTCGAGTCAGCCAAATTTTTGGATACTTCATCAGGAGGCTCGTTCTCTCATTTGACTCCTAGTGAAGGGAAGGTGGTTCTAGGAAAAATCCTAGAGAACACTCCCTACACGGGAATTTTTGACGAATTCCCAACCGAAGAAGAAGAACCCAAGCCAGACGCTCTCTCGAAACCAAAACCCATAGAGGAGAAACCCACTAGCACCTTTTGGCATGAAGAACCACTCCTCTATCCCCGTGTGTACCCAGCTGATTTCTCGTATGACTTCGACAAGGAATCAACAAACTTCGGTCCACTCTCTGAATCGGAATTCATAGAGGAGGAGCCTATCCTAGAAACATTCATATCCACAGAACCCATCCTCCTCTTACCAAAACTTGGTTCACAAGGGAACCATTCCAACCTTATCGAGAGTTCGATCACCCCTCGTGTGACTTCATCTATGAATACTATGATGAGTTATTTGATAAACATTGGACGGAGAAATCCTTCCCGAGAAGGGAAAGAGAATCAACACACGAGAGAGAATTAGTCAACTTACCCAACCCAGAAGAGGTAAAAAGACGGAGAGAAAAGTTGGAATACATCTCCGCAATCAGTAGCTGGGAATGGTTGAGAGAAGCAGAAGGCATGGATCAAGTAATCCAGCTATATCCCGAGCTAAAGTCACTCTCATGCCAAGTAGGAAACCTCTCTTTCTAGGATGTGTTCTATGACCCTAGGGTCGATATCAATATCATTCCTAAATCTTTAGTATTAGACGCCTTTCCCGATGAACCCCTCTCTTTCTCTCAGAAGTGTCTCCAATGGATTTCGGGTCAAACCATAGAGACGGAGGGAATCCTTAGAGTCATCCAAACAAAGATTGGAGAGTATGGGATCTTCCTAGATTATCATATCTTTGACATCCCAAAAGGAGATCCACCCTTCATTCTCATCGGAAGACCCATTGAAGGGGTACTGAGTAGTGTGCTCGACCATGAAAAGCAGCCATATCATCTTGAGGTTCGAGATACACATCTCCAATGTCATAGACCTGAGGTTAAGAAGAACATGTGTGGTCTATGGACATTCTTGAGGCATTGACTTTGGATTCAGAAAACAAACTCGAGCATGAAAGTTTTATACTAGAAGGATCACAAATCCCATGCTCACATCAAAAGTTTCCAAAGTTATCAAGCCCCATTACCAATGACCTTTACGAAACATACAACCTCCTCATTTTCCTTGTGCATGCTAACTTTGAAAGGAAGGTTGTAGATGCTTTTGTTTACCATAAACATTGAAAATTTCGTGGTCATTTTTGGTACTAACCTTGCAGCTAGAGCTATGATGGTTTCATCATCTCGATTGGCTGCAAGATGAAGATCTCCAGTGGTCGAGCTTATGACCCAAAACAAAGCACTATCGGGAGATAGCCCGAATAATCATTTAGATTTCCTTTTCAAATAAAAGCAAGAGCATCTCTTTAGGATTAGTCGTCCTTCGGGTATTTTTGGTCGCTAACGTTTCAGGTGGAGATTGAAAGGACCGATGGATAGGCAATGCCTAAAAACATGAGAGCTACACCAACAACAACACCAAGGTAATTCAGGGAGAGAAAGTATTACGAAGGAAGCTTGAACTCCGCACACTTGAGTTGTGTTGCCTAGCAATGCAAACCCCAAGTGTGGGGGAGATATGTGAGTATCCCGAGTAAGTTTATCTCATACTAAATCTTATTTTGGTTTGAAGATGGTGTTGGTTCTTGCATCTTGCTCTCTTAAAAAAACACAAAAATATTTGAATTTGAATAAAGGCTTCCTAGCTCTTCAGCTAGCAGAGCCTCCCTTTTTGTTTCCATCTTTTTCTTTGAATAATAACACCAGGTACAAGAATAAGTGTGGGGGAGATCTCCCAAGCTCGTCGAAACACACAATTGAGATCTCCCACCAAGGTGCTGCACAACATTAACTACGCTAATACGACGAGGGATGAGGTAAATGCACTAGAGCAAGTAGGTCACCCCTGTGGTTTGGCCGAATCACCATTTGTCTACCTCATTCCCCACTTTCTCCAAGAGCAATGGTATGTGCACCCCTACCTCTCTACTTTTGGAAATCATGAGATTAAATGAGCTTTAAATCCGATCATATAAATCAAACTCAATTGAATCCTCATGCACCCAATGCTCGACATGTTTCATATGGCATAAGTTTTATTCCATACTTATTATCTTGATGCTTGTGAACAACATATCTTTAGGAAACCATGCCCATCTAAGTAGTTGATGTTTGAGATATGGTCTGATGAAATGATCTTTGCTCCAAATGTTTGAGTGCTTGGGAAATTTATTTGAAAATTTTGAAAACCCTTTGCGAAGCTCCTCTTTGATATGACAAGTCCTACCAGAGCCATATGATGAGACATCTTGAAAACCTTATACACATATGCTACTTGTCATTGCATTGAGCTTTGTCAAAATGTTGTGACCCTCGTGAGAATTCTTTTCATGCTTTCATGATCAAGATACACGTACACGCCAACATCCTCCTTGCTATGCTTAGCTGAGAGCTAGCATTGTACCATCTATCTATTCCACAAAATAAAGCTCCACACTATGTGTTGATCTCTCTCTCTCTCTCCAAGTTAATATTACAAAAGAGACATGGCTATAGAAAAAAAATATATGGACACATGAAGGTCCAAGTGAAAAAAAAGTTGGACACATGAAGGTCCAAGAAAAAAAAAGAGAAAGAGAAAAGATAGCCATGTCCACAAAAGAGTTAAAGTAGAGAGAGAGGATCATGCAAAATGGAGTTACAACAAATCAGATGGTAATAACTAGCACCCATTCCGGGCCTAGTGTACACCTTACCATCATCACAACGTTCATTATACATATGGTAATATCTAGCACCCATTCTGGGCCTAGTATCCACCTTACCATATCCATCATATCCCTACACATGCACATCTTGATCTGATTGTATGATTTGATTTTCTCCTTGGATCCGGTTTTTGACTTTGCAATACATGTGATGCAAGTATGCCTCATCTTTATACCCTACCCTAAGCTCCATATATAGCCGTCATTAGAAGTAGGATAAAGAAAGGCAAGTCTAAAGCCTTGGTGAGGATTATACACATTGAGTGATATGAGAGAATCAAATGAGGAGCTAAGCAAAATGTTTGTTTTTGAAAATTTAATGCAAAACCAAAGCTACTCGACATGATGAGCAGAAGTGATTTGATTCATGACCGTTCCACTTCTCAACTACGCAAGATGGCATAATAGACACTTCAAAGTTCACAAGTGCAAGGTATGGTTCGGAATATCTCTTATGCTCGCTTCATACCATAGGAATTTTTGTTTCACCTTGGTCCTTAACCTTTACTCGAGGACGAGCAAAGGGCCAAGTGTGGGGGTGTGTTGACGGTCCTTACAACAAATATTTTACCGTCAAGATCTCGACTACAGTAGCACTTTATAAGGAATTTCATGCATGTTTTAGGTGCTAACGAGGTTCCACGAGCTGTGTTGAGATTTTATCTGCAGGATCAAGGTTAGGTAGTAATTCCGGGGCATTGGGCCAAATAAGGTAGGCACGGCCGTACCTAGTGGTATGCCCGGCCCTACCTTGCACCACTATTCAGGTTCACACCAAGTGTAGTCCCGTGCACCAGCTCCCAAAAGACCAAAATCATCACAATCGTGTTGGATCAAGCAAACACACCACAGGCTTGCTGCACAGGGGCCAGGAGGCAGGGCTGGCCACACCACTAGGGCCGGCCGAACCTCCAGGGCCGACCGCACCACTAGGGCCGGCCGCACCTGCCCGACACGTCCAAACGTGCCACTAAGCCTCGGTTACTCCAGGGAGCACAGCTAGAAATGATCCTGATCGAGGAAACAAGGTCGGTTTGATCCAGAGGTTGAGATTAGCTTCACTTGGATTCATGGCCCCACACGCCAGCGAACAACCAACGTGGGACAGCGTCCAAGACTTCATCTACCCACTAGAGCATGATCTGAAGTGGATGACAAGGGGGCCCAGGGCCGGCCGCACCAAGAGGCCCGGCCGCACCTCCTTCACCGAGCCAACCGACCCACAACCATCTTCAAACCGCCTCAGGGACCAAATCACAGACGCACGATCAAAGGAGGTGAAAATCACAGGGCCGGCCGCACCTAGAGGCATGGCGGCACCTCCTTGCCGGCCACTGCACCTCCCTCTCGCCTACAAGTACCCCCTCCTGTAGCCACCGACCCAGAGGGCCTATATATAGAGCCTGGCACCTCGTGGAAGGATGACAAGTGATTAGAAGCAAGTGGCAGAGCCCTACATAAGTTAGTATTCAGAGAGTAGGGAGAGAGAGTTGAGTGTTGGAGTAGAAGCCGGAGTGTCGGTCTTCTTCCCCTAGTGTTGGAGTAGAAGCTGGAGTGTCGGTCTTCTTCCCCTTCCCCGGCGGGTGCGGTACAACTATGGTCGTCCACACCTGGGATATTTTGTATGTTCGGATTCATGAGTAACTAAGTCTCAAGTCATTTCATCGTTCGCTCTTAGGTTCTTCGATTGCATTTAGTAGTTTCTACTCATTGTGATTGCTTTGCTTTGAATTCTAGTAAAGTAGTGCTTGGTTAGTGTAGACGTGGTGTCTAGGCTTTCCAGTACCTTGGAGTGCTTCCCGTTTCAACGGAATAGTTGTGGTACCCTAGGGAGGTGACAGCTCCGGACGGGCTTTGTAGTCCACCACGTTAGTTCCGGCAGGTAGGAGTTATGACATCAGAGCCCCCTTCTCATCCCTTTTCGTGGCTCTTTTCCCTCTGGCCCCGACGAGCGACAAGTTTTGCCTTGATTCTATCCGTGACTCTCACGAGTCCCAAACTTCATCAGCTATCCCCTCTCTACCCAAAATCTACCCTTGCCTTTCTATCCTTCGCCACCATATCCCCCGGACGAATTAGTTCAGGTTCACAACACTTCTCGTTCCCCGTGGAAATCGATACCTTGGAATACTCCCGGGTGAAAGCTACAACGGTATCCGTGCGCTTGCGGATCTATCTGTGATCGTGTAGTATACCAATAGGCTTTCTGGTGCCGTTGCAAATCTAGTAACGATGTAAGAAGTGCCAACAATGTCGGGATTGAGTCCATAGATGGGTGTGGAAGTTGATGGATCAGTGAACTCTTTGGATGTGGTGGAGAGATCGTGAAAGGATGGCTTCTCCATGGGTAACGGGGTAAAGGTAGAAACAAAAAAAAAACAAAAGATACAAGGACCACTGGGTACGAAGATAGATACAACAACCGTTCCCCGGTAACGATGCCAGATAGCTTGTTGGGTATTTTAGCATCACACGAATAAATCCGCAAGCACACGGATATCGTTGTAGCTTTCACCTCAGAGTATTCCAAGGGTATCGAATCCAAGGGAACGTGTGTGTACTAACTTCGTACTAGTCAGTCCAAGGACACACCCAAATAAGAGGCAAGGATAGAGAGGATTCTTAAAGATAGCACTATAGATGAGATTAAATATCGATCTCTAAATAGAACTTGGTTTAGGGTACCGATAGCCCTGACTTAACAGGCGACTCCGGCACGTAGATCTATGTGGAACGGAGCTCTAACTATATCCAGCCGCGGAGGATCAATGAGGGCCAGAAGGGCTGTCACCACCTCCTGGACTACCTCTACCTAACCTTGGGATAAGCCAAACAAACGATAACCGGTAGCGTGACATCTGCGTCTAAGCTGTGGTTACTGTCGTAGCCAACGGACTACGACACTCTGTACTAATAGATCTACGACCACGAAAAAGAACTGATCTCACTCACTATAGGTACTACTAGCTTATACTAAAGGCATGCAAGAGAGCACTCGACCCCATACTATGCTTCCAACGTATACGAACGACTTGCAGCAGGCGAACGCATAAACCCAGGATCTACGCACTAGTAGAGGAAAAAGTCTACTCATGCAACCTAGCATAAACTATTAGAAAGGAATCACGAACACACTTTATTCTAATCAGAGCATGCAAGCATATCCACTTTATTCTAATTGACTAGTCATACAAACAGGATACAAACTTGTGCACCTAATCAACTAGATCGAGAGGGTGTGTTCATGAAGAACATGCGCCTCTAAATGATGAACAGGCGAAGAACACAAGAACATATCACTCAAGTATGAATAACACTTTAGTCTAAATAGAAAATGCAGAAATACTCACTTTACTCTAATTGAAGAACGAAGCACCCATAGTGATACAAATCCCTCTCTCACTCTCCTATTCTCTAATCTACCAAGGAGAGGCCTCTCCTTTGAAGGGAAGCTCTCATCCTTGGGTGAGATGGTGTGTCCCTATTCTTACCCCCCTCTCCATCTATTTATAGGCCAGGGGAGGCTTGGGGGCTCCCCTTGGCCGTCTTGGGCGCCACCTATAGGGTGGTGACACGTGGTGCTGAGGAGTGGGAGCCAAGTTGCTGTATCTTGCGTGAGAAGGAGCTTGAGGCGGCTTCCTTCCTGCGTGAACCACACATTGCAGCCACACATGTGCATGCGTCCCATGCTGCTGATGTGGCGTGGACCCGCACCGGGTGTGGGCCCCACTGGTGGGTCCTGCGTGACGAGGTGTGGGCCCCAGGTGACGTCATCTATCCTTTGTCTATTTATTTCATATCTTTCTCATACGGACACCGATGTAGACAAATAATATATCCATTTCGATCATCTCGACGAGCCTGTCGTAATGGTGCAGTCTAAATTGGCATTTGAGGTTGTTTATGATGACGTCCTATATAAGCCATTAGATCAGTTGCTCTCACTGTACCATCTAATGCGTATTTCGGTGCGTCCTGCAACAAAAGCTAGAGACACCAACACTTGTAGAACTTGTCAGTATAAAACCCTATTCTAGTGTTGATGATCACTTTTCATTTATTTTATGCAGGAGTGGACGGCATAAAAGTGGTACTTAACAGCCGTCAACATCATGCATGGTGTCAAAATCATAAGAGCCGACAGGAGACAATACATTGATGATGAAAGGATGGACAAACTAGTTTGGTATATTCTAAACAATTGTGAAGAAGTTGAGCCATATTTGGAGTAAGTATCATTTTTATTTGCAAAATTATCATCTCCTGAATTTCAATCAAAGATTTCATGATTTTTGCTTGTTTTTTCTGACAGCATATGCAGGGAAGAGTTATTGACAGAAGGGTCAGATGATGTTTAGAAAAGGCTTGAAAAGGCATTTCCTAGATGGTTTAGGAGCCATGTAAGTGTCCTACACTAGTAGTCAATAACTAGTATGTTGTAATATGAGTTATCTCATTGGTGGTAGCCTTGTATTCTTTGTTTGAACCCCAGATTGCCAAGAAGCACAATGATCATCCAGAAGAGCTTACCGAAGGATTGTTTGCTCTATCTTGTGGTCTTGATCTTCGAGTGCGGTTTTCTGCATCTTGCATTGCCAATGGAGTCCGGTATAGCACCGTGGATCGTGAGAAATATTGACAGACTCAGAACAGTGGTGTATTGACTGAAGGTACTCATGAAAATCGTGCCATTGATTTTGATGGAGTCCTTATTAAGGATATTATTGAGTTGCAGTATAATGCCAATCTACAATGCGATCGGACTGTGGTTCTCTTTAGATGTGTTTGGTACAATCAGGGAGGAGGCAAGACAATAGGCATTAGAGATGATGGACATTTCAAATCCATCAACATTCAGTCATTGTGGTACAAGTCTGACCCTTTCATTTTGGCAACTCAATCAACAAAGGTATTCTACATGAAAGACACAGCTTTGGGAAAGAATTGGCGAGTGGTGTAGCAATTTGAACATAGGGAGATGTATAATGTGGTTGAAAAAAGTGACCTCTCTCATGATGTACACCAAGATGATCTCTATTCTCCTACAGAGCATGAAGTGCAGCATGGTGAGGGTGATGGTGAAGTGCAGCAAATAGATGGTGTTGAGGCTGAGGCCAATAATCAGGGTGGAGGATCTACTAGATTTGAAGGTCGTCTAGATGAACTTATAAGAAACAGGAGGCAAGCCGACATTGTTGTAGTTGAAGATGAGGAAGATGAAGATGACACAATAATGGAATATTTGAGTGATGGTGGCAATGAAAACGCTGAAGATGACGTGTGTCAAGATGCTGACAGCGATGATGATGATCTCTGAAACTTCTAGAACCAACAAAAGGTCAGCAACACTTCCATCGGGGTACTCTCATTTACGACAATATTTTCAAATATTTGTGTGTTGTGCCACTCCACTATGTAATAATCTGAGCAGTAACCCTGGATCTATTAGTGGAATAGTAGAAGGACTTGTTGTAGCCTAAATTAGTTATTTGTGTGCTTGAATTCTTATTTGTGAGCTAGTCCATGCTTGTCAAATCTTGTATTTATATATGTATCTACACAGATGTAATTATCCATCTTATTTTACTAACGTTCTGATTAATGCTGTAGAACAACACGCAAGCTGATGATGTGGAGTGAGGCCTGCTTTGCTGCACTCAAAGATGGATGTTAGTGGGCCTGCTTTGCTTCACTCAAAGATGAATGTTGTTAATTCAGATTTTCAGAACTGCCTATGATGCAAACTTGTATGAATAATTTTAATGCACAAGACTTGTTTTTGGAATGTATTTGTATGCACAAGACTTTTTTCGCTCTGGACCAAAGTAACAATGCATTTCCATCTAAAAGGATCGTTATATAAACTTATCTGATTGTCTGACTTGAAACTTATTGTACTGAAATTTCAGTGTGGATGCATTTCCAACTTGTATTTATATATGTACCATAGGCTAGCTTCATCGGCCATTTTCAGGGATCATTGTCGGGTATTCAATTGCCTGGGGTTTGATTCATGGGATGAACAACTATTGGGCGATCACCATGCTCGGCTGGATTGTGCTTGTATTTGTCCTGAGCCTGAAGCGTACATGATATATGGAGATGAGTTTTATTGAGATAGAACTAGTGACAGATCCCTCACTGCCTTTTGTTGGTGTGGTCGCCACCAGAATTGGTAAAACTCTACAGATGGTTGTGCTGCCTGGACGAAGAGTTGCAGACATTGTATGATATATGCAGAAATGTTTGACAAATATTGTTTTTTTATAAAAATGCTATCATGTTAACACCCATGCTATGTATTCAGTTTTGAAATTCTAGTGTCACAATGTCTTTGGTCATCGCTGGTATAAAGGAATTCTTCATCTAGACTTACAGAAAAGCTGAACCAGAACATTCCATTCACCAAATAATTCAGACATAGAAAATTTCAGACACAGCAAATTCCATTCACCAGCTGAACCACAAGTAGTTAACCACTAAACATCAGCACTAGATTCTGGAATTTTATCTACTAACTCTGAACCATCAACCATCCTTATTTACAGACACAAATAGCAAAAGACCTACAATCATGCGAACCGATAACAAAACAAGCATCCACACTGATGCTTCAGCTTGCTGCAAGGAGTGCTTCCACCAAATCACTACTTGTTGTTTTGTGCCTTCTTGGATGCAGCAAGGAGTGCAGCATAAAGTCTTTTCTTCCTTGCCTTCTCCCTCTTGAGTTCACCCTCAAGCCACTTGACATTCTCCTGTGGCACTACCCGCGCCTTGTCCAACTCCCAGATGCTCATCTGTTAGCCAATAAGCAGTTTATGGAGTTATTTTTTGAAGTTGCTTCAATTGTTTTGTTCAATGTTGAGAAAGGATGACTACATCATATATATATGAGCAATGAAAAATAGAAAGAGGGCTCCAATGTTCACCTTCTTCTCCTTCCTCTTCAGCACCATCTCCCGATCCTTCAGCACAATCTCCTTCCCTGTCACCACCTCCTCACTGCTTGACTCGTCGCCGCTACACTCCTCACTGCTAGAGGTCATCAATTCGATGGTTGTCTCCTTGCCTGTCTTCAGCACCATCTCCTTCCCTGTCACCACCTGCTTCCCTGTCACCACCTCCTTCACCTTCTTCATGCACTGAAGGACGCCGAAGTCGGAGTGGATCACCCGGTGCGCGATAGACTTTGGCGTGTGGTCGACGGCAGAGCGGATCTCCCGGCGTGTGCTGGCTCTCAGCGTGCACTCGGCGGTGGAGCGAACCCGGCGCACGTTGGCCTCAGCCATGCGGTTGGCGAAGGAGGGGATCCCCCGGGGAGCACTGGCCATTAGCGCGCGGTCCATGACAGAGCGGATCTCCCAGCAACGACTGGCCTCAGGTGCGTGGTCAGCGGCGAAGCGAATCTCTCGGGGACGGCTGGCCTCAGGTGCTCCCTCGGCGGCGGAGCAAAACCTTCCCCGCGCATCTTACTCCTGCCGCCGAGCTTGCTTCCGGCTATCCTTCTCTGACCACATCGAGGGAGGAGGTGGCGGGTTGGGGGTTGTTGACGGCTGTTAAGTACCACTTTTAGGCCGTCAATACCTGCATAAAGTAAATGGAAAGTGATCATCAACACTAGAATAGGGGTTTATACTGACAATTTCCACAAGTGTTGGTGTCTCTATCTTTGGTTGCAGGACACATCGAAATGCACATGGAACGATGCAACTAAGAGCAAGTAAATTAATGGCATGAATACGGCATCATCAGAAACAGTCCCAAATGCCCATTTGGACTGCACCATTGTTACGGGCTTGTCGAGACGATCGAAATGGATATATCATTTGCATACATCGGAGCCCGGATGAGACAGATATGCGCAGGACATCATGTGGGCCCAGTGGGACCCACACCAGGCCATGTGGCGACGTGCTGGCACACAGGATGCCATGTGTCCATGACACCTCATCAATCCAAGAGAAGCACTTCCCAACGAATCAGACACCGCCACGTGTTCAGCACAAGGATTCAAGGGCCCACAACCCGAGCAAACCACCTCCAACCGACCCATACATCGAGAACCGCCTTAGGGACCCACCTGGTAGTCACCCAGACGAAAGGCAGCGCGATCGGTGCCGACCCAGGATCGGCCGACCCCACAGGTAGGCCGACCCCACCTTAAGGCGGTTCACCCCCGTCTTCCTGTGGTGGTTAGAGTGTTCTCACGTGGTGACCCGGGCCTATAAATAGAAGGGGAGGGGGTAAGAAAGGAGACGCACCATCTCACCCAAGGATGAGAGCTTCCCTTCAAAGGAGAGGCCTCTCCTTGGTAGATTAGAGAATAGGAGAGTGAGAGAGGGATTTGTATCTCTATGGATGCTTCGTTCTTCATTTAGAATAAAGTGAGTATTTCCGCATTTTCTATTTAGACTAAAGTAGCATTCATGCATAGGTGAATAGTTCTTGTGTTCTTCACTTGTTCATGATTTAGAGGCTTGTGTTCTTCATGAGCTTAGCCTTTGATCTTCTGGTGTAGTTCATAAGTTGCTAATTCCATTTGTATGCCTGCTAGTCTAATTAGAGTAAAGTGGATGCTCCTGCATTCTAGTTTAGACCAAAGTCCTTCCTTGATCCTTGTATAGATAGCGGTTACCTGAGTGATTTCTGGTCTCTCCCTTGTGGGTTCATCACTCCGTCTTCGTACGGAGTGCTATAGTGTTGTTACGGGCCGACAGACGTAGCCGTGCTATAGTAGTAACTGATGGTGTAGACATGGTGTCTAGACAACGGGTTATCCTTTGATTGCCCTGTATCCAATGGTTTGTCTTGGGGTAGGCCGCGGTAGTGACAGCCATTGGACCCTTACGGAATCCCCCACGTTCGGATACAAGTGTAGGCAACCATTTGCTGTGAACCGACTGTTATAGCCAGGAGGGTCCGGTGTCCGAAACGAGAGTCCCTAACCGAGAGATTGTTCTTAACTCTACCCGCTATCAGCAGGATCCTCTCCATCTTCATCTCATCCTATAGAGTTGTGTCCTTGGACCATAGCTAGGCTAGGAGATAGCACACACCGTTCCTTGGATTCGATACCCTTGGGAATACTCCTGAGGTGAAGTGCTATAGCGGTATTTCCGTGCGCTTGCGGATTCTTTCGTACCCGTCGTCATACCCAGGTGGATCTTACACTCACGCTAGCAAGGGGCCGTTAGCAGTGACTTAAAAAATACCAATAAGCATTTCTGGCGCCGTTGCCGGGAAGTGGTTGCCGTATCTATCTTCGAACCTAGTGGTTGTTGACACGGTTTTTTGGAAAAAAATGGGTCAAAAGGGATAGGGAGGAGCAGCCGATGAAAAAGCATTGCAATCGGCCGATTGAAGAGAAAGAAGGGCGGTCAGCAGGATTCGCCGATGGTCAAAGGAATCTAACTCTATCGATGGGCTGGCGAGTCAACCAATTGGCCGATGGTCGACTAGGGAATCGGCCGATGAGAAGGGAGAAGGTGGAAAGTGAGAAGATACGCCAAAGGCAAAGCACGGCGGAGGCAGGTCAATCCACGATTGGCAACGGGTCAAAGTCAGTTTTAGGATAGTTTGACTCTTGCATGAGTCTTTTTCTATTTTTAGTAATGTTTGTTTTCTTTAGACGCAAGTAAGCAGTGCCGTAATCGGCTAGGAGTCGGGTTGTCCTCAGGACATAAATAGCGACCCTGCGTGGTCGGAAAAAAGTGTACACACCAATATCAAACAAAATGCCTCCGGGCAAACCCTTTACAATTTACAGCATCTACTTTACAGCATCTACTTTCGGCGGCTTCGCCATTGCATTTTTCCTTTTTTTCAACATCGTCCTTCAAGTTCGTCGGGCTGCATCGATCGATCTCCGGCAAGTTTGTGACTACCATTTTACCGAATAACCCTAGGCTTTAACCTCCGGGCATATCGCTGAGGTTTCGTCTAGTTCATTATTCACCCCTTACCGATATTAGCTAGATCTACAAGTTTTTGTACTAATTCTTGTGGTTTTTAGCTTTTATCACCAATTTATCCCACTCGATCTAGATCCTGTCGGCTTCTAACACTACAGCTGATTCAGACCTGTTCGAGTGCTGACGTCACGATCGGTCGATTCAGCCGATCTCTTACCCCCACTCTCGCGCCTCGGTCGCTCTCAAGCCGGCCGATCCCGTTTTTTCGTATCGGCCGATTGGCTGGTACGCATGCCGCTAAAGGCCCATCAGTTCTCTAGTCGATCCCTAATATTTTCCATTGTCAATCAACAGGTCAGATTGGCTGGCACGCCTCGCTACAGACCGGGGAGTCACGTGTGTCGCACGGGGAGGTGACGTCGTATTTTTGCGTCAACACACTTTTGGCACACTTGGTGGGACCCGAAAAAGTCAACAATGATGAAGAACATGAAGAATACTGAAGTTGACCAGGGCAACATTCAGACAGTCACTAAAGATCAGCTGAAGGATACAGACAAAGCCGAGTTCGAAGCTCACATGAAACGATATGAAGAACTATGCTTGGCTTCATACGATCAAACTAAGAGTGGGGTCTACAAGAAGAATCTTCTTCCAATGCCCCAGCAGATCACCTTCTTAGCTGATCCTCAAGGGCTTCAAGATATGATGAACAAAGCTATGCATCGGACTACGATCGATCAGTCAAAAGTCCTTGCGAATACTATCCAGAACTGTCTAACTGAGACGCTCAAGAAGGTAACAGAAGAGCGATACATGGGACCTACATACTTTCAACCAAAGCGAACTCCTCTAGTGTTCCCAAAGGGTCAATCGGCTTCCCCGCCGATTGATGATCCAACAATAGTTATTGCACCGTCTCCACAGACTAATGCTACTGCTCCTGATTCCTCATCGGATGCTCAGCCGATTCAGAATCAGAATGTTGGGGAAATACCTAAGGATCCTTCTACTACAGTGCCGATAGTTCAGACCTATTCAGCACAACCCAAAGTCCAGGATTAGACATTTTCAGTGCAGAATCATCACCAGCAATATCCTGCGATGAGAGATCAGAATGGAAGACTTGTAAGATGGGGTTTACCTCATGATCACTTTGAGACTGACATTTCAAATTCCTTTGAACCTCATCCTGAAGAAGTCACAGAAGTGAAGTACCCAGAATCTTATCAAGCTATGTTTGGAGGTACTCCAGGAACTGTGCATATAACCAAAGGAGTGGAGTTCGTCTACTTCAACCATGGGAGCAAAACCTTTGAAAGAGTTAAGATCAGTCTAGCTCACGCGCATATGGTTATACCAATGGAAAGAAAAGCTCCTGTTTCACCTAAAAGACCGGCTCCTCAGGCAACCTTGGGGATGCCCGTACAGACTACTCCACTACAATAGTCAACATCAGTGCAGCCTGTCTTAACCCCAGCTAATACAGTTGCTCATACAAGATCGTCGCCTCAGCAACCGATCAACCAGGGGATGACAAGACAGCCGGTAGCACAACAGCAGCAGGTGGACCCTATGCAAACAATGCAGATGCTCCTAAACCAATTGGCCAGCTCAGGCCAGTTGAATCTGCATCAGCCAGTTCCATCGGCCGGCCAGCCGATCGGGCAAATTCCACCTGTGACGAGTCAATCAAATACACAAGGTTCTTCTGGAGCAAATGCATCGGCGGCACCAAATCCACAACCAAGAACTTTGGAAGAACAACCTCCAGAGACTCCATCAGCTGGGATGCAAGCAATAGAACAGATATTTGCTGAGTTGAAGTCTCATATGAAGGAAGAATTGATTGACCATCATTCGGAGATGCTGCAGAAGCAATTTGGGATAAAACCTAAGCAGCAGATGTATATGTACAGAACACCGTATCCATCTGGCTATGATCAAATACCTTTCCCTCCAAGATTCAAAGTGCCAGACTTCACCAAGTTCTCTGGGCAAGATGATACGTCCACAATGGAGCATATCACCCGGTTCATCATACAGTGTGGAGAAGCAGAGAATGTTGATGCACTCAGGATACGATTGTTCTCTTCATCTCTCTTGGGGCCAGCATTTTCATGGTTTACCTCATTACCGGCCAACTCTATCATCAAGTGGTCCGATCTGAAACAACAGTTCCATAATTATTTCTTCTCTGACATTCATGAGATGAAGATTACTCATCTAACCAATCTCAAACAAAGGAACGATGAAACGGTTACTGGATTCGTTCAGAGGTTCAGGGAGGTCAGAAACAAATGCTATAGTCTGAATTTGGGAGACAAGCAACTAGCAGAATTGGCATTCCAATGGCTCTTGTCAACCTTGAGGGAGAAATATGCATCACATGACTTCGAGAGTCTCAGCCAGTTGGTCAGTCGAATGAGTCAGGAGACTGCAAAATCCTACGAGCCTAGGAGGAACATCCAAAAGAAGGTGTCTTATGTGGATTTCTCTGACTCTGACGATGAGGAAAATATGATAGGGCTTGCAGAATGGGTCAAAGGCAAGAAAATAGTATCCTGCCCCTTTGTTAAGAAGGAACCAGAAAAATTCGGCTTTGACATCACTAAGGCCGATAAGATATTTATCCGTTGCTTCAGCAAGGGTAGATCAAACTCTCCCAGTTCCATACCATACCATCTGCAGAAGAGCTCAAAAAGATGAAATATTGCAAGTGGCACAATGCAACTTCGCATGACACCAATGATTGCAAGATTTTCAGACAACAGATTCAATCAACTATTGAGCAAGGGAAACTCAAGTTTGAAACCCCTACCAAAGCTGAAAAGCCGATGAAGATTGATCAGCACCCCTTTCCAACCAATACAGTTGAGGTGTCTAGCAATGACACGTCACATGTCAAGTTGCTAACGTCAGAATCGACTCAAAATATAGGAGCTGTTGATCCCAAGGTACAAGCGACCGCTACCGATGTTAAAGGAAAAGGGTTGCTGCTTGAAGAAGAAGACCTGAAGCCACGCCGGCCTGTCACGTCCCAAATGCTGATAAACAAGTTTCAGCGACGGCAAGAGAAAGCAAGAGGAAGAGAGGAGTGGGCACGGCGCAGTGAAGGACATTGGAGATGTCTGTTCTTCAAGTACTGTTGGGAGGAAGGAATCAAACTGCCGATGGCAGAAAATTGTCCAGAATGCAATGGGGCTTACAACAATAGGAGCTCGTCCAAGAGGGTTTGCTTCATTGATAGAAGGCCTACAACTGGAGATCACCGTGAATTGAACAATCAACGGATCCCAGTTCATCAACGGCTGGGGGGCAAAGCCAGCGTCCACGATCGGCTGGGGGGCAAGGCCAGTATTCATGATCGGCTGGGAGGCCGAGTCAATGAGAAGTCAAACAATCGGCTGGAAGAGATGGCCAATTCCTTGGTTTCTGATGAGGATATCATGTGCCGAGCTCCTGAACGTCGACGCACCGTGCAACTGGACGATGAAGGGTCAAGTCAGTCACACAAGAAGCCCAATCCACAATGGTGCCCAGATGGCCTGACCAAATCTCAGAAGAGGAGAGTCCAGAATTTACGACAGCTAGAACAGCAAGAGGAAGAAGAAAGACGTGTGCTGGACAAAAAGAAGGTTCGGTCTAAAGTATGGCGCCCTAAACCTAAGGCCGATGATGGAAAGGATAATAAACCAAAAGCTGATACAAACATGGTTGTCCTTCTGCCAAAAGAATTCATGGCTCCAGTTGATTCGGATGTATCCGATGAAGAACTTGGGATGGCTCAATTAACACTGGAACCTACGCAAGCTATCTTTGAGAAGCCAGAAGATGAGAAAAGAGAACACTTAAAGGTATTGTTTCTCAAAGGTTTTGTCAATGGGAAACCAGTCACCAGGATGCTAGTAGATGGAGGAGCAGCAGTCAATTTGATGCCATACACCATGCTGCGCAAAATTGGGAAATCTGATGAAGATTTAACCCAAACCAACATGATGGTGGTAGACTTCGAAGGCAACGTCTCTCCGGCTGAAGGCGCAATCTGCGTGGAGCTCACCATCGGTAGTAAGACCCTTTCAACTGCCTTCTTTGTCATCAAAGGGAGGTGTTCTTATAATTTACTGTTGGGTCGAGATTGGATACACGCCAACTGCTGTATACCATCTACAATGCATCAATGCATCATCCAATGGATCGGAGATTCAGTGGAGATGGTCAAAGGAGAAACCTCCTTGATAGTGGCAGCTACAGAAGCACAATGATGGACCTATGATCGAGTAAGCTGCATATCAGGAAAAGTATGGGATACCAAGTATCTCAAGGTGTCCGATTTCGGACAAAAGCCGGTTCAAGCAGTCGGCTCTGATGAAGAGATTTAATGGATCAGTTCATAGAAGATGAAGGGAAGCTTGGGCATGGGTTTACGTCGGCCGACAAATTAGAGAAGATAGATCTTGGAGATGGAAACAAGCCAAGGCCAACATACATAAGTGCCAAGCTAGATGCAGAATACAAGAAGGAGCCGATTGCATTGTTGAAGGAATTCAAGGATTGTTTTGCCTGGGAATATTATGAGATGCCCGGTTTAGGCCGATCCATCATTGAACATTGGTTACCCATTAAGCAAGGATATCGGCCTTTCCCACAACATCCTAGGCAATGCAACCCCAAGATTTACCCTGATATAAAAGCCGAGATAACAAAGTTGCTCGAAGCTGGTTTTATTTGGCAGTGCCGATACGCCGAATGGATTTCTAACATAGTTCCTATCTACAAGAAGAACGGTAAACTACGCGTGTGCATTGATTTCAGGGACTTGAACACAGCGACACCAATGGATGGATATCCGATGCCGGTAGCTGATGCATTGGTCAACGCCGCCGCAGGACACAAAATTATCAGCTTCATGGATGGTAATGCTGGGTACAACCAAATATTCATGGCTATAGAAGATATTGCAAAAACTGCTTTCAGATGTCCTGGTCACGTCGGATTATACGAATGGATTGTCATGATCTTTGGATTGAAGAACGCTGGTGCCACGTATCAAAGAGCCATGAATTATATATTCCATGAACTTATCGGCAAGATAGTGGAAATCTACATTGATGATGTAGTTGTCAAGTCAAAAAGCTACAAGGAGCATCTGGCTGATCTACGGAAAACATTGGAGTGCACAAGGAAGCACGGTTTGAAAATGAATCCCAACAAATGTGCTTTCGGTGTTTCAGCCGGTCAATTCTTGGGTTTCTTGATACATGAAAGAGGAATTGAAGTTGGTCAAAAGTTAATCAGCGCAATTGATAAAATAGAAGCACCGACAAACATGAAAGAGCTTCAATCATTGATCGGCAAGATAAATTTTATCAGAAGATTTATATCTAACTTGTCTGAAAGGATTCAGCCATTCACACCCCTGTTGAAGCTCAAGGCCCATCAGAAATTTGAATGGGGAGAAGAGCAACAGAAGGCTTTGGACAACATCAAGCAGTACTTAAAGTCTCCTCCTGTCCTAATGCCTCCTCAAGACAAGAAGCCGTTCAAATTATATTTATAGGCTAATGAGCGGGCTATCGGATCGGCCCTTGTACAAGAGTTCGAAGGAAAAGAGCGAGTCATATACTTCGTAAGTAGAAGGCTCTTGGATGCAGAAACAAGATATTCGGCGGTGGAAAGACTATGCTTATGTTTATATTTCTCATGCACAAAGTTGAGACCATATTTGTTAACCGCCGAATGCATCGTGGTTTGCAAAGATGACGTAGTCAAGTATATGCTGTCATTACCAATATTAAAGGGCGGGATCGGGAAGTGGATCTTGGCTTTGTCAGAATTTGATTTGACCTACCAATCGGCCAAAGCAATCAAAGGACAAGTGATGGCCGATCTGGTGACTCAGCATTGCGGACCAGAGGTTGTAGTTGTTGAACCTGTTCCATGGACCATGTTCTTTGATGGATCATCCTGTGGAGTAGGAGCTGGGATTGGAATTGTCCTCATCTCACCCCAAGGAGCAAATTATGAGTTTTCCATCCCAATTGAGAAGACTTCAACAAAAAATCAGGCTGAATACCAGGCAGTGTTAAAAGGGACAAAGCTATTACGAGAAGTTAATGCTGAAGTTGTTGAGATATTTGGAGAGTCTCAACTCGTGATAAATCAATTGGCAGGAGAGTATGATTGCAAAGACGACATATTGAGGATCTATCATGAAGAGTGTCTTCAACTACTCAGAGAGTTCAAGATAGTGAAACTCGAACATATCCCTAAATGTCAGAACAGTGAAGCTAATCGGCTAGCTCAAGGGGCGTCAGGTTATCGGCCGATTCTAGCTGTGGAGCTACCAGTCGAAGATTGGAGGAAGGAGATAATGGATTATCTAAAAAATCCATCTAAGAAGGTAGACAAACAATTGAGGTACAGAGCCATTAAATACGTTTTATTAGAAGATGAATTATACTACCGCACCATCGACGGGGTTTTGCTCAAGTGTCTTGGTGAAGAGGAGGCTAAAACCTTAATGGGAGAAATCCATGAGGGAGTTTGTGGAGCCCATCAATCGGCATTCAAGATGAAGTGGATGATTAGAAATAATAACTATTATTGGCCAACGATATTGGAAGATTGCTTCAAATACTACAAAGGATGCCAAGAGTGTTAGAAATTTGGGAGTATTCAAAGAGTTCCAGCATCAGCCATGAACCCGATAATTAAGCCATGGCCGTTCAGGGGTTGGGCAATCGATCTGATCGGACAAATATATCCACCATCGAGCAAAGGTCATAAATTCGTACTAGTGGCTACGGATTACCTCACGAAGTGGGTTGAAGCCATCCCCATCAAAATTGTGACATCAGGCAATATGATTGATTTTGTTAAGGGCATATTGTCTATCGGTTTGGCATACCTCAGACCATTACGACCGATCAAGGGAGTCAATTCACTTCAGGGGAATTTGAGGAATACGCGAACTCTTTGGGAATCAAGCTGTTGAACTCATCTCCCTATTATGCTCAAGCAAACGGACAGGCGAAGGCAGCAAACAAAGGCATCATCAAATTGATCAAGCGTAAGATCGATGAGAATCCCAAACGATGGCACACAATCCTTAATGAGGCACTATGGGCGTACAGGATGGCATGCCATGGGGCAACCAAAGTATCACCGTATCAACTAGTATATGGTCATGATGCTGTATTGCCTTGGGAATTAAAAACCGGATCCAGAAGGACTTCCTTGCAAGATCAATTATCGGCTGACGATTATTCGGCCATGATGAAAGAAGAACTGGAGGATCTCGCTGGTGATCGACTAAGTGCTTTGGAGAATATCGAGAAAAACAAAAAGAGAATAGCCAGATGGTATGACAAGAAGGTCAAAGTTAAAGAGTTTGCCCAGGGAGATCTGGTTTGAAACTTATATTACCAATTGGCTCTAGAGACCCAAAATACGGAAAATGGTCACCAACGTGGGAAGGTCCGTATCGCATCAGCCAGTGCGTGCCAGGCAATGCATATATCTTGGAAACCTTGGAAGGGGAAAGGTTTGCTAGAGCATTGAACGGAAAATATCTAAAAAAATATTACCCAAGCATATGGGTAGACGCCTAGCCGATCATCATGCCGAGCCCAAACGGCCGATTAAGATTTCGAGCTATAGCCGATTCAGAAAGAATCGCCTTCAGTACAAAAAATAAAAATTTGCCAATGGCCGATTTGGTACGTTCGGTTTCGAATCATAGCCGATAGACAAATCGGGCTCAGAATATATATATATATATATATATATTATCTTCTCGTCACTGATTACAGAGGACAACATTACAATTCGGATCTAAGGTTACAATGAAGTAATAAATCAGAAAATTCATGAAAGCCGATTATGTTCATCATCACTCGATGAACAACGATTCTGGATCATTGTCATCAAATGAGGGAACGAAGAAAGAGAAAAACAAAAAGGGAAGCATAAATTTGATGAAGATGAATCGCCAGATTCTGCGACCTTCTCCATCAAATCCCGGCGAAGAAGACATAGGGTTGTTCTTCTTCCTAAACGCCCAGGAACAACCTCCGCTCTCCCCCATCAGCTGATGCACCCAAGACACGTCACAAGGGTTCTTCTAGCTGTTGGACCTCCTGGCTTCACAAAAGGAGACTAGAGAGGGAAGTATGTCCTAGACTATATCACAAGAATTCTTCTAGCCATCGGGAGGAAGAAGAAGGGGAGAAGATCGAAAAGTAGAAGCCTAAGGCCTACTGAATATATGTTTTGAGCCATGGCTGACGGCAAGATGTGTTCTCTAAGAAAGATGAGGGTGGTCATTTATAGCCAAGGCACCAGGAAGAGTTAAGGATGTGGAAGCCAGAAAAAACAAAAACCGAAGATACCAGATCTGGTAAAAGAGGAAACATATGACCCGTGAATGGTTCAGTTTCCAAAGGATGACCGATTCGGAGAAACATTTCCCAAAAATAGAGGAGGCATGCACATATAGCAAGCGGTAAAGATTTCTTCCAACACATTTACAAAATACAGAGCATGGTTCACAGAAATCTTCTGCTCAGCGTCGCAGACAGAGTTGGCAAGCTCACTAACAGCACCCAGGAGAAATGCCATTTCAAGCAAGAGCTTGTCAACGACCAGTGGCAATCGCTATCCCCTAATGAGTTTTCCAGGAAAAATACCTCTCACGCATAAAAAACTAAAGGAGCTAATGTCTACATCGGGAAAAACCAAAAGCCTGAAGAAGCCATAAAGAAACCCTTGGACAAAAGGGTGAGTCTTATAGGGAAGGAGAATGCAAGAGCCAAAAGTATCACATGGTGAACAATCCTGGGGAAGTGTCAGATGATCTATTACTGTCAGAGGTTTAGTTTTGCATAGCCCACAGGGGGGTCAACCCCGGTGGTTTATTTGTTCGGCGGGGTGGAATCTAGGGCTAAGAACTTGAAGGTTGCACACAAGCACACAGAACACAGAAAACACGGTGAGTTTATACTGGTTCGGGTCTCCAGAGAGTAAAACCCTACGTCCAGTTGTCGGTGTGGATTGCTTGAGGATTGCGTGATGATACAAGGGGTCGCCTTGCCCGCCTTATATTTGCTAGCGGACAAGGTCGGCACCCAGACTCTTGGTCGGTTACAACCAGGAGACCTAAGTCTAGTTGTTTACAACCATTGCCATATACGTTGGACTGCTTGTCGGAATCCACCGCTATCTTGTCTTGCACGCCAAGTCTTGAAGTCGTTCTGGATAAGGTCGTCTGGGAATCTTTTGGAAGGTCTTCGGGAGGTCGTGTGGGCCACCAACTAGGTCGGTTGGGCCCACTATCAGGTCGGCGGGTCTTCTGGTAGGCCGGACCCACTTGTCGGGGACGGCCGTGAGCCTGGTCGGTGGGGACCCAGGGGTACCCATGTCTCACAAGCCCCCGCGTGATGTGTAGGCGCAGCGACCTTGAGAGGGTCATGACGAAGTCTTGAAGCTATCGACAGGTCGAATAGCGTGCACGTCAGTCCAAAAGAAAAAAAGTAAGAAATGAGCTTAGCAGCCGACCTGTTTGGAGTCTTGCCGATCGTAGACAGGTCGAGTGATGACCTTAGGAAGCAGACTTCCAATAGATCGAAACGATGATGAAAAAATTTGGAGGACGTCAAGGATGCACTTATAGAGTAGTATCCGAGCATCGTGGCGGGCAGGATGGCCGGTATGATGATCCAAAAAAGAAAGAGAAGAAAAAGTAGATCGAGTAATGACCTGATAAGAAACGGGTTTCACAACAGGTTGGTACGACAAAGAAAACAAGAGGGCGTCAAAGACGCTCTCGTAGAGTAATCCCCGAGACAAAGAAAACAAGAGGGCGTCAAAGACGCTCTCATAGAGTAATCCCCGAGCATTGAAGCAGGCAGCATGGCTGGTTTGATGCTCAAAAAAGAGAAGAAAACTGAGTCATGGTCTTGATCGAATGAAGTGTAGAGGCACCCAGATCTCCCAGCATGGTTGCAAGGAGTCTGGCAGGGCCGACCTCGAGGAGGCCTTGTAGGCTTGCCGACTTCAAAGAGGCCTCAAATCAACAATATCCAGTATCCGAGGATACCCAGCAAGATCTTTAAACGCACATCGCATGAAGAGGTCTTCTGTAGTGGTCGAAATGGTCAATGATGAAGCTGTAGAAAAATATTGATCTTGAACGAATGGAGTGTAGAGACACCCAGATATCCTACATAGCTGCAAAGAGTCTAGCAGAGCCACCCGAGGCGTGCCGATCTCAAGAAGGTCTCAAATCAAAAGAGCCCAAGCACCCGGAGATACTTGGCAGGGCCATTAGGTGCGCACCCCACAGGGAGGCCTTCATTCCCAACATAAAATCCTGGGTGCCCAGATTAGGCTGGCAGAGCTATAAAAAGCACACCGACCTCAGGAAGGTCACACATCCAGGGCGTCCAACTAGGTTGGTAAAGCCGTAGATATACCTAGGTATTGCGAGACCTCGGTATCAAGGCACGCCAACCTCGGGAAGGTCATTTTGGTGCCTAGATGACCAGCATAGCTGCGAGCCATCCAGCGGAGCCAAGGTGTAATGACGACCTTAATATAGGCACACCGACCATGGGGGCCCGACGAAATCGTAGACGTGAAGCTTCTGATCTCCAGGCGCCCAGACTGATCTGGCAGAGCAGTGAGGCACGCCTACCTCGGAAGGTCTTCAATCGAACCTACAACCATTCTGCTCTGGAAATAGAAATATAGGCTTATTGGAATAGGTCCATTTACATGCAGAGCCATAGCGGGTGCACCAAGACGCAGAGCCTAGCGGGTGCAATTAATCGTCGTCGTCGTCTGTAGTTGTAGCGAGGCGCAGGGCCACCTGACATGGAGTTAGTCTTATCTTCTTCCGTAGACTGTAGGGTCATGGGTCAACAGTGGTTGGAGATTCTCTTGCCACCCAGAAAACGGCAAACTGCCCACTGATCAAGAGATGCACTGTAGCCATGTGACGCCACAGCGGCCTCAGGCATCAGTGATACACAAGTGACAAAGGTGTCGCAAAGCAAGGGAAAAGGGCATCGCTTTTAATCGTCCACATGTCTACAGGACCTCCCAATCACATAGTAACAGTGTCACCACTTCACCGGCCTCACAAGGCCTAGATCTGGCTATAAATAGCACCGGAAGACTGAAGGAGGCAAGCACCGAGCATTGCTAAGCTATGAAGCCGCAGAGTAGTATTTTGGCCATGCCATGGGCATGTGACCGTCCACCAAAGCATATGATGCAAAGTTTGTTGAAGCTTGGAGCTAGAAGAATACTTGCGAAGTGTAGGTATTTCCCCCACTCTTTGTACCGTTCCTTAGCGAGGAATCCTGGAGAGTTTGGAGGTGATGCTGCAGGTTCTTGGTAAGCATGAGATGCTCGTCGAGGGCTTGCAGTACGCGCCGAAGAGCAAGCTCGTGTCTGCATTCCGTAGTTAGGCACAAAGCACGACCTGCTAGGCGCAGCATTGTGTGGGCGTTTGCCTCGAAGCCGCCATTGGAGGTCTGAAGCTAGAAGAGTTCTTGCGATGTGCCCTACTATAGCAGAGAACATGGCAAAGATTGCTCTAGGTAGATCAGGTCTTCAAATATGTTTGTATCTTGTAACAGGTTCTGGATCCAATGAGGTTGCAGGCGACCTATGTACCTTCGAAGTTCCTGTGTAATGTTCGCTCTCTTCTGTCATGCAATGGTCATTTTGAAGAAATTATTCATCAAAGACCTAAAATGATGTGATTTGGGGGCTTATCGACCTTGTGGAGATGAAATTTGCTATCAGGACGACCTGGTAGCATTGATACATGTACGACCTAAACTCAGGGTGTAGGTCGCCAGCCTATCCGTTGTCCATATAGCTGTTGACGTGAAATCCGGCGAGATCGTCTCGCGAAAGTAGCGGCAAAGAGCCGTTGCGGCAGATCCGTTGCGGCGATAGATCCACAACGGGCGTCCGCGGCAGGGCCCATATAAATACGGCCGCGGGGATGGGCGTTGACCCTCCCCTGCCATCGTCTTCTTCCTCTCGCCGTCCGCCGGAAGCTTCCTTGCCCTAGCCGCTATGCTTTCGCATCCACCCCACCACACTCAAAGCCGGAGCTCGCCGCCGCCGTCCCTAGCAGACCGCGCGCCACCACCACGACCTGTGCGCGGTGCCGCTCCGCATGTGCACAAAAACCATAGTGACATTTAGATCCAAATCCAAAGATCCCCAAGAAATGGCGGCCGCGGCTTCCCAAATCCCCGTTGTTGGCACTTCTTACGTTGTTACTAGATTTGCAACGGCGCCAGAAAGCCTGTTGATATACTACACGATCACAGATAGATCCGCAAGCGCGCGAATACCGTTGTAGCTTTCACCCGGGAGTATTCCAAGGTATCGATTTCCACGGGGAACGAGAAGTGTTGTGAACCTGAACTAATTCGTCCGGGGGATATGGTGACGAAGGATAGAAAGGCAAGGGTAGATTTCGGGTAGAGAGGGGATAGACGATGAAGTTTGGGACTCGTGAAAGTCACATATAGAATCAAGGCAAAACTTGTTGCTCGTCGGGGCTAGAGGGAAAAGAGCCACGGAAAGGGATGAGAAGGGAGCTCTGATGTCGTAACTCCTACCTGCCGGAACTAACGTGGTGGACTACAAAGCTCGTCCGGAGCTGTCACCTCCCTAGGGTACCACAACTATTCCGTTGAACCGGGAAGCATTCCAAGGTACTGGAAAGCCTAGACACCACGTCTACACTAACCAAGCACTAATTTACTCGAATTCAAAGCAAAGCAATCACAACGAGTAGAAACTACTAAATGCAATTGAAGAACCTAAGAGCGAACGATGAAATGACTTGAGTCTTAGTTACTCACGAATCCGAACTTACAAAATATCCTAGGTGTGGACGACCGTAGTTGTACCGCACCCGCCGAGGAAGGGGAAGAAGACCGACACTCCGGCTTCTACTCCAACACTAGGGGAAGAAGACCGACACTCCGGCTTCTACTCCAACACTCAACTCTCTCTCCCTACTCTCTGAATACTAACTTATGTAGGGCTCCGCCACTTGCTTCTAATCACTTGTGTCATTCTATGAGGTGCCAGGCTCTATATATAGGCCCTCTGGGTCGGTGGCTGTAGGAGGGGGTACTTGTAGGCGAGAGGGAGCTGTAGTGACGAGCAAGGAGGTTCGGCCGTATCTCCAGGTGCGGCCGGCCCTATGATTTGCCGCTTTTGATCGTGCACGGCCCTGATCAACGCTCCTGGGTCAGTTCCCAAGTCAGTGGAGCGAAATCCTGGGGTTTGATTGGTGCGGCCATACCTAGAGGTGTGGCCGGTCCTACTCAATTGCCGTGTGATGCACTGACGGTGTTGAGGGACGTCCAGGATCACTCCTTGATGGCGGTTGTGGCGGTTAAGTGTGGGTCCATCGATCCAAGTGCTTCCAACCATAGCCTTTTGATCAAACTGACCATTCACCAGTGTATCTCATCCATCCAAGGTGTGTTTGTGGGATTGTTGGTGCCATGGACCCGAGAGGAGGATTTTGGGTGGTGCGGCCGGACCTAGGAGGTGCGGCCGGACCAACTTTTGTGGTGTCTGGCCCATGGACTTGATCCCATTGGATATTATGCTAAGTGTAGAGGCATTTGGCAAAGTTTGGTGTTGATTAGAGGAGGTTGATAGGTGCGGCCGAACCTACTAGGTTCGGCCGCACCTACCCCCCGACATGTCTCATGTCACAATCTTTCGTGAGGCATAATTTCTGCATCCGGACTCTGAATTGGGTGAACCAAAACTCCATTTCGATCATCTTGACAAGAACTTCGCAATGGTGCTATCAAACTAAGCATTTGACGTTGTTTGTCAAGATGCTTTATTTGTGCTATGATGTCTCATTATGACCTACATCCAAATATTCACCAAAGCTCGTGGAATCCGTTAGTTTATAACCCCACAGCTATGATGCAAGCTTTGATGGAGTGAAATTTGTTCAAAGTTGAGGGTCGAAAATAGGGACTTAATGACCGTCAAGACACCCCCACACTTGGCCCTTTGCTCGTCCTCGAGTAAAGGTTAAGGACCAAGGTGAAAACAAAAATTCCTATGGTATGAAGCGAGCATAAGAGATATTCCGAATCATACCTTGCACTTGTGAACTTTGAAGTGTCTATCATGCCATCTTGGGTAGTTGAGGAATGGAACGATCTTGAATCAGATCACTTCTACTCCTCATGTCAAGTAGCTTGGGATTTATTTTCAATAAGTTTTCAAAATAAACCTTGCTTGGCACCTCATTTGATTCTCTCAAATCGCTCAATGTGTATAGTCCTCACCAAGGCATTAGATTGCCTTTCTTCAACCTACTTCTAATGATGGCTACATATGGAGCTCAAGGTAGGGTATAAAGATGAGGCATACTTGCATCACATGTATTGCAAAGTCAAAAACCGGATCCAAGGAGAAAATCAAATCATACAATCAGATCAAGATGTGCATGTGTAGGGATATGATGGATATGGTAAGGTGGATACTAGGCCCAGAATGGGTGCTAGATATTACCATATGTATAATGAACATTGTGATGATGGTAAGGTGTACACTAGGCCCGGAATGGGTGCTAGTTATTACCATCTGATTTGTTGTAACTCCATTTTGCATGATCCTCTCTCTCTATTTTGACTCTTTTGTGGACATGGCTATCTTTACTTTTTTCTTTTTTTCTTTTTTTCTTGGACCTTCATGTGTCCAACTTTTTTTTCTTGGACCTTCATGTGTCCATTTTTTTTCTATAGCCATGTCTCTTTTGTAATATTAACTTGGAGAGAGAGAGAGATCAACACATAGTGTGGAGCTTTATTTTGTGGAATAGATAGATGGTACAATGCTAGCTCTCAACTGAGCATAGCAAGGAGGATGTTGGCATGTACGTGTATCTTGATCATGAAAGCATGGAAAGAATTCTCACAAGGGTCACAACAATTTGACAAAGCTCAATGCAATGACAAGTAGCGTATGTGTATGAGGTTTTCAAGATGTCTCATCATATGGCTCTGGTAGGACTTGGCATATCAAAGAGGAGATTTGCAAAGGGTTTGCAAAATTTTCAAATAAATTTCCCAAGCACTCAAACATTTGGAGCAAAGATCATTTCATCGGACCATATCTCAAACATTAGCTACTTAGATGGGCATGGTTTCCTAAAGATATGTTGTTCACAAGCATCAAGATAATAAGTATGGAATAAAACTTATGCAAGCCAACCATATGAAACAAGTCGAGCATTGGGTGCATGAGGATTCAATTGAGTTTGATTTATATGATCGGATTTAAAGCTCATTTAAACTCATGATTTCCAAAAGTAGAGAGGTAGGGGTGCACATACCATCACTCTTGGAGAAAGTGAGGAATGAGATAGACAAATGGTGATTCGGCCAAACCACAGGGGCGACCGACTTGCTCTAGTGCACTTACCACATCCCTCGTCGATTAGCGTAGTCAGTGTGGTGCGGCACCATGGCGGGAGATCTCAATTTTGTGTTTCGACGAGCCTGAGAAATCTCCCCCACACTTGCTCTTGTACCTGGTGTTATTATTCAAAGAAAAAGATGGAAACAAAAAGGGAGGATCTGCTAGCTGAAGAGCTAGGAAGCCTTTATTCAAATTCAAATATTTTTGTATTTTTTTAACAGAGCAAGATGCAAGAACCAACACCATCTTCAAACCAAAATAAGATTTATTATGAGAGAAACTTACTCGGGATACTCACATATCTCCCCCACACTTGGAGTTTGCATTCCTAGGCAACACAACTCAAGTGTGCGGTGTTCAAGCTTCCTTCGTAATACGTTCTCTCCCTGAATTACCTTGGTGTTGTAGTTCGTGTAGCTCTCATGTTTTTAGGCATTGCTTATCCATCGGTCCTTTCAATCTCCACCTGAAATGTTAGCGACCAAAAATACCTGAAGGACGACTAATCCTAAAGGGATGCTCTTGCTTTTATTTGAAAAGAAAATCTAAATGATTATTCGAGCTATCTCCCGATAATGCTTTGTTTTGGGTCATAAGCTCGACCACTGGAGATCTTCATCTTGCAGCCAATCGAGATGATGAAACCATCATAGCTCTAGCTGCAAGGTTAGTACCAAAAAATGACCACGAAATTTGCAATGTTTATGGTAAACAAAAGCATCTACAACCTTCCTTTCAAAGTTAGCATGCACAAGGAAAATGAGGAGGTTGTAGGTTTCGTAAAGGTCATTGGTAATGGGGCTTGATAACTCTGGACACTTTTGATGTGAGCATGGGATTTGTGATCCCTCTAGTGTAAAACCTTCATGCTCGAGTCTGTTTTGAGAATCCAGTGTCGACGCCTCAAGAATGTCCATAGACCACACATGTTCTTTCTTAACCTCAGGTCTATGACATTGGAGATGTGTATCTCGAACCTCAAGATGATATGGCTGCTTTTCATGGTCGAGCACACTACTCAGTACCCCTTCAATGGGTCTTCCAATGAGAATGAAGGGTGGATCTCCTTTTGGGATGTCAAAGATATGATAATCTAGGAAGATCCCATACTCTCCAATCTTTGTTTGGACGACTCTAAGGATTCCCTCCGTCTCTATGGTTTGACCCGAAATCCATTGGAGACGCTTCTGAGAGAAAGAGAGGGGTTCGTCGGGAAAGGCCTCTAATACTAAGGATTTAGGAATGATATTGATATCGACCCCAGTGTCATAGAACACATCCTGGTAAGAGAGGTTTCCTACTTGGCATGAGAGTGACTTTAGCTCGGGATATAGCTGGATTACTTGATCCATGCCTTCTGCTTCTCTCAACCATTCCCGGCTACTGATTGCGGAGATGTATTCCAACTTTTCTCTCTGTCTTTTTACCTCTTCTGGGTTGGGTAAGTTGACTAATTCTCTCTCGTGTGTTGAGTCTCTTTCCCTTCTCGGGAAGGATTTCTCCGTCCAATGTTTATCAAATAACTCATCATAGTATTCATAGATGAAGTCACACGAGGGGTGATCGAACTCTCGATAAGGTTGGAATGGTTCCCCTGTGAACCAAGTTTTGGTAAGAGGAGGATGGGTGTCTGTGGATATGAATTTTTCTAGGTTAGGCTCCTCCTCTATGAAATCTGATTCAGAGAGTGGATGGGAGTTTGTTGATTCAGAGAGTGGATCGGAGTGGATCAGAATTTTTCTAGGATAGGCTCCTCCTCTATGAATTTTTCTAGGATAGGCTCCTCCTCTATGAACTCTCGATAAGTCACGAAATCAGCTGGGTACACACAGGGATAGAGGAGTGGTTCTTCATGCCAAAAAGTGCTAGTGGGTTTCTCCTCTATGGGTTTCGATTCCGAGAGAGTGTTTGGCATGTGCTCCTCCTGAGTGATCTCTTCCTCATCCGGGAATTCATCATAAACTCCCGTGTAAGGGGTATTTTTAAGGATTTTTGTTAGAATGTCCTTACACTCAGACAAGGTGAGATGAGTGAAAAATCCTCCGGAAGAAGAGTCTAGGAAAATTGCTGACTCTAGTCCAAGACCATCGTGAAAGTGTTGCAAAAGAGCGGGCTCTACGATACCAAGGTCTGGACCAAAATCTACAATTTTTGTAAATCTTGCCCATGCGGCTCCTAGAGATTCGGTCTTCCGTTGCTCAAAATAGATGACCTCTCGTCAGAGTTTCACTACTTGTGGAGTCGAGAAGAATGTTAGGCAAAAAGCCTTTCGTAAACTTTCCCAGTCCCCCTCCATACTTCTCACACTGAGCGAGTACCATTGTTTTGCTCTCCCCGTTAATGAAAACGGAAAGAGTTTCCATTTCAAGGTATCTTGACTCATTCCTGTGATCACAAGACATGAACAAAGTTGTTCGAACTCGCGCAGGTGGGAATAAGGACTTTCATCCTTATCTCCAGAGAAGCTTTGCTCTCGGACCATAGCTATGAAGCCGGGACATAGCTCATAGCTAGATGTTTCAATGGAATGTGATGAAGGTGGAGGCTCCAAATGATCACCCTTTGGAGTGGCAAAATCGAAAAGGGTTGGATTGGAATCCATGTGATAAATGGGGTGATACACGGACGAACTGGGTTCAGAATCAAAACAGCTACCGTCCCCGGCAACGACGCCAGAAAGCTTGTTGGCACTTCTTACGTCATTACTAGATTTGCAACGGTGCCAGAAAGCCTATTGGTATACTACACGATCACAGATAGATCCACAAGCGCATAGATACCGTTGTAGCTTTCACCTGGGAGTATTCCAAGGTATTGATTTCCACGGGGAACGAGAAGTGTTGTGAACCTGAACTAATTCATCCGGGGGATATGGTGACGAAGGATAGAAAGGCAAGGGTAGATTTCGGGTAGAGAGGGGATAGCTGATGAAGTTTGGGACTCGTGAAAGTCACGGATAGAATCAAGGCAAAACTTGTCGCTCGTCGGGGCCAGAGGGAAAAGAGCCACGAAACGGGATGAGAAGGGGGCTCTGATGTCGTAACTCCTACCTCCGGAACTAACGTGGTGGACTACAAAGCTCGTCCGGGGCTGTCACCTCCCTAGGGTACCACAACTATTCTGTTGAACTGGGAAGCATTCCAAGGTACTGGAAAGCCTAGACACCACGTCTACACTAACCAAGCACTACTTTACTCGAATTCAAAGCAAAGCAATCACAACGAGTAGAAACTACTAAATGCAATCGAAGAACCTAAGAGCGAACGATGAAATGACTTGAGACTTAGTTACTCACGAATCTGAACTTACAAAATGTCCCAGGTGTGGACGACCATAGTTATACCGCACCCGCCGAGGAAGGGGAAGAAGACCGACACTCCGGCTTCTACTCCAACACTCAACTCTCTCTCCCTACTCTCTAAATACTAACTTATGTAGGGCTCCACCACTTGCTTCTAATCACTTGTGTCCTTCTATGAGGTGCCAGGCTCTATATATAGGCCCTCTGGGTCGGTGGCTGTAGGAGGGGGTACTGGTAGGCGAGAGGGAGCTGCAGTGACGAGCAAGGAGGTGCGGCCGTATCTCCAGGTGCGGCCGGCCCTATGATTTGCCGCCTTTGATCGTGCACGGCCCTGATCAATGCTCCTGCGTTGGTTCCCAAGTCGGTGGAGCGAAATCCTGGGGTTTGATTGGTGCGGCCGTACCTAGTGGTGCGGCTGGTCCTACTCAATTGATGTGTGATGCACCGACGGTGTTGAGGGACGTCTAGGATCACTCCTTGATGGCGGTTGTGGCGGTTAAGCGTGGGTCCATCGATCCAAGTGCTTCCATCCATAGCCTTTTGATCAAACTGACCATTCACCAGTGTATCTCATCCATCCAAGGTGTGTTTGTGGGATTGTTGGTGCCATGGACCCGAGAGGAGGATTTTGGGTGGTGCGGCCGGACCTAGGAGGTGCGGCCGGACCAACTTTTGTGGTGTCTGGCCCATGGACTTGATCCCATTGGATATTATGCTAAGTGTAGAGGCATTTGGCAAAGTTTGGTGTTGATTAGAGGAGGTTGATAGGTGCGGCCGAATCTACTAGGTTCAGCCGCACCTACCCCCCGACATGTCTCGTGTCACAATCTTCCGTGAGGCATAATTTCTGCATCCGGACTCCGAATTGGGTGAACCAAAACTCCATTTCGATCATCTCGACAAGAACTTTGCAATGGTACTATCAAACTAAGCATTTGATGTTGTTTGTCAAGATGCTTTATTTGTGCTATGATGTTTCATTATGACCTACATCCAAATATTCATCAAAGCTCGTGGAATCCGTTAGTTTATAACCCCACAGCTATGATGCAAGCTTTGATGGAGTGAAATTTGTTCAAACTTGAGGGTCAAAAATAGGGACTTAACGACCGTCAACACCCACCCCGGAGACAGTCTGGGACCCCTCGGTAATGACCGAGGAGAAGATCCAGACAGCTGAGGTCCAAGGCGGAGTTGGAGTGGAAGGCGCCCACCGGCGAGGTGTTCCCGATGGAGGACGACAAGGAGCAGGTCGTCTTCACGTCCTTCTTCGAGTGCGGGTTCAATGTGCCCGCCGGCGACTTCATCAGAGGTCTGCTGTACTACTACAAGCTGGAGCTAGTACACCTCGTTCCCAACTCCATTACTGCAGTATCCTCGTTCATCCACTTGTGCGAGGCATATCTGGGGATACCGCCCCATTTCTTGTTATGGTGTTACTTCTTCAACGTCAAGACCACCGGCAAGCGCACCGGTGTTGTAGGCTCGGTGATGTTCTTCTTATGACCAGGTCTTAAGGCAGAGTGGATTGACATGGACCTGCCGGACAACACCTCCGGGTGGAGGTCGGAGTGGTTTTATATTACCGACCAGAAGCCGGCGCTTCCGAAGAGAACTGGGCACAGGCCCGAGAAGATAACTGAATGGGATATGCCCCTCTCCTCCCACAAGACAAAAGACCTTAAGGAGTTGCTCACCCTCCTCGCCGACCTCAAGAAGAAAGGTCTGACGGGGGGTTCTGTGGCGATGTCGTTTTGTCGTCGCCTGATCCAGCCGATCAAGGACCAGGTGCATCCGGCCTACGAGTACGGGGGTCAGTCGGACCCTACTCGTGAAGTCAACCACAAGGTCTCCAGAGAAGAGATGGCGACCAGGGTTACGCAGCTGTACACTGGGCAGATCCAGAACAAGAAGTGCCTGAAGGCACACTCCCTGACCCGACCAGCTGACCCAGTAAGTCTTGGAATAACTGACTCGTCTTGAAGTGCTTATTTGCTTTATGCCTTAGAGGAGGACCTCTTAGACCTTGCTTCTTGTCTTTGTAGGCTCGAGAGATGCAGTACTGGTGCCCTGCACCCCTACTAACCAGCGAGGAGCCACGTCAAAAATTGAGGTCGCGGGACTACCAGCCTCCGGCAGCTGCTCTGCTGGAGAATTACTTGTCGGACTCGTCGGTAGGGGCCGATGAAGACAGTGACCAAGAGGTCGGCGACGACATGGCGGACCGGCCTGAGGCGAGCAGTGCGACAAGGTCGGGACGCAAGACACGGGCAACAACGGCGAAGTAGTCAAGCTCGAGGGCTGCCGCGACGGCTGAGGCAGCGAAGGCTGCCAAACTGGAGGCCGCGAAGAAGAAGAGGAAGAGGAAGACAAACCCTACCCCGACGCCTCAGGACGTCGAGGAGGAGGATGAAGCCACTGATGACCCGCCGGTTATTGATAACCGTGCGGCGCCGAGGTCGCCAAGTCCTGCAACCAAGAGGCAGCGGGAGCTGGAGCGGCAGGTGACAGAGGAGGACCTCTGCCGCATCATGGAGGCATAGCTGGCTACGGCCAGTGTTCAGGCAAAGATGCCTACGAAGGTGCAAGCTCGGCCCCTGAGGCCGAAACTGCACGCGACAGTGGTCGTAAGGTAAGACCCTAGTACCGAGACTTTATTCTTTGACTATGATTATGAGGTTGTAGTATGTTGACGGAGAAATTATTGCAGGTTGGACGCCAGACCTCAGAGCACCTCGAGTGCTCAAGGTTCTCCCACAAGGACGACGACATCCGAGCATGAGGTCGGAACTCAGGGTTCCGTTGGTGACGTGGGGACATCGACTCCCCCGCCGTTATTGAAGTGGACCCGATCAACGTGGTGCCAGGTACATCAGCTCAGGACCCGGTGGTGGACCAGGCTCAAATCGAGCAGCCACAGCGGGGCCCAGAGACAGCCGGTGGAGAGGTATTGGGTTCGACGTCGGTGGGGCCAGATTTGAGGAGGCGGGTGATCAACTGGAGCGGCACTCCCTTGGAGGGAGACATCTTTGAGGACAATGAGGACATGAAGGAGGTCCGTCGGGCCATCTTGACGCTTAACGACGCGTTCACGGTAAACAACTGTCTTTGAATGCAGTAAGCAACTTATCTCATAAATATTATCGACGACCTGTCTTTTGTTTTTGAAGCAGTCACGGGCCAACCGTGCTCAAAGCAGGGCTGACCAGTGTAGGAATGCCACCGCCATGCAGCTGCGGGTGACGGAGCTCGAGCAAGAGTTCGAGCGGGTTCGGGAGGAGGCCGCCGCTGATAAGAAGAAGCTCGAGGACGAGCTGAAGGAAGAGCAGCACAAGAATCGTGACGCTAACACGCTGTTGACGTCCGTGAGTGCTGGTAAGACCAACAGCCCACGACCTTGTACGTTCGAGCTATTAAATTAAATCATGTTTCCGACGATATCTTTGTGCCGCAGAATTCCACAAAGACAAGGACAAGCTCAAGGAAGACCTTAAGGTTGCCAGGGAAAGGATCCGAAGCCTTGAAGTGGACCTACGGGCGGCTGATGCGAGCGGTGAGGAGCTAAAGCAACTGATGAAGGCTGCCATGGACAGTGAGTATGGTGTGTCCCGGAAGCTGTCTAATGAGAAGAAAGCTCAAAAGGACCTTGTCAGTCTCGAGGTAACTTTGCAGTCATTGCGGAATGACCAGGTGATCATTGCAGGGCTTGAGGTGGAGGTCAACGATCTGAAGAACACCGCCGAGCATGTAATGGACATGGTGGAGATGCAGGTCAGTGGGGAAGAGCCCAAGCCAGCCATTGACCGACTTCTAGCTGCACCTCAAAAGTTGGTTGATCTGTTGAGAGTGACGAGTCTGACAGCGGCTACGGAGTCGCTGGTGCGAGTGAAATCGCACTTCCCCGAGGTCGACATGGTCAAGGTCGGGGAAGGGCCAGACACCACGAAGGACCTCCAGGTCTTAGAAGAAGAGGTACGGGTGGCTGCTGAGAAGATAATGGACGCCATCGATTACGAGGGCGATGATGGTGAATAGTAGTCGTCGTCATAGAGTTGTACCCCCTCCTCCTCCAATCATGTAAATAACATTGGTGATCTTCTTTTGGCCTGCATGACATACTTAGTTTATGTTTGCACGAGCTTGGTTGCCCTGAAGCAATGTGTCTTTATCATACCCCATTGACCACTACTCATGGAGAGGCTAGCTTACCAATCACCATGGCTCAGCGGGGAGACTTACATGCGATCGGCGCGCGGGGAGGAGTCCAGGACTCTGGTTTTGCAACCATACGACCAACCAAGTATGCAACAACATAGAGTATGTAGTCATGAGGGATGACGTCCTCAGGTCGAGCGACCCTTGTGTTGGCTTTTGCCAAGCCCCCGAGCATGTCGAGGGGGAGGAACAACTTCACCCTCAGGTCTTTTGACCCCTAAATTGGCTTTTGCCAAGCCCTCGAGCATGTCGAGGGGGAGGGTACATGACATGGGAGAAAAGAGGATAGAACTCGAGACACAGTAGATGACTGCTTAAAATAATGTTTAATTAACTGGAAGTACAAAGATGAAGAGTACATAGCTGTAATGAAAACTATTCTAGGGATAGAATCGGCGGAGATGCTCCACGTTTCATGGGTTGGGACCCCTTGGCCGTCGCCCCACCGGAGGTGATATGTAGACGGGCTGATGACTTCTGTGACAATAAAAGGTCCCTCCCAAGGGGCGGACAACTTGTGCATGCCGTCGGTCTTCTGGATGCGCCTTAAGACTAGGTCGCCAACGTTGAAAGAGCACTCTCTGACGTTGCGATCGTGGTAGCGACGAAGCTGCTGATCATTGCGAGCTTGTCTCATAACGGCTGCTACTCTCTGTTCCTCGAGGCTGTCAAGGTTGACGCGACGAGTTTGCTCAGCTTCACCTTCTTTGTAGAACTGTATACGTGGAGCTCCAAAGGTGACATCAGTGGGTAGGATGGCCTCTGAACCATAGACCAAAAAGAAGGGTGAGAAGCCCATGGCTGAACTGACTTGGGTCCGCAGACCCAAAATCACATGTGGTAGCTCGGCTAACCACCGAGAAGCGTAATTTGAAGCGTCATCAAAGATATGATCTTTGAGAGATTGAAGAACCATGCCGTTGGCACGTTCGACCTGGCCGTTGCACCGAGGGTGGGTGACCGATGAATAGTAAACATCAATCATGTTGTCCTGGCAAAAATCCCAGAAGGCAGAACCTGTGAAGGCCGACTCGAGGTCGGTGATGATTCTGTTGGGCACACCGAAGCGATGTGTTATCTCTTGGATGAATTTCGCCGCTTCTTCCGACGTGACCTTAGCGACAGGTCAGACTTCAATCCACTTGGTGAATTTGTCGACGGCCACAAGGATGTGCTTGTAGCCGCCAGGGGTGGAGCTGAACGGTCCTATAGAATCAAGGCCCCATATGGCGAAGGGCCATGATGGGGGTATCGTGCGCAGGGTCTGAGCTGGCAGATGCTGCTGTTTGGCAAAGAACTGACATCCTTTGCACCTCTTTACGAGGTCTTTGGCATTAGTCATGGCCGTGGGCCAGTAGAAGCCAGATCGGTAGGCCTTGCTGACCAGATTGGCAGACGCTGCGTGGCAGCCACACTCGCCGCCATGGATCTCAGCCAGGAGCTGAAGACCTTCTGATCCCAATATGCACTTCATCAAGACGCCAGTAGAGGCAGCTTTTCTGTAGAGGTCGTTGCCGATCATGATGTAGTTAGCACTACGCTGCGTGATGCGTTCCCGTTCTGCCTTGTCTTCCAGGACTCACTGGTCAAGTAGGAAGGCTAGGAAAGGCTCGCGCCAGTCATCCTCTTTTTCTGTCATCAGCACGTCTCTGGGAGGTGCTGGGTTTTGGTCGGGCTGATTTTGGTCTGGGTTGTTCGGATCCAACAGCTTGATCGACGGCTTGCGTAGGTCTTGGACGAACACACCTGACGGGACTAGAGCTCGTTTGGAGCCTAGTTTAGATAGAACATCGGCGGCTATGTTGTTGTTGCGTGGTACGTGCTGAAACTCGATCCCCTCGAAGTGGCCTTCGAGCTTCCAGATCTCAGCGCAGTAAGCGTCCATTGTGTCTTTCACACAATCCCACTTGATGGGGACGTGGGTTCCCGATCTTTCGTCAGGTGGAGATAGCTATCGATTTGGTGGAGATGTCACACAAACGATCCGGCTTCCAATCAACACGACTAGAACCCCGCAATCGCAGCACCACTTCTCCTCTGGTTATCAACCATGCACTGCACGATTGACCTCGCCACGAGGGCTAATCCTTGCCTGAGAATCGAAAGACACAAGCAAGAACAAGAAAGAAACACAATCTGGAAAATTGCAGATGAATGATTAAGCTCACAAGTTGGGGTCTCACAAACCGATCGAGCGGCGAACTGTTCTTGACAGAATGACTTAAGCAAAACCCAAGTTTCTAAGATGACGGCTACTGAATATATGAGAAAGGGGGCGTCCTAGGGTTGGGGGCGACCTAGGAGGGGGCGCCCTCAACTTGGGCCTAAAGCCCAACAAAACCGGCGACGCAGCACTTTGGCAGATTCTGGACGTCAACTTGTTTCGACGATTCCCGTTGACTCAGGATGAATTTTGGCATGAGACCAGTGCCATTGGAAGCTCTATGAAATTCCGGTTCCAACCATATATAGAACGTCCAAAACCGACTTCGTATGCGATCTGGGCGTCGTTTTTATTGCACGCTGCTCCTGGACTCCGAACTGGACTCGAACTTGAATTGATTTGGGTCTCCACCTTGGGGACTCGAACCGGATTAGCCTTGAACCTCCTCGTTGACTTGGACACCCTCTTTGGACTCCTTCTTCTCCATGCCATGCTCCCATCATGGCCGTATGCATGGGTGCCATGTCCTCATCATCCTCCCCTTCTTGACGAAAAGCCGTCCTCGGCGCCAATTGTTCGCTCAACTGGTCCTGCCAAGCACAAAGGAGAACGGGGTTGCGAAAACAAATGGAATTGAAATATTTGTGAGGGGGAATGTGACCATGTTTCCAGTTGTGTATCATGTCATGTCGCATAAAAGTGTCAGCAACTCTGGAGACTTCGTTATTGAAAGACACAAATTGTTTATCAGTGCTATCCTGCAAAAGATTAGTACCAACAAAAAGTATATGCTCCCCTTCTTTAGATTCAATTTGTTTATCCAAAACAGAGTTAGAGGAATATGGCATGACATTATTATTTTTATTACAGCCCTCTAATCGATGACAATCTTGCACAACAAAAGAAGAATTCAGATTTGGACAAATGTAAACCCGATGTACCATATATTGTCCCTTGGAGTTATATTTGCCAATAACATGATATGAATGTCTAGACAACCATGGCAAATTAGCATATGCAAAAATTCTCTCTTCTAAACAATCTAGATTACACAAATCATCAAATTCAATGTAACCCAAAGTATGTAAAGAAGACAACAATTTTTGCTCATCATGTGCACTAGCAATAGGAATAACATGTTTATTTTCAGCAGAAGTGTTTGGTTCCAAAACATGTAAAACTGAAGTATTTTCAAACAATTCATCTTTATCACAAGAAATATCAAGCAAATCATCATGTGACATAGATAAATCTAGAGAGGGTTCCACTAACAATTGCTCTTGGATAGCATGGTGTGTGGAAAAATTCAGCATATTATGACAATTCTCACCTTCTGTGAGTATAGCACCATGCTCATTACCTGTCTTCTTAGCAGAAGTATTAGTTGCATTGTGAAGTGATGGTTCTGAATTTTCACATGAGGATGTGAGCTCCTCATTTTCTTCCATGTCATCCTTGCCCTCTTGCTTTTGTTTAGAATCCTGCAAAAGGTTAGGTGGAGCAAGAGATACAACAATGGACTGATCCTCTAAATTATTCACCTCATCATATGAATTTAATGTAGAAGGTGGATGAACAAAAGTTTCTCTCATAAGAAGTTTCATATCATTCCAAGTTTGAGGTTTATCAGAATTATTTAAAGACTCCCACCAAGTTAAAGCTGAGTGTCGCAAAACACTAGCTGCATTTTTTACCTTCCTCCTTGGACACATAAAACGAGTAGCAAAAATTTCTTCGATGGCAATTTCCCACTCCATGTATGCATCAGCACCCACACCATTGTATGTTGGTGGATATGAAGAACCTGTCATGGCCAGAAGACAGAAAAAAAACAACACAAACGGTGAAGGTTATCCCTAATAATCTCACTACACGCTCCTCTCAGGTGGAACACAGGAACACACTCTATCGTGTCTTACCAAGCTCTTACAAGTGTCTGACGAAATACAAAGCAAATGATGGTACAATCAGAGGCTGGTTCGTGATACTTACCAATAGGGAAGTGAAACCGCGATTGCAAGGTCAAAGCTGTATTGATCAGAAGAAAATATGTGGAGCTTGGGAGGCCAAAATATAATATGAAGGAGTAGCAAATATCGAGTGCAGATTAGTGAAGTTCAATAAGTGTCCAAAGCACAAGTCACAATTGCTGGCTAAGACGGGTCCTATCGTAGCACAACAAGGTAAAAATAACAAGGAACGATGGACAAAACTCAAAGAACTTAGCAGAATGGCAGTTCTGTAAATAGAGCAGTTTTTTCAGCACTAGTAGAAATAAAAAACGGGCGCTTCCAAAGGGGTACCAGCAAACGAGTTGATCTTTGGCCAAATTTTTTACCACTGAACTAAGATCAACAAAGATGGAAGCACAAGAAAAATCACCTGAAACAAAGGTGTATTGCGGCCTAGGGAAATTCTGGAACTTTTTCAGAAATCCCTCGAAACGAGTAAATGATTTTTTTCTTTTTCTTCCTGATTTTTTTTGAATTTTTTGAGAACGGCGAAACCAACAAAGTTGGTGAATCGTATGTGCAACTTTTCGTTGCCAAGCTCCTGTAAAAATTTGAGCCAAAATGGAGCACCGAGCGAAAAGTTATGCCTGTTTTATGGAAGGTCACTCAACCTATGTTTTCCAAAAGGCACAAATCGGCAGGAAATGCAGCGGTGGCTATGGAACGCAGGGGCACAAACCTCCCTGGTATAAGCCGTAGGTATTGCAAGATTATGAATCAAGGAGGGGCTCAAAGGCGGTTTGCAACCTATCTATGGCTGGCGTGGCAGGAATTCACACAAGGCGGCTAGCGAGGGCAAGTCGAGTGATGTGGTGGCTCGACTTGTAATCTGGAAAAGGTGGATGGGCTAGCGGCGGAAACAAAACAGCGACGGCGCGGTTGAACTACGATGATAAACACGACCTAAACCAGCAACAAGACTCGAACACGGACACAAACTCAACAAAGCAATCTGAAAACGAAATTGCGAGGCTAAAAACTAGGGTTGTAGGACAGCGGAAATTTTTTGTAAGCTTTTCTTGTGGACTATGGGACGAAGGCGAAAACACTCAAAACTAGGGTAAGCCTGACGGTGATACCTGAGTCTCTGATTACCACTTGATGGGGACGTGGGTTCCCGATCTTCCGTCAGGTGGAGATAGCTATCGATTTGGTGGAGATGTCACACAAACGATCCGGCTTCCAATCAACACGACTAGAACCCCGCAATCGCAGCACCACTTCTCCTCTGGTTATCAACCATGCACTGCACGATTGACCTCGCCACGAGGGCTAATCCTTGCCTGAGAATCGAAAGACACAAGCAAGAACAAGAAAGAAACACAATCTGGAAAATTGCAGATGAATGATTAAGCTCACAAGTTGGGGTCTCACAAACCGATCGAGCGGCGAACTGTTCTTGACAGAATGACTTAAGCAAAACCCAAGTTTCTAAGATGACGGCTACTGAATATATGAGAAAGGGGGCGTCCTAGGGTTGGGGGCGACCTAGGAGGGGGCGCCCTCAACTTGGGCCTAAAGCCCAACAAAACCGGCGACGCAGCACTTTGGCAGATTCTGGACGTCAACTTGTTTCAACGATTCCCGTTGACTCAGGATGAATTTTGGCATGAGACCAGTGCCATTGGAAGCTCTATGAAATTCCGGTTCCAACCATATATAGAACGTCCAAAACCGACTTCGTATGCGATCTGGGCGTCGTTTTTATTGCACGCTGCTCCTGGACTCCGAACTGGACTCGAACTTGAATTGATTTGGGTCTCCACCTTGGGGACTCGAACCGGATTAGCCTTGAACCTCCTCGTTGACTTGGACACCCTCTTTGGACTCCTTCTTCTCCATGCCATGCTCCCATCATGGCCGTATGCATGGGTGCCATGTCCTCATCACCACTCCTTATTGACTTGCTCGATGATGACCTTGGAATCGCCATACGCCAGTAGTCGCTTGATGCCAAGGGACACTGCAATTCGGAGCCCATGGATTAGAGCTTCGTACTCTGCTCCATTGTTGGAGACCTTGTAATGTATCTGTAGGACGTATTTGAGCTGCTCTCCATGAGGAGAGATGAATAGCACGCCTGCTCCGGCACCCTCGAGGTTAAGGGCACCGTCGAAGTACATGATCCAGTGTTCAGGCCGCTCCTTGGGAGGGGGCATCTGGATTTTTGTCCACTCTGATACGAAATTAGCTAGGATTTGCGACTTGATCGCCTGTCTGGGGCAGAATTCGATGTCGAACTCGCCCAACTCAACCGACCACTTGACGATGCGGCTGTTGGCGTCGCGGTTGCAGATGATCTCCCCTAGTGGGAAGGATGAAGGCACCTTGATCTTGTGGGCTTGAAAGTAGTATCGGAGCTTTCTCGACGTGATCAGGAGTGCATAGAGCAGCTTCTGAGGATTTGAGTAACATGTTTTAGCGTCGGCCAGGACCTCGCTCAAGTAATACACAGGTCGCTGAATAGGGTAGACCTGCCCTAGTTCTTCTCATTCGGCGACGAGGACCGTGCTGACAACATTAGTGGTGGCGGAGATGTATAGGAGGAGTGTTTCCTTCGAGATTGGAGGCATCATGATCGGAGGCATGGTCAAGGATTCCTTGAGAGCCTCGAAAGCCTTTTGCGCTTCTTCATCCCATACGAACTTATCTGCTTTCTTCAATAGCTTGAAGAAATGTGGACCTTTTTCGCCGAGCTTGCTAATGAAACGACCTAGGGCCGCCATCATACCCGTGAGCTTCATGACGTCTTTCTTGCAAGATGGCTTGGCCATGTTGCGAATTGCGTCGATCTTTGCGAGGTTGGCTTCGATGCCTCGGTGCCCCATCATGAATCCCAGGAGCAACCCAGAGGGGACAACGAAGATGCATTTAGTCGGGTTGAGGTTCCATTGATAGGTACGCAGGTTGGTGAAGGTCTCGGCGAGGTCGGCGATGAGTTGATCTTGTTCGGTGGTCTTGACGACCACGTCATCGACCTAGGCTTCCACATTCTTCCCGATCTGGGACTTCAAGCACTTCTGTATCGCCTTCTGGTAGGTTGCGCCAGCGTTTTTTAGGCCAAAGGTTATGACTTTGTAGCAGTAGATGCCGTTGGGTGTTATGAACGCCGTTTTGTCTTGGTCGTCGGGATTCAGGGCTATCTGGTGATACCCTGAGTAGCAATCGAGCAAGCATAAAAGCACGCTGCCGGCCATGGAGTCCACGACCTGGTCAATGCGAGGAAGAGGGAAGGGATCTTTCGGGCAGTGCTTGTTGAGGTCGGTGTAATCGATACACATCCTTAATCCTCCAGTTTTCTTGGGTACAAGGACCGGGTTTGCGAGCCAAACCGGGTGTTTACATTCTTGTATGAATCCTGCAGCTAATAGCTTACAGACTTCTACTTCTATGGCCTGCTTTCTATCTTTTGCAAATCACCGGAGCTTTTGCTTGATAGGTCTTGCTATATTGCTTACTTCAAGTGCGTGCTCAGCCAGCTCCCTTGGGACACCGGGCATGTCAGACGGGCTCCATGCGAATATGTCGGCGTTGTCCCGGAGGAAACTGGTGAGCGCGAGTTCCTATTTGGGGTCGAGGTCGGCCCCGATGGTGACTTCCTTGGTTGCGTCGGGCAGGCCGAGGCAAACTTTCTTCACTGCGGGACTTGTGTCCAAGGCAGTGGCTGTACGCTTCTGTTCTGGCACATCCAGAGTAGTTTGGTCGATCTTGGCAGCCTGAGCGACCATGACCATTGCTGCAGCCTTGCACGCAGATACCTTGGCGAGGTCGACGGTGTCGCTCTCGCATTTGTAGGAGACGAGGATGTCACTATAAACAGAAAGGATCCCGTTTGACGCTAGCATCTTCATGATGAGGTAGGTGTGTTGCGGGATAGCCATGAACATGGCCAACATAGGTCAACCGAAGATGGCATGGTCGGAGGAGCGGAAGTCCGCAACCTCGAACGTTAGGTATTCCGTGCGGAAGTTGTCTTCTTTGCCGAACGTGACCGGCAGGCATACACGACCTATGGGATATGCAGTCTTGCTGGGCACGACCCCGTAGATGGGTTCGTCGCAAGCAGTCATCTTGGAGAAGTCGAAGTCCATCTTTTTCAGCGTTTCGTTGAACATGATGTTCAAGCTGCTGCCCCCGTCGACGAGGGTCCTAGGTAGGAAGGCACCGTCCACTATGGGGTTAACGACCAGCGGGTAGGTCCCGGGGTCGGGTATGTGCACCCAGTGGTCTTTCCTGGAGAAAGTGATGGGGAACTCCGACCACCGCAGGGGTTGTGGAGTTTTGGTGTTTGGCCGATTTCCCTTGCATTCGACCGCTGCTATCTGTTGCTCTTGGCTGCTTGGCAGCCTCTGACGATGAAGTTGATCTGCCTTTTGGCATTTTGGAATACGCCATTAGGGTTGCTTGCTTTAGGTTGGGGCGGAGGAGAAGGCTCCTTCCGACGGTTGCCATTGTTGTCGTGGTCGTCGCAGTGATGATAGTTAGATCACTCCTCATGGTGGTCATCACGCCGGTCGTCGTGATGGTAGTCGTCGCGGCGGTCATCACGTCTATCATCACGGCGATAGTCGCGGTGATAGTCACGGTGATCCCTGTCGTCGTTGCGACGGTAAGGTCACTGGTCACGGTAGTCACATCGATCAGGTCGACGGTTGCGGTTGTCATAGCGGCGGCCGCTGTTCTAGTCATCGTTGTTGCCGCTCTTGGTCTCCTTTGGCTCTGGGGGCACCCCTAGGGCGCGTATTAGTTGCTCACACTCCCTCATGGTGTGCTTGGCGTCGCGATGGAACAGACATAGGTCGTCCAATGTGCAGTTGAAATCACCTTCAAGGAAGGTGGATGGTCTTGGTGGATCGGTTGCATAGACCTCACCAGATCGCTTACGCGACCTGCCGCCACCATCGTTGTCTGCGTGGTCATCTCCTTTGAAGTCGTGTACCACCGCATCTTGGGTGTCGACGAGCTTGTCGACGTAAGCCATGAGGTCGGCGATAGAGTCAGCACCAGCTTCATGGATCTTCTCGAAGAGCTTGAGGTTAGTTACCCCCTTATAGTAGGCTATGACGTCTTCATCCTTGACACCAGCGAGGGTGTTGCAGTTCTCGAAGAAGCGGTTGGTATACTCTCGGAGAGTTTCATCCTTCCTCATCCGCACTTTGGCGAGGTGGTGAGTGTTGCCGGGACGGTTGTAGGTCGCTTGGTAGTTGGTTGTGAAGAGCCGCGATAAGGTCGCCCACGAGGTGATGCACTCCACAGGGAGATTGTCGAGCCACAGGAGTGGCGCCTGGCCCATCAGGAGAGGAAAGTATCCTGCCATGTGGTCTTCATTGCCTCCTGACGCCCGGGCGGCAATGCTGTACATGTTGAGCCAAATACTCGGGTCAGAGCAACCGTCGTATTTTTCGATGGCTGGCTTGCAGTCCTTTGGGTATTTGATCGTCCGGAGACGTCGTGAGAATGCCAAAAAGTTGTTGATTGCTCCGGAACTGGATGCTAGAGCGTAGGTTGACGGGATGATGTCGAGGTCATCGGGAGGACCATTATCTTGGTCGTACTGGGCACGACGCAGAAGCTCTCGATCGTGCATCTCATGGAGCTCTACTGCTTGGATGCGATGGCTGTGTCAAGGGGATCAGGCACCCCATTGTCGCGGTCGTAGTTAGCGCGGTGCTCCATCTCCGCTTCATCTCGTATGGGTTGACGCTGATTGCTTCAGGCGCGCGTGGCCTGTGCTGGTGGAGGTTGAGCTCCAGCGTTCTGTCCTGCGTTGCCGGTGGCATTCTACTGCTGGGCACCTGCAGCATTGGCAGCATTATTGGCCACTTCGCCAGCGGCATTACCGGTGGTATTGGCAGCGTTGGCAGCTGGGTTGGCCGCTGCATTGGCAGCAGCGTTGACCGGCTGTACGACCTCATTCTCACCACCCCCCTCTTCATCCACGGGCGGAAGGGGAGCGTTGTCGTTATGATGACGATGATGGTGGGGTCGCTCTGACCTACTCCTGGAGTAGGAACTTGAGGCCGATCTGCTGTATCCTGGACCTCTTTCTTCGACCTGGGCAGTGGCGATACGGATGTGAGCTTGTAGACGTCGAGTCGCGGGAGTGTCCGTGAGTTGTCCCAGCTCGGCAAGGGCCACGCCTAAGTTGGCTTGAGGCGAGTTGTAGACTTCGTGGCCATCTTGTTCAAAGTCCCTCAAGAAGTCTCTGGCACGTAGGCGGTGTCGGCGAGGCTCATCCTGATTCTGCTGCTGCTGGGGAGCGGCTGGGGCCACAGGGTGTGGTCCCCCATCGGAGACGTTGCCTGCGGGTTGGCCACTATTGGTATTTCTTAACCTCGCCACTAGTTGTACACCTAGCGTGGGTGTAAGATCCACCTGGGTATACCGACGGGTAAGAAAGAATCTGCAAGCGCACGGAAATACCGCTGTAGCACTTCACCTCAGGTGTATTCCCAAGGGTATCGAATCCAAGGAACGGTGTGTACTACCTCCTAGCCTAGCTATGGTCCAAGGACACAACTCTATAGGACAAGATGAAGATGGAGAGGATCCTGCTGATCGTGGGCAGAGTTGAGAACAGTCTCTCGGTTAGGAACTCTCGTTTCGGACATCGGACCCTCCTGGCTATAACAGTCGGTTGACGACAAATGGTTGCCTACACCTGTATTCGGACATCGGGGATTCCGTAAGGGTCCAACGGCTGTCACTACCGCGGCCTACCCCAAGACAAACCGTGGGATACAGGGCAATCGAAGGATAACCCATTGTGTAGACACCACGTCTACACCACTGGTTACTACTATAGCACGGCTACGTCTGCTAGCCCGTAACAACACTATAGCACTCCGTACGAAGACAGAGCGACGAACCCACGAGGGAGAGACCAGAACTCACTCAGGTAACCGCTATCTATACAAGGATCATGGAAGGACTTTGGTCTAAACTAGAATGCAAGAGCATCCACATTACTCTAATTGGACTAGCAGGCATACAAACGGAATTAGCAACTTATGAACTACACCAGAAGATCAAAGGCTAAGCTCATGAAGAACACAAGCCTCTAAATCATGAACAAGTGAAGAACACAAGAACTATTCACCTATGCATGAATACTACTTTGGTCTAAATAGAAAATGCAAAAATACTCACTTTATTCTAAATGAAGAATGAAGCATCCATTTAGATACAAATCTCTCTCTCACTCTCCTATTCTCTAATCTACCAAGGAGAGGCCTCTCCTTGGAAGGGAAGCTCTCGTCCTTGGATGGAGTGGTGTGTCTCATTTCATAACCCCTCCCCTCATATTTATAGGCCAAGAGGTGCTTCCTAGGCTGCCTTGGGAGCCACCAAGGGACCAATGAGGTGGTGACACGTGGCGCAGAGGAGTGTGGGCCATGTTGGTGAATCTTCCATGAGAAGGAGCTGCAGGCTTTCGGGCGGATATTCGGGTAGGCACCTGGCACCGCCTTTGGTTCGTCACGACAAGCCGACACGTGGAAGGGCGGCGCGAGAGGCCTCAAGATGGGTTCGGCCGAACTGGTGGATCGGCCGACCCCCGGGCAGCTCTGTTCGCGCCGGTTTTCGTCCAGGTGACTGCCAGGTGGGTCCCAAGGTCGGTTTGGGGGTGTTTGCGGAGTTTCTAGCCCGTTTCCATGGGGAAGTGGGCCCTTGGATCCGTGTACTGGCTCCAGATTGGTCGAAGGTGTGTTTCCTTGGATTGATGAGGTGCCATGGACACATGGCATCTGTGTGCCAGCACATCGCCACGTGGACTGGTGTGGGTCCTACCGGGCCCACATGATGTAATGTGCATATCTCTCTCATCCGGGCTCTGATGTATGCAAATGATACATCCGTTTCGATCGTCTCGACGAGCCCGTCACAATGGTGCAGTCAAAATTGGTATTTGGGACTGTTTATGGTGATGCCATATTCATGCCATTAATGCACTTGCTCTCAGCTATATCATTTCATGTGTATTTTGGCCTGTCCTGCATCAAAAGCTAGAAACACCAACACTTGTGGAAATTGTCAGTATAAAGCCCTATCCTAGTGTTGATGATCACTTTCCATTTATTTTATGCAGGAGTTGATGGCATAAAAATGGTATTTAATAGCCGTCAACAAGTCCCCCACACTTGACCTTTGCTCGTCCCGAGTGAAGGGAGAACAAATCAAGTGGGACATGATATCCAGGGATATGAAGCGAGCACAAGAGATATTCCAAACCATACCTTGTACTTGCAAACTATGTGGAGTGTCTATCATGCTATCTTGGGTAGTTGAGGGATGGAACGGTCATGAATCAAATCACTTCTACTCATCATGTCAAGTAACTTGGGGTTTTGCAATAAGTTTGAAAACAAACCTTGCTTAGCTCCTCATTTGATTCTCTCAGATCACTCAATGTGTATAAGTCCTCACCAAGGCATTTAGAATTGCCTTTCTTCAGTCCTACTTCTAATGATCGCAAAATGTGGAGCTCAAGGTAGGATAGAATATAAAGCATACTTGTTTCACACATATTGCAAAGTCAAAAACCGGATCCAAGAGGAAAGCAATTCATACGATCAGATCAAGATGTGAACGTGTATGGGTATGATGGGTATGGTAAGGTGGATACTAGCCCCGAAGTAGGTACTAGTCATTACCATCTAAAATATGAAACTCCTTTTTGCATGATTTTCTCCTTTCTCCTTCTTGAAATATTTGAGACATGGGCAATCTTCCTTTTCTTTTCTTTTTTTTTTGGTCATGCTTTTTGAGCATGTCTTTCTCTTTTTTTTCTTTTTACATAGCCCAGTCTGTTTTGGAGGTATTTGGAGAGGGGTAAATCATGGAACAATGCATGGAGCTTTATTTGGTGGAATAGATGGATGATACAATGCTAACTTCAAGTGTAGAAGCATAGCAAGGGGGAAATGGTGGTGTGCACATAAATCTTGATCATGAAAGCACGAAAAGAATTCCCGAAAGGGTCACAGGATTTGACAAAGCTCAATGCAATAACAAGCAACATATGAGTATAAGGTTTTCAACTAGAACATCATATCGCTTTGGTAGGACTATGGCATATCAAAGAGGAGTTTTGCAAAGAGTTTTCAGATTTTTCAAATAAATTCCCAAGCACTCAAGCATTAAGAGAGAAGATCATATCATCAAACCATATCTCAAACACCAACTACTTAGATGAGCATGAATTCCCTAATGATATTTGTTCACAAGCATCAAGATAATGAGTAAGGAATAAACATATGCAAGCCAACCACAGGAATCATGTAGAGCAAGTAGAGCACCATTATTCGAGTTTGATTCATGGATAAGAATTGAAGATCATTCAAACTCATAGGTAGAGAGAGTGAGATGAAGGGTGCACATACCATCGCTCCTGAAGGATATGAGGAACAAGGAAGTCTAGTGGTGATTTGGCGAACCCGTAGGGTAGCCATCTCACTCTAGTTTACCTTGTCCTTGTCATGAAGGTGTAGTCGATGTCGTGCAGCCCATTGTGTGGGAGTTCTCAAGTGGGTATGTTGATGATGAGCTTGAGAGAACTCCCCCACACTGGTGCTTGTATTGGTGTTGTTCTTCAAACAAAAGTGGAAACAAAAAGATGGACTCTACTGGTTTGAGAACCATAGAGCCTTTATTTGAAAGCAAATATTTTTGGGTTTTTTATCGTCACCATGTCATTTACTCAAGCAGGTTTAGATCAATATTGCACCCCATAAACTAAAGGAGAATGTACTTACCTTGGACCTTTGAGAGGTCATATGTACCTCATTTGTATGTTGTGCAACATGAATCCAACAACTTGACTTACCTTCCCGTATGAATCTAGCTCGATGACTTACCCATTTGGATTTGATGATTTTCTGCAGGGGTTAGTCCACATACATGCAACCAAGATCTTGTGAAAGCATAACTCTACGGTTCATCAATCAAACTTGACACCATGTCTAGTTCGGTTGAAGAAGGCATTTTAACCTAAGCACCACGCTTAATTGAAAAGGCCTATAAATGTGTGAGATCTCGTGTACATTCAAACTAGAGCATAAAAACAAAGATAAATGAAACATGCAAGCATAATCAAACTATTTTCAAAGGGAACATAAGCATAAGCATATGACGGTGAACATCGAGCAACCTCCCGGAAGGGCTTTGTTTAAAGTCAAAAGCAGGACTTACCTAGCTAATCGAGCAAGATGAAGGAGCTAACATCGTCTCCAAACCAGGGTAAGATTTGGCATGAGAGGAACTTTACTCGGGATGCTCACATACCTCCCCCACACTTGAAGTTTGCACTGCTAAGTAACAAAACTCTAGTGTGTGGAGATCAAGCTTCCCTTGTAAATGTTTCTTCACCAAAATATTACCAGAGTGTTATAGTTGATGTGGCTCACATGTTCTTAGGCATCACCTGTCCACCGTTCTTTTCAATCTCCACCTGAAAGGTTAGTGACCAAAACTACCCGAAGGACAGTTTTATCTTAAAAACATGCTCTTGCTCTTATTCGAAAGGGAAATAAAACCTATGCTAATCCAGGCTATCTCCTGGTAGTGCTTTGTTTATTCAAGGTCATAAGCTCGACCAGGGGAACTTCATCTTGCAGCTATCATTGGTGGTGTCATTCCCGTCTCACCACCAATCTTGGATGTATCAGTGAAGCTTTAGCTGCAAGGTTAATGCCACAGTGCACACACGAAATCTGATATGCTTATGGTAGACATATGCATCCACAATCAACCTTCTAAACATTTTGCAAAAGAGGACCAGAAGGTAGTTGCAGCCCTCAATTGTGCTCGGTGCACTAAGAATGGCTCGCTCTGGATAGGCATGATGCAAGCATGGTTCGTGTGGTGTATCAATGATGAAACTGCCATGCTTGTCTGCGGAACCTTCACCTATGAATTCCAGAGTCGGTGCCTCACAGGATTCCCTGGCCCATGAGTTCTCTATCTCAAGAGATTTATCATGAAAGCTCGATATTGACTCTCGATCATGATCGAAAGCAACATCATATGGGCCAATGGGAAGAGGCTCAAACTCGGTCGAGAGGAATGATGATCATTCGCCTTCACAGAGGTGAAGAGAATCTTCCGAATCATTCTCTTGAGGGGTAGAGAAGTCTACGACATCTATGAGAATAGGCTCGGGAGATGCGAACGGAGATACATGCATCATCTTCTCGAGCGGGTCTTGCTTGGGAAGAGGCTTCACCAGCAGAGGTCCTGGACCTGTGATGGAAGTGGTAGAAGTGAGTTCCCTAGGCTTATGATCTAGGCTCCCTAAAGATATATCGAGGAATTTCTTCACTAGGGAACCTAGGAGTAGATCAAGATCGAGGACATCGAAGATATGAAAGTCTAAGATAGCCTCGATCCCGTCTATGATGAGCGGCACGGCTCTTGCGATCCCCCGACATTCAAGAACGTGTCCCAAGGGACAGCTCCTGAGGAGTATGAAGGATGGTGCTAGCAGAACATTGCCCAAGAGAGTTTCCGCTATGAGCCATGGCAGGATGTTAACCTCCATGATGGGGTTACAATGGGCCTCTATGGTGATTCCCCTAATTGAACAAGGAACGATCAAAGAAGGTGAACTAATCCAAATTGCTTCAGAAAAGCGCGTCACTCCATCTGACCATTCCTCCTTAGTGGCCTCCTCAACATATGCTTCGTCAGGAGGATCAGGAGGTAGAGGTGGTACCGTGGGCCTGGGGGAAGATTCTTTCGAGAGATTTTTGGAATGATTGGTTTGGACAGAATGAGGATCCTCCCCTAGTTAGGCAACAGAATTCGAGGTGTCTAAAAGATATTTAGAATGACCGTCCTCGAATTTGGAAGTGAACTCCGAAGGTTGAATTTCTTCTCCCTTCGGTGTTCGTGGTTTGGGAGAGATTTCAACAGACAAGTCTTGTGGTGGGGAAGTTGAGGGCTCAGACTGTGCTGTTGAAGGACTCTCATGGCTCGACTCGGATTCCTCTCGGCAGGGCCTAAACATGAAGTAGGTATCGTAATCGGCGAGATTCTTCAGCATAGCCCTACATTCAGCTGGATCCATTTGAAGAAATGGCTTTCCGAAATCGAGATGGCGGGCAGAGCGCTTGTCGAGGCCATCATAAAAGTTGCGAAGCAACTGAGATTCAGGTATCGACAAGGGAGGTGCAAAATCCACTAATAACATAAATCTAACCCAGGCTCTGCCTACCGACTCCTTCTCTTTCTGCCGAAAACAGCGCATATCCTCCTATAGAGCAGCGAGACGAGACGGAGGGAAAAACTCACAACAAAACTTGTCCTTACGCTTATCCCAACTATCGTTTATGCTACCTACGGTGTATGTGTACCAACATTCGGCCTTACCTACGAGAGAGTAGGGGAACATCTTCCACATGAAGGTATCCAATCCCTTGTCATTGGTAATAAGGGAACTAAAAAGCTCGAACTCGCGCAGATGCTCGTACGGGTTTTCGCTTGGTAACCCAGAGAAGGAATGTTTCCAAACATACTCAATATCCTCAGGAAGGAGCTTATTAAAGTCGGATGTTAAAATAAGGCGCACAGAAGGTGGTGGCTCTGAGGGTTCATCCCTGAGGGTGGAGATGCTTTTACAGGAAAGCTTCTCCATGGATAGCAGGGGTAGAGGTAGAAGTAAAGAAAATGAAAAAGGATATCTCGAAGGGTAACGGGGATAAAGGTAGAAGAAAACAAAGAAGATAAATACGAGGACCACTAGGTTCGAAGATAGATACGACAACCGTTCCCCGGCAACAGCGCCAGAAATGCTTGTCGGTATTTCTTAACCTCACCACTAGTTGTACACCTAGCGTCGGCGTAAGATCCACCTGGGTATACCGATGGGTATGAAAGAATCCGCAAGCGCACGGAAATACCGCTGTAGCACTTCACCTCAGGAGTATTCCCAAGGGTATCAAATCCAAGGAACGGTGTGTACTACCTCCTAGCCTAGCTATGGTCCAAGGACACAACTCTATAGGACAAGATGAAGATGGAGAGGATCCTGCTGATCATGCGCAGAGTTGAGAACAGTCTCTCAGTTAGGAACGCTCGTTTCGGACACCGGACCCTCCTGGCTATAACAGTCGGTTCACGGCAAATGGTTGCCTACACCTATATCCGGACGTGGGGGATTCCGTAAGGGTCCAACGACTGTCACTACCGTGACCTACCCCAAGACAAACCGTGGGATACAGGGCAATCGAAGAATAACCCGTTGTCTAGACACCACGTCTACCCCACCGGTTACTACTATAGCACGGCTACGTCTGCTAGCCCGTAACAACACTATAGCACTCCATACGAAGACACAGCGACGAACCCACGAGGGAGAGACCAGAACTCACTCAGGTAACCGCTATCTATACAAGAAATCATGGAAGGACTTTGGTCTAATCTAGAATGCAGGACCATCTACTTTACTCTAATTGGACTAGTAGGCATACAAACAGAATTAGCAACTTATGAACTACACCAGAAGATCAAAGGCTAAGCTCATGAAGAACACAAGCCTCAAAATCATGAACAAGTCAAGAACATAAGAACTATTCACCTATGCATGAATACTACTCTAGTCTAAATAGAAAATGCAGAAATACTCACTTTATTCTAAATGAAGAACGAAGCATTCATGGAGATACAAATCTCTCTCTCACTCTCCTATTCTCTAATCTACCAAGGAGAGGCCTCTCCTTTGAAGGGAAGCTCTCATCCTTGGATGGAGTGGTGTGTCTCATTTCTTACCCCCTCCCCTCATATTTATAGGCCAAGAGGAGCTTCCTAGGCTTCCTTGGGCACCACCAAGGGACCAATGAGGTGGTGACACGTGGCACAGAGGAGTGGGGGCCAAGTTGGTGAATCTTCCATGAGAAGGAGCTGCAGGCTTTCGGGCAGATATTCGGGCAGGCACCTGGCACCGCCTTTGGTTTGTCATGACAAGCCGACACGTGGAAGGGCGGCGCAAGAGGCCTCAAGATGGTTTTGGCCGAACTGGGGGATCGGCCGACCCCCGGGCAGCTCTGTTCGCGCCGGTTTTCGTCCAGGTGACTGCCAAGTGGGTCCCAATGTCGGTTTGGGGGTGTTTGCGGAGTTTCTAGCCCGTTTCCGTGGGGAAGTGGGCCCTTGGATTCGTGTACTGGCACCAGATTGGTCGAAAGTGTGTTTCCTTGGATTGATGAGGTGTCATGAACACATGGCATCTGTGTGCCAGCACATGGCCACGTGGCCTGGTGTGGGTCCCACCGGGCCCACATGATGTCCTGTGCATATCTCTCTCATCCGGGCTCTGATGTATGCAAATGATATATCCATTTCGATCGTCTCGACGAGCCCGTCACAATGGTGCAGTCCAAATTGGCATTTGGGACTGTTTATGGTGATGCCATATTCATGCCATTAATGCACTTGCTCTCAGCTATATCATTTCATGTGTGTTTTGGCCTGTCCAGCATCAAAAGCTAGAAACACCAACACTTGTGGAAATTGTCAGTATAAAGCCCTATCCTAGTGTTGACGATCAATTTCCATTTATTTTATGCAGGAGTTGATGGCCTAAAAGTGGTACTTAATAGTCGTCAACAGCCACCAGCACCAGGTACGATGTTGCCCACAGCTTGACCTGGGGCCTATTGTTAGGCAGCTACTGCGGCTGCGTCTGCCTCCTGCTGACAACGCACAGCTCATACGGCATTAGCATTCTCTCGCTATTGGCACTGTTCATCCGTCTCGCCAGCTTGAGGGGGTACGTCGGCGGAGACCACGAGGACCTCTCGGTCCGGGATCTCAAACATGTCGCCTGGGTTATTATGAGATATGGTTGTACGGGCGATTTGGAACGCGAGGCAGTTCGGGGATGGCACACGGTTGACTTGGCGGCGATGAGCCGCAATTAGGGGTCGGCAAAGCTTTTTAAGCACACGGCACTGGCGAGCTATGTGTTTGGAGTCTTCGTGAACAGGGCAGGGGTCGTCGAGATGACCTCTGTAGTTTCCACGATGTGGGGTCTTGGGCCCAGATTCGATCTGGATCTTGTTCTTCATGTAGCGAGACGCTGCATGAGCTGCGTTCCACAGGCCAAGAGGCATACGGGGTGAAGGCGAAGGGGTCCTGCGAGGGCGCTTGACGCGCTCACAAACCTTGATCGTGTTGGAGAGCATGTCCTCGACGTGATCAAGCCCCGTGATCAGGTCGCGAGGAGTGGGTGGGTGGGTTTCCGCCAGCAGATCGGATCCGACCTGCTGGTTGGCGGTGACCGCTGTGCTCTCGATGATGAGACAGGCGGCTGGAGCGGTGGATTTCACCAGCATAGAGCCGAAGCAAATGTTGGCAGGATTGGCGAGGATGTCTGCCATCCTCTCAGGGAAGATGACGCCGCTTGGTGAAGCCATCGAGTTGCACGAAGAACCCTGGATCCCCCCTACCTGGCGTGCCAACTGTCAAAGGTTTAGTTCTGCACAGCCCACAGGGGGGTCAACCCCGGTGGTTTATTTGTTCGGCGGGGTGGAATCTAGGGCTAAGAACTCGAAGGTTGCGCATGGGCACACGGAACGCAGAGAACACGCCGAGTTTATACTGGTTCAGGTCTCCGAAGAGTAAAACCCTACGTCCAGTTGTCGGTGTGGATTGCTTGAGGATTGCGTGATGATACAAGGGGTCACCTTGCCCGCCTTATATTGCCCAGCGGACAAGGTCGGCACCCAGACTCTTGGTCGGTTACGACCAGGAGACCTAAGTCTAATTGTTTACAACCATTGCCACATACGTCGGACTGCTTGTCGGAATCCACCGCTATCTTATCTTGCACGCCAAGTCTTGAAGTTGTTCTGGATAAGGTTGTCTGGGAATCTTCTGGAAGGTCTTTGGGAGGTCGTGTGGGCCACCAACTACGTCAGTTGGGCCCACTGTCAGGTCGGCAGGTCTTCTGGTAGGCCAGACCCACTTGTCGAGGACGGCCATGAGCCTGGTCGGTGGGGACCCAGGGGTACCCATGTCTCACAATTACATTGAAGGGATAGGACACTATCAATGGTGATGGAGACTGATCGCGTCAGCCACGAGAAGAGATTTGGCTATCTCGAAAATTAAGAAGAGGATACCGGATTCAAGTAAATTTCAGAGCAAAAGAATACTTACTCCGAAACTGGGGGGCATGTGTTGACACCGTTTTTTGGAAAAAAAATGGGTCAAAAGGGATAGGGGGGAGCAGCCGATGAAAAAGCAGTGCAATCGGCCGATTGAAGAGGAAGAAGAGCGGTCAACAGGATTCGCCGATGGTCAAAGGAATCTAACTCTATCGATGGGCTGGCGAGTCAACCAATCGGCCGATGGTCGACTAGGGAATCGGCCGATGAGAAGGGAGAAGGCGGAAATTGAGAAGATACGCCAAAGGCAAAGCACGGCGGAGGCGGGTCAATCCACGATTGGCAACGGGTCAGAGTTAGTTTTAGGAGAGTTTGACTCTTGCATGAGTCTTTTTCTATTTTTAGTAGTGTTTGTTTTCTTTACATGCAAGTAAGCAGTGTCGTAATCGGCTAGGAGTCGAGTTGTCCTCATGACATAAATAGTGACCCTGCGTGGTCAGAAAAAAGTGTACACACCAATATCAAACAAAACGCCTCCGGGCAAACCCTTGACAATTTACAGCATCTACTTCACAACATCTACTTTCGGCGGCTTCGCCATTGCGTTTTTCCTTTTCTTCAACGTCGTCCTTCAAGTTTGTTGGGCTGCATCGATCGATCTCCGGCAAACTTGTGAGTACCGTTTTACCTAATAACCCTAGGCTTTAACCTCTGGGCGCATCGCTGTGGTTTCGTCTAGTTCTTTATTCACCCCTTACCGATATTAGCTAGATCTACAAGTTTTTGTACCAATTCTTGTGATTTTTAGCTTTTATCACTAATTTATCCCACTCGATCTAGATCTTGTCGGCTTCTAAAACTACAGCCGATTCAGACCTATTCGAGTGCTGATGTCACGATCGGCCGATTCAGCCGATCTCTTACCCACACTCTCGCGCCTCGGTCGCTCTCAAGCTGGCCGATCCCGTTTTTCCGTATCGGCCGATTGGCTGGTATGCGTGTCGCTAAAGGCCCATCGGTTCTCTACCCGATCCCTAATATTTTCCATTGTCAATCAACAGGTCAGATTGGCTGGCACGCCTCGCTACAGATCGGGGAGTCACGTGTGTCGTGCACGGAGGTGACGTCCTATTTTCGCGTCAATAGTGGTCCTCGTATCTATCTTTTTCGTTTTCTTCTACCTCTACCCCCGTTACCCATGGAGAGGCCATCCTTTCACGACCTCTCCACCCCATCCAATGTGTTCAATGATCCATCAACGTCTTCATCCAACCATGAGCTGAACCCCAACCTTATAGACATGGTTCAGAATCGACCCTTCTCTAGAGCTAATAATGAAGATCCCCATGACCATTTGATAAACTTTGAGAGGTTGTGTTCATCCCTGGCTCCCCCAGGAATGATACAAAATTCCTTGAGGCTAAAGTTGTTTCCTCTCTCTCTCACAAAGAGGGCGGAGCAATGGCACACTCGCGCCATACGGCGTGAGAATGATTGGGAAAAACTCTGAGTTGACTTCTATATGTCTTTCAATCTTGCGAGACACATAGCGTTCCTTTCGAGTGACATCCTCAACTTTATGCCGTCAGAGGAGGAGACCATAGGTGCCGCATGGGCTAGGTTCTGACACCTATGGAAATCTAACCCAAACATGTCTATACCCGATCGCTCATACTTGTGTGCCTTTTACTCGAGTTTAGACATGAGTGATGCCCTACATCTCGACATCATCACTGGAGGTGTGTTCGCAAAGAAAACTTTGGAGGAAGGAAGGGAAATCCTATATAGCCTCTTAGAAAACTCTTCCCTTCTTACCTGCCATAACGAACCCCGCCAAGAATCAGATTCGATCCATGAGAGTCTCTCAACAGCTGAACCTGAGCCTTTGACTTCCACATCCCAAGATTCGTCTGTTGAAACCTCTCCCAAACCACAGACACTGAAGGGAGAAGAAATTCAACCTTCGGAGTTCACTTCCAAATTCGAGAACGATCATTCTAGATACCTTTTAGACACCTCGAATTCCTTTGTTGCCCAATCAGGGGAGGATCCTTATTCTGTCCGAATCAATCATTCCAAAAATCTATCGACAGAATCTTCCCCTAGGCCCAGGGTACCACCTCTACCTCGTGATCCTCCTGACGAGGCATATGTTGAGGAGGCCACGAAGAAGGACTGGTCAGATGGAGTGACGCGCTTTTCCGAAGCAATTTGGATTAGTTCACCTTCTTTGATCGTTCCTTGTTCAATCAGGGGAATCACCGTAGAGGCCCATTGTAACCCCATCATGGAGGTTAACATTTTGCCATGGCTCTTGGTGAAAACTCTTTTGGGCAATGTTCCGCTATCACCATCCGACATACTCCTCAAGAGCTGTCCCTTGGACACGTTCTTGAATGTCGGGGGATCGCAAGAGCCGTGCCGCTCATCATAGACGGGATCGAGGCTAGCTTAGACTTTCACATCTTAGATGTCCTCGACCTTGATCTACTCCTAGGCTCCCCGGTAAAGAAATTCCTCGATATATCTTTAGGGAGCCTAGATCATAAGCTTGGGGAATTCGCTTCTACCACTTCCATCACAGGTCTAGGACCTCTGCTGGTGAAGACTCTTCCCAAGCAAGACCCACTCGAGAAGATGATACATGTATCTCAATTTGCATCACCAGAGCCTGTTCTCATAGAGGTTGTAGACTTCTCTACCCCTCATGGGAATGACTCGGAAGATTCTCTTCACCTCTGTGAAGGCGAATGATCATCATTCCTCTCGACCGAGTTTGAGCCTCTTCCCATTGGCCCATATGATGTTGCTTTCGATCATGATCGAGAGTCAATATCGAGCTTTCATGATAAATCTCTTGAGATAGAGAACTCATGGGCCAGGGAATCCTGTGAGGCACCGACTCTGGAATTCATAGGTGAAGGTTCCGCAGACAAGCATGGCAGTTTCATCATTGATACACCACACGAACCATGCTTGCATCATGCCTATCCAGAGCGAGCCATGCTTAGTGCACCGAGCACAATTGAGGGCTGCAACTACCTTCTGGTCCTCTTTTGCAAAATGTTTAGAAGGTTGATTGTGGATGCATATGTCTACCATAAGCATATCAGATTTCATGTGTGCACTGTGGCATTAACCTTGCAGCTAAAGCTTCACTGATACATCCAAGATTGGTGGTGAGACGGGAATGACACCACCAATGATAGCTGCAAGATGAAGTTCCCCTGGTCGAGCTTATGACCTTGAATAAACAAAGCACTAACAGGAGATAGCCTGGATTAGCATAGGTTTTATTTCCCTTTCGAATAAGAGCAAGAGCATGTTTTTAAGATAAAACTGTCCTTCGGGTAGTTTTGGTCACTAACCTTTCAGGTGGAGATTGAAAAGAACGGTGGACAGGTGATGCCTAAGAACATGTGAGCCACATCAACTATAACACTCTGGTAATATTTTGGTGAAGAAACATTTACAAGGGAAGCTTGATCTCCACACACTAGAGTTTTGTTACTTAGCAGTGCAAACTTCAAGTGTGGGGGAGGTATGTGAGCATCCCGAGTAAAGTTCCTCTCATGCCAAATCTTACCCTGGTTTGGAGACGATGTTAGCTCCTTCATCTTGCTCGATTAGCTAGGTAAGTCCTGCTTTTGACTTTAAACAAAGCCCTTCCGGGAGGTTGCTCGATGTTCACCGTCATATGCTTATGCTTATGTTCCCTTTGAAAATAGTTTGATTATGCTTGCATGTTTCATTTGTCTTTGTTTTTATGCTCTAGTTTGGATGTACACGAGATCTCACACATTTATAGGCCTTTTCAATTAAGCGTGGTGCTTAGGTTAAAATGCCTTCTTCAACCGAACTAGACATGGTGTCAAGTTTGATTGATGAACCGTAGAGTTATGCTTTCACAAGATCTTGGTTGCATGTATGTGGACTAACCCCTGCAGAAAATCATCAAATCCAAATGGGTAAGTCATCGAGCTAGATTCATACGGGAAGGTAAGTCAAGTTGTTGGATTCATGTTGCACAACATACAAATGAGGTACATATGACCTCTCAAAGGTCCAAGGTAAGTACATTCTCCTTTAGTTTATGGGGTGCAATATTGATCTAAACCTGCTTGAGTAAATGACATGGTGACGATAAAAAACCCAAAAATATTTGCTTTCAAATAAAGGCTCTATGGTTCTCAAACCAGTAGAGTCCATCTTTTTGTTTCCACTTTTGTTTGAAGAACAACACCAGTACAAGCACCAGTGTGGGGGAGTTCTCTCAAGCTCATCATCAACATACCCACTTGAGAACTCCCACACAATGGGCTGCACGACATCGACTACACCTTCATGACAAGGACAAGGTAAACTAGAGTGAGATGGCTACCCTACGGGTTCGCCAAATCACCACTAGACTTCCTTGTTCCTCATATCCTTCAGGAGCGATGGTATGTGCACCCTTCATCTCACTCTCTCTACCTATGAGTTTGAATGATCTTCAATTCTTATCCATGAATCAAACTCGAATAATGGTGCTCTACTTGCTCTACATGATTCCTGTGGTTGGCTTGCATATGTTTATTCCTTACTCATTATCTTGATGCTTGTGAACAAATATCATTAGGGAATTCATGCTCATCTAAGTAGTTGGTGTTTGAGATATGGTTTGATGATATGATCTTCTCTCTTAATGCTTGAGTGCTTGGGAATTTATTTGAAAAATCTGAAAACTCTTTGCAAAACTCCTCTTTGATATGCCATAGTCCTACCAAAGCGATATGATGTTCTAGTTGAAAACCTTATACTCATATGTTGCTTGTTATTGCATTGAGCTTTGTCAAATCCTGTGACCCTTTCGGGAATTCTTTTCGTGCTTTCATGATCAAGATTTATGTGCACACCACCATTTCCCCCTTGCTATGCTTCTACACTTGAAGTTAGCATTGTATCATCCATCTATTCCACCAAATAAAGCTCCATGCATTGTTCCATGATTTACCCCTCTCCAAATACCTCCAAAACAGACTGGGCTATGTAAAAAGAAAAAAAAAGAGAAAGACATGCTCAAAAAGCATGACCAAAAAAAAAGAAAAGAAAAGGAAGATTGCCCATGTCTCAAATATTTCAAGAAGGAGAAAGGAGAAAATCATGCAAAAAGGAGTTTCATATTTTAGATGGTAATGACTAGTACCTACTTCGGGGCTAGTATCCACCTTACCATACCCATCATACCCATACACGTTCACATCTTGATCTGATCGTATGAATTGCTTTCCTCTTGGATCCGGTTTTTGACTTTGCAATATGTGTGAAACAAGTATGCTTTATATTCTATCCTACCTTGAGCTCCACATTTTGCGATCATTAGAAGTAGGACTGAAGAAAGGCAATTCTAAATGCCTTGGTGAGGACTTATACACATTGAGTGATCTGAGAGAATCAAATGATTCGGAGATGATATCGAGCTTTCATGATAAATCTCTTGAGATAGAGAACTCATGGGCCAGGGAATCTTGTGAGGCGCCGACTCTGGAATTCATGGGTAAAGGTTCCACAGACAAGCATGGTAGTTTCATTCTTGATACACCACATGAACCGTGCTTGCATCATGCCTATCCAGAGCCAGCCATGCTTAGTGCACTAAGCACACATGAGGGCTACAACCACCTTCTGGTCCTCTATTGCAAAAAGTTTAGAAGGTTGATTGTGGATGTATATGTTTACCATAAGCATATCAGATTTCATGTGTGCATTGTGGCACTAACCTTGCAGCTAAAGCTTCACTACTTCATCCAAGATTGGTGGTGAGACGGGAATGACACCACCAATGATAGTTGCAAGATGAAGTTCCCCTAGTCGAGCTTATGACCTTGAATAAACAAAGCACTACCAGGAGATAGCCTGGATTAGCATAGGTTTTATTTCCCTTTCAAATAAGAGCAAGAGCGTGTTTTTAAGATAAAACTGTCCTTCGGGTACTTTTGGTCACTAACCTTTCAGGTGGAGATTGAAAAGAACGGTGGACAAGTGATGCCTAAGAAAATGTGAGCTACATGAACTACAACACTATGGTAAGATTTTGGTGAGGGAACATTTACAAGGGAAGCTTGATCTCCACACACTAGTGTTTCGTTGCTTAGCAATACAAATGCCAAGTGTGGGGGAGATATGTGAGCATCCCGAGTAAAGTTCCTCTCATGCCAAATCTTACCCTAGTTTGGAGATGATGTTACTCTTGCATCTTGCCCGACTAGCTAGGTAAGTCCTGCTTTTGACTTTAAACAAAGCCCTTCCGGGGCGTTGCCCGATGTTCACCGTCATATGCTTATGCTTATGTTCCCTTTGAAAATAGTTTGAATACGCTTTCATGTTTCATTTGTCTTTGTTTGTATGCTCTGGTTTGAATGTACACGAGATCTCGCACATTCATGGACTGTTTTAAATTAAGCAAGGTGCTTAGGTTAAAACTGTCTTCTTCAGTCAAAACAAGACATGGTGTCGAGTTTTGATTGATGAACCTTAGAGTTATATCTTCATAGATCTTGGTTGCATGTATGTGGACTAATCCCTGCAGAAAATCGTCAAATTCAAATGGGTAAGTCATCGAGCTAGGTTCATATGGGGAGGTAAGTAAGGATGCAGATTCATGTTGCACAACATACAAATGAGGTACATATGACCTCTCAAGGGTTCAAGGTAAGTATATTTCCCTTTGTTTATGAAGTGCAATATTGGTCTAACCCTGCTTGAGTAAATGACATGGTGACGATAGTAAAAAATATATTTGCTTTCAAATAAAGGCTCTATGGTTCTCGAACCAGTAGAGACCATCTTTTGTTGCCACTTTTGCTTGAAGAACAACACCAGGTACAAGAATAAGTGTGGGGGAGTCCTCTTGATCTCATCATCATCATATCCACTCGAGAACTCCCACACAAGGGCTGCACGACACCGACTACACCTTCATGACAAGGGCAAGGTAAACTAGAGTGAGCTGGCTACCCCACGGGTTAGCCAAATCACCACTAGTCTTCCTTATTCCCCATATCCTTCAGGAGCGATGGTATGTGCACCATTCATCTCACTCTCTCTACCTATGAGTCTGAATGCTCTTGAATCCTTATCCATAAATCAAACTCAAATAATGGTGCTCTGCTTGCTCTACATGATCCCCGTGGTTGGCCTGCATATGTTTTATTCCTTACTCATTATCTTGATGCTTGTGAACAAATATCATTAGGGAACTCATGCTCATCTAAGTAGTTGGTGTTTGAGATACGGTTTGATGATAAGATCTTTTCTCTTAATGCTTGAGTGCTTGGGAATTTTATCTGAAAAATCTGAAAACTCTTTGCAAAGCTCCTCTTTGATATGCCATACTCCTACCAAAGTCATATGATGTTCTAGTTGAAAACCTTGTGCTCATATGCTGCTTGTTATTGCATTGAGCTTTGTCAAATTGTTGTGACCCTTGTGAGAGTTCTTTTCATGCTTTCATTATCAAGATTTATGTGCACACCACCATTTCCCCCTTGCTATGCTTCTACACTGGAAGTTAGCATTGTATCATCCATTTGTTCCACTAAATAAAGCTCCATGCATTGTTCCATGACTTACCCCTCTCCAAATATCTCCAAAAGAGACTGGGCTATGCAAAAAGAAAGAAAAAAAAGAAAGACATGCTCAAAAAGCATGACCAAAAAAAGAGAGAGAGAAAATAGCCCATGTCTCAAATATTTCAAGAAGAAGAGAGGAGAAAATCATGCAAAAAGGAGTTTCATATTTTAGATGGTAATAACTAGTACCTACTCCGGGGCTAGTGTCCACCTTACCATCACCATAGCACTTCATCATGTATGGTAATATCTGGAACCCATTCCGGGCCTAGTGTCCACCTTACCATACCCATCATACTCATACACGTGCACGTCTTGATCTGATTGTATGATTTGATTTTCTCCTTGGATCCAGTTTTTGACTTTGCAATATATGTGAAACAGGTATGCTTTATCTTCTATCCTACCTTGAGCTCCACATATAGCCATCATTAGAATTAGGATGAAGAAAGGCAATTCTAATGCCTTGGTGAGGACTTATACACATTGAGCGATCTGAGAGAATCAAATGAGGAGCTAAGCAAGGTTTGTTTTGAAAATTATTGCAAAAACCCCAAGTTACTTGACATGATGAGCAGAAGAGATCTGACTTGTGACCGTTCCATTCCTCAACCGCCCAATATGGCATGATAGACACTCCACATAGTTCATAAGTACAAGGTATGGTTTGGAATATCTCTTATGCTCACTTCATATCCCTGGATACATGTACCACCTTGATCTGACTCCCTTTACTCGGGACGAGCAATGGTCAAGTGTGGGGGAGTTGTTGACGGCTGTTAAGTACCACTTTTAGGCCGTCAATACCTGCATAAAGTAAATGGAAAGTGATCATCAACAGTAGAATAGGGGTTTATACTGACAATTTCCACAAGTGTTGGTGTTTCTATCTTTTGTTGCAGGACACATCGAAATGCACATGGAACGATGCAATTGAGAGCAAGTAAATTAATGGCATGAATATGGCATCACTAGAAATAGTCCCAAATGCCCATTTGGATATCACCATTGTGACGGGCTTGTCGATTCGATCGAAATGGATATATCATTTGCACACATCGGAGCCCAAATGAGAGAGATATGCACAGGACAACATGTGGGCCCAGTGGGACCCACACCAGGCCATGTGGCGACGTGCTGGCACACAAAATGCCATGTGTCCATGACACCTCATCAATCCAAGAGAAGCACTTCCCGATGAATTAGACACTGCCACGTGTTCAGCACAAGGATTCAAGGGCCCACAACCCGAGCAAACCGCCTCGAACCGACCCATACATCGGGAACCGCCTTAGGGACCCACCTGGCAGTCACCCAAACAAAAGGTGTCGCGATCGGAGCCGACCCCACCTTAAGGCGGTTCGCCCCCGTCTTCCACGTGTCGTCTCACCATTTGATCCTAAGGGAATTCCCGTGGTGCTTGGAGTGTTCTCGCACGGTGACCCAGGCGTATAAATAGAAGGGGAGGGGTTAAGAAAGGAGACATACCATCTCACCCAAGGATGAGAGCTTCCCTTCAAAGGAGAGGCCTCTCCTTGGTATATTAGAGAATAGGAGAGTGAGAGAGGGATTTGTATCTCTATGGATGCTTTGTTCTTCATTTAGAATAAAGTGAGTATTTCCGCATTTTCTATTTAGACTAAAGTAGCATTCATGCATAGGTGAATAGTTCTTGTGTTCTTCACTTGTTCATGATTTAGAGGCTTGTGTTCTTCATGAGCTTAGCCTTTGATCTTCTGGTGTAGTTCATAAGTTGCTAATTCCGTTTGTATGCCTACTAGTCTAATTAGAGTAAAGTGGATGCTCCTGCATTCTAGTTTAGACCAAAGTCCTTCCATGATCCTTATATAGATAGCGGTTGCCTGAGTGAGTTCTGGTCTCTCCCTCATGGGTTCGTCGCTCCATCTTCATACGGAGTGCTATAGTGTTGTTACGGGGCGGCAGACGTAGTCGTGCTATAGTAGTAACTGGTGGTGTAGACGTGGTGTCTAGACAACGGGTTATCCTTCAATTGCCCTGTATCCCACAGTTTTTCTTGGGGTAGGCCGCGGTAGTGACAGCCGTTGGACCCTTACTGAATCCCCCACGTCTGAATACAGGTGTAGGCAACCATTTGCCGTGAACCGACTGTTATAGCCAGGAGGGTCCGGTGTCCGAAACGAGAGTCCCTAACCGAGAGATTGTTCTTAACTCTGCCCGCTATCAGCAGAATCCTCTCCATCTTCATCTCGTCCTATAGAGTTGTGTCCTTGGACCATAGCTAGGCTAGGAGGTAGCACACACCGTTCCTTGGATTCGATACCCTTGGGAATACTCCTAAGGTGAAGTGCTACAGCGGTCTTTCCGTGCGCTTGCGGATTCTTTCGTACCCATTGGTATACCCAGGTGATCTTACACTCACGCTAGCAAGGCGCTATTAGCAGTGACTTAAGAAATACCAACAGGGGTGCGGTGGAGTGAGGCAGCGGCGGGTTGGGGGTGCGACGGATCCAGCGAGGTTGGGAGGAAGACGGGTTGGGGGTACGGTGGAGGGAGGCAGCGGCGACTTTGGGATGCGGCGGCCGGCGGGTTGGCTTATAGAGTCCCCTGTCACCGACGTGTGGATCCCACTCGCACCACAATTTGAAGAAAAACGAAAAAATGGGGTGAGCCGGGGCTCGAACCCGGGACCAACTACTAAAGCGTGAGGAAATCCCACCACTGCGCCAATTCTAATTTCGATAACAAGTGTTCAAACAAATTTACTTCTTCTAATGAAGATAAGGGCTACCAGGTGTGAGCCCGCTATTAGCTTGGCTCTGTTGTAGGTGAAGAACACATGGATAGTTAGTATTTATTCTTTTAATCTAGAATTAAATTTTGTAACTAGTATTTCTTCGTCATACATAATCCGAATTCGACGTTTTTCTTCCTGAATTTTTCTGAAATCACGCTCTTTTCTTTAATGATGTTGTTTTGTACAGATTCTATTTTGCAGATCCTATTTATATCTTTTTATCTAGTTCCTCCTAAATACCAATTTAAAAAATCATTTGTTTTGCACAAACATTACTAATGTAACTTCGTATTTTTCAATAATAAACTAAACACAACCTTATGGTCAAGTTTGAAGTGCATATGAATTCGAAATTTTCGAAAACAATGATACACTTCAATGTTCAAGTAACATTTCCTGAAACTATGTTAGACATGTATACATTTCTAAACAACGTAGGCTCGGCTGTCATCGAAATCATTAGAATTTTTGATGACCAATTTATGGACCTAAATGGTGTTACCACGTCAATTCGTAGAACCATCGGAGGATTTTATGATATTATTCTAATTACGATAGTGTACATTCGATATGTAAGTTTGAATTATCCCTAGTAAACTGTTACTAAAATCATTTTTTCATTTGAGAAAGCTGCAGATTGTTGACGGCTATTAAGTGCCCATTTTAAGGCCGTCAATTCCTACATTTCACCATGAGAACCATGCATCCGCAGTAGAATAGGAGCTTATACTGACAAATTCCACTAGTGGCAATGCAAAGATGAATGCAGGTATTTAGCACATGAAAAGAGAAGAAAACACACCTCCATGATCCAAGCAATTCAGGCTCAGGCAATGAGGGGCTGCCATGCAAGCATCCCCTGGATCCATGACGTCATCAATCCATGGGAAGAAGATCCGACGAATAAGAAGCCAGCACATGTCCATCACATGGATCCTATGGCCCACCTACGCGCCCAAACCGCGTCAAAACCACGTGGGCACCTGGAACCGCCTTGAGGACCCACCTGGCAGCCACCTTGAGAAAGCACAAGGCAGGAGGGTCCACCAAGGGGTCGGCCGACCCCATAGGTCGGCCGAACTGCCTCTGGCTCGGCTCATCCTAGCCTTCCACGTGTGGGCTCCTGGTTGGCTCCTTGACACATTCCGAGGGTGCTCGAGGCATTCTCTCGAAGCTGGCCAGCCCCTATAAATAGAAGAGGGGAGGGGTAAGAAGAGGACAACACACTTGAAGGCAACTTCTCACCTTAGCCTCTTTCTCCCCTCTCATTCTCTCTTGGTTGAGGTGAAACCTGACCTCACCATGGGTGTGTGTGTGGAGGATCTAGCCTAGGTGGTGCAAGGTAGAGAGGGAATGTGTTGGTGAGTAGAGGTGAGATGGTGATGATCTGTTCATCACCCATCATCCCCTTGTAGCTCGTGGATGATGTCGTTCTTCATTTAGACTAAAGTCAGTATTGCAGTATATTCCAATTAGACTAAAGTAGCATTCATGCATAGGTGATATGTTCTTGTGTTCTTTGTCCGTTCTTGATCTTAGGCTTGAGTTCTAGTTGAACCACTTCTTTCGATCCTATGGAGAAGCTGCATAAGTTGTTTATCTATTTGTGTGATTGTTCGTCAATTAGAATATATTGGATGCTCATGCATATCTGATTTAGATCAAAGTATCTTTCATATCTTCTGTCGCCTATTTGATTCCATGATGAGTGAAGCCTAGCCCGTACTTGTGGGTTTGTCTCTGTATTTATACGGAGTGCTATAGTGTTGCTACGGGACGTCAGACGTAGCCGTGCTATAGTAGTGATCGGTGGTGTAGATGTGGTGTCTAGACTGCGGGTTATCCTTCGTTTGCCCCGTTGAAGGACCGAAACTGGCGACCAGAGAGGGGGGGAGTGAATCGGAGCCGATAAAAATTCTTCTTGAAGGAGATGGCGACTCCAACAAGATGAACGCGGCAACCAAGCACGTCTCCGACTCAACTACCCAAGTTGGCCAAGACCACGTAGCCACTAGAGTGCTACTGGTCCTAGGAACCAACACAAAGCCTTCCGAACCAAAACACACCAAAACGCACAGCGGAAACCAGCACGACTTGCTTCCTGTGCTACACCGGTCAGACCGATGGCCTGCGCCGGTCAGACCGGTGACACCGGTCAGACCGGTGGACAGCGCCGGTCAGGCCGGTGGCTACAGCAGCCGCACAGCAAACGTTCCAGGAAGTCTCAGTGACTCCTCTAGGCCTTGGAACAAAACCACCACCAAAACTCGAACTGCAAGGGAAGGAAACCCTACACGAAACCTAGCCAAACTCCTCGAAACCTTCCAAGAACTGACCAGCAGCAACTCAGCCCAAAGACACACGAACTAGGCAGTTCACCCAAGACAAAACCCACAAAGGCCTTGCACCGGTCAGACCGGTCAAGAGCACCGATCAGACCGGTCACGCCTGGGCAGCTCGGGATGAACAGCAGCCCGCGGGTCAACTCCCCCAAATCCTACTCCCGATCTCCCGATTCGCTCCACGGATTCGCACAAGACTTTGGGGATGGTAGGAACACCTCATGGGCACTCCATAGCTAAGATATGGTCCACCAAAACTTGCTAGAACGAGAGGAATCGAAGGATTTCCACCAAGAACACCTCTAACCCTAGAGCCAAGAAAACCCCAAAATTGAGCCCCTTTGCTCACGGATTTGGGAGGGGAATCAAAGGGAAAAGAACCACGAGGGGTTCATGCATACATCCCCCACCAAATCCTAAAGAGAAAGGTCTCAAAACCTCCACAAGAAATTCGCCAAGAAAAGGCTCCGAAAATCACCAAAAAGGGAAAACGGGAAGAACACAATCAAGCCTTGAGGAACCACGCCGAATCATCTATACATACCATGAAGGTTCATACAAGGTCTAGCTTCCGCCCGATCATCCTTCCCTCTCAGAAGATCTCACCATGAAGCTCTCAAGCTAGTCCTAGAAATTCCAAAAAGAAAATGGAAGAGGAAAATAGCAAAACAAAATGAGCTAGGGTTCCAAGAGATGGCTGCCATCCTCTCACCACTTGGGTTATATGGAGGCTAGCCGAAAGACTAAATTACCCCTAAGGCCTAATACTAGGATACACACACCCGAGGGGCACTTTGGGAATCTTTGTCTTCGCACCATCGGACGGATGCCCGGTGACCGCAAACTTGCTTAGCCTCGACGCAAGCCTTGCGATCCCGACGCGTGTCCTCCACTTCGAAGTCTCCGGACTGCGTCGTCGCACACCGGTCAGACCAGTACCCACCGGTCAGACCGGTCCGACACTGCTGCACCTCCGTCTTCGGTCTTGGCTTTGTGGATCAACCAAGGAACCCAGTGGTTTTCTGGTGAACCATTGGAAACCCCGCAAACTCGGTGTAGCCTCCGCCAATCACCACTCATGACTCGGCTCCCACGTAGTCCCGGCTCGACCTTGGTTTTGAGGGCCAACCAAGAAACCGTCCACGACTTCATCTTGCCGTTCTTGCCACCATGCGGCCCGCACTTGACTCCGCTGGCCACCAGGTCCCTCGAACCAAGCCTACTTGTCTTATCCACACCTGGAGGCCTCACCAGCAACGACCTTTCGCGCTTGTTCTTCACCTGCACCAACACCAGTCAAGCCGCAACCTGCACCTGCAATACTTAGCCAAGAATCAGTCCACACCACGTTGTCAATCACTCATCACACCAGCAAGCGACCATCCACTGGTCCTCGAACCACACATGGCTCTCAATCTCCCCCTTGATGAGTGCATTGACAACACACTCGTTTTGGTAATCAAAGAGAAAAGAAAAAGAAAAGAAACGACTAAAAGAAACTCCAACAAGCGATCGAAAGCCAAAGAAAAGGCAAAGAACAAGATCACTTGAAGAAGACAAGTCTCGGACCCCTTAGGCAAGCGCAACGGCTCGACACATCCGAGACAAAACCATGCTCAAGCAAACAGCACAAACCACCGATCCAAAGCTCAAAAAGCACAAAGAGCTCCCCCCTGCACACATGCAACTCCCCCTGTACAAATGCATGCAAACCACATCGCAAAACAGAGCAACTGCTTCAGCCTTGCTCTGACCGGTCAGACCGGTCAACCTCACCGGTCAGACGGTGCCCAACATGTGAACAGGGACAGGGCCAGCACTCTGACCGGTCAGACCGTTGACCTCAACCGGTCAGACCGGTGCACAACAGAGCCCAGAAATGGCTCAAAACCACCTGAAAACCCTCCAAATGCATTCAGTTGGCCAAAACATGCTCAAACTTCTCCCCCTTGTTGACAATGCATGAATCAAGCCAAAAATGCGAAAAATACAACCTAGAGCTTCTCAAATAGACAAAATTCAACATAGGACGCTACACATGTACAAATGAGCAAGTTAGATACTCTATAGCTTCGTAATGACATCAACTACATGATCGCCAAGTTTCACAACCATTGGGCGAAGCTAAGATAGAATTGAGCATTTTTACGAAAAATTCCCTCTCATGAGCAAAGTCCTAAACATGAGCAAAACATGTCAAAATGGCAAAGCCACACAAACTTCATGCTAGGACAACCTTTCTAAGCATAAGACCATCATAAACACCCACAAGCACCTCATGTCATGTCAAAGCTTACCGAGCCATGTGCTGACTTCTATGTATGAGACTTCTCATTGGTAAGCAACATGCAACGGTTGAGCACCCAAAAGCAAGTAAATTAAGCACATACGACATGGGAGCACATTTTCCAAGCAATTTACATTTCATTTTAAGATTTATATTTGGTACATGAAATGTCTTTGCAACAAAAAGGAACTTATGCCCCTCCACAAGATAAAGCATGGGGGCTAAACATTCATGATGGCAAATGAGCCTTTGGCCCCATATGATCAAAATAAGCTATCCAACCACAAATTAAGCATAGCCAAGCCACAAAAAACATGTCAAGATCATGTAAAGGCATTTACTCATAAGAGAGCATATATATGACATTTTTGAAAAACATAGCCATCAACCATGGATATAAATCAAGATCATCAAGAGCTAAGCCAAACTAACCATAGCTTACCAAACTAGCTCACAAGGACATATATATCATACCATGGTAAACAATGTATATAGGAGAAGCTTTTCCTACACAATGCATATGATACAAAATGCATGCCACCTAAGATACAAAGATGCCTATACATCATGTTACATATGCCATGCCAAATGCAAAAAATGCACAAAGGAAAGCTATACATATGCTACAAAGGAGCTCCCACACACCCAAGTCAAGAAATCAAACAAACACCAAGCTCCCCCCGTAAACGAGTGAAAGTTGCTTGATCTAGGGGTTTGGTAAAAATGTCGGCTAACTGGTCATGTGTGGGTACATGGATCAAAGCGATTTTTCCTTTCTCTACGTTGTCTCTCAGGAAATGATACCTCACTTCTATGTGCTTGGTTTTGGAATGGAGCACTGGGTTCTTTGCAACGCTTATGGCACTGATGCTATCACATTGAAGTGGGACATGGGTATACTCCTCACCAAAGTCACTCATGGTGTATGTGATCCAAAGGAGCTGAGAGCAACAACTAGCTGCGGCCACATACTCTGCCTCGGTAGTGGATTGAGCAACACTCGATTATTTGCGTGAAGACCAAGACACCAAAGAAGAACCCAAGAACTGGCAAGTCCCAGAAGTGGACTTCCTATCCAACCGACACCCGGCAAAATCCACGTCTGAAAAAGCATGAAGAGCCAAAGAAGAAGACGCGGAGTACCAAAGGCCGAAGTCGGGAGTATGTCGCAAATACCTGAATATGCGCTTGACTGCTTGCCGATGCGAAGTCCTCAGAGACGCTTGAAAACGAGCACACAGACATACCAAGAATTGGATGTCTGGCCTCGTTGCCGTCAAGTACAGGAGTGACCCAATCATGCTCCAGTACTCCTTCTAGTCCACATGTTCACCTTCCTCGTCCGCATCAAGAGCTATAGTCGTACTCATAGGTGTTGCCATAGCCTTAGAGTCCTCCATCTTGAACTTCCTCACAATGTCCTTGGTGTACTTAGCTTGGTGCAGAAATGTTCCTTCCTTCGACTGCTTGAACTGGAGGCCGAGGAAGAACTGCAACTCACCCATCATGCTCATCTAAAATTCCCTACTCATGTCCTCTGCAAACCTTGCAACCAAAGAGTTAGATGAGCCACCAAAGACAATATCATCCACGTATACCTGCACAATCAGGATCTCTTTGCCCTGCCTGAGGAGAAACAAGGTCTGATCGACCTTCCCCATCTCAAACCCTCTCTCAAACAGGAACCCCCTCAACCTACCGTACCAAGCTCTAGGCGCCTGCTTCAACCCATACAGCGCCTTCCTCAACTTGTACACCCGGTGGGGGTACTTCTCACTCACAAACCCCGGTGGTTGCCTCACGTACACTACTTCCTCCAAAACACCATTCAGGAAAGCACTCTTCACGTCCATTTGGTGCAATTTGAACCCTTTAGCCACGGAAAAAGCTAGAAGGATCCTAATCGCCTCCAAACGAGCTACGGGAGCAAAAGTCTCCTCGTAGTCGATCCCCTCTTTCTGACTATACCCTTGCGCCACCAACCTCGACTTGTTTCTCACCACCTCTCCTTTCTCTCCCTCTTTATTTTTCCACACCCATTTTGTCCCAATCAGCTTACACCCAGGTGGAGGGTCAACCAACTCCCAAACTTTGTTTCTCTTAAAATTCTCCAACTCCTCATGCATCGAATTGACCTAATTATGATCAGATAGCGCATGTCCAATGTCTTTGGGCTCAAAGGTAGCAACAAAAGCGGCATGAGCAAAGTGAGAATTGTTTCGAACCCTCGACCGTGTAGTACGTTCATTGATGTCGCCGATGATCCTCGAAGCTGGGTGATCCACTTGAACTCGTCGGGGAGGTTCTCGCCTTGATGCTACCTCTCCCTCAACAACAGCTTCTCCTTGATCTGGGTTTGTCATTGCAGGTGTGAGAGAGGGCCCGTTCTCGATTGTAGTCGAAGTAGTAGGTACATGTTCAGCTGCGGGCACCACACCGCCATCTTCTTCATCTCCATGTTCATGCTCCTCCTCCTGAAAAATCTCCTCGCCAAGTTCATCGTCACCTGCACACTCAAAAACAAGCTAACTACGTGGCTGTGTCTCGTCAATGGTTACCTCGCAAGTCTCCACGATTTGGTTAGTTTCAAGATTGAGCACACGATATGCTCCAGAATGAGATGCGTAACCAAAGAAAATGCCATCGACAGACCTAGCCTCGAACTTGTCCAACTTCTTCCCTTTCTTAAGAATGAAGCATTTACAACCAAAGACACGGAAGTGACTCACCTTGGGTGTGCGACGGTGCATCAACTCATAGCAGGTTTTCTTCTTCTGGATCCTGAGGTAGATCCTGTTGGACACGTAGCACGCAGTATTGACCGCCTCAGCCCAGAACCTTCTCGGAGTCCTATGCTCGTCGAGCATCGTCCGAGCCATCTCGCACAAGGTTCTGTTTTTCCTTTCCACCACGCCGTTCTGGGGAGGCATATACGGACTAGAGAACTGGTGTTCAAGACCCAAGTCATGGCAAAAGGTTTCGAAACGAGAGTTTTTAAATTCCGAGCCATTGTCACTGCGAATCGCTCGTATGGCATCTCCGTGCCTCTCGTTCCTCAACCTCAAGACAAGAACTCGAACAAAACCAAACGTCTCCCCTTTCTCTTCCAGAAAGAAAACCCACGCATACCGAGAGTAGTCGTCCACCACAACTAGGACGTACCACTTCCCACCCGCAGATCGCACACGAGCTGGGCCAACAAGGTCCATATGGAGCAGCTCGCATGGACGCTCCGTCATCACATCGGTGAGGGGCGGGTGAGAAGAGGCTACAATCTTGGCATGCCTACACGGCGCACAAACCAACTCTTTCTCAAACCTCAGCCGTGGCAATCCTTGGACCAAATTGAGTTTACTCAAGCGAGACAGAAGGTCAAACCTTAAGTGACCCAACTTCCTATGCCACTTCCACAACTCACTCGAAGAACCAGCCAAAAAGCAACGAGCCACACCAGAAGACTGAGAGAAATCTGCTCGGAAAACTTGACCCTCGGGAATGACCATGCAAACTAGGTCCCCTCGAGAATCCAAAATCCGAGAACCACCAGGCTGAAACAACACCTCAAAGCCCTCATCCAAAAGCTGGGAAACGGAAAGCAAATTGAATCCGAGCGATTGAACAAGAGCAACACGCTTGAGAGTGACCTTCTCACTTACCTTAATCTCACCTTCTGACAGCACACACCCTCGCCCATTGTCCCCAAAGGTGATGTATGTCTTGGACACCACCGGGACGAGACTTGAGAACCACCCCTTGTCTCCGGTCATGTGCCTCGAGCAACCAGAGTCAATCATGGGATAAGCCGAACGGATGATAACTGGCAGTGTGTCACAACGTCCACGCTGTGGTTACTGCCGTAGCCAACGGACTACGACACCCTGTACTGATAGAACTACGACCACGGAAGAGAATTGATCTCACTCACTATAGGTACTACTAGCTTATGCTAAAGGCATACGAGAGAGCACTTGGTCCTGTACTATGCTTCCAACGTATACGAACGACTTTCAGCAGACGAACGTATAAACCCAGGATCTAGCACTAGCAAAGGAGAAAGGCTACTCATGCAACCTAGCATAAACTATTAGAATGGAATCAAGAACACACTTTATTCTAATCAGAGCATGCAAGCATATCCACTTTATTCTAAATGACGAACAAGCATACAAACTGATATGAGCACTTATGAACCTATGCTACAAGATCAAAAGGTAGTGTTCGAAGAACACAAGCCTCTAAATCAAGAACAAGCGAAGAACACAAGAACATATCACCTATGCATGACTGCTACTTTAGCCTAAATAGGAAATGCGGAAATACTTACTTTACTCTAATTGAAGAACAAGCATCCATAGAGATACAACTCTCTCTCACTCTCTTACTCTCTAATCTACCAAGGAGAGGCCTCTCCTTTGAAGGGAAGCTCTCGTCCGTGGGTGAAGTGGTGTAGTGTCATTTCTTACCCCTCCCTCATATTTATAGGCCAAGAGGAGCTCCCTAGGCTTCCTTGGGTGCCACCAAGGCACCAATGAGGTGGTGACATGTGGCGCAGAGGAGTGGGGGCCAAGTTGGTGAATCTTCCATGAGAAGGAGCTGCAGGCTTTCGGGCGGATATTCGGGCATGCACCTGCACCGCCTTTGGCTCGTCACGACAAGCTGACACGTGGAAGGGCGGCGCTAGAGGCCTCAAGATGGGTTCGGCTGAACTGGGGTTTTGGCCGACCCCCGGGCAGCTCTGTTCGCGCCGGTTTTCGTCCAAGTGACTGCCGGGTGGGTCCCAAGGTGGGTATGGGGGTGTTTGCGGTGTTTCTAGCCGTTATCTCGTGGTTGTGGGCCCTTGGATCTGCGTGCTTGCTCCTGATTGGTCGAGAGTGTGCTTCTTTTGGTTGATGAGGTGTCGTGGACACGTGGGTGCCTGTGTGGCAGCACGTCGCCACGTGGCCTGGTGTGGGTCCAACCGGGCCCACATGATGTCTAGTGCATATCTCTCTCATCTGGGCTCTGATGTATGCAAATGATATATCCGTTTCGATCGTCTCGACGAGCCCGTCGCAATGGTGCATACCAATTTGGCATTTGAGGTTGTTTATGATGATGCCATATCTATGCTATTGGTTTACTTGCTCTCAACTATATCATTCCATGTGCATTTACATGTGTCCTGCAACAAAAGATAGAAACACCAACACTTGTGGAACTTGTTAGTATAAACCCCTATTCTAGTGTTGATGCCCACTTTCTATTTATTTTATGCAGGAGTTGACGGTGTAAAAGTGGTACTTAACAGCCGTCAACAACACCCCCACACTTGACCTTTGCTCGTCCCGAGTGAAGGGAGAACAAATCAAGGTGAGTCATGATATCCAAAGGTATGAAGCGAGCATAAGAGATATTCCAAACCATACCTTGTACTTGTGAACTCTGTGGAGTGTCTATCATGCTATCTTGGGTAGTTGAGGAATGGAACAGTCGTGAATCAAATCACTTCTACTCATCATGTCAAGTAACTCGGGGTTTTGCAATAATTTTCGAAACAAACCTTTGCTCAGCTCCTCATTTGATTCTCTCAGATCGCTCAATGTGTATATGTCCTCACCAAGGCATGAGATTTGCCTTTCTTTCATCCTACTTCTAGTGATGGCTATATGTGGAGCTCAAGGTAGGATAAAGATAAAGCATACCTGCATCACATCTATTGCAAAGTCAAAAACCGGATCCAAGGAGAAAATCAAGTCATACAATTAGATCAAGATGTGTACATGTATGGATGTGATGGATATGGTAGGGTGGATACTAGGCCCGTAATGGGTGCTAGATATTACCATATATATGATGAATGTTGTGGTGATGGTAAGGTGGACACTAGGCCCGGAGCGGGTACTAGTTATTACCATCAAATTTATTGGAACTCCTTTTTGCATTATCACATCTCTCTCCTTTTCCTTCTTTCTTTTGGACATGGGCTATCCTTCTCTTTTTTTTCATGCCTTAGGCATTTTTTTCACTCATGCTTTGAGCATGGTGTTTGTTTTTTTCTTTTTTTCATAGCCCATGTCTCTTTTTTCAAGAATACTTTTGGAGAGAGAGGTCACACCACACACGGAGTTTTATGGGATGGATGAACGGTACAATGCTAAGTCCCAGTGTGGAAGCATAGCAAGGGGATACGGAGTGCACATGGATCTTGATCATGAAAGCATGAAAAGAATTCTCACAAGGGTCACAACAATTTGACAAAGCTCAATGCAATGACAAGCAGCATATGAGTATAAGGTTTTCAAGATAACTCATCTTATGGCTTTGGTAGGACTTTGGCATATCAAAGAGGAGCTTTGCAAAGGGCTTTCAAATTTTCAAAATAAAAATCCCAAGCACTCAAACATTGAGAGAGAAGATCATATCATCAAACTATATCACAAACATCAACTACTTAGAGAGCATGAGTTCCCTAATGATATTTGTTCACAAGCAACAAGATGATAAGTATGGAATAAAACATATGCAAGCCAACCATAGGAAACATGTAGAACAGGTAGAGCACGATTCCATGAGTTTGATTTAGCAGATAAGAATTGAAACTCATTCAAACTCATGAATCAAAGAGAGTGAGGTAAAGGGTGCACATACCTTCACTCCTAAGAATGTGAGAAACAAGGAAGACCAGTGGTGGTTCAGCTGGCCCATGGGGCAAACAGATCACTCTAGTTTACCTTGTCCCTTGTCATGAAAGTGCAGTCGATGTTGTGCAACGCCTGTGTGGGAGATCTCAAGTGTGTATGTCGATGATAAGCTTGGGAGATCTCCTCCACACTTGTTCATGTACCTGGTGCTGTCTTCAAACAAAATGGAAAAAAACAAAAGAGGGACTCTACAGGCTCGAGAACCAGGGAGCCTTTATTCAAATTCAAATATAAATTCACCATGAGACCTACCTCAAACAAGGCTGACCTACCTTGGCCTACCTTCCCATTTGAATCAAGACATACCCCATTTGGATTCGAAAATTCCTGCAAGGGTTAGTCCGCATATACAACCAATATCCATGAAAGCATATACTATAAGGTTCATCAATCAAACTCGACACCATGTCTTGTTTGATTGAAGAAGACCATTTTAACCTAAGCACCATGCTTAATTTAAAACAACCTATGAATGCACGTAGCTAAACATGCACTCAAACCATAGCATTACAAACATAGATAAAGGAAGCACGAAAGCATGACCAAGCAATTTTCAGAGGGATATAAACATGAGCATAAGATGGTGAACATCGGGCAACCTCCCGAATGGGCTTTGTTTAATGTCAAAAGTAGGACGTACCTAACTGGGCAAGAGGGTTGAGCTAACATCATCTCCAAACCAGGATAAGATTTGGATGAGAGGAACATTACTCAGGATTCTCACATACCTCCCCCACACTTGAAGTTTGCATTGCTAGGCAACAAAAATCAAGTGTGTGGAGATCAAGCTCCCTTTTGTAAATGTTCCCTCAACAAAACTTCCGAAGTGTTGAGATGATGTAGCTCACATGTTCTTAGGTGCTACATGTCCATCGTTCTTTATAATCTCCACCTGAAAGGGTCAGGACCAAAAATACCCGAAGGACAACCTTATCCTAAAAACATGCTCTTGCTTTTATTTGAAAAGGGAAATAAAACAAACCTAATCCAGGCTATCTCCTGGTAGTCTTTGTTTACGGTCATAAGCTCGACCATGGGAACTTCTTCCTGCAGCTACCGTAGGTGATGTCATTCCCGTCTCACCACCAATTGTTGATGTATTAGTGAAGCTTCAGCTGCAAGGTTAGTGCCATAGTGCATACATGAAATCTGCAATGCTTATGGTAAACATATGCATCTACAACCAACCTTCTAAACGTTGAGCAAAAGAGGACCAAAAGGTGGTTGTAGTCCTCGTGTGTGCCTAGTGCACCGAGCATAGCTGACTCTGGAGAAGCATGATACGAGCATGGTTTATGTGGTATATCAAGAGTGAAGCTACCATGCTCGTCTGTGGAATCCTTCCCTTTGGACTCCAGAGTCGGCGCCTCATAGATTTCCATGGCCCATGAATTCTCCATCTCGAGAGATTCATCGAGTAAGATCGATGTTGATTCTCGATCAAGGTCGAGAGCAACATGATATTGGCCAGCGGAAAGAGGCTCAAACTCGATCGAGGGTGATGATGATAGTTCGCCTTCACAAAGGTGAAGAGGATCTTCCGAGTCATACTCTTGAGGAGTAGAGAAATCTACAACCTCAGTGAGAACGGGCTCGGATGATGCGAACAGAGATGCATGCATCATCTCCTCGAGCGGGTTTTGCTCAAGAAGAGGCTTCGCCATTGAACTTTCTGAGAACAAGGGGGTGGTGGCAGAAGCGGCTTCCCTAAGCTTTTCATCTAGGCTCCCTTGGGATGCATCGAGAAGTTTTTCTTCTGAGGAGCCTAGGAGGAGATCAAGATCGAGGACATCAAAGATGTGGAAGTCTAGATTAACCCTGATCTTGTCTACTAGAAGCGGCACAGCACATGCAACCCCCCGACACTCAAGAATATGTCCGGAGGGACAACCCTTGAGGAGTTTGTCGGATGGTCTTAGCGTAACGTTGCCCAACAAAGTGTACACTAGGTGCCATGGCATGACATTAACCTACATAGTGGGGTTAAGATGGGCTTCTACGATAATTCCTTTTATGGAACAAGAAATGATCGTAGAGGGTGAACAAATCCAAAGTGCTTCGGAAAAGTTTCCCACTCCAGTCAACCACTTCTTCTCCATGGCCTCCATGATAGATGTTACATTTGGAGGATCGGGAGGCAAAGGAGGTACCGTAGGCCTAGGGGAAGGTTCTGTCAAAAGATTTCTAGTTGGATGGATTTGGACAGAGGAGGGCTCCTTCCCTTGTTGGTCATCTAAGCAATTCGAGGTGTTTTTGAGATTTTCAAAAGGGTCATCCTAGAATTGATAGAGGAACTCTGGAGGTTGAATTTCTTCTTCCTCCATTGTTCCTGGTTCGGGAGAGGGCTCAACAGTCGAAAATTGAGATGTGGAAACCGTAGGTTCAGGTTCGGCTGTTGAGAGACTCTCATGGCTTGATACGTACTCATCACGGAGGGGTTCGTTATGGTTGGTAGGTAAGAAAGAGTCTTCTGAGAGAGTATCTAGGATTTCCCTTCCTTCCTTTGTTCTCTTGTCTTCAAATGAGCCCCCGGTGATGATGTCAAGCTCCCGGGCAGACTTCATGTCTAGACACGAGATACACCCTCAGGTATAGACAAGTGTGGGTAAATTGCCAGGAGGCGTAAAAATTTTTCCCACGCTGCACCAAGGGATTCGTTCTCTAGTTGCTCAAAATCGAGGATGTCCATCGGTAGAGAATTTATGCATTTCCGGAGAGAAAACAAGGAACAAAAGTTAACTCGTAGTTTCTCCCAATCACCGCTCATGCTCCCTACCGAATGGATGTACCATTGTTTCGCTATCCCTATGAGAGAGAAATGAAACAACTTCCATCTTAAGGTTTCCTGCGTCATTCCTGGGATAACCAAGAATGAACACATATCCTCGAATTCTTGCAAATGGTCGTAAGGTTCTTCATTAATTGCTCCAGAGAAGGTGTGACTCCGAACCATGGCTATAAGGTCGGGGTTGAGTTCATGGTTGGATGAAGAAGTTGATGGATCAGTGAACTCATTGGATGTGGTGGAGAGGCCGTGAAAGGATGGCTTCTCCATGTGTAATAGGGGTAAAGGTAGAATAAAGAAAAGAGACAAGATAAGAGGACCACTGGGTACGAAGATAGATACAGCAACCGTTCCCCGACAACGGCACCAGAAAGCTTGTTGGGTATTTTAGCATCACACGAATAAATCCGCAAGTGCACGGATACCGTTGTAGCTTTCACCTCAGAGTATTCCAAGGGTATCGAATCCAAGTGAACGTGTGTGTACTAACTTCGTATAGTCGGTCCAAGGACACACCCAGATAAGAGGTAAGGATAGAGAGGATTCCTAAAGATAGCACTATAGATGAGATTAAAGGTCGATCTCTAGATAGAACTTGGCTTAGGGTACCGATAGCCCTGACTTAACAGGCGACTCCGGTACGCGGATCTATGTGGAAGGAGCTCTGACTATATCCAGCTGCGGAGGATCAACGAGGGCCAGAAGGGCTGTCACCACCTCCTGGACTGCCTCTACCTAACCTTGGGATAAGCCGAATGGATGATAACCGGTAGCATGTCACAACGTCCACGCTGTGGTTACTGCCGTAGCCAACAGACTACGACACCCTGTACTGATAGAAATACTACCACGGAAGAGAACTGATCTCACTCACTATAGGTACTACTAGCTTATGCTAAAGGCTTACGAGAGAGCACTCGGTCCCGTACTATGCTTCCAACGTATAGGAACGACTTTCAGTAGACGAACGTAATCAAGAACACACTTTATTCTAATCAGAGCATGCAAGCATATCCACTTTATTCTAAATGATGAACAAGCATACAAACTGATATGAGCACTTATGAACCTATGCTACAAGATCAAAAGGTAGTGTTCGAAGAACACAAGCCTCTAAATCAAGAACAAGCGAAGAACACAAGAACATATCACCTATGCATGACTGCTACTTTAGTCTAAATAGGAAATGCGGAAATACTTACTTTACTCTAATTGAAGAACAAGCATCCATAGAGATACAACTCTCTCTCACTCTCCTACTCTCTAATCTACCAAGGAGAGGCCTCTCCTTTGAAGGGAAGCTCTCATCCTTGGGTGAAGTGGTGTAGTGTGACAACCCGCCCAGGAAAATACCGTACTATCGCCTAAACCAATCCACTTTGGCCATTAAGCGACAGTAAAGTATCATCCCATCGTTAGTTGCCGGGTTAACGCCCAGTAAATCACTTGGAATTCACACAGAGGATCGAACATATGCATTAAAACTCACGCGAAGGCGAGTCCAGAGTACAAACACAATTTAAATTCAAATTACCCCTAAGGGTTCAATTATTACAAATCCTTGTTCATGACAGGAAGTAAAGGTTCAGAGTTTGAAAACAGCGGAAATAAATAAACTAGCGCAACGATGAACATCGCAAGAAGCCGTCCGTGATGCCATTACACCTCGTCATCCACCCAGTCAACAACACCTGCAACAACAATTTTAAAGCAAGGCTGAGTATTAGCATACTCAGCAAGACTTAACCGGCGGGTGATAACTACATCACCAAACTCTAGACATGAGAGGCTTTATGGCCGGTGGAGTTCTTTTGCTGAAAAGCAACAAAGAGTATGTCCTTACTTTCAATATTTTAGCACAAGTTCTAGTTGATTACCATTTCTAAGTGTGCCAACTAATTCAATCAAGAATTGTCCAAACAATTAATTCAAGCAGTAAACTTCATCAAATTCCATCATTAGGGGATATCATGGCCAGTTGATTAAGCAGTCTCAGATAACGGTGAGAGGCCGACAATCGATTGATTTAAACCTCGCAAGGTAAACCTAAACACACGGTAGGGTGCCCCCGCGAGGACAACCACCAGGCGGTTCCCAAAAATCCTCGGCTTGGGATCAAAGCTTACCATCCTGGGTACAAGGTTATCTGGCGTACCCCGCAAGGCACCCAGCTTCACACATGTACCCCCCTTCCCCGGTAGCTAGCCGGGTAGGTGATTGCTCAAGATTTGTAAGGGAGAGTTCCCGCACCGTCTCTTTAAGGTACTAGGCTTACCGTACCCATTTCCGACAAGTGCTTAGTACGTTCAAAAGCTTAGCCCACGAAAGCCACTGGACCGGAGCCCAAATCCCATGCTTTTACCACATGAGCAATCCATTTATCAAGATCTTATGATTCCAACATAAGAACCTATTCTCGCGAGTGACGAACATCACTCGACTTGTACCGGTCCTATAGCATAGCAGCTATCGACCTAACATACTAGTAAAAGACCTAGGTACCTAGGGATCATGCATCTAGGGTTTCAATTCAACTCCTGAAACGTAAATGCGCAATCATATCAAACATAATTGCAAAATTTTAAAAAGACAGAGTTAATGATCCGGGGCTTGCCTTCGCTGGCAAGGTTGGCCTTGGGCCCTTCTGGACCTTGGTCCAGGTCTTGAGCTACGTCCACGTACTGCAGCTCACTGTCAGCTCCTCCTTCTCCTCCTTCCGGCACGAGCGTATAACTACCGTCGGGAAGATCTACACGAGGATGCAAATGCAAGATTTAATTGACGATTTTTAATCTAATTGATTACAAACAACAAATGACAACCATGGGGTGCATGGTTGACCACATTCACCTAGAGAAGAAATACATTCAACATACTCTTCCAATAAAGGAACAATAGGCGGTTCTTTATTAACTATCCTTTTTAATAGTGACTGTGTACATATTTATGTAAGTAAATTAATTCAAATCACAAAACAGCAAGGAGGTGGTCTCAACCTTCTTAGAATGTTTTTCAACACATGCATAAGGTTATTAGGTGTGGCAAAGGTGATTTTCCAATTAACTTTAATATTAAGCTTAATTGGCTTCCATTGCTTTTATTCATAAAATAAATTAATAAAATTCAGTGGGGTGTGTTATGAAGCACTACAAACCTATACAAAGCCAATGCACATACATGCACACTTAGGGAAGCTATGAAATTAAATATACCAACAATAACAAAAGCTAGCTACTAAAGCAAGATAAATGCATATGAAAATAAATACACATCAAAAGGATTCAAACTTTCTCACACATGGTCTCTGGTCCAAAACTAACCTAGGAAAGCAACATATACACCTAGAGATGCTATAGATCTAGGGTTATGCATTTACAAAGAAAAACAAGCATATTTCAAGAATAAATATTTATGACAATTATGAAATTGTGATTAATTCACCAGAGATGCATTTTGGCATAAAAAGACAGCATGCATAAGTTGCGCACAAAAATTTAATTATTTTTAGCTACAAAAATCATTTAGACAGATTCTGCATAAATAGAGAACAATTCATATAAAAAGATTTACTAAGTAACTTTATGCAATTTTTGGTATAGACGCTAGGCATGGCATAACACACAACATATCAAAAATTCAGCTGCAGATCGCATGTATATTTGGAGATACAACAGATCTAGGTTTTTCAGTTTTGTATTTTTCATGCAAAAACTGTCAAGCAAACCTATGGTCATGCTTTACAAAAGTTGTAGTTTTTTTCACAAGGAAACCAACAAAATTGAGTTTGCACTTTTCTGATTTTTCCACAAATTTCTACGGATTTTACAAGTTTCAGCAAATCTGCTTTACTATTGGAGATTAACTTTACCGGCAGGTCCCTGGAGGTTTTCAAAGATTCACAAATAGGCCCCTGGTTCGCACAAAAGACCCTGGAACTTCTCCCAGGCTTGCAATGCGGCCCTTGGGGCATGGCCGGCGGTGGCTCCGGCCAAATTCCGGCGAGGAGCTCGCCGGGGAGGGTCGGGGACGGGTGGAGGAAGGTCAGGAGCTTACCACGGGCCGATTTGTGACCGGAGGTGGGGCGGACAGGGGGCCGGTGAGTGGGCTCGGCGGTGCCCGGCGCCGGCGTCCGCTGCGGTGACAATCCCGGTGGGAAGACCGGCGGTGCTAGCCCACACGTGACTGCTAGGACTCGAGGGTGACGTGGTGGGGGTGCTGGAGTGGTTGGGCGGCCGAGGGGGCGAGCGCAGGGAGGGGCTCGGCTCGGCGGCAATGGCGCCGGCGAGGGAGCTCGGGTGCGCGCGAGGAGAAGGGCGCGGCTCCTTAAATAGGCAAGCGCGTGGGGAGAGAGGGACCTTGCCTTCGCCGCGAAGGATGCCCCGGCGTCAATGCTGCGGTACGGTGACGGCATCGGCAGGCGCGCGCGGGGCAGGGAGGTCGCGGGCAGACCGACGGTCGCGGCAGTGCTGTCGCGTGAGGGAGCTCCGCGTGGCCCGGCCTGGGTCCACCTACGTCACGCCCACGCGCTCGAGACATGGTGCACGGACCGGCGGTCGCGAGCCCGCCTCGGCGTGCGCGTACGGCAGCGGCGGACGTGGCGCGGGCGACGTCGCGGGCGCGCGTTCGCGTTCCAGCGCCCTGTTCGAATCGGTTTAGGTCATTTTGACCACGATTTTCCCCCAAATTTTGAACTGAAGTGCACTAAGTGGTAAATAGCAAAGTTGTAGATCAAAGATCCCTCTACAACTTTTACAAAGGCCGACAGGTGTTTTGAGCAACCGTTTAAGCATGAACTGCAGGCAAAGTCGCTGGTTTTCATGGCACTGGTGAATAGTAAAAGCTGCAGTTGACCAAGTTTTTCACCCTTTTCCACTCAAAATTTGAAATGCCATCCAACACGAAAGTTGTGTCCCTCGAAAAACTGTACAACTTTTATATTGGGAGATTTTGAAGTGTTTAGGTGAAATTTTGAGAACGCGGCAAAAGTTCCGGAGGAAGTTCAAAGACATTAGGGTTTAAGTAGGGTTTGACCGTGCCTTTGACCAAGGTTTGACCACAAGTGTGTGTTGACTCGATCAAGAGGGTTATTAGGGATTGTCGGCTCGGTTTTCTAGGTGATGACCCAGGTTGACCATGGTTTGACTGGCGTCAATACGTTTGACTCGGTCATTAGCACTAATGATGCTAATCAAAAACCTGGGGCGTCACATGTAGTGTCATTTCTTACCCCTCCCCTCATATTTATAGGCCAAGAGGAGCTCCCTAGGCTGCCTTGGGCGCCACCAAGGCACCAATGAGGTGGTGACATGTGGCGCAGAGGAGTGGGGGCCAAGTTGGTGAATCTTCCATGAGAAGGAGCTGCAGGCTTTCGGGCAGATATTCGGATCAAAATGACTCGTGCTCACGAACAGACGAACACGCGACGAACACCCGACAAACAAGAGGCTCGCGGATAGTCCTCAGGCCACAGGCGGACAGTCCGCCGGCCACGAACAGAACCGCCCAACCTCAAGAACGCGAAGTCAACTCCACCAATCCATCCATGGATCTCCCAAACGACTTAAGCTCTTGAGACAAGATTTGGGGAAGATGTGAAGCGTCCCTAGGGGATGCTATGCCCCAAAAATTGAAGCCTCAAAACAACTAAATCGCCGGGAATCGAAGTTCTACCGAGCTCATACAAAAAGTTAGGGTTCCAACCAAAATCCTTCAATCGGAGGCCAAATCTGGAGATTGAGGGGTCAAGATCAAGCACAAATATGCACAAGACATCTATCCATGATCCCCACAAGAAAATTCGAACCCAAACACCTCAGAATCGAAGGAACAAGCCGCGCACGAAAATCCAACAAAAATAGCCCGAAAAAGACTCAAAAATCACACAAGCTACAAGAAGGAAATCGACGCAACCATGAAAGCTTCCATACACTCGGAGACCAGATTCTCTACGAAACGGTGAAGAAAATCTAAACCTATGGAGCAGGGAAATGAGAAGCTGTCCGGAAGGATGGTTTGTCCAGAAACCCTAGAGCTATATATATGAGTCCCTCTGGGTTGGGCAAATGACCAAGCAACCCCTAGCACTTAAACTGAGATACAAACCCCTCAGGGGCAATGTGGTCAAGTAGCACTCATCTTCATCGGGCGGCCACGCCTTCGCCGCAGTCCGCGTCCTCCCGACGCAAGCCCTGTGATCCCGCCGCGTGTGCCCCGGCATCGAAGCATCTCGGCGCGCTCGGATCCCGTCTCCGCCCGCTGAGTCTCCGGTCTTGGTTTTGTGGCTCAACCAAGTAACCCGACGGTTTTGTGGTGAACCGCCGCAAACCCCGCGTGCAGACTCCGGTCGTGAGCCGCTACCCTGCACCGGCTCTGGTCGACAACTTCATCTTGCTTTTCTTGCCACCATGCAGCCCGCACTTGACCCCGTTCGGCCACCGGGTCCATCGAGCCGAGCCTACTTGTCTCTCCACTCGTCAGAGGCCCCGCAAGGCTAAGACCTTTCGCGCTCGCTCTTCACCTGCACCAACACGAGTCAAGCCGCAACCTGCACCTGCAATACTCGGCCAAGAGTCAGTCCACACCACGTTATCAATCACTCATCACACCAAGGAGCGACCATCCACCGGTCCTCGGACGCTCCGGTCCTCGGACGCTCCGGTCCTCAAACACCCCAAGTCTTCTATAGTGGAGGGCTGCTATTACTAGTGTTGTTGCTGAGCTCCTAAGCGATTTCTTGCTAAGCCAAATCCGTAGTGGCTCTCCCCAACCTCTCTTTGTGAGATTTGTGGATTCAAGCCATATTTTTTGAATTGGGTTGAGGGAGTGAGCTCAAGAGAGCCCTTGTGAGCTAACAAGAGTATTCCCATAGCTTGAGCACTTAGATTTTGAGTCTACAATCATTGAAGCATTTGTTACTCTTGGAGGTTTGCCTCCTAGACGGCTAGGCGTCGCCGGCTAGCTCCCAAGATTGTGGTGAGCAGCGGCAAGTTTGTGAGGGTTGTGGTCTTGCCTCTTCGTGAAAATATCGCTTTAGTGGAAAGGAGGAAAGTGGTTGAAAGAGACCCAGCTTGTTGCGGGAAAGTTCCCTTACAAGCTCCTCAATGGAGACGTAGCCTTTCCTTAGTGGGAGGTGAACTTCGGGAAACAAATCCTTGCATCTTATTATGGTTTGCCTCACTAAGTTATTTTCTAGCATATTTGATTTGCTTCTGCTTCAATCTACTTGGGTGTGTTATTTGTGTGTGCAGGGATCATTACCCTGACTGTGATCATCTACCAAGGCCACTCACCAAGTTTGGTTCATGCTGGAAGTCAAGAGGAGCTTGAAGATGTTTTTGTTGGTGCTCTATGCTACATCGGTCTTACCGGTGCTAGGCAATGATCTGACCGGTGCCTCCTGGGAAGCAGAGTCAGTGACCGGTCTGACCAGTCAGCACCACCAGTCTGACCGGTGGACACTGGTAGTTCAAGTTTTCGGGGAAGAAAAGTTCAAGTTGGTCGTCACGCCTATTCACCCCCTCCTCTAAGCGACATCAAGGTCCTTTCAATTGGTATCAGAGCTAGGTGCTCCATTTCGAGCTTAACGGGAGTTTCATAATGTCAACTACATGTGAGGTACCGTTTGAGCCGCTATCTCTAGAAGGCTCAAACTACTCTTCATGGTGTACCAATGTTCTCATTGCACTTAAGGTTTTGGGTCCCACCACTGAGAGCATTATGGTTGCGAGTATCCTTTCTGAGGATGAGACGTATGTCTCTCCAAAGGAATTGGAGAATAAGCAACTCAATACCAATATTGTTAACCTTTTGTGTAGTTGTGTGTGTAGAGAACTGAAGTACCTTATTCTAAAGAGCAAGGATATTAGTGAAGATGCTCATCTCATTTCGTCTTTAATATTTCATATTGTGAACACCAAATGAGATGAAGTTGAGTGTGATGATGAAGATGAACCAGTGGAGGTGTGCCCTACAACGTATACAACATCCACTGGTCATCAAGCTTCATCCCTCAAGCAAGGAGAAGGCCAAAGAAGCGAAGACTCAGTCCCTCTGCAGGGACCGGTCAGACCAGTGCGTGTGACCGGTTAGACCGGTGCCAGCAGAGGAACCAACAATTGCTTGATGGCCAAGAAGGAAAAGAAGAGAAGGACCAAAGAGAAAAGATTAAGAAGAATGAAGTTTCAGGCTCCTTGTCTAAGGAACTTGAGGCTCTCAAATCCAAGAATGCCTCTTTGGTTGGTAAGTATGATTCACTAGCAAGACAATATGATAAGTTCATGAAAACCTTTGATTGTCTAGCTGCAGTGGATCGAGAAAATGAAGTGCTAGAAGCTAAACTAGAAAAGCTCATTAGTGAGCATATGGCTCTACAATCAAATCACAAGGAACTTGAGTGCTCTCATGAGAAGCTTGTAGATTCTTATGCAACACTATAAATTGCTCATGAGGTTGTGCTTTCATCGGTAAAATTTATGTAACCTCTATCTCACACATGCACATGCTCACAAGTTCAATTTGATTTGTCTTGCACTAATGATTGTCTCTCTCAACCAAGTCAGTCTAGTACTGAGCATGTATTTGTAGAATCTTGTGATGACCTCATTGCTAAAAAAATGATGAACTCAAGCGAGAGGTTGAAAAGCTTCAAAGAGACTTGTATGTGTTGAAGGAGAAGAGCAAAGTGCAACATTCTCAAGATAACCGTGAAGACATGGTAAAGAAGCTTGAGAAGAGATCAACCGTCGCTAGCTCAACTCCTCAACAACATACTAAGACCCACAAGAACAAGATTCAACAAAAGAGAAACGTTGGGCATATCAAGTGCTCAAGGATGGGACACTCAAATTCCCATTGCCCAACCAAGCACAAGGTACCAGAAACACTCTCCAAGAATCCAAGAAGCTCAAACAAGTGGAGAGTGTGCTACAAATGCAGAGAGAAGGGACATTTGGCTGACACTTGCCCAAATGTTGCAGCGAGCAGTGGCTCTGACCGTGCCCGGTCAGACCAGTGTTCTCCACTGGTCAGACCGGTGCTGGCCATAGCAGCCAGTCTTCAAAGCAACAAGGCAGGAAAGACCCCTTCTCCAAGAACAAGGCTCATAAGCAAACAATGACAAGAAATAGCAAGGAATGGTGTGACCAACAAGGACAAAAGTCGCATTTGCTATGCATGTCATCAAAAAGGTAACATGGGCAAAGATTGCCCAAATGGTAACATTCCTAAATCAAAGCTTGTCCATTATGATTTCAATAAGCTTAGGAATGATAAGAATAGGACATGTGCTATGAGAGAGATTAGTTCACCTCAAACTAGCATGAGGGCTTTTTGGGTTACTAAGCACCATGTGACTAACCTAGTAGGACCCAACAAGTGTTGGGTACCAAGAAACGCTTGCTGAGCTTGTAGGTTGAACGAGATGCATTGAATGCATTGAACACATGGTTAGATACTACCAAGAGCATAGCTATACATCTCTAATGCATATGATACAAAGATGCTAAGCGTGATATGTTACAGAAATGAAAATGCAGTTACATCAGACTCCCCAACCCAAGCTCAAAAAGGATAAATCACCCCAAGCTCTCCCCGCAAATGGGCAAATGTAGCTTGATCCAAAGGTTGTGTCAGGATATCAGCACATGGATTAAGTCTATGTTTCTCTTCTCAACATTGTCTCTCAAAAAGTGGTACCTCACCTCTATATGCTTAGTTTTGGAGTGTAGCACGGGATTTTTGGCAACACTAATGGCACTCGTGCTATCACACATGAGAGGAACATGGGTACACTCCTCACCAAAGTCACTCAGCGTGTATGTGATCCAAAGCAGCTGGGAGCAACAACTAGCGGCAGCTACATATTCGCCTTCTATGGTAGACTGAGCTACACTTGACTGTTTGCGAGAAGACCAAGAAACAAGCGAGGAACCCAAAAACTGACACGTCCGTGAAGTCGACTTCCTATCGACTCGACACCCCGCAAAGTCGGCATCCGAAAAACCAAAGACCGAGCTCAGGAGTGTATCGAAGATACCTGAAAATCCGCTTGACGGCCTGCCGATGTGAAGTCCTAGGCGACGCCTGAAAATGAGCGCACAGACACACAGAAAACTGAATGTCCGGCCTCGTCGCCGTCAAGTACAAGAGGGAGCCGATCATGCTCCAGTACTCCTTCTGGTCCACGGGCTCTCCTTCCTTGTCCGCATCCAGCGCTATAGTCGTACTCATCAGCGTCGACAAGGGCTTTGAGTCGTCCATCTTGAACTTCTTGAGGATGTCCTTCGTGTACTTGGCTTGATGCACAAATGTTCCCTCCTTAGTCTGCTTGATCTGAAGCCCGAGAAAGAACTGCAATTCTCCCATCATAGAGATCTCGAATTCTTTGCTCATGTCCTCTGCAAACCTTACAACCAAAGAGTGAGATGAGCTGCCAAAGACAATATCATCCACATACACCTGAACAATTAGGATATCATCGCCCTTCCTGAGGAGAAATAGAGTCTTATCTACTTTGCCCATCTCAAACCCCTTGCTAAACAAGAACCCCCTCAATCTGCCATACCTTGCCCGGGGAGCTTGTTTCAGCCCATACAATGCCTTCCTCAGCCTATACACTCGGTGGGGAAATTCATAACTCTCAAAGCCCGGTGGTTGCTTCACATAAACCTCTTCTTCTAAAAACCCATTCAAAAAGGCACTCTTCACATCCATTTGGTACAATTTGGACCCTTTAGCCACAGAAAAGGCTGGAAGGATCCTAATCACCTCCAAACGGGCTACAGGAGCAAATGTCTCCTCATAGTCTATCACCTCTTTCTAGCTATAACCTTGAGCAACCAACCTCGATTTGTTTCTCACCACCTCACCATTCTCACCCTCTTTGTTTTTCCACACCCATTTTGTCCTGATAGGTTTGCGAAGTGGTGGTGGCTCTACCAACTCCCAAACTTGGTTTCTCTCAAAGTTCTCTAACTCCTCATGCATAGCGTTCACCCAATTAGGATCACAGAGTGCGTGTCCAATGTCTTTCGGCTCAAAGGTAGCAATAAAAGCCGAATGAGCAAAGTGAGAAACATTCCTGGATCTTGACCGTGTCATATGTTCATTGATGTCGCCGATGATTCTTAAGGGAGGCTGATCAACTTGAATGCGCCTCGGTGCCTCTCGCCTGGAGACGACCTCCCCCTCAACAGCAGCTTCCACTTGATCTTGCTGGATCATAGTCAGTGTAGGGGATGGACCATCCTGCACTATAGTCGTCATAGTGGAAGTAGAGGGTACATGTGTGGCTAGAGCTTCACCATCATCACCATCAGCTTCTCCAGCATCATCCTCCTCATCCTCAAAGATCTTCTTGCCAACTTCGTCATCACCTGCACAATCAAAAACAGACGAATTGCATGGCTGTGTCTCGTCGAAGGTAACCTCGCAAGTTTCCATGACTAGGTTAGTATCAAGGTTGAGCACACGAAATGCTCGAGAATGACTAGCATAACCCAAAAAGATGCCATCAGAGGACCTCGACTCAAACTTATCAAGCCTACCCTTCTTGAGGATAAAACACCGACAACCAAAAGCCCTGAAATGGCTCACTCTAGGTGCTCGCCCATGCATGAGCTCATAGCACGTCTTGTTCAACAAAGCCCGAAGAAAAATCCGGTTCCCCACATGACAAGTGGTATTCACCGCCTCAGCCCAATATCTCCTAGGAGTCCTATGCTCGTCGAGCATCGTCCAAGCCATCTCACAAAGAGAGTGATTTTTCCTCTCTACCACACCATTCTGATAAGCGACATAGGGGGAGGAAAACTAATGTTCGAGACCCAAATCATGACAAAAGGTTTCGAATCGAGAGTTTTTCAGTTCAGTGCCATTGTCGCTACGAATAGCTCGAACAACATCTCCATTCCTCTCATTCTTCAACCTCAAGATTAGATCTCGGACAAACCAAACGTCTCCCCCTTGTCAGCAAAAAAGAAGACCCAAGCATAGCGAGAATAGCCATCCACTATCACCAAGACTTACCATTTCCCACCCGTCGAGCACACACGAGCTGGACCAACCAAGTCCATATGGAACAGCTCGCATGGCCTTTCTGTCATAACCGATGTCAGAGGCGGATGGGAGGCGGCGACCATGTTGCCAAGCCTACACGGAGCACATACCAAGTCCTTTTGGTATTTCAATTTAGGCAATTCTCGGACCAAACCAAGCCCACTCAAGCATGACAACAAGTCAAAACTCAAGTGACCTAGCCTCCTATGCCATTGCCAAAGCTCCACCGAAACACCAGCAACCAAACAACGAGAAGAGATAGCACACTAAGAAAAATCGGATCTGAAAATCTGACCCTCGGGGATGATTGTGCACACAAATTCACCTCGAGAATCCAAAACACGAGAAGCGCCCGTCTTGAAACGGACCTCAAAATCCTCATCAAGAAGCTGCGACACCGAAAGAAGATTGAACCACAAAGCCTTGACAAGAGCAACATGCCTAAGAGTCACGTTCTCACTTACCTTCACCGTGCCCACTGAAAGCACTCTACCTTTCCCATTATCCCCAAAAGTGATGTACTCCTTGGACACCATCGGGGTGAGGCTGGAGAACCACCTTTGATCTCCGGTCATGTGTTGAGTGCAGCCGGAGTCGATCCACCAAAAGCTCTCCATGCCTCCCACCTCATCCTTGGAGTCAGAGTCCGAGTCATCCTTCTGGCTCTTCTTGCTCTCAGAGCTGCGTGCCATGCCGCAAAAGCCTTGGGTGGCGAAGCACAGGCCATTGATGTTCTTGCTCGACCGCTTGCCCTTGTGTCGATCCACCTCTTCTTCACCGCTTGAGCTCGATGAAG